>CAWUFW010008734.1:0-600000 GCA_963921515.1 Calotriton arnoldi
TGGTGCCCCAAATGGAGACCCGGCCTGCATGGACTATGCATCACAGTCTTCGCCTTCCGGATCCGCCACCTGCGACACCCAGTGGCTGTGGCTGCCCTTGCGGCCAGGCCGCGTCCGTCTGTGGCTGATGGCCCACACATTCACTCTTTGGCCTCTCTGGGAGGGCTCGGGGTGGTGGCGCACGCGCTTGCACTTAGTCGCAATGGCATGTGGCGTGGTTGGTATGATGGGCAATGGATGGGATGGTGCGAGCCACCTCCCGTGGCGTCAGTGCTGCTCGTGCTGTGGTGCGTCCCCTACACTTCCATCTGACTTGTGCCATGCTAGACGTTGAGGTTCTATTGCCTGCGTGATATGACCAGGAGGAGCGCGAGGAGACCTCTCACACACCATGCTCCACTGCCATCCCGTGCCCTGTATCGCCTGTGCGGATTGACTATGTTGGGGTTACACCTGGTCGACTGGGGCTGTGTGTGCCTTGTCAGGGGCATGGCGGGTGCACAACAGGATCCAGCTTGTCCACAGAGGGTGGGCTGAGGTGCGCCTGGTACCGCTTTGTACGTGTGCCCGGCTGCTGTGCACACACGTGTTCACTCCCCCCCGACAGGTGTCCTCTCACAATGCCCAGGGAAGCGGTGGTGTACTGTTCATGACCCCTCCCAACACGGCGTGCTCCAACTTGGCATGTGCGCATCTACCCATCGCAACCACCCACCTGAGCACTGCGTCCATACGACTTCACACGACACATGTGTGTCTTCCACAGTAGTGCTACTAATTTGCGTTGACATCCAATACCAGTGGACTACATGGTCATGTCACGACTGCCGTGTACTTCACATACTCTCATCCTCTCTCATTCGTACTTGTGAAATGAGTCAGCGGAGACAGTTTTGGTTTCAAACATTATATTGAGTCTTCTGTCCTCTGTGATGCAGTATAGTGGACACTACTGGCAGCGGGATACATGTTGAGGATATACTGAGCATGATTGCAAATGGGATAGGGTGTGGGGTTACATGTGATTGGCTGTTGCATGTGGGATGTGGGCTTCAGAGTGACATCTGCTTGGCCAAGGCTGTGCTAATGTACATTTACGTATAGCTGCGGAGCTGCGGACTTTGACACAGACGGTATACATGTAGCCTACCAGACCGCTTGGCATCATGGGCACAGTCCATCTCAGTTCCATGTGACAGGTTTGCTGCGAGTTGTTCCTCATGCACGCGTGCATGTGAGATGACATCAGGGCATGTGCTTGCGTGCATGCAGCGGCGTGCCACTTGTTGTTGCACTGTGGTGGTTACTGGACATGTCACAGTCACTGGGGTCGTGTTGTTGTTGTATGCACTTGTCGTCCATGCAAAGGTCCTGGTATGGGATTCCCGGGGCAGGGGTGGGAGGGGTGCAGCACCCACAGACTCCAGGCGACCTATTCATGTCCACTGAGCGGTGTGTGTGTCCATGGGCGCTGGATCCATGTCGTGTCCTGGTTGTTCGTGCAGTTCCGTCCATGTGGGTGCGATACACAGAGCCCATGCCACTGCCTCCCACGATGCATGCGGTGTTCCTGGATGTGATGGGGAACAGTGTGCATGTCCCGGTCATATCCGATGTCATGGCGATGTCGTTGATGGTGTGGTTACAGTTGCCGGTCGTTTGGTATGGCTGTTGTGGTGGTGACTGGCCAGTCCGTGCGGAAGCTAAGCATGGGTGCGGGGTTGGACATCATAGGTCACTCGGGAACCTGCGTTGGGGTCCGACGAATTTACAGGTTGTCAGGTATGCGATGCCGTCCAGCAGGGCTTCCATGTCATTGGTGGTGTACATGTTTGCCAGCCAATGAAGCGGATGGTGGCTGTCAAGGTGTTGTTCGTAGGTTGTCCCTTGGAGGACCATGATGGGGCATGCTGGGTGACATTCGATGTAGCTGTTATCGATGATCCGTCGTGTGGAGGCACAGTGGTCCCATTTCAGTGCGGGTGCGATGTTGGCCACATACGCCATGCCCCCATAGGCAGAGCAGGCCCTGTCGTGTGCGTCCAGAGGGAGGAGTAGTGGTAGCAGGTCCGCCTTCAGACATGCCGGGTTGGAGAGGCATATCTCGACGGGATGCTGGTAGGGACACCTCCGACAGTAGAAGACGGGCATGACGCAGCTGAACAATGTGATGCGGTAAGTCAGTCGGTAACTTACGTTCAGCAGGGACAGGAGATCGCATCCCAATGTATGGCACAGGTTGGTTTTGTACAGCTTGAGCTGTTCGGCGTAGTTGGGTAGGTGTGTTGCGGTTGCCATTTCGCAGCGGTTCGTTGAGGTGGCGTGCTCCGGCTGTGTGTGCAGTCTGCAATGTGCACGCTCCGGGGTTGCTGTGAGCTCTGTGTAGTCGTAGGGAGACAGGACTTGTGTTCTGTTGGCTTGTTTGGAGGACACGGGCCCTCTTCCCACATGCTTCTCAGACAGTTCAAGGTCAGTGCTGTGTGACTCCTTCCAATTAACTTGCATGTGGCCGACATGGGGGAGTATTTTCTTCTTTCTTCCCCGTCCGTTGTGTGCTTCTGTGATATGCGCTATCTGCCCTGTGGTCGGTCTCTCGGCATGCCTGTGTTGGTCTATTCTTGGACAATGGCTGTATTCACCGGCTTCTGTCGTAGGGCTGTGGTTTCGGAGTTGGAATGGAAGGTCATTCAGTGCTGTCTGCTCTCCCTTGTGTGGGTGGCAGGCTGCCTTTCCGCTCTGCGTTGGGCCTTGTGTGTGGATGTTATTCTTGGGCCACCTGTTGTCGGTCCCCGGGCTCTTTGGTGTTCCGTTTATATGTCTTGTTCATATGTGCAGGGTGGTATGGGTGTTTCTGTGTGGTACTGGCGTTCCTCTTCCCGAAGGGGCCCTGCTTCTCCTAGTTGGTGTTGCCGCCGCTGTGTGCTACGCCATGTTTGTTACACTGGGTGTGTCCTGCTGTTGCGTGTCTTCACTGACATGTGTGCGTCGGTTGTGTGGCGTTGGGTGTTGTCCGTGAATTGGGCGTTGGGGACATGTCTGTGGCCGGCCTGTCACGTGTCATGTGCGTTCGGGGTGGGGCTGATGTGTGCTGCTTGGTTGTGTCCCTGTGTCTGTGTGCGACGCATGCATGGCGCTGCGGTTGGCCTCTGCGTTGTGCGCATGTGTGGCGCGTCATCGCCGCTTTGGGGCCGTGACGGGGTGGTTGGTTCCTAGTCCCAGGTGGTGTGTACACATGTGTTCTGCGATGTTACGATTTGGCCTGTGTGTCATATGTGGATGCGATGGTGGATGTGTTGTGTACACGCGCTGGTGGGGGTTGTCCGCTTTTCCGCCCTTGCACTGTGTGCGCTGTTTGCGTGCACTTGTTGTGTGTGTGCCTACCTGCGTCTCCGCGTGCACGTTGCGTCCTTGGTGGTGCATCAGCAGGAGCATGGGGAGGGCCTGCAGTGCTGGATTCATGCTCGGGAGCCGCTCTTCGTTGTCCGTGCTCGGCGTCCGTGTTACCGCTTCGGTTTGTCGTACGGTATCTCTTGGCCGTGGGAGCCGTTTGTTTGCGGCATCGTAATTTATGCGCCGGGCGGGACGTGTTTCGTCGGACGGTGTGTGTCAGTTAGGCTGCGCCGCTACGTGTACGGGCGCACTTTGATGGCGGACGGTGTTGCTGGCTTGCCGGCGGTGTTTGGCCTACTTTTCGCATCGTAATTGGGCGGGCGTGTGGACTGCTGCGTGCCGGCGGTAACTGGTGCTTTTTGCATCCGCCAGCACGGCGGTTGTGCTTCCGCCCGACATCGTAATGGGCCCCTTACTTTTTTGTCACTGAAGAATTGAATCCAAACTGCCATTAATAAATGCAAACATGTAAAGATCCCTAAACTTACTTAAAACTCCCCCCCCAAAAAATTGAAAAATACAACTGTAAAAAATATAATCTGGCGACAACGTATCCGTAGACTCCAATCCATTAAAAACCCCAAAAATGGAATTAAAAAAAGAAACGCTCCAGGAAAACCCAAAAAATAAAGGAACTGTAAAACAATAATTAGTTTAGTAGAAACTAATACACAGTTCCCTTAAAAAAAAGCATGCTTCTCCCAATGGCAAATTCCAAACGACAAAAACCTGTAAAAAACAACACAATCCCTCCCACACAAATACACAATAAAATCATTAAAAAACACACATAAACACACTAATAGCACCATATTCTTAACATATTTAAACATATAATACATATTCTAACACCTACCTATCAACGAACTAACTGCATTTCGCAAACGCAAAACAACGAGCTAAACCGCACCAATGACACAAAATCCAAACTACACATACACTATACAGTACTTAACTACCTTCAAACTACACCTAAATTAAGCCTAAAAGTAATAAAATTAAACTTATCTTGACTGATGCGACGCAGCTTCCAACCGCAAGCTTCTCCCTCAGAAATGACCTAAAACAACACAGATATCCTACAAAATACAACTTAGTTTAGAAAATGGCTACCTAAATGAAATAACAAAAATACTTTTTTACATTAAAATCAATGTACATTACAAATGCAATACTAAAATATGTTAAAAGATTATAATTAATATTACTAATGTACTATATGTTTTTTTCTTTACTGTTAAAAGATGTTAAACTATTATAATAAATATTAGAACATAAATAATATTTATTATTATACATTAAAATAAAATATGTAAAATTACCAATGTGATTTAAAAAATTATAATGTTTGCTGAAAATATGAAAAAATGTGTGTTAAAAATATTTTTCTTTATCAAAATGTTTCTTACCTTAATAATTTTATTTATATTTACAACTTAAATAATATTATACAAAATATAATATTATTTGATAAATAATATGCAAAAAATATAAAAAAGTCATACAATGAGAAAATTGTTAAAAAATGTATGTTATTAAAAATTTGCACTGTATCTAATCATGTAATGCATATTTACAATGTAAATAAATATTCCATAACTGTTACCCAAAAACTATGGGGCCGATTATGACTTGAGTCCGCCCGCCATCGTAGTGGGAATTGGGACCGCCCGCCAGTCATGCGGCGGTCCCGCACTCCAAATTACGATGTGACCTCCACCATGGCGGTTGCATCTTGTACTTTAACATTGCGGCGGGTGCTGCTGGCTGCAGCACCCGCCGCAATGCCAAAAATGCATGTTGTGCATTTCACTGCACTACGTGGCAGACACCACGCGATGCCTGCCACTTAGTGCAGTGAAATGTAGGGGGCACCCCCAGTGCACCAACACAAGTGGGGCCCGCAACAGGCCCCCGAAACCAATCCCCGCCAGCCTTTCGAAACCGCAATGGAAAGGCTGGCTACAGGCGGCATCGTAATTTGGCGGACGGTGCCTGCTAGGCACCGCCACCATTTTACGCATCATGACCGCTCCACCAGGCAATCGGCACGATTGCCTGTGGTGGATCCGTGGTGGGCAGTCTTTGCGCCCGCCAAGGTCGCGGTCCGGATCCCCCCGCCATCATAATTCGGTGGGCGGAGAATCGTCGTTCGATTGCGGAAGTCTTGCCACTGCACGGCTGGCGGTGGCAGGCCTTCCGCCATCGTAATCAACCACAATGTTATAAAAAAGTATAAAAACCAGTGAACAACTACATCTTTATTTGTAAAAAATTTACATATTTACCAAGTTCTACATTATAAAAAAGTTACAATTGTTTCATGCTGACTATACTTAAAAAGTATATGTTTATGTTAAAATATGTACTAAATATGTAATGTATCCAAAAATAACAAATGTATTATTATTTCTCTTTATGACAAAATATATATTAAAAAACGTTAAATAAAACAAAATGGATATTATTTATTTGCTTAACTCTTTGAATGAAAATGAAAACTTTAATAAAATATAAATATTGTGTTGTATTTAACTTCTAAATTAATTGTTGTTTTCTGTATTTACAATCAAATAATTATCTTAAATTATATATCACACAAATATTTATTTTTTTAAACTCATAGATAAAATACTATTACCACTTAAACATAGGTTTGTATCATTAACATTACTAGAAATTAAAGAACTATTATTTTACTATTGCCACTCTACACTGAATCAACTCAGGGAAACAGCAGGACACTAAACATATATAATTTACTATTCCCACTCCAAACTGTACCAACTAAGGGCCCGATTACGATCTCGCTCGGAAAGCCCTACGGCCGACTCGGTCTCGTAGAGCTTTCTGACCAACTCGTGCTCCTGGGCTCCGAACGCCCGAGTACGATGCAAGTACGCGCTGACGGACTCAGGTCGCTCGAAGTCCCATTGAAGTCAATGGGAGCCTGATGTACGTTGCGTACATAGGCTTTCATAGCGAAAAAAGTATGTCGCAGAAAAGGGTGCCCCCTGTCGTGGGGACCCGTTGGTGCCCCCCGCACCGTACATGCATGTGTAGGGAGGACCCTTGGGTCCCCACTGTGACTGAGTCGTAGGGCCACGGGTGAAGGGGGGCCCGCTACGGCACCCTGAAGTCTGCTTCCCAGAGCTTTTTCATGTCTGAGGCTCCAACTCGATCCGGCTGCTCGACGCGCGCATCGTACTTGGTCGCTCGGAAATCGGCCCATTGCGCTGTGCGCATCGGCCATGTCGGAGTTGTCCAGAGGGCCTCGCTGATGGGTACGAGTCGCTCGCAGCGCGAGGATATATGTGCATCATATTTGCTCGCTCGTACAGCGGTACGAATCGTCCGGAAATCGCGCTTACGACTCAAACTCGCTCCTGACGGTTGCCGTCAGGAACCCGTCCGAGAGAGATCGTAATCGAGCCCTATGGGTGGGTGCTGGACACTAAACATATATAATTCACTATTCCCATTCCAAACTACACTAAGGAGGTCATTACGATGACAGGCGGACTTTATCCGCCCGCTACCGTAGAGGTGAATGGGACCGTCCGCCATAGGAGTGGCGGTCCCGCCGCGAGTATTAGAATGCCACCGCCACGGTGGCGGTGGTATCCCCAATTCCCAACATTGTGGCGGGCGGTGTTCACAGCACCGCCAGCCACAATGCTGGGAATGCACGTCGTGCATTGTCATGCACAAGGTGACAGGCACCGTGCGGTGCCTGCCACCTTGTCCATGCCAATGCAGGGGGGTACCATAGGTACCCCCCAAGTGCACCTCCCTTCCCCCCTCCCCGGGGGCCCGCAACGGGCCCCCATTGTGAAAGACCGTATGCCTTTCCATGGCGGCGTTGCCGCCATGAAAAGGCACATCTCCGCAGTCATCATAATATGGATGGAGGTGTCTTGCAGACACCGCCACCATATTACTGCCCTTTTCCGCCCGGTCACCTGTGTGACCGGCGGAAAACCGGCGGACGGTGTTTCCGCGGTGTTGCCATAGGGGCGGTCGCATCCTAATTTGGTGTACCGGACCGCCGCATGCATGGCGGGTGGTCCCACTCCCCGACACGATGGCGGACGGACTGAAGTCCGTCCGCTATCATAATCACCCCCTAAGTCAGGGAAGTTGCTGGACACTAAACATATATAAATTAGTATTCCCACTCCAAACTACATTAAGTCAGGGAAGGTGCTGGGCACTAAACATATTTAATTTACTATTCCCACTCCAAACTACATAAACTCAGAGAAGGTACTGGACACTAAACATATATAATTTCCTATTCCCACTACAAACTACATTAACTCAGGAAAGGTGCTGGACACTAAACATATAATTTACTATTCCCACTCCAAACTGTATTAACTCAAGGTGGGTGATGGACACTAAACATATATAAATTACTATTCCCACTCCAAACTACATTAAGTCAGGGAAGGTGCTGGACACTAAACATGTATAAATTACTGTTCTAACTTCAAACTAAATTTTTTCAGGGAAGGTGCTGGACACTAAACAAATATAATTTACTATTCCCACTCCAAACTACATTAACTCAGGGAAGGTACTGAACACTAAACATATATAATTTAATATTCCCACTCCAAACTACATTAAGTCAGAGAAGGTGCTGGACACTAAAATGTAAGTCCGTTTTTATATAGCGCAGCTACTCACCCTTACGGGTCTCAAGGCGCTGGGGGCTGTAGTGGAAATTAAGTGAGCTATTGCCCAGAGTCACATGGTGCTGAGCTGAGCTGCCGCCGGAGCCGGGGATCAAACCGTGAACCCTGTGCTCCGAAGTCAGCTGCCCTGGCCGCTGCACCACACCTAACTAAACATATATCATTTACTATTCCCACTCCAAACTACATTAACTCATGAAAGGTGCTGGACACTAAACATATATAATTTACTATTCCCACTCCAAACTACATTAAGTCAGCGAAGGTGCTGGACACTAAACATATATAATTTTCTATTTCCACTCCAAACTACATTGTCAGGGAAGATGCTGAACACTAAACATATATAATTTACTATTCCCACTCCAAACTGTATTAAGCCAGGGAAGGCGCTGGACACTAAACATATATAATTTACTATTCCTACACCAAACTTAAAAAAGTCAGGGAAGGTGCTGGACACTAAACATATATAATTTACTATTTCCTCTCCAAACTACATTAACTCAGGGAAGGTGCTAGACACTAAACATATATAATTTACTATTCCCACTCCAAACTACATTAACTCAGGAAAGGTGCTGCACACTAAACATATATAATTTACTATTCCCACTCCAAACTATATCAACTCAAGGTGGGTGATGGACACTAAACATATATAAATTACTATTCCCACTCCAAACTACATTAAGGGGCTGATTACGATGGCGGAAGGACCGCCACCGCCAGCCATGCAGTAGCGATCCCTCCGCCATCGAACGATGATTTTCCCCCTGCCACATTACGATGGCAAGGGGAATCGGACCGTGTCCGTGGCGGGCGCAAAGATCGTCCGGCACGGATCCGCTACAGGCAATCGTTCCAATTGCCTGGCGGATGGTCTAGATAGGGTAAAATGGTGGCGGTGCCTAGCAGGCACCGTCCGCCAAATTACGATGCGGGCTGCAGCCAGCCTTTCCATGGTGGCGAAACCACCATGGAAAGGCTGGCGGGGATTGGTTTCGGGGGTCTGTTGCGGGCCCCCCTTATGTTGTGGGGAGGTGTGGGTGCACTGAGTAGGTACCCATGGTACCCCCTACATTTCACAGCACTAAGTGGCAGGCACCGTGTGGTGCCTGCCACGTAGTGCAGTGAAATGCACCACATGCATTTTTAACATTGCGGCGGGCGCTGCAGTCAGCTGCGCCCGCCGCAATGTTAAATTGCAAGATGCAACTGCTAAGTGGCGGTCGCATCCTAATTTGGTGTACCGGACCGCCGCATGCATGGCGGGTGGTCCCACTCCCCGACATGATGGCGGACGGACTGAAGTCCGTCCGCCATCATAATCACCCCCTAAGTCAGGGAAGTTGCTGGACACTAAACATATATAAATTACTATTCCCACACCAAACTAAATTAAGTCAGGGAAGGTGCTGGGCACTAAACATATTTAATTTACTATTCCCACTCCAAACTACATTAACTCAGGGAAGGTACTGGACACTAAACATATATAATTTCCGATTCCCACTACAAACTACATTAACTCAGGGAAGGTGCTGGACACTAAACATATATAATTTACTATTCCCACTCCAAACTGTATCAACTCAAGGTGGGTGCTGGGCACTAAACATATTTAATTTACTATTCCCACTCCAAACTACATTAACTCAGGGAAGGTACTGGACACTGAACATATATAATTTCCGATTCCCACTACAAACTACATTAACTCAGGGAAGGTGCTGGACACTAAACATATATAAATTACTATTCCCACTCCAAACTACAGTAAGTCAGGGAAGGTGCTGGACACTAAACATGTATAAATTACTGTTCTCACTTCAAACTACATTTTTTCAGGGAAGGTGCTGGACACTAAACATATATAATTTACTATTCTACTCCAAACTACATTAACTCAGGGAAGGTACTGAACACTAAACATATATAATTTAATATTCCCACTCCAAACTACATTAAGTCAGAGAAGGTGCTGGACACTAAACGTATATAATTTACTATTCCCACTCCAAAATAGATGAAGTAAAGGAAGGTGCTGGACACTAAACATATATAACTTACTATTCCCACTCCAAACTACATTAACTCAGGGAAGGTGCTGGACACTAAATATATATAAATTACTATTCCCACTCCAAACTACATTAAGTCAGGGAAGGTGCTGGACTCTAAACATATATAATTTACTATTCCCACTCCAAACTACATGAAGTCAAGGAAAGTGCTGGATACTAAACATATATAACTTACTATTCCCACTCCAAACTACATTAACTCAGGGAAGGTGCTGAACACTAAACATATATAAATTACTATTCCCACTCCAAACTACATTATGTCAGAGAAGATGCTGGACACTGAATAAATATAATTTACTATTCCCACTCCAAACTCTATTAAGTCAGGGATGGTGCTGGACACTAAACATATATAATTTACTATTCCTACTCCAAACTTAAAAAAGTCAGGGAACGGGTTGGATAGTAAACATATACAATTTACTATTAACTCTCCAAACTAGAAAAAGTCAGGGAAGGTGCTACACTAAACATATATAGTTTACTATTCCCACTCCAAACTACATTAACTCAGGGAAGGTGCTAGACACTAAACACATATAATTTACTATTCCCACTCCAAACTACATTAACTCAGGAAAGGTGATGGACACTAAACATATATAAATTACTATTCCCACTCCAAACTACAATAAGTCATGGAAGTTACTGGGCACTAAACATATCTAAATTACTATTCCCACTCCAAACTACATTAAGTCAGTGAAGGTGCTGGATACTAAACATATATAATTTACTATTCCCACTCCAAACTACATTAACTCAGGGAAGGTGCTGGACACTAAACATATATAATTTACTATTCCCACTACAAACGACATTAACTCAGGGAAGGTGCTGGACACTAAACATATATAATTTACTATTCCCACTCCAAACTGTATCAACTCAAGGTGGGTGATGGACACTAAACATATAAAAATTACTATCCCACTCCAAACTACATTTTTTCAGGGAAGGTGCTGGACACTAAACATATATCATTTAATATTCCCACTCCAAACTACATTAGCTCAGGGAAGGTACTGGACACTAAACATATATCATTTAATATTCCCACTCCAAACTACATTAAGGGCCCGATTCTGATCTCGCTCGGAAACCCTTCTGACCGACACGGATCGGGAATGGCTTCTGACCGACACGTACGCGCGCTGTCCGACCGACGTAGTACGATGCAACTCGTGTCAAATACAAACGACTCGCATGGATCATAACACGGACGACCGACACAGACGGGAATCAATCCGTCCGAGCGAAATGTCCGGAAAAGTGCCCGACACGACCGACTCGTACGCGAACGCTGCAACATAGCTTAGCGTGAATGGGACAGACTCGGACTACCCCGCTAATACATGATAAAGCATCCATTGCGGTCAATGGAACGTTTCCGTCATGCTCAACAAAATACACTAGAAACAGACAGAAAAAGTCCAAACAAGCATTGTCAAAGGCAAAAAAAAAAATGAAGACACACCCACAACTCCACCTATATAAAGGGCCAAACTCCTTACCATGATCCTTTGCAAATTCAACAGACCTGCCAGCAGAAACCACCACTACACTGCACTGATACATACACTCACAACTCACACACCACACAACCTGTACACTACTAGCACCTGTCAAATACCACACTCACAAACACACACCTTTACTCATACTCACTCAACCTCACCTTCACACTCACCCACACATCCATCTCCACCACCACCCATCACCATGCCCCCAAAGAAGAATCCAAAGTTCACAGACAGTGAGTTGGAAGTCATGGTAGATGAAATTCTCGGAGTAGAGCCACAGTTATTTGGCACCTTGGTCCAACAGACCCCCCTGTCCCAGAGAACCAAGATGTGGGAGAGGATTGTCAACAAGGTGAACGCTCAAGCACCTTACCGGCGCACAACGTACGATATCAGGAACAGGTACTATGATGTGCGAAGGAGGGTCAAGAAGCTCATCAACAAAGAGCATGAACTGAGTCAGCGGACTGGCGGTGGCCCTCCTGCAACACCTGTGCACTTCACTTCCTGGGAGGAGAAGGTGCGGGCCATCCTTCCACCGAGGATGTCCATGGAATATCAGGAGTACCAGAGCCTGGTGAGTACATACTCAAATAGCCAATATGGATAGCAGATACACAGCCACAGACATCACTGTCAAGGACACAGCGATACAAATCAGTGTCAGCAAAGCCATAACAATATTAAGCAAATGAGCCTGTGACGTTTATGCCAGTTTGACAAACAAAATACCTGCAATCTCAGAGTAATATGTAACTATTTCATGATATGTAACAACTTACTAAAAAACACAGCAAGGCTTTGGGCTCAAAACAGCATCCACCACTGTCAGCCGTCTTGCCAGCACTGTTTCACTCACTCACAGGGAAGCTGAGTCACAGGGAGGAAGGTTGGGATGGCTGGGAAGGTGGGTGTAGCTGAAAGCATGATGGGAGTCGTAGTCACAGCCAACAGTCCTCCTCCCACATGGCCCAACAATCCCACCTTGAACCATGCTCATCTCACATGGTACTGGCAAGATGGCTGACTCTGGGCTCTGGTGTGTGAAGCACAAGGCCCTGTTGGGTATGTTAGATGACAGTGGTTCTTGCAAGGCACGAGACACAGTGCACAAGACTGAGTGTGCTAAAAAGTATGGCCCACATCCTAATTTGGCATCACAGAGGGTCAGCAGACAGGATACTGTCACCACAGTGTTGTAGCCTTGAGGCTACTGTGGAAGAGAGTCAGTCTCTTGATGTATTGTTTGGGGTTCCACCAAGCTTGTTCCGCATGTGACTCTTGTGCACACGCTCATCAAACAATGCCTGATCGCCCACATTCACTATCCCAATACATGGAATACTTCGGGATTGTACTCAACACGCATATGTCTCAGTGGAGTTCAGCCCCCCATTGTGTGTGTTGGCCCAGCCTCGAAACACTTACACACACACACACATGTTGTGTTTGTTCTGCAGTGTGTGGCTGTTTGGTTGTCTTTGTGCATCTTCACCCATGTATTTCAACTGTGTTTGAAGGGCACTGAGTGGATGTTTTGTTTACTTTATTTCTCTACTGGCCCTGGGACTCCTATATCTTTACTCTGCACACCCCTTATGTTTTGCATTTGACCTTGCTGCCACAGTGTGGTACTGGATCTCACCAATGCTGTTGTTTCAGATTGAATCCTTTGTATTTGTGTCTGATTGTGACAAAAATGTGTGTTTATGCATTTTGGGTGGTGACATGTTACATTGTCCAATTGAACATTGCTTTCAGTGTTGGCCCCCAAAAGCACTGATTGGCTGCACATGGCTGAGGGTATGTAACACACACAACAATGTTTGCCTCAACAGTTCTGTTGTTGTTTAACACACAACCACTACTTTATCACTACATTGCATGTGGGTTTGGGCCCAATAAATACATAATTGCTTGAACATGCTGGGGGTGTGAGACCTACATTCACCTTTTTGTCACTACAGTGATGGGGGATTATACCACATGAGCCCTATGTGCTTGACAATGCTGGGGGATAGAACCCCACACTCACCTTTTTGTCACTACAGAGATGTGGGGTTTGTCCAACATATCACTTTATGTGTCAATTTTGCAGGCAGTTCACCCACAAAACCCAATTTTGGCATGACAACACTGGGGGAGTGTTAGGCATCCACCCCCTATGGGGTGGACAATGCTGGTAGTGATAGACATCAACCCCCTATGGGGTGGACAATGCTGGTAGTGATAGGCATCCACCCCCTATGGGGTGGACAATGCTGGTAGTGTTAGGCATCCACCCCCTATGTTGTGGACAATGCTGGTAGTGATAGACATCAACCCCCTATGGGGTGGGCAATGATGGTAGTGATATACATAAACCCCCTATGGGGTGGATAATGCTGGTAGTGATAGGCATCCACCCCTATGGGGTGGACAATGGTGGGAGTGTTAGGCATCCACCCCCTATGGGGTGGACAATGCTGGTAGTGATAGGCATCAACCCCCTATGGGGTGGGCAATGCTGGTAGTGATAGACATCAACGCCCTATGGGTTGGGCAATGGTGGGAGTGATAGGCATCCACCTCCTATGGGGTGGACAATGCTGGTAGTGATAGGCATTCACCCCCTATGGGGTGGACAATGCTGGTAGTGATAGGCATCAACCCCCTATGGGGGTGGGCAATGCTGGTAGTGATAGACATCAACGCCCTATGGGATGGGCAATGGTGGGAGTGATAGTCATCCACCCCCTATGGGGTGGACAATGCTGGTAGTGATAGGCATTCACCCCCTATGGGGTGGGCAATGCTGGTAGTGATAGACATCCACCCCCTATGGGGTGTCCAATGGTGGGAGTGATGGACATCCACCCCCTATGGGTGTGTTGCCTTTCGCGGGATCGTGATGTTTTGGTGTGTGGTAGGTGTCTGACTTACCATTTGTGACAAACACGTTGGTTATGGTTGTTGATTCGACCGTAGGCGCACAGTATAGGGATGACATGCGCGATCGGATACATGGCTGCTTCGTCTCGTACGCAGTGATCGTGTTGTGGCGCGAATCGGAGCTGAAATATAGCTCTTCCGGATGCTGTGACGCGCTGGAGGTGGCGACCTGTTCGGCGCGTAGGAAGTACGCATCGTACTTGGCCGGCCGGAAACTGCTTCGGAAATGGCTCCTGACTTCTCTATTCAGCATTTACGGAGCCGGGTCGTACGGAAAATGGTGCTGGAATTGGAGCGGATGTGTCGCTCGGGGATAGGAGAGATTTGCGCATCGTACTTCGTCGTTTGGATGGACCGGCTCCCGGAATGAGTCGGTTGGAAGGTAACGCTACGGACGGCTCTCGGAGGGCTTTCCGAGCGAGATCGGAATCGACCTCTAAGTCAGAGAAGGTGCTGGACACTAAACATATATAATTTACTATTCCTACTCCAAACTACATGAAGTCAAGGAAGGTGCTGGACACTAAACATATATAATTTACTATTCCCACTCCAAACTACATTAACTCAGGGAAGGTGCTGAACACTAAACATATATAAATTACTATTCCCACTCCAAACTACATTAAGTCAGGGAAGGTGCTTGACACTAAACATATATAATTTACTATTCCCACTCCAAACTGTATTAAGTCAGGGAAGGTGCTGGACACTAAACATATATAATTTACTATTCCTACTCCAAACTTAAAAAAGTCAGGGAAGGGGTTGGATAGTAAACATATATAATTTACTATTCCCCTTCCAAACTATATCAACTCAAGGTGGGTGATGGACACTAAGGGGCCGATTCCGATCTCGGCCGGAAGCGCACCGAATACGATTCGTCCGGAAAAAATACGAGCCGAACGCGGTTTATCTGACCGATTCGTACAGTTGTCCGAGCGAGCAAGTACGATGCGATTGAACGCGAAATCGCCGACCGACTCGTTTCCGGGTCTGAACCGCTCCGTCCGACTCGTTCGCACTCGATTCGTACCGCGCAATGGAGACGTTTTACGACCGAGCCAGTACGATGCACGATCCGGACAGCCGGATCGAGTCGGAGCCTCCGACACGAAAAAGCTCTCGGAAGTGGACTTCGGGGGTCCGTGCGGGACCCCCCTTCACCCCTAGCCGTACGAGTCAGACACAGGGGGGACCCATGGGTCCCCCCTATACATGCGTGTACGGTGCGGATGGCACCAACGGGTACCCACTACAGGGAGCCCCCTTGTGCGCAACATACCCATTGAGTCAATGGGAGCCCATGTACACATCGTACGACCGGCTCACATTGACTTCAATGGGAGTCCGACCGAACCGAGTCCGGCAGCATACGGCCACATCGTACTCGCTCGGTCGGACT
This sequence comes from Calotriton arnoldi, assembly GCA_963921515.1. Classification (NCBI taxonomy): domain Eukaryota; kingdom Metazoa; phylum Chordata; class Amphibia; order Caudata; family Salamandridae; genus Calotriton; species Calotriton arnoldi. The sequence continues at coordinate 16,043 of CAWUFW010008734.1, forward strand.
GCAGGGGTCCGGCTCGGTCGGAAAACAATGTGGATCCGGATCGGTCGGAGAGCTTTCCGACCCAGATCGGAATCGGCCCCTAAATATATATAAATTACTATTCCCACTCCAAACTACATTAGGTCAGGGAAGGTGCTGGACACTAAACATATATAATTTACTATTCCCACTCCAAACTACATTAACTCAGGGAAGTAGCTGGACACTAAACATATATAATTTACTATTCCCACTCCAAACTGTATCAACTCAAGGTGGGTGATGGACACTAAGGGGCCGATTCCGATCTCGGTCAAAGGCGCACCCAATACCATTCGGTCGGGAAAAAAGCCATGCGAATGCCTGTTTCCCGACCGATCCGTACAGCATACCGAACGAGTAAGTACGATGCGCACAACAGCACAGAATCCGGCCGAGTCGTACTCACCCAATCCAGGTCCTGTCCTCCGACCGAGGCGAATCCGGAAACGCAGAAACGAGTCGCACGGAAGGGAAAATGCAGCCCCGTCCGGCCGAACAAGTACGATGCGCTTTCCGTACGCGCCGAACCCGTCGCCTCGCACGGCACGTCAAAGCATCCGGGAGAGGCGCACATAAGCTCCGATTCGTGCCACAACACGATCCACGGCTACAAGGCGAACACGCCAGCGACGAGGACGACGCGAAGCGACGAGGACGACGTGAAGCAACGAGAAAGACGAACGACACGAACCAACCATGAATCCCTTCGTCCCGATCATACCAATATTCTACATTTACTACCGGAACAGGCACGGACGCGTACGGCGCAGAAGGTAAGTCAGACACCAACCACAAAACACATACAACACGTACACGACACATCACACACACACAGAGGGATGCAGAATTTACTTACACCAGCAACAGCAGCACCATAGGGGCGGGATGCCCATCACCAATGCCACATATGCACACAGGGGCCTGAATGCGCACCACCACCCCTACCCAGGAGGGGCCGGATGCCAACCACCACTACCACCCTTAGCCAGGGGGGTGCCAGATGCCCACCACCACTACCACCCTTACCCAGGGGGGCTGGATGCCTACCACTACTACCACCCTTAGCCATGGGGGTGCCAGATGCCTACCACTACTACCACCCTTACCCAGGGGGGCTGGATGCCTACCACTACTACCACCCTTACCCAGGGGGCTGGATGCCTACCACTACTACCACCCTTAGCCATGGGGGTGCCAGATGCCTACCACTACTACCACCCTAAGCCAGGGGGCTGGATGCCTACCACTACTACCACCCTTAGCCATGGGGGTGCCAGATGCCTACAACTACTACCACCCTAAGCCAGGGGGCTGGATGCCTACCACTACTACCACCCTTAGCCAGAGGGGTGCCAGATGCCTACCACCACTACCACCCTTACCCAGGGGGCTGGATGCCTACCACTACTACCACCCTTACCCAGGGGTGCCAGATGCCTACCACTACTACCACCCTTACCCAGGGGGGCTGGATGCCTACCACTACTACCACCCTTAGCCAGGGGGTGCCAGATGCCCACCACCACTACCACCCTTACCCAGGGGGCTGGATGCCTACCACTACTACCACCCTTAGCCATGGGGGTGCCAGATGCCTACCACTACTACCACCCTAAGCCAGGGGGCTGGATGCCTACCACTACTACCACCCTAAGCCAGGGGGCTGGATGCCTACCACTACTACCACCCTTACCCAGGGGGGCTGGATGCCTACCACCACTACCACCCTTAGCCAGGGGGCTGGATGCCTACCACTACTACCACCCTTACCCAGGGGGGGCTGGATGCCTACCACTACTACCACCCGTAGCCAGGAGGGTGCCACATGCCTACCACTACTACCACCCTTACCCAGGGGGGGCTGGATGCCTACCACTACTACCACACTTAGCCATGGGGGTGCCAGATGCCTACCACTACTACCACCCTAAGCCAGGGGGCTGGATGCCTACCACTACTACCACCCTAAGCCAGGGGGGCTGGATGCCTACCACTACTACCACCCTTAGCCAGGGGGTGCCAGATGCCCACCACCACTACCACCCTTACCCAGGGGGCTGGATGCCTACCACTACTACCACCCTTAGCCATGGGGGTGCCAGATGCCTACCACTACTACCACCCTTAGCCAGGGGGCTGGATGCCTACCACTACTACCACCCTTAGCCAGGGGAGTGCCAGATGCCTACCACTACTACCACCCTTACCCAGGGGGCTGGATGCCTGTCACTACTACCACCTCTACCCATGGGGGCTGGATGCCTACCACCAACACCACCCCACTCATAGGATGGACAATGCATGACACAACCAGCACACCACAACCTAGGGAATGCAAGAAAAAGACATCCCCCCAACACCATGACAAGCGTGTGTAGACTGTGTCAAATGCCTACAACACTGAACATGACTTTGAACATACAATGTGACCCCCTATCACATGTGCCACACATATATGTGTGTGGCCCCCACAATGCAAGCAGGCCATGACCATTGTGGCAATGGGGTCCAAACCCCCATCATCACAGTGACCAAAATGTAAGTGTGGGGTCCATAGCTGAAGCACATTTTGAACAGTGTGGCAATGGGGTCCAAACCCCCATCATCACAGTGACCAAAAGGTAAGTGTGGGGTCCATAGCTGAAGCACATTTTGAACAGTGTGGCAATGGGGTCCAAACCCCCATCATCACAGTGACCAAAATGTAAGTGTGGGGTCCATAGCTGAAGCACATTTTGAACAGTGTGGCAATGGGGTCCAAACCCCATCATCACAGTGACCAAAATGTAAGTGTGGGGTCGATAGCTGAAGCACATTTTGAACATTGTGGCAATGGGGTCCAAACCCCCATCATCACAGTGACCAAAATGTAAGTGTGGGGTCCATAGCTGAAGCACATTTTGAACAGTGTGGCAATGGGGTCCAAACCCCCATCATCACAGTGACCAAAATGTAAGTGTGGGGTCCATAGCTGAAGCACATTTTGAACAGTGTGGCAATGGGGTCCAAACCCCCATCATCACAGTGACCAAAATGTAAGTGTGGGGAACATAGCTGAAGCACATTTTGAACAGTGTGGCAATGGGGTCCAAACCCCCATCATCACAGTGATCAAAATGTAAGTGTGGGGTCCATAGCTGAAGCACATTTTGAACATTGTGGCAATGGGGTCCAAACCCCCATCATCACAGTGACCAAAATGTAAGTGTGGGGTCCATAGCTGAAGCACATTTTGAACAGTGTGGAAATGGGGTCCAAACCCCCATCATCACAGTGACCAAAATGTAAGTGTGGGGTCCATAGCTGAAGCACATTTTGAACATTGTGGCAATGGGGTCCAAACCCCATCATCACAGTGACCAAAATGTAAGTGTTGACAAAGAAAAGCTGCAACTGCCAAACTGCATGGATGATTCCTGGTCACAGAACATAAAACACATCAGTGGCAAAGTAGTGCATGTGTCCCATTGCAACATAAATTGGGGGAGGCAAATACTGCAGTGCAAATAAGACATACCTTTAGCCATGTGCAGACAAACAACACCCATGGGGGCTGACACTGTCAACATTCATCAATGACACAATGACAGAAGTGACCATCAGAATGCAGACCCACATATTTGCACCAATGTGCACACAAATGCAGATACCCTGTGGAGACTGTAGATGTGAGGTGAACAGATACCATACCATGGCAGCAATGGGACACACAAACCATGATCATTGTGCTGACCGATGACCTAGGAGTCCCAGGGACAGCAGGGGAAACCCACCAAACTACATACAGCCAATGGCACACCCAAGATATGCCAATGAAGTGGTGCAGATGCACAAACACAAACAGGCAGACCCACACTGCACATCATACACAACAGGTGAGGGGGGTGCCAGTGTCCCCAGGCAACCACACAACACATGAGGAGACCTGAATACCAATCATACAGATGTGCATACAGTGCCACACAAAGGTAACTCATGGATCCAAATCCCCTATGTGGGCAAGCAGGCATTGTCAGATGAGAGGGAGCACAAATCATACATGTCACACAGGCACGTAGGAACAGCAACTGACACAGCAAGACACAGACACACCACAGCACTACCCCCAGGGCCCCCACAATGTGGTGACCCTGGGCTGCATTACAATCCCACTGTGATGACAAAGCTAAATGTCGTTCACACTGTGAACCACAGTCATGTGTCCTGAGCAACAAACTACCATCACACCTACACAAGCACAAATCAATCAGCACGGCCAGTAAGCCAAGGCCAACATGGAGGCAGGGGCCTAGCCGGGCAACAACTCTCATCTGCACACACTCAACACCACACCCCTCGACCTCCAACGATGTGCAGCAGTGAAGCACACATGCACTGGTGACATTGCACATGCACCCATGACTATTCCAGGGTGGTGGGTGGGAACCAAGGTGCAGAAACACATCACACATATGGCCACTCAACAAGACTCCTGAATGTCTGACACACTGCACACTACGCTGTACATGGACATGACGGCAATACCACACCAACCAATGGGATCCCAGCCACAGTCACACACCAATGAAGAAGCCAAGGTCACCCACAAAGAACACACATAGACAACAACCAACATTGCAGCCCGGACCCTGAGGAGTGCCAGCAGTCACACCCAACGTGTCACAATCACTGAAAGATAACACAAACTGGAAATCACATGACAGGGGCAAACAACAAGTGCCAAGGGGAAACCTGACTGTGACCCATCTGCGTCTGCACACAAACTCAGCACTGACAGCAAACACACCTATGGGTGACACCCTGATGACCAGTAATGTGCCATGCACCCACATCACAGAGAACCCAGGGAGAAGACTTTGGGGGAACATAGGTCAACTCAGCAAGCATCACAAACTGGTACACCACTAGGGATCACAGCATGCACAGCTAAACGGAAGTGAACACACAGACATGCTCATACAACACACACCTTGGGCGCAGGCAATGTCACAGGAGTACACACTGCCATGAGGGGACTCCACTCCTGTGTGAGGAAAGCTGTGCCATATGTTGCCTCAGTAGGGCCCCATCATGTCAGCTGAGCACTTGGTCACACAATCAACAATTAGCACCAAATGAAGGCTCCCGTTACATCAGCCTGGTCATGGAAGTGCCAACGAAATCATCAGCACAGATCCAACACACTTGTATAGCAATGTTGCACTGACAACACAGATGAGTCCTTCCCCATTGATGCCCAAACCTGCATGTCCAGTGGAGATGGCCACACGGTCAGGGAAGTAGACGAATTGAACAATGGCAGGCACAACAGATGTGCAGGGGTGGAAGCCACAGATGTGAAATTGCTAATGTAAGTAGGAAATCCCATTGCCAAATACTGAACACATGACACCCTCAGATGCTGCTATGGATGACATGGATACACCACAGGATAGGACACATTCCCCCTGGACCACATGGGTTCCTGCACAGTAACACTTCATTATCATGAGACCAAATATCACCATCACTGCAGCAAGGGCATGGTTAGCATCATCAACAACATGTACATCAGAAGCATAAGCACTAGAGAACAGAAAGTTGCTTTATTCAGCATATGTGTGTATTGAAAACTGAAAGTCCAGAAAAAACACAAAGGCCAATGGCCAGTCCATTGTCAAAGTCCAAACAGGGTGACAGTGGCAGATGTCACCCTACGCGTGCCTGCACTGCACAAAACCAGGGACAATCCACTAGGAGGGGCAACCGGGGGCAGGCCAGGCACCACAGGGACAGGATCAGGGCTCACCAGGAGGAAGCAGGGAAGGGGTGGTGGGTGCTGGAGAGCCACTGACAACTGCAGTGGAGGTGTCTGACATGGTGTGTGCCGGCACAACTGGGGGCATGACTCAGATGTTGTGGGTGCCGGCACGACTGCAGTGGACCCTGCAGATGGAGTGGACAGGTCCGCCACTGCAGTGCCCAAGTCAGACAGGGTGGTAGTGGACTCCACTGCAGTGTCTACCACCAGGGGAGGAGAATGGGGAACAGGCAAGGTGGGCTGGACAGAGGGGGAGGACACCCTCACCACATCAGTGGCACAGACAAGCGCAGCGGGGGTGTGGTGCCGGGAGAGCAAGTGGCAGGGGGAGAAGGCCGGATCCTCTTGGGGATGGTATATCTGTGGGTGGGGGAACCTGGGGCAGGGTGTGGTGGGGGCACCTGTGGAGTGGGGGCCTGAGGGATGGAGGAAGGAGACCTGGTGCCTGAGCTGCAGGGCGGCGGTGGGGTCTTGTCTTATGACTCCGGGGGGACTTGCGGGTGAGGGCCTCAGTCTGTCTGCGCCTGGGGGAGGGTGTCCGGGGGCGAGGGGCACTCTGCTCCATGGGCACAGGGGCAGGGGGTGCGGTGCCTGGCCCAAAGGAGACACGCTCCCGAACATGGGAGCCTCCACGGACCTGGGGAATGGGAGCCGATGGGAGGGCGGTGGTGGTGCTGGTGGTGGCGGGGACAGCAACACTAGCTGGGGTGTGGTGGCTGCTGACACCCGCCTCCATAAGGGAGTCATCCTCCGAGTTGCTCTGGTCCTCAGCTGAGGTGGATGGTGCTGAGGACTCCTCGGTGTGGCTCCCTCGCCCTCCGTGCCACTGGGTCCCTCCGACCACTCCTCGGCTGCTGACCCAGTCTGGCTCTCCGGCTCCTCCTGGTCCGTGGAGCTGTTCCCTTCCATGGCCATGGATGTATCTGCAAACAATGGGGAAACAGACAGACATCAGTCACCTGCACCAAACGCACACACCACTGTGAGCACAGCACATTACAGAGCAAGCCCTGGCATCATTAGTTGAACATTGCTAAAAGTGCCCTAACTGAACAGGAGAAGCCAATTGTCAGTCTGATGCCAACCATGACACTCACATCCCACATGGCCTTGCACCCATCTGTCTGGTGTCTGTTGGATAGCAACACCCCAGTGTGGACACATGCACCACCTACACAGTAGTTGGACAGTGCAGAGGACACGGTGTAGCATGTGGACATGCACACATCACAACTCTTGCCACTGAGTCAGTACAGGTTTCCGGATGAAAGGGATGCCCAGAGTCAAATAGGAAATGCATGTGATGCATACCAGCGACAGACACCATGATGCACCCATGTCCTGATAGCCATCGCCACAATGGTGTGCATGTAGCACATGTCACTCCCCTGCAGGATCACCAATAAGTAGACACATGCCATGGCGGAGGCATGACTGCTAAGTCATACATCACTGTCTCAGTGATGTATGACTTGGCAGCCAGACAACAACACTCTGCACTGTGTCACAATAGTAGGTCATGGGGAATGCAAGTCCTGGAGCTGCACAAGTGCACATGTACATCCCCCACACAACACATCATCTTAACCCTCATCTGTCCAGGTCATACCGATTGGACATATGGGAGACCTGTGACACTACCCTCTGAACCTGAGCCCCTCACAATCTGCTGTGAATGGGAAACAGCTGCCTGAACTTCACATTCGCATACCCCAGTCTGCACGGGCAGCTGATCAAACACCTATGTGACACACAAGTATCGTCTCCTATGGTCACATCTCCAGTGGCATGCTGAGCCCCTACCGAGAAACACCCCAGCAGTCCTGGCAACAAATCCACAGCACACTGACACAGAGGCAGACACCTGAGGGGTCAAATCACTGCGCACAATGTGTCAGCTGATACACGGGAGTGGGAGTACAGAGTGCATTGCATGGCCTGGAGTAGGCATGACTGTCCTGCCCCACATGAATGAGGGATGAGCCCTGGACAGTGGATAGCTGGCTATGTATGTGTGACACACGTAATCTGCACACTCCTGGGGCCCAAACATTGTTCCCACCCGCTGCATGGGCGTGTGCCACATACCCCAGGCACATGTGGTGGCTCAGCTCAGCAAGTGGACCGCATATCAAAGCAACACGCAGATTACATGTCCGAACACAGGCATTGTGTGAACAATGGACCCACCCATGATGCCCACAACAGAGTTAGGGAAACAGATGCTGTCCCCCACCTTTAGTGAAGCAAACTGCAAGGACACAGTCCCAAGTGACACAATTCCCTGAATGTAAGGGCCACACCTGGGTATCAGATGAGGAGTGGGCAGTGCACAATAGAGGGACATGGCTCCTGGACAACATGACTGCTGTACTGTGGCAGTTTAACCAGGCCAGAGGAGGGCACATAGCATGTAATTCAGAGTTCACAGTGCAGTCTTTGACTCACCCCCTCCTTGCTGCTGTCTGGCCTTCAGCTGCCCATCCAGGTCTGGAAACACCACCGCCAGGATCTGGAGCATGTGGGGGTCAGGGTCCGTGTTCCGCCCTCCTGCGAGGAGGCGACAGCTTCAGCTGGACCCGTGCAATCCTCCGGGTCCAGCCCCGAAGGTCCTGCCACCTCTTCTGGCAGTTGCGGATCCGTCGCTTGTAGACCCCCACGGGCCGGACAGCCCGGACGATGTCCTTCCAGATCTCCTGCTTCCGATGGGCATTAACCTGTCAGGATGACAAAGTGAAAAGGCCATTACTACACATGCAACATATCCGTGCATGACACAGTTGTATATACATGTCTCAATCACAGGGGCACATGATGTACACAGGCAGTGCAACGCTGCCCATGGACAGTTTGCCAGAAGTCACTACATGGTATCATTGCATGGGAAGTAAAACCTTGTTCAAATGCACTGTCACTGCACCATACCTGTCCAGTGCATGTCACTACACACTATGGGGGTGACAACTACTCAGTGAGCCTGCTAGCCAGTGGCGTGCAGACTTACAGCCTTGCTAGTCAGACAAAATGCACATTCAGAAAGGCAGTGCACAGAACACTCACCTGCTCCCCTGGTGTCCCATACAGCTTGCTGTACTGTGGAAGTAGGCTGTCCAGCAGGGCCTAGTTCTCCTCAAGGCTGAAGGCTGGGGCTCTCTCCACAGTACGTGCCATTGCAGGGTCCAGAGGGGCAGAGACAGCAGCAGTGCAGTGGCAGATGTCGTCCTGGAGCATTTAGTGCAGGCAAGTGAGCTCTCAGGGGAACAGCCAGCAATATATATGTGCTGGAGAGGCAGATACTGTCCCATGTGTCCAAAGTGATAGGTCCAAGTCGTTTGCATCTTCTGAATCTGGCCAATCCATGGAATAGCAGCACCAATACACGCCCACAGCATCCTTCAAATCTTCAACTTCATGACATACATGATTTTGCAACATTGTTGTGGGTGACCAACTGAATTTCCAGCAACCGACTCGTTCGAATTTCGAAAACGCGTCCGTTGCCAGGCTAGACCATTGTCAATGGGTGCGCACCGATCGGTCCATTGCTGTTCAACGCGTACAGGGGTACAACGCGTACCCGCACACATTGAATGCAATGGGCCGGCCGGGGGCACCGATCGGTCCATTGCTGATCAACGCGTACAGGGGTACAACGCGTACCGCACACATTTAATGCAATGGGCCGGCCGGGGCACCGATCGGTCCATTGCGGTACAACGCGTACAGGGTACAACGCGTGCCCGCACACATTGAATGCAATGGACCGGCTGGGGGCACCGATAGGTCCATTGCGGTACAACGCGTACAGGGGTACAACGCGTACCCGCACACATTGAATGCAATGGGCCGGCCGGGGCACCGATCGGTCCATTGCTGATCAACGCGTACAGGGGTACAACGCGTACTCGCACACATTGAATGCAATGGGCCGGCTGGGGGCACCGATCGGTCCATTGCGGTACAACGCGTACAGGGGTACAACGCGTACCCGCACACATTGAATGCAATGGACCGGCCGGAGGGCACCGATCGGTCCATTGCGGTATCAACGCGTACAGGGGTACAACGCGTACCCGCACACATTGAATGCAATGGGCCGGCCGGGGCACCGATCGGTCCATTGCTGATCAACGCGTACAGGGGTACAACGCGTACCCGCACACATTGAATGCAATGGGCCGGCCGGGGCACCGATCGGTCCATTGCGGTACAACGCGTACAGGGGTACAACGCGTACCACGACACATTGAATGCAATGGGCCGGCCGGGGCACCGATCGGTCCATTGCGGTACAACGCGTACAGGGGTACAACGCGTACCCGCACACATTGAATGCAATGGGCCGGCTGGGGGCACCGATCGGTCCATTGCGGTTCAACGCGTACAGGGGTACAACGCGTACCCGCACTCATTGAATGCAATGGGCCGGCCGGGGGCACCGATCGGTCCATTGCTGATCAACGCGTACAGGGGTACAACGCGTACCCGCACACATTGAATGCAATGGGCCGGCCGGGGGCACCGATCGGTCCATTGCTGATCAACGCGTACAGGGGTACAACGCGTACCCGCAAACATTGAATGCAATGGGCCGGCCGGGGCACCGATCGGTCCATTGCGGTACAACGCGTACAGGGGTACAACGCGTACCCGCACACATTGAATGCAATGGGCCAGCCGGGGGCACCGATCGGTCCATTGCGTGTACAACGCGTACAGGGGTACAACACGTACCCGCACACATTGAATGCAATGGGCCGGCCGGGGCACCGATCGGTCCATTGCTGATCAACGCGTACAGGGGTACAACGCGTACCCGCACACATTGAATGCAATGGGCCGGCCGGGGGCACCGATCGGTCCATTGCGGTACAACGCGTACAGGGGTACAACGCATACCCGCACACATTGAATGCAATGGGCCGGCCGGGGGCACCGATCGGTCCATTGCTGATCAACGCATACAGGGGTACAACGCGTACCCGCACACATTGAATGCAATGGGCCGGCCGGGGCACCGATCGGTCCATTGCTGTTCAACGCATCCCTGTACAAGTGACTGGCATATGTCACCATGCCTGTCTCAGATGAACATATGCCAGCCACAGATAGCTCCCAGGGAGTGAGGGGCACACCTACAACATGACAGCCTGTCCAAACTGTATCATAAGGCATGTAAGGCTGCATTTCCTATTGTGTGTATGTTGGTGTACATGTTGTCCTGTGGGTGTCACCTGGGGGCAGCCACCCCCAGGCTGTGCACGTGTTCATGGGGACAGGATCCTGGGTGTTATGTGTACATGACCACTGTGATGTGCAACTGTTCATATCTGTGCATCTGCCATGGTCACATTTCACGGTGGTGTATGTGTATGTCATGTCACATACCCCGTGAGTCCCATGTGGGACGGTATGTTTGAGCCAGGCTGTCCCAGGGGCACAATAGTGATGGTCCTCCACAGTCTGTGTGCATGTAGTGTTTACAATGTCTCTGATTTCATGTGCACAATGGGAGACAGTCTCCACATCCACGTTGTGTGTGCATGGACTTTGATGTTGTGCGTGTGTGTGTCACAGACGTCCATGTCTGTCCTGCAGTGGCAAGTGGGACCACTACCTGTGGGGGTCATGGTTGTTTTGCTGTGGTGTATACATGATACTCCATGTAATGCCAGTGTCCATGTGGCAATACAGGGTCCCTGGGAATGTACCTGTCGTTGAGCTGTGATGCCTGGGGCACATCTGTCCTCGCATGTCACTGTGGGGGGTGATTGTGACACGGCAGCAGGAGATGGGAACTGTGACATGGCCTCATGATATCCAATGGGCCAACCTGGGACTTATTGATGCCACTTGTTGAACCGTGATGACAGATGTTGGCCATGTATGTACATACATGTCCTTACGGAACTGCACACTTCATGTAGTTGTGCCTCATAATGATGTATGTTGTGATATTGAGTGTGTTCAATGCCGCATATGTGGGGTGACTGACAATCTTGCTTTCTTCTCCTCTGCACTGCAGGCCTCCTGCTGTCCATCGACCATTCCCAGACCTGGCAACGATGGTGGAACGGGACAGCATCCGACGGTACCGCTTCACCAGGCAGCTGATTGAGGATTTGGCAGTGCAGTTGGCCCCACATTTGCAGCCTGGCCGGCCGTATCCTACAGCGCTGACCCCCAAGGTGAAGGTGATGGCAGCCCTACACTTCTTTGCCACCGGTACCTTCCAACATACTGTGGCGACTGCTGGTGGGATGTCACAGACCATGTTGAGCCGTGTGCTCCGCGATGTTTTGGAGGCAATGTTGCTATTCCTGAACCGGTACATCTATTTCCCTAGACTGCAACGACTCACTGACGTGAAGAGTGACTTCTATGCCCTGGGGAGGATGCCGCATGTCATTGGCTCCATTGATGGGACACATGTGGCTTTGGTACCACCACAGGCCCAGGAGCAGGCCTACCGTAACCGCAAGCACTACCACTCGGTCAATGCACTGGTGGTGTGTCTTGCAGATATGACCATCACACACGTGTGTGCCAGTTTCCCTGGTTCAGCACACGATGCCTTTGTGATGAGGAGTAGTCGCATCCCCAGGATGATGGCACAGATGCAGAACCAGCGTGCCTGGCTTGTCGGTGTGTACTGACTTTGTGCCATTGTGTGTGATCTGATCTGTAGTATTCCGCCCATTTTTCCAAGTCAGCTAATTTGCACTTGTCTGTCCGTAGGTGACTCGGGATACCCCAACATGCCGTGGTTGCTGACACCCCTCAGGAACCCTGTGACACCAGCCCAGATGCGCTACAATGAGGCACATGGTCGGACTAGGAGAGTGATTGAGCGGACATTTGGTCTCCTGAAGAGCCGCTTCCGCTGCCTGGACAAGACAGGAGGGTCCCTCCCATATGCCCCAGCGAAAGTGTGCAAGATTATCATCGTCTGCTGCATGCTCCACAACCTGGCAGTGCGGAAGGAGTTGCCTCTCATCCAGGATGACAATGACCAACATCCGCCACCTGTGGAGGATCCTGGCCTGGACCACGATGCCAGTGAAGATGATGATGATGAGGGTGATGTCCGCACACAGCTCATCACCAACTTCTTTAGCTGAATGTGAGTATCCTGAGGTGTCATGTCAATGATGTGAGTTGGCATGATATGTGTAGGTGGTGCTCTGGTGCTGTTGGAGTGTGTCCATGGGCTACTTGACTGGACGTGTGTAGCGATGTGTGCTTACAGGTGGTCTGTACTCCCCAACAGTGTTGACATGCTAACTTGGTTCTGGGTGGGTATCTTGTAACATGTATTGTGCATGAGTTTTGCTGTTCTGTCCTGTTCTCCATTGCTTTTGACTGTGTGTCATTTCTGTCCTTCACAGGGTACTTTCAGATTCGTTTGGTCAACTGTGTCCACCGACGACGTGATTGTACTTCCAGGGTGGTAGCTGTTGTGTCCCTACAGGTGATGTGCGCCACACCCATGGACTTCCTTCCTTCTACAGTTGTTGACTGTGTGCCCGCTGCCAGGTGGGATTACCTTGCATCTGTAGTGGTTACGACATGTTGCAACTGTGTAATAAACCTGTGCTTCACTTTATGATGTGCGTTGTCTGTGGTCACACATTTGACTGCCATTTGCTTACTGCACCTGTGGGCTACTTGACTACAACTGGGAATAGGTGTGGTGTCTGTGTATTGCACCGTCTTCCCTGGCAACATCAGTGTAGGCAATGAGTCAGATGGCCTAGGTGTGTATGTGTTGTGTAGCCCTGGTGGTGTGCCTCCCTCATATGTGTCACGTTGCCTTTACTCACATGCCTGTGTTGTACTTGCTGTTGCAGTTCGCATACACAGTGTAATTTTGCAGTTCATCATCCCCATGACAGCACCCACGTTGGAATCACAACAGAGGCAAGTATGGTGTATTAGTGTGTTTATTGTGATACATTTGTGTGAATAGTGCATAGGATGGTTAGTGCTGTACATATATCTTGCAATCAGAAGTTCCTAGGTGAATTGAAAGTCCTGGTAGACAAAATCCCCAGTATCGGGGCCACAGTTGTCTGAGACATTGGTCCAACTTGTACTCCCCATGTAATGTGTGGGAGTTGTGTTGCCGTCAACAGGGTGAACAGTTTGTGCACAAAGGTGAACATCCAGAACAGGTTCAGGCTTCCTGGGAGTTGCACTTGGCCATCGGCCTCTCACTTGCCCCTCCTCGGACGACCCCTCTTCTTTGGGGGGCCCCTCAAGTACAGGCTGCTACGGTGCAGGGGACTCTCCGCCAGAGTCATCCTCCCTCCCTGTGGCAGTTGCAGTTTGTTCAGCACCAGATGTCATTGGCACACAGGGAGGTGTGGACTGGTTGCTGTTCATCTGGCGGAGGCATTGTAGTATGTCCCTGTGCACCGCCGTCATCTCTTGCAGTGCGTCCCACTTGGACTCCACGCGGGACATGTGTGAGTCCAAGCGGGCATGATGGGCAGCCTGCTGCTGTTTCATGTCTCTGAGGAGCCCCACTACCTGGCTGAGATCTCCGGTGCTGGACTGGTACGCATCGGCTATGCGTACCAGTTGTGGGTCATCATGCACACCAGCAACCTCTGCAAGCAGCGACCTCTGTCTCCCACCCCTCCCACCACCCCTGCCGACATGTGCAGTGCGTGCAGTGGCACGCACAGATGACCCTGGTCCCCCTTGGGGGTTGGTGGTGGTGGTGGTGTCCATGGCCCCACGTTGGTCCAGGGTCCCTGTGCTGGTGTTGCTCCTTGTTCTGTCCATGTCGGCAGGGATGGTATTTGTGGTGACAGTCGTTGGAGGGGTGGGTGCAGGGGGTGCAGCTGGTGGTCCTGCTGGTGCTGCAGCTGGTGGTCCTGCTGGTGCTGCATGTTGACTTGCACCGGATGTGCCAGGTTGGTCTTCTTCGTCCGAGGAGGGCAGAGGCTGTACGACACCAGTGAGCTCCGCATCCTCTTGAGCCTGGGACTGGGACTCCTCAGCGTCTGCTGCTGTGTCCCCATCATCACCTGTTTTTGGGAGACACACACAATGTATGTTATGTTTCTGCAGGCATCAATGGTTGACACACCTGACAGTTGTGACTGTGCCTCTGGGTGCGGGCCTGTACATTGCATTGTCCTAAGTCGTCACAGTCAGGGGTTGATATTGGTGTAGCACATTGTCCTGCATTATTTGGGCATTTCTATGTATTTGTTGGGGTGTGAACATGGTCTGCATTGGTTGTATTTGGTTGACAGCCGGCCCTCCTTCCCACCCAGCCAGTCAGTTATCCCACCATGGACTGTGCTTGCATTGCAGGGAGTGAAAGTTGTCTTTCAGGATGTCAGTCAGTGGTGTCCTGCTGTTGGTTGTTGCACAGTTGCCAGCAGGGCCTTGTGCTCCCCACAGCAGTAGCCAGTGTCAGCCATCTTGTCAGTCCTTATCCACTCCCTGTGATGTGAGCATGGTTCAGGGTGGTGTTGATGGGACAGTTGTGGGGGTGAGCTATGTCTGTGACTATGACTCCCATCATGCTATTGCCTCCACCCCACTTCCCAGCATTCCCATACTTACTTGCTTTTGTGGGGAGTTCAGTGTGTGTGGGTGTGAGTGCAATGGCAAGATGGCTGACAGTGGTGTCCTGCTGTTGGTTGGTGTGCAGTTCCCAGCATGCCCTTGTGCTCCCCACAGCAGTAGCCAGTGTCAGCCATCTTGTCAGTCCTTATCCACTCCCTGTGATGTGAGCATGGTTCAGGGTGGTGTTGATGGGACAGTTGTGGGGGTGAGCTATGTCTGTGACTGTGACTCCCATCATGCTATTGCCTCCACCCCACTTCCCAGCATTCCCATACTTACTTGCTTTTGTGGGGAGTTCAGTGTGTGTGGGTGTGAGAGCAATGGCAAGATGGCTGACAGTGGTGTCCTGCTGTTGGTTGGTGTGCAGTTCCCAGCAGGGCCTTGTGCTCCCCACAGCAGTAGCCAGTGTCAGCCATCTTGTCAGTCCTTATCCACTCCCTGTGATGTGAGCATGGTTCAGGGTGGTGTTGATGGGACAGTAGTGGGGGTGAGCTATGTCTGTGACTATGACTCCCATCATGCTATTGCCTCCACCCCACTTCCCAGCATTCCCATACTTACTTGCTTTTGTGGGGAGTTCAGTGTGTGTGGGTGTGAGAGCAATGGCAAGATGGCTGACAGTGGTGTCCTGCTGTTGGTTGGTGTGCAGTTCCCAGCATGCCCTTGAGCTCCCCACGACACAGCAACAGTGTCAGACATCTTTGATGGGCCTTTCCACTCTCTGTGGGATGTGCATGCGTGAGTGTGAGCTTGCTGGGCCATGTGGTGGGGGATGTAGAGCTGTGCCTACGACTCCCATCATGCTATTGCCT
This sequence comes from Calotriton arnoldi, assembly GCA_963921515.1. NCBI lineage: Eukaryota > Metazoa > Chordata > Amphibia > Caudata > Salamandridae > Calotriton > Calotriton arnoldi. The sequence goes on from CAWUFW010008734.1 coordinate 32,261, forward strand.
CCACCCCCTTCCCAGCATGCCCATGCTTCCTTCCTTTTGACTCTGCTTCCCTGTGGGGTGGGCTGCCTGTGCTGACAGGATGGCTGGGAGTGTTGTCCTGGCAGTTGTTTGGCTAAAAGTCCAAAGAGTGTCCCTGTGCTTCACACAACATAACCCAGGGTGGTGGTTCTTTGTGGGATCTTGAGTTAGGATGTGAGGCATTGCATTCTCCCAGGTGGGTTCTGTGGAGTATGTGTTGAGGGGGTGTGTGAGGGGAGGTGCTTGTGACTATGGTCAGTGCTGCAAGTCCTCCTTCCCACCCAGCCAGATATCCCACCATGGAACGTGCTTGCATTGCAGAGAGTGCAAGTTGGCTTTCAGGATGTCAGGCAGTGGTGTTGTGCTGTTTGTTGGTGCACAGTTGCCAGCAGGGCCTTGTGCTCCCCACAGCAGTAGCCAGTGTCAGCCATCTTGTGAGTCCTTATCCACTCCCTGTGATGTGAGCATGGTTCAGGGTGGTGTTGATGGGCCAGTTGTGAGGCTGAGCGATATCTGTGCCTACTACTCCCATCATGCTATTGCCTCCACCCCCTTCCCAGCATGCCCATGCTTCCTTCCTTTTGACTCTGCTTCCCTGTGGGGTGGGCTGCCTATGCTGACAGGATGGCTGGGAGTGTTGTCCTGGCAGTTGTTTGGCTAAAAGTCCCAAGAGTGTCCCTGTGCTTCACACAACATTACCCAGGGTGGAAGTTCTTTGTGGGATCTTGAGTTAGGATGTGAGGCATTGCATTCTCCCAGGTGGGTTCTGTGGAGTTTGTGTTGAGGGGGGGTGTGAGGGGAGGTGCTTGTGACTATGGTCAGTGCTGCAAGTCCTCCTTCCCACCCAGCCAGATATCCCACCATGGAACGTGCTTCGATTGCAGGGAGTGGAAGTTGTCCCTCAGGATGTCAGTCAGTGGTGTTGTGCTGTTTGTTGGTGCACAGTTGCCAGCAGGGCCTTGTGCTCCCCACAGCAGTAGCCAGTGTCAGCCATCTTGTGAGTCCTTATCCACTCCCTGTGATGTGAGCATGGTTCAGGGTGGTGTTGATGGGCCAGTTGTGAGGCTGAGCGATATCTGTGCCTACTACTCCCATCATGCTATTGCCTCCACCCCCTTCCCAGCATGCCCATGCTTCCTTCCTTTTGACTCTGCTTCCCTGTGGGGTGGGCTGCCTGTGCTGACAGGATGGCTGGGAGTGTTGTCCTGGCAGTTGTTTGGCTAAAAGTCCCAAGAGTGTCCCTGTGCTTCACACAACATTACCCAGGGTGGAGGTTCTTTGTGGGATCTTGAGTTAGGATGTGAGGCATTGCATTCTCCCAGGTGGGTTCTGTGGAGTTTGTGTTGAGGGGGTGTGTGAGGGGAGGTGCTTGTGACTATGGTCAGTGCTGCGAGTCCTCCTTCCCACCCAGCCAGCCAGATATCCCACCATGGAACGTGCTTCCATTGCAGGGAGTGGAAGTTGTCTCTCAGGATGTCAGTCAGTGGTGTCCTGCTGTTGGTTGTTGCACAGTTGCCAGCAGGGCCTTGTGCTCCCCACAGCAGTAGCCAGTGTCAGCCATCTTGTGAGTCCTTTTCCACTCCCTGTGATGTGCGCATGGTTCATGGTGGTGTTGATGGGACAGTTGTGGGGGTGAGCAATATGTGTGACTACGACTCCCATGATGCTATTGGCTACACTGACTTGCCCAGCATACACAGAATTCCTTCCTTTCAGTGGTCTTCACTGTGTGTTGGTGTTGTAGTGGTGGCTACATGTCTGGATGTGTTTGTTAGTTCTATTTGTGCCACTGCCTAGCTGTAGTTGTAGTTGTGTTTGTACATGTGATGACACGGTTAAATGTAACTTTGAGATGGCATGTGTTGTGTTTATCTGACTGACATACACATTTTGGGATGATTCTGTTCTGGTTGCTGTGTAATTGCTATGAGTGCATGGTTTGACTCTCCCCTTGACAGTGATGTGTGTGTGTATTGTGGCAGAATATTGTGTACATTTGTTGTGTACTCACCAGGCTCTGGGATGTTCTCTAGTCCATAGACGCTCACTGGCGGAAGGATGGTCCGCACCTTCTCCTCCCAGGGCCTGAGGTATACTGGCTTGGCAGGAGGGCCACTGCCGGTGTATTGGCTCAGGAGGTAGTCCTTCTTGAGCAGCTCCCGTACCCTCCTGCGCACGTCATACCACCTGTTCTGGATGTCAGTCTTTGTGCGCAGACATGGTGATTGTGCGTTCACCCTGTTGATGATCCTCTCCCACATCTTGGTTTTCTGGGAGATGGGGGTCTGTTGGACCAGTGTGCCAAACAGCTGTGGCTCTACCCTGAGGATCTCGTCTACCAGGACTTCCAATTCACAATCTAGGAACTTGTGATTCTTCTTGGGGGGCATGGTGATGGGTGGTGATGGTGAGTGATGTGTGTGTTGGTGTGCAGGTGAGGGTGTGTGAGTGTGTGTTTTGCTGGGTGTATGTGAGGTAGCTATTTGTTGGTGTGCTGATGGTGTGTGGCTTGTGTGTGGGATGAGCTGTGGGTGTGTGGTTGCTGTCTGTTGAGTGCTGGCAGTAGAATGGCATTTGCAAAGGATCATGGTTGGGATTTGTGTCCTTTATATGGGTGGAGTTGTGGGTGTGTCTTTGTTCTCTGTCCCCACCCCCCCAGTATTTATTGGCTTTGTAATTGCTTGTTTGGCCTTTTTTTGTGTATTTTTCCTTAGTACTTTTTGTGCATGTTGGAAACGTTCTTGTGACCGAGTCGGACCCTGCATTTGTCTCGTACGGTCTTCTCCGTTTTGTTCACGCTGTGTTTGTGCAGTTTTCTATGCTGCGTACGCGTCGGTCGCGGTGTTTTGTGTTACTTCGGCTCGCAGGTTTGTATGCGTGTCGGTCGTACGGCTTGTCCTCCGTTCGACTCGGTCGTGGTTTTCGCGCCTTGCATCGTACTTAGCGGTTTGGAGTTCGCGTGTACGTTTCGGTTGGATTTGTTCCGGGTGCGTGTCGGTCGGTTCGATTCGCGTGTTTTTCCGGCCGGATTGCTGTTTTCCGTGCGGCTCGGTCGTTCGGCTTGGGTTCAGTACGTGTCGGTCGGATTTTGCATGCCTTGCATCGTACTTGGCGTGTCGGGCGCCACAGGTACGTGTCGGTCGGAATAAATTCCGGCTCTGAGTCGGTCGGTGCTTTTTCCGGCCCGAATCGGAATCGACCCCTCAACATATAAAAGTTACTATTCCCACTCCAAACTACATTAAGTCAGGGAAGGTGCTGGACACTAAACATATATAATTTACTATTCCCACTCCAAACTGTATCAACTCAAGGTGGGTGATGGACACTAAACATATAAAAGTTACTATTCCCACTCCAAACTACATTAGCTCAGGGAAGGTACTGGACACTAAACATATATCATTTAATATTCCCACTCCAAACTACATTAAGTCAGAGAAGGTGCTGGACACTAAACACATATAATTTACTATTCCCACTCCATACTACATGAAGTCAAGGAAGGTGCTGGACACTAAACATATAAAATTTACTATTCCCACTCCAAACTACATTAACTCAGGAAGGTGCTGGACACTAAACATATATAAATTACTATTCCCACTCTAAACTACTTTAAGTCAGGGAAGGTGCTTGACACTAAACATATATAATTTACTATTCCCACTCCAAACTACATTAACTCAGGGAAGGTGCTGGACACTAAACATATATAAATTACTATTGCCACTCCAAACTACTTTAAGTCAGGGAAGGTGCTTGACACTAAACATATATAATTTACTATTCCCACTCCAAACTACATTAACTCAGGAAAGGTGCTGGGCACTAAACTCATATAATTTACTATTCCCACTCCAAACTACATTAACTCAGAGAAGGTCCTGGACACTAAACATATATATAATTTTCTATTCCCACACCGAACTATATTAACTCAAGAAAAGTAGTCAAAAATATAATTTTTAAATATAATATTGCACAAAATACATAAAAACATATACATTAATACACATTATACATATAGTTACATACTCCCATTTATAATAAATTTTCCCCAAAAATATGTTATTTGTAAATAATTTTATATCATAATCCAAACTTTCATTTACATTTTTTTAAAATCATTCTCAAAATCTATCAATTTATTTTTTATTTAAACATAACTCGACAAAATTATTTACAAATTTCACAAATTTAAAAAAAAAAAATTTCAAATTATTTAAAAGATATTGTATTTTTTAAATAATAATTTTAATTGATTTACAAAAACCCCATCATCACCTATAACCCCAACATCACACTCCTAAAATCCAATTTAATTTTAATTTTTTTAGATTAGAACACTCCCCACCCTTATCAACTATAAGCACAACATCCCACTCCTAATAAAAAATATTATTTTTTCAAATATTTTTTCAAATTCTTAAAAAAAAAGTAATTTTAGTTTTAAAACACTCCCCACCCTTATCCCCTATAAACGCAACATCCTGCTCCTAACACACAATTTAGGGGCCGATTCTGATGCGGGTTGGAAAAGCTTCCCGACCGAATCGGTTGGGAAATGGTGTCCGACCCACTCGGATCGGGAAAGTCCGACCGGCGGAGTAGGATGCATCCGGATGCTTCCAGATACGATTTGGTTGAACTCCCATTGACTTCAATGGGAACATTTGATCCTAACCGCATCAGAATTGGGCCCTCGGTCGGGAAGACACGTTCCCGATCCGATTTGGAAGGAGCAAATGCCGTTAGGAGGCCTTCCTAACCGCATCAGAATCAGGCCCTCGGTCGGGAAGCTTTTCCAACCTGCATCAGAATCGGGCCCCAAATGTTTTGTAACAAAACACAATTTAAAATTTCATAAATATTTTTTATATTCTTTAAATATTTTTTTTTTTTAAATGTAAACACTCCCCACCCTTATCCCCTATAAACCCAACATCCCACTCCTAGAACACAATTTAAAATTTCATTAATATTTTAATTTTTTTTAAATATTTAAAAATAAATTTAAAACACTCCTTACGCTTATCCCCTATAAACCCAACATCCTGCTCCTGAAACACAATTTAAAATTTCATTAAAATTTTTGCAAATTTTTAAATTAAAAAAATATATTTTTAAAGCACTCCCCACCCCTATAAACTCAACATCCCGCTCCTAAAACATAATTTAAATCTTCATTAATATTTTTTAAAAATTTAAATATGTAAAAAATATTTTTTAAAACACTCCCAGCCCTTATTCCCTATAAACCCAACATCCCACTCCTAAAACACATTTGAAAAATTCATTAATATTTTTTAAAATGTTTTAAATTAAAAAAATATTTTTAAAACACTCCCCACCCTTATCCACTATATACCCAACATCCCGCTCCCATTTTTTATATAAAACATATACAATTTATAAAAAATTATTAATACATTTAAAATGATATACATTAAAAAAATCACATTTACAAAATCGATATTTTTTAATAACAATATTTTAAAAATCGATATTTTTAACAACGATATTTTATACAACACAACAAATCGATATTCTTAACATCGATATTATATACAACAATATTTTTGACTTTTGACATTCAAAACTCGATATTGTTGCACAACGATATTTAAAACTGGATATTTTGTCTACTTATCATATGAGTACATGAGATATTCTGTCCACGGGCATACTATATAACCCTCGCCTTTGAATTACACGATTTCCGGTTCCAGGAAAAAACCAGGCATTACACAGAGTTGATTATTACCACTTCATCGGTGCTTGGCCGAATCCAGCATTTAATGAGGCAATTCATTTGTTTTTGTAGGAATGACGATACCGTTGCACGGGAAGGGAGGTACTGGAAGCTGGGAAGAGTGCAGTTGGCTCCCAGATGAAGCAGTGCCAGCCAGAGCACGTGGCCCCACCCTATGAGGCCTGTAAATACCCCCTATCGACGTGTGGCCTTTATAGCAACACATGGAGGTGACTGAGAAATAGAAATAGAGACATGCCCGGAGCCTGCGACACTCTGGGCCCGATTCTGATGCGGGTTGGAAAAGCTTCCCGACCGAGGGCCTGATTCTGATGCGGTTAGGAAGCCTCCTAACGGCATTTGCTCCTTCCAAATCGGATCGGGAACGTGTCTTCCCGACCGAGGGCCCAATTCTGATGCGGTTAGGAACAAATGTTCCCATTGAAGTCAATGGGAGTTCAACCAAATCGTATCTGGAAGCATCCGGATGCATCCTACTCCGCCGGTCGGACTTTCCCGATCCGAGTGGGTCGGACACCATTTCCCAACCGATTCGGTCGGGAAGCTTTTCCAACCCGCATCAGAATCGGCCCCTAAGCTGCTTTTATCAGTAGGGCCCAGCCCGCCAGCACTGTGGAAAAGTGCACCCAGTTACACACACCGCGGGGACAAGAATGTCTCCACGTGCCTCAAACCGAGATAGTACCTTTCCTTCCGGAGCCCCCAAAGCCGCGGGGAGCAGAGCCTTGCCTGTCACCCCTCCGAGGGTGGCCCACTTGGGCACCGCTGCTGCTGGCAATACTCAGAGGAAGATGATTTCAGGGGGCATGACCTGGGAGTTCACGCAGAAGGCGCTGTCCCTGGTGCAACATCAGCTATTGGAGCATGGTACGGGGTGGAGGGGGGCATTTTGGTTTTTGGAGGCAGCCATAGGCACGCACACAGCAGCAGTAGCGGCTGCTCTTCTTAATGGGTGGTGAGGGGAAGAGGGTTTAAAAAACAAACAAAAAGGAACTTACCTGCAGCTGCGTCTTGGGGTTCTTCTGCTCCCGTCAGACTCCGATTCTCCAGGGACTTGTGCACACTGCCAGGCTCCTAGACCCAGGGCTTTAAGTGGGCTGGGTCTCACCGGTGCTGAGCACCGGCAGTTTTTTAAAGGGGCCCTCGAAACGGGTCTCTATCGGGCTCTGTTTTGTGCCTTTGCACAGGCGGTCCGTTTTTTCCGGCACTGCAGTGACAGCAGGCACATCGATGTGCGCGTGCTCACACTGCTCACTTCTCACTAGTGGAGAAGTTATGGCATGATCAGGTGATGGTTGTAGGGGAAGGAAAATCCGTTAAAGAGAGTCATTTTCTCTCTGGATTTCCCTTCTCTTTTTGAAACTCAGGATCAGTAACATTGTGGTGGTGTCACCCGGGCTTTAAGTAGAAGCTTTTTCAATATTATATACAAGCCATAGTTGCTGCTTATTTATCTTATGCAACTAACAACCATTGACAAAGCCAATAGTCCTGACTTGTTGTAGGTATGATGTTACTTGTTGTATGATATATCTGGATGCAATGACAGAAACAGCAAAATACAAGTCGGGCCGCACACAATGTTAAGCACAGATTTTTTAAGCCACACCCTTAATTACATTGGCAACGCCCCTTTGAGCGACCCTCAAGTTTTTTCATCCCACTTAAGCCCTGCCTAGACCCCAATCACAACACTGCTCTCATACTTGTAATACAGCATGAGAGAGCAGCGCTGTAATTGCTCTGAGCAGGCTTGTTTAACACTTGCTCTAGTCTTAGGAGCCGGCCAAACCGTCATGCGCACACCTGTGCTCATCATGGCCCTGTCCAGACTTGGCTTGCTGGTTCGTGCGTGGAAAGAAAAATAAAATTATAATAAAATGGTATTATTATGATTTTTTTTTTCCCTCCCTCTGCTGGCTCTCAGCAGGGGGGGTGACGCCTCACCGGCAAAGCGGAGGAGCCGCCACTGCTTAGGGGCTGATTCCGATCTCGTAAGGAAGGCCTCCAAACGGGATTTGTAAAGAGCAAATCCGATTCGGAGCCTATCTTTCCATCCAAATCGTCCCCCGTTACAAACGACCAAGTACGATGCGAAGATAGCGTCTGCGCCGACCGAATCCTTTACGAACCTGAATCTATCCGTACGACTTGTACGGAGCCAAATCGAGCAGTGCAATGGAGCCGGATTCCGAACGTGCGAGTACGATGCATGATTCGGACAGCTGTTTCGACTCTGTCTCAGCGAGTGCAAGCAGCTGTCAGAATCGGACTTCGGGGGGGCCAGAGTAGGTCCCCCTTCACCCAGAGCACTCAGAATCGGTCACGGGGGGTGCGCATGGGTCCCCCCGATTTAAGCATGCACAATGTGGCGGGAAAAATGGGGTGCCCACCACGGTGTGTACGCTTTTCCCCACTCACCCTTTTTTGCTATGGAAGCCTGTGCACGCAGTTGCATCGTACTCGCTTGGTTGGATTCTCACAGCGGGTCTCGCTTGGAAAGCCCTCCAGGTCCAATTCGTACACAGAGGGCTTACCAAGCGAGATCAGAATCGGCCCCTTAGTCGGGTCATTGGGGTTGCCGAAGGTTCTCGATATTCCTGCCTAGCAGTAAAGATGGGATATAGATTGTTACTATCTGGACCGTTCTTCTCTATACAATGAGGATTCGTCCTTGCCTTCCTAGCATGCTTCCTTTGTCTTTTGGTATGCACTGGGGTCTTGATTTAACATGGTTCAGTGACCTTGGGGAAGGAGTGTTCAGGTGGGGAGGGAGCCAGCTCGGTTATCTTTGAGTTCCCAGGCGCTGTACAGGAAATATTGCGTATATTATTTGCTTCAGTTTTTTGATGGTCATCTGATATTGGTGTTTGGTGGAAGGTATACCCAGCTAGAGTGCGCCTAATTGGTGTTATGGGCTTTTCATGATTTTTCAACTCATTTAAAATATATCAGTTAAGATAACTGGTAAAGAGCTTAACTTATCGATGATAGGGCTACAGCTGCAAGCTGCCTGTTGGACTGAATGAGTTTTTGAACTGGTAATCCATTGTGTTAACTTTTCTAGATTGGTGTTAATACCAGCAATATGCGACACCATGATGTTCATAAGATCGTTCTGGCGGTCCAGTATGTCAGCTTGTATGTCGAGTGCTGAAATAGAGGTTTGCAGGATGCTTAATTGGGAAGAATGTAGGTTCAAGATATTCTCTATCTTTATATCCTCATGGTTCGTATTGGGATGAGGGCCCATGCTGGGTTCTACATTATTACTTCTTTGGTGTGTGCTGGGATGGGGACGGTTGTTTCGGTCTGCCACACCAGACTGGTCCTGCTTTTGGCCTAGGGTTTCGTCTTTTGTTGCCTTGGAGGCTTTAGTTGGAGACTTTAGTTCGATCAACCTCCGAGTAACTCGAAATTTCTATTATTGAAGGAGTTGAACATGTTTTGTCATTCCAGAGATTTTGGGTGAATCTACTTGCGGCAGTCAAGCCGATTGACTCAGGTTCTGTTGGTAAAGATGGACACACTTCTGTCAAATTGATCGTCTTAACCCCCAGAGCTTGTATAAGTTCAGTGTTATTCATTATTGATGAGGAATTGAGCCAGGTGAACTCCGGGTCTTCTTTAGGTTACTTACACTGCTACTGGTAATACTTCCAAGTGTAAAGGAATGATTTGGGTCTGTTTTTTTTCCATTCTGGGTATTGAGTTCTGGTAGTTCAAGGCATGTGGATGAGGCTGTGTTGGTGCGATGTTCCACCTTGACAGTTCGCTGAGTGCTAGAACAGGTCTTTGCTACCCCCATGTTGACCACTTGGTACTGGACTTTTATTATTTGGAGCCTCTTTTACTATAGGGTTTTGATGCAGTCCAGTTTGAATTGTTGGAGAGCACAGTGAGTCCAATTTCTGAGGCAAACATAAAGTTGCCGGTGCAACCTGATTTCCCACAAAAGGCATGGAGCAGCGATACTACTGGGCTGACCTGGCGTGGGACAGTTTTTGATCTGTCGGCTGCCGAGCCTGTTGACTTTGTCTTCCTTTCAGGCTTTTTTTGGTTTCGGGCCTTCTGCATGGCTTGTTGTTGTCCGACCCTTCCTGGCCTTATGTTTTTTTTTTCTTAACAAGATTTGACGATGTTTGATGAATTAACATCTTTTCAGGGGCTTGTGTGATGTGATGGTAAGTATACTCTGCGTTCAGCGTGCAAACTGGACCCCAACTACTTGGGGCTGTTTCCGCAAGACTGCAGCTGGTTCCTGGTGACCGGTCCTCTGCTGAGCGCTGCCGTCAGTGAGAGCTTTAGAGCCCTATCTTGATCAGCTGATGCATCAGGTAGGTGGAGTCAACAAGTGGTGCACCGCAACACCACTACTGGGTAAACTACAGCAAATCCTTCTCAGCTATAGAGGGGCATGAGCATGTACACGCACACTGGCAGTCTACACAGCCTGGCCACGCGGCCAGCAGTACACCCTTCTGGGTGCCAATATGAACTGAAGAGAAAGGAAGGATTATCTCTGCTCTGCCACACCCTTCCTGTATAAAAGGGCCATGAGCACACAGTCACTGTGTTTGTAGACACAGAGATAAGGTCCTGGAAAAAACTGAGGCAGGTGCCAAGGTGAGTGCTGGTGTAGAAGGATAGTTTTTGCTGCTGTAGAATTTACCCCACCCTGTGGCAGCAGTGCACATTGAAGAAGATGATTTTGTGGTTATTTCATCAGAACAACTGCACAATGATTGAACAATGGTTCCGGGGGGTGGTCCCACCGATAGAGCAAGTCGCACCGGCCTAATGTCGGGGGCTTCCGCCCTTAAAGTGGGAGCCGCGGCTCTAGCCTTGCCCACTGCTGCTGCTCCTGTATCTCTCCTACTCCTTGCTCTCCTTGAGTTCCCGCTAATGGAGGAGAGAGAAGTGAGGAGGAGGTGCTGGCAGTAAGATGGCGGGATGGCCGGACAGATGACCGTGGGGGGGGAGGAGCAGCTGGAGGCTGGACTGGGGTAGGTTAGGGCAGGCTGCTCTAGAGTGGGATGCAGGCAGGCCTACAAACGCGATCTGAGTCAACCCAGAGTACGGGCTGCGCAGCCAGACTGTTACCACTCACCAGCACTGCCGCACTGCCTTGTCTTGGTTCACTTCCCCCTGAAAATGCAGCACACCGCCCGAAGTCGGAGCTGCTGCTGCTACTGCCCTTCTGCCTAGCTCCAAGCGTGCAATGTCACACACATTGTGGTCTTGTCGTGGTCTCTTCCCTTTACTCTTTGCTGCTCAAGGGATCAGCCCCATCTTTTCCACATGAACAGCTGTGCAAAGTAAAACACAATTTACGGTTGACAGAACTTTTCTTCAGTGCTACAACTGGGCGTGAAGAAGTTGTTCCTACTTTCTGGTGTCAATTGGCAGGTAGAGGTCATCAGAGGGCCTGTGATTGGCAGATAGTTGGGGTAAGTACTGCGGATTTCTTAACAACACCTTCAATATGTACGATTTTGACCAATAGAAAGTTTCAAATGTAGCATTTCCCCACTGATAAAGTTCCCTCAAATAATATGGCATGGGAGTACTTGAGTCTGTCCACCACAACAGGTCCGGCAGAAGGAAAGATAGCGTTCAGTGAAGGAAGCACAGACTAGGGCAGACCAATAGCAGCGTGCTTCCAACTCTCTCTCTTGAAATCATGATTGCAAGATAATCAGTTTCAGAGAGGAAGGAATTTTACCTGCATTGACTGTTCATTTTAGGTCAAAATACTCGTTGGCAAGTAATTGCAGGTTTGGGAGCAGTCAACTTGGGATCTTTCACCATTGTAAGAATATTGGATCTCACTTTATTGTACCATGTCACTGGCAGTAGTTTTTTTTTGGGGGGGGGGCAGGGCGGGTAAGGGATGCTTGAGGTCTACCAGCCTCCAGAATATGAACTCAATTCAATTGAGATTCTGTCCTGAGATTCTGGGTCGAATCAGGTCCATTTATAAAAGACATCCTGGAGCGTAGCTCTTCCTTATACGAACAATTGCATGTTTTACAGAAAATAATCTGATATCCTAAAGAGATTTACACAATTGCAATGTTACCCCAGAATTGTGTAATATTATTCATATGTAACTCCTAATCCAGGGGAGGCTAGTGGATATTCCAAGTAGAGGATGCAGTGAATAGTGTTGGAGTACTTACAAACTAGTGAGTTTGGTGGTTTTCACAACCCTTTCCCAAAATGGTCGAAGATTTACTCTTGTCAAGAGTAAGAATAATCAATAAACAACTGCACAAATGCAAAGCAGTATCCCTTGTATAATTGTACACTATATGCAGATATGCCTACAATAGCCATTTGCATTCATGTTTGAACACATTTATAAATATTTTCCAGGAGCTCTCTTGCAATTATGCTACTGGTAATTTCGATTGTATATTTGTGAATCAAGCCTAACATGTCCATTTTAATTTAGCTTTGAAGGTGTCTAATGATAGTCATGTCTGGGGACAAATTTGCTGGCTAGAAAAGGTAACAGGACCGCACCAGATCACATAAGGTGAGGTTATGGAACTGCTATTTTAAGACATGTTCTGTGGCATGCTTTTAGACCAAATGGCTTAATACGATGTCGGTCGGAGTTGCCTCCGACCGACACCTTCGCGGTCTCTGGACCGATCAACCTCCGGTCTGCAGTTTTGACTGCCTGATTACGATGTGGTCGCATACTCCCATTTCTCTATGGGAGCTTGAGTTACGACCCTAAACCGACTGTAATACAGGCTCCCATGGAGAAATGGGTGTGTGTGTAAAACCCTGCACCCTGTGGCAGGCACCCCATGGTGCCTGACACACAGTGCGGGGATTTACAGGGGGGCACCCTAGGTACCCCTTCGGGCACCAACTGTAGGCTTCGGAGGCAAGGGGGCCCCGCTAAGGGCCCCCAAAGTCACTTTCCGACAGCCTTTCTGTTTTGGAAAGGCAGGCACGGAAACGCTGTGGGAAACTGACATCGTAATCCCGACGGCGGAAAGGCCGTCCATAGGGGATTACTGTGCAGGTCCGACCGGCCGGAAGACTCCAAGAGCTGGTCGGAATGACCGGCTCGTTTACGCTCTGACCGCCGACATCGAAATTCAGCGGTCGGACCGCTAACCGACCCTGTCAGTCGGAAAGCCTCCGACCGCGGTCAGAAAGCTTTTGACTAGTGGTCAGAGGCTTTCCGACCGACATCGTAATCGGCCCCTTATTGATGTCATGCAAAGATGTAGAGCTGAGAAGTAAATATTTTAGCATCTTTGGCAGTGGTCATAGTTGTTTTCTTGAAGATGAGTTGAATTTAAGACAAACCAGTGAATAATGCTAGACACTTGTATTAGTGTGTTTTTTTGCACTGCAATTCTATTAAAATATGCTTTGATTTGGAAACATGCCCAAATTTGTTGGAGTCTATAAAGAAGGCTACACAACACACATATAACAGAACACAACAACAACACAACAGCATGAGTCAACACAATACATGCATCACATTATTCCAACATCTCAACAATAATTCACCACAGCACCACAACAAAATACAGTAACACAACATAACAATACATCACAGCACAAATTAACACATGACAACATTAAAAAATCAACGCTAACAGAAAGCATGTGAATACAGCCTAACACAAGAGGTAATAAAATATAGCATAATGTTATTTTTATTATTATATTGAATAACATTATATGGTTCTACTGCAGTGGTGTGTTGTAGTATTGTATTGTCATGTTGTAATGCTAGTTTCTTATTTTATTGTTGCGGTGTGCCTTTGTAATTTAATTGTAGAGCATTTTTGCTTGTCTTGCCTTGTAGAACTTTGTTTCATTTCGATCAGTAGTGTTGTTATGTTGGTGTGGTTGATCGGGTTGTGTTTTTGTCACTGTGTTTTTGTTACATTGTGGTGGTTTGTGCTGTTTTTTCCTGTGTGTAGCGTTGTTTTGCTATTAAGTTATTGTTTAGTTTTATTACGTTGTGTAATTGTAATGTCGTGTTTTCCTCCTTTGACATTGTGTTGTTGTATTGCTACGTTTTGTTTTTGTTGCTATATTGTTGAACCTCATCTTCAGTCCTGCTCTTAAACATTCACAAATATTCTTGCCACACTGCTAAAATCCAAAGGGCTTATATATGGGCCCTTGTGTCACTTTTGCACCGCCAGTGCGTCACTTCTTGTGACGCACCAGCGGCGTAAAAAATTGCGCCATGTTGTGCCATATTTACAAAGTGACGCATCTAGGCGTAAGACTGACGCAGGCACATTTAACATGGGACTTGCCCCTGTGTAATGACCCATTGCTAGAGTTGCGTCACTTTTGTGACACACTACAGCAATGCGTCATTTTTGCGCCTGCAGATACGTCAGAAATATTGACGTATCTGTAACTCCTTGTGACATGATGCGTCATACTATAAATATGACGCATCATAGGTGTCGAAAGGAGGGCGCAATGAAAAGTGACGCATCACTGTTTTCTCGCACCGATGCGTCACTTTTCATGAATGAGGCCCCAAGGGCCTTAATTATGGGGCCTTGCGTCACTTTTACGCCTGCCGGTGCGCCACTTTTTGTGACGCACGAGTTACGTAAAAAATGCGCCATGTTGCGCCCTATTACCAAAGTGACGCATCTAGGCAGATCTGTCACTTTGTAAACCCCTGCTCCACATTATACCTGCACCAGGTATAATGTTGCAGGGTGGGCATTCCCCCTCAAAAAGCCCCGTAGAAGTGGCGCATTGAAATCTATGAGATTTCAGTGCACCACTTCTAGGACGCCATTGCGTCAATATCTTACGCCTGCTTCACAGCGGGCGTAAGACTGACGCAGGCCCTTTCACATTGGGCTTGCCCCATGTGAAAGGACACATTGCTGGAGTTGCGTCTGTTTTCAGACACACTCCAGCAATGCATCACTTTTGTGCATACAGATACGTCAGAAATGCTGACGTATCTGTAACTCCTTGTGACATGATGCGTCATACAATAAAAATGACGCATCCATCATGTCGCAAGGAGGGTGCACTGAGAAGTGACGCATCGCCGTTTTCATGCAGTGATGCGTCACTTCTCATCAATAAGGCCCCAACCTTGGGAAATCAGTGGTAAAAGTTATTCTCTATTTAAATAGGGTTTTTAATGCCGCTGACCAAAACAATAATTTGTGATTCAGATCCTATCTGCAACATTAGCCAGCCTGCTAGGCATCATGCAGCTAATTGGTAATAGCCTCAGGAATGACCTGCCTTCATGGGGATTTGAATTTCTTCCCAGAAAAACAGTCGAGTGACCTTGGCATTAGCTCTCCACCGGTCACTGCACCAAAGATGTTTGCCTAAACAATGCAACAAAATCTGTCTACTCAAACAACGACCTTTGGGCGAGGAATAGAGCAAAACTGGCATCAAATAAATTCGATGGGAAATTTCAGGGGGCTGACATTTTCAGCCCATCGTTAATCTAAGCATGCTTTTAATCTAATCATGCTTTCACGAAACAGATTGCTTGTTTTGGTGTGCCACAAAAAGGCCATGTTTAACAAAAAACAAAATTAAGCTTATGGGAACGTACATTTTTAGCATTAGAATCTATTTAATGGTATTTATCCACAGTGGTGTTGAAATACTTTTTGGAGTGGGGGTGCTACCATCAATGTTACATAACTGAAGTCATAGGGATTGTGAAACTTTTCCAAGCATCACACAAAGAACAAGTGTAGCAAATGCATTCAGCGGGAGAAGGGTAAGGGTGTAGAACAAAGCTGTGGTGCATGTTTTAGCTCCCTTTCACAAATATCAGACATGGCCAGTACAGGTAAGAGCGGTGGTGTGGTGGGGCGGGGTGGGGGGAGTCAACAGACAACGGTATAGGGAAAATAAAATAAACAAATTAAGAAAACCACTTACCTTGTGCTCGCCGCATTGCCGACTCGGCGATGCTGCGAGCGCGAGGTAAGTGGGTTTTATTCATTTTTTACTTTCCCTATCCCTTCCCCTGTTGACTCCCTCCCCAACCCTGCCCCGCCCCACCGATGTTACCTGTGCCGGCCGCGCCTGACAAATATATTACTAAAGCATGGCGTGATAAACAGCACATTTTCCATTCACATGGCCACTAAATTTGCATAGACAGACAGTTTTACTGATACATCTATATTGTGCACAAACAAAAATGTGTGGAAATTGGGTTTCCGCAAATATTTAATTTGCTCATCGCCAAGGGTATTGATTCGTTTTGATATTATTAAAATCTTTGTTTCCATCACTCTTCAGAAAAAAAAGCGCTTCATTTGTTCTTTCCTAACTGCTCATATATTTTAAAATATTTGCACAGTTCATTTTCATGTATTTATATTTTGTTTTGTGTTAGGAAAAAAAGTTATATTCTACAGCCTTTCTGTTTATCCTCCCTGTTCTCCAGCAGGATTGTTAGTTATGACCTAATCTAGACTTTGGTAGATGGTCACTCTGTCAGGCCAGTAGCTCACTTTACAAAATCACCTTACTTTACAGTCAGCAAAAGAAAAGTAAACACCAATTTACCCTTTTAAAATAAGCAGCATTTTATCAGAAGGCATGACCTAACATTTGACCTCTGTCTTTGAAGAAACAACAAATGTGGCACGATATAAACAAAATGTAAGGCATCTTTATTTCTCATTCTCCTTCTGAACTCCAGTATGTTTATGTTGGGGATGCTGCAGAACTCCCGCACCAATACTTCCAGCACACATGTATTACGATATTCTCACCTGTGAAATTATTTAATTAACAAAGTACAGTTTGTCTCAACAATCGTATTTGTTGATTGGAAGACCTTGGGCTATTTCTTATTTGTACATTATACAACATCTTTAGCTGTAATTTATATATAAAATATAAAAGTTTGCAACATAATGTTTAAGAATGTTCAGTCATGGCAAGAATTGAAAAAAACATGCAGGAAGGCACAATGTGCACATTAGTCAATTGTGCATATGCACACTATTCCAGTCGTAATATTGGCTTAGGGGCGCCTCCATTTGGCTCCTGGCGTCCTCCTCCCATTGTTTTGGACCATTATCCTTCGATATCACGCTTCAGGGACTACTATTTTTTTGCATTACCCCCTGAGTCTTTTCAAAGGTCCATTCTTACTCATGATTCCCAGGCTCGGTTATATCTAGAGTCCTGATGATGGTCCTGTTATCTCCTTAGGAATCGAAACATCAACTGAAATCTTGGACCCTTATCTATATTCTTGATTAGCCTAGAATGGACTGTGCCATTGTTGTTTTTCGATGCAGACTTTAGATCACTATTGTTACATGTGTATATCGTTGTTGAGAGAGCACCAAACACGTTATTTTCACACACACTCATTGCGCTGTTACACAGTGCTTTTGTAAAGAATCATTTTCTTGATTATTGTTTGGAATGAATAACCATTGGTTGGTAGCATTCTTGCATTCATATGTCTAGGGGCAATTGTTGTGTATTACAGTGTTTAACCAAGGTAACTGATGACTCTCTGTTGTTATGTAGAAACTTAAATCTATTCCTATCAAAGATGGTTGCCTTCTCATAGTCTGCTCATTAAAATTCCCACTACATGATGATACCAACCCTTTTTTCTTATGATGTCATTTCCTACTTGGACCATATATAAACAGGGTTTGTATTGAAATGAATGTATTGCGACACATTTGCTCCCCTATTTTTCATCACATTCTTTGCCTACTTCGAAGTCTTTTTCTCCCTAAACTGTGCTGTATGTTTCTACACCTGGAATCCTTGCTGGATATTCCAGTTCTAAAGATCTTTTCCTGGGCTATTCTCCACCCTCTTTCAGGTGCCTTGTTTATCGATCCTTGCATGAATCATCATATACAATCAAAAATCAGCAAGATTGCACTGAGGTTTTTGCTCTCTCTGTCGTCCTAACTTCAACACTCTTGAGGAGACATTTGGCACCTTTCTCATGATTATTAAGGTAAGAGCAACATTGTGGCTACTTTGAAGAGTCATCCTCTGACAATCAAAAAGGAAATTTGAGAGACCTTCGCAGGGTCCAGTCCTTGACATGATGTTAGAGTTGCTGTGAACTGCATGTATCTCAAGCACTGGGAGGAATGTTAGTGCCACACTGGTGGCATTGGTGGCATCATATGGCACCTCTGCTAGTATTAGAATTGATGAAATCATATTTTTATTGCCATGTTACACTGATATTAGATACGCTGTCTCCTTCCTTTGTCAATATCAGATGGAACACAATAGCATCTGTAAGATTGTGGACAACGTATTGATAGAGCAATTGTAATCAAGTCTCTTGTTCAGTGGTCTTACAAAGTGACATTTATGTGCTTGAATGGAATCTATAATGTTGAGAACAACTTATGTTTCTTCTTTAAAGACTGTGGTGGAATGTCTGGCATGGAACCCTCATTAGGTTCTCATGGGATATGAAGGAACCTTCAGCATCAAGATCTCCATGTGTGGATGAAGAGGAGCCAGGTATTGCAACCTAGTCATATAGCATTATTAGAGGGTTTCTGAGTACCATAGCATTTTTGCTTTATTGTGTCAACATATGCAATTTAAGCTTTTTTATGATCTCTTCGACCACTAACTGTTTTTTTTCAGTGCACCAGTAGCAAGTGTGAAGTGTCCTGCCCAGCTGAGCAATGTTCCTGACGGAGAGGAGGAGCACACCCAAGTATGCTGGAGAACATTCGTGGTCTAAAGTCACAGTTCTTGGAATGAAGTTTAGTTACCATGCACCATATTATCACATCTGTTTTATGACACATTTTCTGTTGTGTTAACCAGGTGGCCTACATTCCTTGGCATCTGCTCATGCCGGTATAGCTCTCTAGCACCCTTGAGCCGTTGTTTACAGTTTTTAAAACCTCATTCATAAAGGAATAAATAAACAGTGATATTATTATCCAGACATTGGAGATTCCTATGTTTGGATCAGAGTAGGTGTAATGGTATCCCAGCCATGATGGCATGCTTGTATTAGCCACTGCATGCACTGTGACTATATGCATGGCATACAGGTTAGTGGCAGAGAATGGGAAATCTGTAAAAGCAAAAGGCACCCTATCTTTCTTGACTAAAACATAAAATCGATTATAATTAAAGCCTTCTCTCTTGTAATTTACCACCTGCTCATTAGTTTTTATTTCCTTTGGCTGGAACAAAAGGTTCCCTTCTGTGGTGAACCCAGCAGATCATATTGTCTTCCACATTCTGCTGTCCTGTTCATGGTTTACGTTTATCTCAGTGTAAGTGAAGCAAAGGCAGCTGCGTTGAATCAGAAACCTCCCAGATGTTTTTCTTATCAGCTTTGCGAATAATTTTGCCCAAGAATCCTGAACAAAGAGACTTAACCGCAACGCTCAATCTCGAGGGTACTAAAAAGCCACAAAGTGGCAGCTGGTGCAGGCAGCCTAATGAAGAACCATAATGATGAGACAAGAAATTAGTTTATCTGGAATGATCTGATGATGTCTGAACCTGACTGTTGCTTCCTTTGTTCCTTCATTAAAGATCTTGCCTTTTTAAACTCTTGGCTCTGCACACATTCTCAGTGACATATATGTCTTATACGTCTTCATCTCTTCGCTGTCCTATTCCTCATTGCTCCTAGGAACTCTTCCAGTCAACAGTTTCCCCTCATTTTCACTCCAAGCTTTTCTTGCATCGGCTGCCAAAGGAACTAGACTAGGGACTTACCTAGGTGGGAACTAATCAAGTGGTGGAACCGTGAGCAGGTCTGGTTCAGATTTTCATTCCTGTTTGTTTCTCTTTTAAATCATGGCTGTTTTTCCTTTATTCCTTTCTGGTTTTCCCAATCCTTTGTATTTACTGTTGTTTGATATTTAATGTCGTTTTCTTTTCCTCTTCTTTTACTATATAAAATCTTCAGCCAGCTTGAATTGTGCATCACAACAAAGTTGTTTTCTTTCACTTGTTTCCTTGCTCTCTCCACTTGCTGGTCCTCACTCCTGAAGAATTTCACTATCAGATTCTGGATTCCTGGTTCTCTTCAATGCATTGAAATGTTCTTCCAGCCAGCAAGGAGGTTTTTTAAGCTTTGGCTTTTTGTTCCTGAAAAGGTGGCAGCTTGTCGAGGGCACATATTCCAGTGTGGGGTGATATTGTGGCTTCAGGAAACAGTCATTTATACATCAGACAGTGCATAGACCCAAACCCACATTATGTGTAAGCATTCACGCGTGAACACTGTTCTCTCTTTTCAGTGCTCAAAGTGTTTTACTGAGCACTGCAGACAAGACAGGGCTCAGTGATAAATAAGGGAGACTATCACACTGGTACCCAAAGCCAGCCTCCTTTATTTCCAGCATGGCTTGGCATATGAATGCCAATTATGTTTAGTCCAGAGTAATAGATGCCACCATGGCTTTCCCTTTGATACCAATGTCACTATGTTGTAGCATGTGTCTCTTTGATGGTCACTCTTTTCTTCTTTCACTGCATACAGCTTTCACAGGGCTTCTTCTTCATCAGTCTGTTAACTAGTTTCTTTGTAGAATTGAGCTATGTTATAATCCTGTACCAAAGTGTAGTGAAGGTGCTGTGTCTATTACATCAAGGCATGCAAAGGGCTCAATACAAAACTGTATACCTCCGAATAAACCTGGTGCATATTCATTCGATGGTGGTGTATTTACTTCCCTCATGGTGCTGCCTGTTATGTCACCGGGTTCCACCATGGTATTCTAAGTCTGTCAGATGATACCCAATAGAATCTATCTTAGAACTGAGTCACAAACATTGTATTCCTAGTGGGCCACTACAAAATGCAATCTTAGACAGGGTTGTGCAGTTCCTCCAGAAAAAGGAGGGTGGAATATATATTGGTGTTCCGGGTTAAAGGAAAGGCCTCCAATAGGAGCAAGTGCCCTCACACACCCCGAGAGGTGTCATGCTTCATCATTTGGGCATGCTCCTCTTCGGGCCAGCGCTGCAATGTCCGACGGGCACCCACTAGGTGGCTCTTTGCCGGAGATCTTTTATATGCCGTAAGATGAGGTGTGGGTGTGTGGGTTGTGTTGTGTATGTAGTGCGGTGACCAAAAGTCAAATAAAATAGGTATAGTGGTGCTCAATATAAGAATATTTTAATAATAAAGCTCACTACCCTAATTAAAAGATGTGGTGCTCAACTGGGATACAATGGTCTTAATGAGCAAGGTGAGTACTTAGTTATATAATGTTTCTTGCCTATGCTTGTCCAAAATGGATCAAATGGCAATTCTTCAGCACCTAATATCATTAACCTACACTACACAGTAACTTGATTCAGTAGTTTGTGGTAAGTGGCAAAGTAATCAGTCACACAACAGGTAACAAAGTGCATTTGTACCTTGACCTGGAAAAGTAACCTGGAACACAAAGAGACAGACATTGCATACAACACATATATATTGATTTTTAAATTTCCACATTCTCTACGGTAATTCCTTAGCACGCGCTTCGGTTTCGACTGCATGCCCCAAGTGGTTTAAAATTATTAAAAACAACTAGCAAATTCACCACCAATCATGAAATAGTGCCATGGATAATTAGTGTCTAGGAGCAAATTGTCTGCAAGCGAATATTTATTCCAGGACGACGGAGGAGGTTAGGTGAGACCAATGTGTCCCGACTGCCTAATAGGGCCCCTAACAATGATAGGGACCCTCCGTCTTTCCTAAGGAACATTTTCCAATCTCCATTGAGGTGGAACAGTAGGCCGGTATTCCCGAAGAGACAAGCCGGTCAACTTCATTAGGTCATCCCCTATTAGAGGGAGACCCGAACCCCCAGACAGGGGCATACCACACTCAGTTCTGGTCCTGACGAAGTGCCGCCCGACTTTGGGGCATACAGGGCACGAAACATGTTGACCACACCCCATTAGAAGCTATCTTGGTACTTGATGACCATATGATAGCACCACTGCTTTTAGCTAGACCTGGTATCTACTCCCTATAAAACTTTGTCCTTTGTATACCAGAGCCTATTTTAATCACCACTCACACCCTTCACTGGTTACACTGTTAGGTAGCCCCCTCACTTGCATTCATCTATACGGCATCCTCAGATCAAGAAGATCTCCGACAAAGAGCCCCCAGGCCCGTCAGGCATTGCAGCCTGACTAGGAGCGCCCAATGATGAAGCATGACACCCTAACGGGTGTGTGAGGGCTCCAAGATCTGACTTACAGGTCTTCCTACGACAGGACTATTAGCCACAATGGCCCACCTTTGGGGACCCCCTCTTATTAAGGATGAACTAACCCTATCTTGAGATTTATTTATTATAGAAGAAATTCACCCTCATTAGGGCCAAATCTGACCCCAGGAGGATAAGGCAGAGTGGAATGCCTATTAACATCCTAAAGGGAACAAGCAAAACACATTTGTAAGAGTATAATCCTCTTACCTTGGTTTTGTTGCGGGTGCCTTCATTTTAGATTTTTACTTACTCAGACACAAAGCGGCATCTACCTTGAGACCTACCCCGGCTCTGCTTCCTCACGGAGACGTGAGCCCCGGGGGTGGAAGGTCTATTTCAGTGCGTCCACTTCATGTCTACGCTAGGTCTTACAGGCGTGCAATTAGTGGAACGGCAATGTTGGAAGAAATTAAATTGATACTTCCAATGTAAATCGGAGTGGTGAGAAAAACAGAAGATGGGCTTGGGGACCAATAACATCAGTACTGCCCGACTGTCTTCTTCTGATACCTCGCCTCACTTCAGGAGTTGCTAACAATTATACATGTATGTAGTATTGGCAGGAATACTTATAAATGTGGTTCCATCATATTGGAGGTATATCGATATACCCTTTTCTTTAACATGTGACTGCGTGGATGTCCTTCACCCAAGCTGCCAATGCATGACTGCTCTGAAACCACCTCCCTACAACTGTTCTGCATCTATGTGTTTGTTCTGTTCTGTGTTCACCAGTGCACAACTGTTCTTAGGAAGCGCATGCTACAGAGTAAGGGGCTCTTTGAAGCTGCTCTGGCATTGCCACTCTAAGGCTGCTCTGTCATTGCCTGAGAACAGCTGATCTGTGGCACTGGCGCGGTGCTGTGCTGTGAATGTCACTGTGTGGTTATTCTGTCACTGCTGAATATCAACGACTGTGACTGGTTGTGTGGAGTTGTTCTTTAACAGGCATATGCTGATTCTTTAAGGCTGTCACACTACTGTTTCCTTGTAACTCTCTCTGTGAAACTGTGCTGCCATTATCCGTAAAAGGCAGAACCTCTCTGCCTGTGTATGGCTGAAATGCTTTTTGCCTCTATCCTGTGATGGCTTTGAGTGTCTTCCAAGTGAGCAGGTCAATATGCTCTGCATTGCCCGTCTGCAGCTCCTCTTTCAGTGCCTCTCTTCAGCTACAAAGTTACTGCCTTGTATTATAGCTCATATATTGATTGTCCGCAAATTGCTATGTAACCACCTGTGTTCAACTACTGGTACTGACTGCTTGTGGCTACTGGTACTACCTGTGAGTGGCTTCTTTATATCTTCCAGTGTCTTGCTGCATTCTGTCTGCATGTGTATGTCTGCTCTGTATCTGACTTTGTATGGCTGTCTTGTGTATGTATTGTCACCCTTGCTTTCTGTCTGCTTGTATGTGGTTGCTCTGTTACCGCTTCTGGGCAGCTGATCTTTAACTGCCTGTTGTGCTTTATTGCATGAGCTTTTTCATAGCTTTTGTGTGCCTGCTCTATGCCTGTACTTTAGCTGCCTGTACGGCTTCTGTACTACTATGTGTGCTGCTATGTTGTAAGTGCTTCAGTGTGGCTGCTCGTTCACCCCTGTGCTTTAAGTGAGTGGCCTCTCTGCACTTTTAGTTGGCAGCTACATGTGTGTGGCTACTGATTATAGGGCCCAATTTAGAGCTGGTTTGTAATGGAAAATCCACAGATTTCTCTCGAGAAAGCTTAAAATCCTGAGGTGGAAATTCACTGCTACCCTTTTTTTTCACCAGAAGTATCGCATGTACAAGGGTCAAAGTGGGTGTGACTGTTGGAAGCCCCTATATGTTTATCTAAAGAAACAACTGCCCTTGAACAGTTAAATTTGACCCTAATATGCCCAAGTCTTTTGTTTTCAGTCCTTTATCACATGTAATAAGTTCAGAGCATTCCCCTGTATATTTGCAAACAATAACAGTGAAATATGGCATGGATAATCCGATACATTTCTGGTTTCACTTTATATTACATATTCCTATGGCTCAGTGGATCTTGTTAATAAATATGCTGTCAATGGGCTCCATATAACCCTGGGTCTGGAAGCTCGCGGTGGTTCTTACTCATACAGTTCGAGTTGCTCTTAGTAATAGACCTAGCAATTTGGCCGATACCCGGTGGTGCTACCTAGGTAGCTATAGAGGAGATTGGCGGTGGATCACCCCCTCGGCCGTCACCTACCCAGCCGGACATTGGACAGACTTTCCTTCGTCTCTCCGCAGTATCTCCTTCCTCCCCCGCCTTCCGACGAATCAGCCGGCTTGTTTGACTTTCACTTTGTCTTTTTGGTTCTCCTGAATTACTTTCCCCCTTGCCGGTCTTTCCTGACCTGATCTTCATTCCAACCCCATTTTACTTTTCCCCTCTTCCTTCTATAGCCCATAGGATGTGTGTCTATGTTAAGCTTTGCTCTAGTAACTCATGTTACTGTATAACACGTTTTTTTGTCCTCTATGTTATACTAGGCTCCTGCAACTGACGTAATTTTGTAACTCGCTAATCCTCATGTAAAGCGCTCTGATACCTCCGGGTCTAGCCAGCGCTATATAAAAACTTTGCAAATAAACAAATAGGTCATGTCTTGCAACCATTTATTCATTTTAGGAGCAGACCTCTTCCCCCAATGTATCGCCACTCGTCTTTTAGCCAACAACAGTGCTACTTCAGTTAGTTTACGATTCACCGGTTCTAGGGGTTTCACTAGCCCAAATAAACACATTTTAGGTGTTCATTTCACAGGCTCCAGTATCATGTCTGTGATGGCCTTCCACACTTGATCCCAAAAGTGGCCCACCCTTGCACATAACCATGCCAAGTGTAGGAAATCAGCACCCTCTGCCCACAGCATGCACACCTGGCATCCTCCCGCAGCCCATATCATAACAACCGAAAGGGGGTATAGCACATTTGATGCAGATATTTAAAGTGAATGATGCGTAGATTACAGTTTTCTGTGAGCATGCCTGCCAATGGACAGCAAAGGTTCCAATCCTCGGGGTCCAGCATAGCATTTCATTTAATCAAAGCCGGCTGTGTTGTTCTCTGATTTCCTCGCTGTGAGATCATGTACCAATGTATAATAGGTTTCCGTTGTGAAGTACTAGTAAGGATCGTTTGTAAGGCATTTAGTGTTGGGGGCGCTGCTGGGCATTGAGTGTACAGATCTTTCATGGTGGCCCTCAATCTATGATAAGTACAAACCAGTAGGGGGGCCTGCCGATGGGTCTGCTCCAGGTCTGTCACTTCCACAAATGTGTCCCCTGGATACATATCCCCAAATTTGATCAACTTGTGTTCTCATAATAATTCTAGTGCTCTTTTTTCATGTGTGACAGATAGTTTTGGATGCTATCCCAGTTGTTGCACTGGGGCACACGGTGGAAGCTTTCCTGCTCGGGCTTCTAGGGCCCTCCAGGCTTCCGTAGTGCAATCAATTGTGTTTATCTCCTCTCGGGGTCTCATCTGTGTTCGATGTGTAATGGTAACTGTTGGATGGATGGGATGAGCATCCTTCCTCTTGATTGTTAAATGTGGCATGTGTGGTGGGGGGTGAAGTCAGTAGTGGGCAAAGTGCGCTTCAGCACAAAGATAATAAAGATGAAGATCCCGGCCTCCAAACCCACTCAGTTCAAGAGGTAGGGTGAGACTATCCCATTTGATTCTAGGCTGCTTCCTATCCCAGACCAAGGTAATCATGAGCGATCTAAGGGTTTAAAAAAAGTGGTGGGCCAGCATAATGGGAATATTAATAAACAGATACAAAAATCGTGGGAGGACAATCATTTTCAACAAGGGCACTCTGTCGGCCAGCGACAGGGGCAAGCGCATCCACTTCACCTCTGGTCTTCAATCTTCGAGATGGTCTTTCCATAATTATATCGGCTCACCAGATCTGGATCTCTGTGTATTCACACCCCCAGTTATTTAACCGATCCTGTGCTCCACTCTAATGGAAAGTCCAGGTGGTAGGGCAGGGCGATTTGAGTGAGGGGGAAGACAGTGCTTAAACCTGAGTACCGCTCACATC
Organism: Calotriton arnoldi; assembly: GCA_963921515.1. Lineage (NCBI taxonomy): Eukaryota > Metazoa > Chordata > Amphibia > Caudata > Salamandridae > Calotriton > Calotriton arnoldi. The sequence continues at coordinate 58,370 of CAWUFW010008734.1, forward strand.
GGATATACTCTCTTATTACTGGTACCAGGTGGGTATGCGGATAACAAACATAAACACCATGTTGTCCGCATATAGTGATCTAGCAAGTGGACGTTGGCGGAAGTGCAATGCGGCCACAGCGTGTCACTGTCTTATTACACACGGTAATGGTTCCAGGGCCAGCGCGAATAGGATTGGGGTGAATGGGCACCCCAGTATTGTGCCTCTTGAGACATTTAGCAGGTCCGACTTAACTCCATTAATCCGTAATTGGGCCTCGGAGACTGTGTACAATAACTGTACCCACCGGAGGAACGCTTGGGGGATTCCCATGCACTTCAGGACTGTGAACATAAATGCCCAGTCTACAGAGTCAAACAACTTTGCTGAATCTAAAAACACCGATACGGCTTGCATGCACGGGTCTAGCTGGTGCAGCAGTGCAAAAATAGTTTTTAGATTATGAGCTGTGGACGTGGTGGGAATAAAACCAAACTGGTCCTGCAGTATAAAATTAGTGAGTAGTGGCTGGAGTCTAGTGGCCTGTATTTTGGCCAGGATTTTAGCATCTATATTGATGAGTGATAGTGGTCTGTAATAATTGCAGTTCTCTGGTGATTTGTCTGGCTTAAGCTGGGTAATGATGAGGGCCTCTCTGAGGGAGGGGGGCAACATCTGTTTAATGTAAGCCTCTTCATATACATTAAATAGATGTGGGGCTCATATAGATGCAAATTCCTTATAAAATTTACCAGTGAGACCAACCATGCCAGGGGCTTTACCATTGGGCAAGACGCTGATAGCCTCTTGTACCTCATCAACTATGAGATGTTGCACCAGGTATTACTGCTGCCCCAGTGAGACACACGAAAGCCCTATGTCCTCTAGGTAGCCTGTGGTCTCTTCTTCCGTGGCCGAGCTGCACTGTTGATGTAATGTAGTATAAAAGTTTTTAAACGTAGCCAGTATATTTCGAGTGCAGTGAAAACAGGCAGCCCCTCCAGCGTTTTAACATGTGTTATGTTTGAAGGTACCCAGGAATCCCTGACCTTGTTCACAAGATTTCTAGTGGGCCGTCCTCCTTCCCCATATGATCTCACTCGACGTCGCTTAGATAGGTGGCAGACTTCTTATTCTGCTGTATATTTCTATGCTGTAGCTTATTCTCGTATTACAGCTATGATGTGGGGACTGGGTGTACTCTCATATTGAGTTTCTAGAGACTAGAGATTATGTTCTATAGTTTGTAATTGATTGTGTAACACCCGTAATACCCCTGCCTGCATGCTGATGCATATCCCCCTAATGTTCAACTTGAATGCTTCACAAAGAACGTCAGCCCCCTCCACAGATTACACATTATTTGCAAAGTAATTAAGGATAGCTACTCTCACATCATCTTTAAACACAGAGTCGTGCAGAGCTGTAGGTTGAAATCGTCAGGCAAAGGGTGTGGGGATACGTGTTGGCAGTTCTAACACCAGTCTTACCGGCACATGGTCAAATAATGTTCTGGGCATGTGTTGTATTGCAGTCGCCCATGTGCTGACCTCCCTGGTCACTAACCAATAATCCAGTCAGGGCCACGTCCCATGTACAGATGAGATAAACGTTCTCTCCTGACCTCCTGTATTCGGGAGTCGCCATAGGTCCACTAATCCCCTATCCTCCATCCCCTCACACAGACCCCAGCGGAGTGTTTGCCCTGCCAGTCTCCTGTAGCTGATATATCTACTAAAGGGTCCAGATATAAGTTAAGGTCACCACCCCAAATAATGGCTGTGGGTTGCAACTTGAGTAATTTATGCCAAATTCGTGCATAAAACTCAGGGTCATCCATATTGGGACCATATGTAGCTATGAGGGTAACCAGCATGCCCCATAGTCTGCCGTGCTACAACACAAAACGTCCTGCTTCATCTGTTTCAGAATGGGTAAGAGTGAATTGAACCCCCTCTTTATTAATATGAGTACCACCCTAGAGTACGAAGAGTAAGAGGAAGGCCCCCAGACACACGCCCAACGAGACCCAATACGACCTTTGTTGTGTTTAGTGAGGTGTGCCTCCAGGAGATGGGTGATTTATACATGATCTAAATATGCCAGTACCTGCCATGGTTCCTCGGATTCTTCAACCCACGAACATTCCATGCTAATAATGTCACTTGCCCTCACTGAAAGTCACTGCAGTAACAATAGATTCTGACCAGGAATCTCACTCTTACCGAACTTTTACGGACTAATACATGCATTTTATCTCCAACTGTACCATAGTGAAAACATAAAAATAAATAGAAGCTTCCCCCGTCCCACTTAAGCAACCCAAATCTGCTAAAGACATCAGCATACCAACCCCCACTTAACAATAAAAAAACTGTTACTTCATCAGCACTACTCATTATCATCAGTACCATACAAGAACAAAAGAACCAGCTAGGTTGCACCCGTATGGGGGATCACCAGGGCTCTGTCAACCTTCGTTGGGCAGGAGGTGGCTAGGAATATTAGTGGATTGGCCACTAAGTATTATGTCAGAGGAAATAACCAGGGTCTCTTGTGCTGTTCCCTGGTTCAAGAATACTCATTGCTGTACAGACCACCCACAGCAGGCTAGTGGCTGACCTCAGGATACCAGTGCGAGCGAGTTCATCTCCAGTGTCGGACAAGTACCACCATTTTTAGTTCACCTGCCGTTATACGGTGGAGGTGCAATTTCCTCTCCATACTCATGGGGTGTCAACACTGGGTTAAATCATTTTACCAATGTTGGTACGGAGACCAACTATATCTTTCAGATATCTTGGTAGTTTAGTCATCCTGGTCCTCTAAATCCGATGCAGTCGTTTTGCTGCGTTGGGAGCGAAGAGTTTTGACATATGTCAGAGCTGCCTTAGGAGTTGTCAGGGGCAGATTTACAAGCCCCTTGCGTGACTTTTGCACTGCAGTTGCGTCACTTTTTTGACGAAACAGCGGCGCAAGCAATGCGGCCTATTTACAACGTGACGCATCTAGGGAGATGCGTAACATAAATGTAACGAGGCTGAAAAGAGAAGCGCTAGCGTCATTGAAGAACAATAAGGATATCGTGATTAAGCCCGCGGACAAGGGCGGTGCGATTGTGGTACAAGACCTCAACAAGTACAAGTTGGAAATCATGAACCAATTGCAGGATGGTATCAGTTACTGCAAATTGAGAACAGACCCCTCCAAGGATCTGTCACTGGAGATTTTGTCTATAACCACGGACGGGATGGAACAAGGCTTCCTGTCAGAACACGAATTTCACTATTTGAATCAGAAAGACCCTCGGCTACCAACTATTTATACCCTGCCTAAAATCCATAAAGACATGCTGAACCCACCAGGAAGGCCCATCGTCTCTGGCTGTGGCTCTATGCTAGAGCCTCTCTGCAGGTACATTGATTTCTTTTTGAAGCCAATTGCTGAGGCTACAGATACCTATTTGAGGGACACCTTACAAACTATCAACCTGATTGATCAACTTCCTTTTGATTCTGACAAGCAACTGTTGGTGACGTGTGATATTGTATCACTATATACAAGTATTCCCCAGACATCAGCTTTGGAAGTGATCAGACATGCACTTGATCGTCGACCTGCACCTATGGCTGTACCTACAGAATTCATTATTGCACTACTTTCCATTGCCATGATGAAAAACTTTTTCTTTTTTCAAGGCAACTTTTACCTACAGACCAAGGGTGTGGCCATGGGGGCTGCATTTGCACGAGATTTGGCTATTATTTTTATGGATAATTTTGAACATACATTTGTTCTTCACACAAATAACCCATACCGTGATCAAGTGGTGTTGTGGAGAAGGTACATCGATGACGTTCTCATGATTTGGACTGGTACCACTACAGTACTGGGTGATTTTCATGATTGGCTCAACCAGCGAAACGAGGATATACAGTTCACAATGCAGTCAGACCGGAAGAAGATTGATTTCTTGGATATCACGATCTTCCAAGAGGACAACAAATTACAAACAACACTATACCGGAAACCGGCTGAACGTAATTCACTCCTACGGTACAGTAGCCACCATCCACGGGGCTTAAGAGATAATTTACCGGTGGGCCAGTTCCTGCGCATCCGTAGGAACTGCTCCAGGAAGGAAAATTACATGATGGAATCTGCAGTTTTGAGCCAACGACTACTTGAGAGGGGTTACCCCAAACGTCTGATAAAGAGAGCACAGAAGAGGGCTTGGTATAGCCCCCGGGAAGCCTTACTAACTGTAAAGGACAAGAGTGACAGCACTCTGCAAAGGATGATCTGTGTTACTACATTCAGCACCCAGAGTAATGTCATCAAAAAGGCTATTAACAAACATTGGGCCCTTATATCGGAGGACATTGAACAACCTAACTTGCCCTTGCATTCATTCAAGAAAGTGAAGAGCGTGAAAGACCACGTGGTCCGCTCTTTCCTTGAGAGTCCAGCAACACCATCCCTGCAAACCCTTTGGAACCTGCCGGTTACTCTAGGACACTTCAAATGCAGCCACTGCAAGGCCTGTGTAATGACCATTCAAACCAAAAGGTTCACATACAAACAACATCAAATTGACCTGCAAACATTTACCAACTGCAATACCAGTAACGTCATCTACGGAATTCTGTGCCCCTGCGATCTCATCTATGTAGGCCAGACACAGAAGAAAATTAAAGCCAGAATACTGCAACACTGCAGCAGAATAAGGTGTAATGTACAGGGGGCACCCCTTGTAGAACACTTCAGAACCACCACACACACCGCTGATGAACGCCGATGGATAGTTTTGGAGAAAGCAACATTGGGACCAAGAGGAGGCAACATTGGGTCTATCCTCAATGTAAGGGAATGTAAATGGATGACACGTCTGGACTCGATACAAAATGGACTCAATGAACTTGATTCCAGTTACGCACAGTTGGCGTGCCTTTCATCTGAGTGAGGATCTTCTCCGATTCTGGCAATCCGATTAAATCTGTAGGTTCATTACATATCTGCACTATGCCAGGAATGTTTTAGATAATGTACCAGCATACTGGCAGTTCGAACCTTCTTTCGTGGTCATTGATACATACATATTTTATGTACACATTAACATGATAGACTATGCGCTAATAATGACTGCTCACATGAACTTCAACATATGTTCAATCACATGTACTTCAGTCATAGTGGCTGTTTACCCACTCTGGCTTTCCATCAATATATAGAATCTGCATAAGTTTAGCATCCCAACTTATATCGTTCACCCTGCGGCTGTGATTCAATATTCCTTTTCTATGTTAACCAAGTATGTGATGGAATAGGTATGTCATTATCTACTCTGGCGTTCAATCACTGTACAGAACCTGCATTAGTTCAGCATCCTAATTTATGTCTTTGACTTCGCGGCTGTGATCTAATATCCTCTTTCTATGTTAACCAGGAACGTGGTGGAACATGTTTGTCCCAATTTAACATGCTGACTGTGTATGTATACTGACCATGTATTTGTGTATAACCTTTTCTGACCCTCTATGTATTAACAATTACACCGATGCCATTTTTTCAGATTAACACTGTTTTTCATTACTTGTGTGTTCTAAGTTACATTAATGTGCATCAATACCGTTTTTTTACATTTTCCGAAATTGTTGCTGACATGGGCTATCCGTCTCCAGTGATCCAACAACGCTAACCCTGAGTCTATTTTCTCTTTCCTTTTGAACGGTGCACTACGCGGTGATGCGGTATTAACAGCATCTAGCGACTGCTACCGGCACGTCATCCTAGCACGTTTGACGATGCGCACGTCCATTTAAGGATGACGGAGATTTTGTTCGTTTCCCTCCATCCTGCCACAGTCTACAGCCGTCACGTAGCGGTAAGCCTCGCTGTAAGATGACTCTCACATCCCCTTTTTTTAAATACTCCATTCTGTCCGCACACGGACTTATGCTTGGCATTTTTTATCTTTCTGCTTCAGATTGAGCACTGCCCGGCTTTGACAAATTGGGATACGCTTCAATACCACGAGGAGCGGTGAGTTTTTCACGTACCCCGTCCATTCTTTGCCTTTGTACCCTAGCGCTCCAAGCACTATTGGGCAATTATTAATTATCCCATGCCCCCCTTTTTTATTTGCCCTCTCTCCACAGACTTTTTGCCCTCGTGTGCGCAGTATTCTGGTGGAAAGAGCAGGTATTTCATCATTTCTTGAGTATGTACGAGGTAGTTGGTTAATATGTTTGCAAGGGTAGTAGGAAATCCATGTAGTTTTTGGTTTTTCAGTTTTTTTTCCCCCTTCCTCTCTTAATTCACAGATTCGTGCTGTTTAGTCTTTAGCTGATGTTTTTGGCAGGACCTCCCTAAGAATGTGACTGGGATAAGTCTGATCATTTCGGACTAGCGTGAGTGCCCCTGCTTTATCCTTTGGCATTTCTGCATTTCTGCTTTTTAACCTCTGATCCCTTTATACAGTTGTGGGACCCTGTTTTGTAACTACGCCTTACTTCTGCAGGTGCAGTTTTTTCCGCTCACGGTTTCTTGGAGCCCACGGGCTCGCACCATTGCCCCATTAAAGTCCTGTCTGCAGGGCTACCACGGTAATTTCTAGGGACCATCTGGCCCCTATTTTACTGGTTTTAAATGTTCTCTTCCCATTGAGGTGCTCACTCTAAAACTCCTTTCAATTAAATTCTAGGTGCCCTACACAACCCGCTAACCCCTCCCTCCACAGTCCTGATGAAGACCCCCCCCGTAAGGTGCGACTAAACTTACATTCAATCGGGGTCGAAACGTCGACACTCCTTTTTGAACCAGCCAGAAACGACAGAGATTACTTCACTGTGTTTTTTCAATTTTTAGGCCTGGCTACAAAAATTATGTATATTATGGTACATTAATGGCGAAAATCAAATTTAGAATCTTTTGTTGACAACTATGATTTAATTGTTTGCACATTTACCTCTTGCTCACACACTTTACCCTCACGAAATCACTTTCTCTACGATCCCTTCCTTTCCCTGTCGCTCCGGGCACTTTGTCTATGAATTTTGATTATGTAATAGATGTATTTGAGAACATGACAGTGTGAATAAATAACACTGTTTAATCTTTCATTTTTATGTATGTTTTGTTTAAATTCGTGATTATACAACATAAGTTTTGCGGCAAAGTACATTTTGCTGGGACCACTCCCCATTGTATTGCTTATAACCCAGGTCCCAGTACCATTGGGTCTACCCATATATATAACTACTTTCCCATGATGGAAGCAGGCATACAGGCGACTATCAGTAGGGGGGTTACAACCAGGCCCCAGAGTTCCATCACCTCCACATGGGTATCGTTCAGGGAGAGTCTCACAAGCCTGCACCTACTGCAGCTTTATCAACCACTACACAGTGCCACTTCCACCTAGTGTCTCACAAAGAATGTCTCTCCTCAGAGCAGGTGAGATCCAGGCACTGACTGGTTCCAAATGTTTGGCAGCAATTAAGGAATCATGTCTATTTGTACGCCCTTCAGTGACCTGTACGCATAACATGGATATTCCCCATCCAGGTGTGGGCAAAGTGGCCATAGTGCTGTAGGAGGCTGGGCTAGTATATGGTGCTCACTTATGTAAGTGTAGAACCCTGCACTACTCCAGACAACCCTTGTTGTGATTTTAGTGGTCTTAGACAACCTTAGAAAGCTCTCTAGGTTGTAGCTGTGGAGTGCAGCCTTCAGGCTTAGTCCAGAAGGAGTGTAAAGCAGCTTGTTTTACCAGCACTTAATCTTATGGTATGAGTTAAGTGAAAAAGAACCACACAGTGTAGTTATTAAAAATATGTATTTATTATTAACACTCACTAACACAATACAATATCTCCTGCCCAGAGATATATGCACAATACACACAATACTTTGTCAATAGAATTCGTAAATAGCACAGAATACACAGTGGTCTCCAGAGGGAGACCGAACCATATAATAAAATAGCGGAATGCAAACCACAACTGAAGTCAAGAGTGGACCCAGAAAATGTAGAAGAGTTGGGGACCCAAGGAACCACCCAAGGTGAGTAACTAGGAACCCCACGGAGGCCGTGTGCAGTGTGGGAACACGACTGCGTACTCAATGGAAGTCTATGAGTAAGTCGCGGTTGCAATTTTAAAGAAGAAGGACCCTTCCCAGCGGACCCTGAAGAAACCCTGTGGAAGACAGAAGGTTGGTGAGCCACCCCACCGTTGATACCCCAGGAACCAGGATACCTACATAGGTGCGAAGTGGGTCGGAAACCACCGTAGACCCCAATGGAGGACTTCAGGAAGCTGCTGGTGCAGAAGATGAAAGTGTCTGGTGGCCAAAGGTGGAATTGAGATGAGAAGTACCTGCAAGCAGAGGGGACAGAGTCTATGCCACTCAGGAGTGAACAGGAGGCACGGAAGACGAATGCCCACCGATGTCGGGAATGAAGGAGAGTTGATGGTGCCCTTGAAGTTGCAGCTGTATGGACCAGGCAATGCTGACAAAGACCAGGAGCCATGCACGTGCTGTCCAATGTCGGATATCGAGAGCCAGGGGGTCAGTGTCCAGCAAGGACACCAACAAGACTTGGCAGCGGCAAACAACGCAGTTGGGAATAAAGGTGCAGAGTCGGGACCAGCAAGGTCCAAGTGACTTACTATGAGTAGATAAGTCAGAGCAGGCCCGAGCAAGCAGGAGAGCCCACTGAAGCCAAAGAAGACCCTCAAGAGAACTCACTGGCCAAAGGCACAAGAGTTGCAAGAGGACCTTGAGCAGCTCATCAAAGGATGAAGGCCCACAGTGCAAAGGTTGTGGTGTAAGCAAAGATCTTGGTTGCAGGAGATGCTTGAAGCTGGAGCTTCTTGGAGCCCGAACATCTCTGGTGAAGAGAGTTAACAAGCCTTGGCAACAGCAAGTCAACACGGTGCACAGGGGTGCTGCTCCAGCGGTTCCGATAAGGGATACTGGCCTCCAACTTGCTAGGAAGACAGTGCAGGTCTTGTGTTGCTGAACCTTTCAGAGTCCGTAGGAGCTTGGGAACAGCAGACTGGTCAGCTGGGTTTTGGTGCCTGCAGTTGCAGGGAAGTGACTTCTTCACTTCAAGGGAGATTCTTTCAGGTGTCTTGGATGTCCACAGGCCTTGTGAGAAACCTGTATGGAGCACAGGTACAAACGTTGCAGAAAGACTGGCAGGACAACGAGACCAGGAACAGCAGGAGTCTTCCCAGTTGCAGTCTCGAAGCCCATGGCGAAGTCCAACGAAGTCAATGAACCCAGACGGTCGAAGATTAAGTGGTTTTGGATCTGAATCTTGTCCCATGACGAATCTAGGGACCCACCCACAGGTAAGCCCTTAAGTACCCTAAGGAAAGGGTTGGAACGATTCAGCGGTCCCTCCCAGAGGAGGGGTTGGACAGTGCGGAGGATACTCTCATGTCCTTTGTGCAGTTTCGCACCAGAGCGGGAGCCAACGGCTCCCAGAACTGGTTTGCACTGGAGTATGCAAGCAGGGCACCAAATGTGCCCTTCCAGCAGTCTGAGTGGCTCTGGCAAGCGCCCCTACCCTGTCCCAATACACTAAGTCCTGTCTGGGAGCTAGTCACAACTCCTTGCAACAGAAAACCTATTGTCCTGCCTTCTCCTGCTCGAGCTTGGCTCAGCAGCAGGAGGGCAGAATCATATCTCTGGTCGGCCGCATCCATAGTTTGCTGTCCGGTCTAGAAGACTGGTACCGGGAGCACTGAGGGCTTCCCGGATGAGCTTTACAGTGCATGGAATCATACCTCTCACACTGTCTACAGTGTGGGGATATGATTCCCACATGTTTGATACCAAACACGAGAGGGTTATTTACAGCCAGTTTAGAGATGGTCATCGCGTAATGACGCAAGGCCACTCTGTATCTCATAATGGCTGATGCACTTACAACCCGGGAGAATGGATTCCGGGGATTGTGGGGGTGTCCTGCTCATGCAGGGGCACCCTCACACTTAGAACCGAGCACCCTGCCTTCAGGATTGAAAGGCCTGCCGTAGGGGTGACTTATCGGTTTTAAGCGCAGTGACCTCAGAATTTGTGTGGTCTCTCATGGGTGGCATAATACATGCTTCAGCCCATGGGAGACCCCTGGCGTTCCTATGCCCTGGGTACCTTAGTACCATAAACTAGGGACTTACATGGGTACACAATTAGCCAATCTGGAGTGTACCTAAGTACTACCATGTCCAATTTAGGGGAGAAGCACAGAGACTGGGGTCTTGATTAGCAGGATCCAACTCAGACTAGTCATTAAAACATAATAACACCAGCAAAAAGTGTGGGTGACCATGAAAGCAGATCCTACTTTTCTACAGTTGCTGAAAACTCACTTTCATTTTTCACACTTATGGGACCTCACATGCAGGCTATGGTGGGAAAAATGACTGTGCTGCAGGCACACAGTATCCCTTCACCGAGAAGTAGGGAAAGATATCGAGCAGGTTCAGCCTCCCCCCGCAGAAGTGAAATACATCTTCAGTGATCAGACTTCTTGCTCAGGACATTATAGGTCTTTATGTAATGTCCGATCTAAATGCACTCATGCAGCCAAAGACCTACACAGCCCTCCGTACCTGGGCCCGTCCAACTTCGTCCACTGCGCCTTGCAATCTGTAGTGTGCCTAGTCAGTAAGTGTCCTGAGCCCAGCGTGCATTCAATGCCTAGTCAGTAAGTGTCCTGAGCCCAGCATACATTCAATGCCTCTAGGCCGAAGTCAATCGTCCATGCCAGTTAGCTCCCCACCAGGTTGCAGCGCCAGCGTCCTCTCCACTCTGCTGCCACCTGCTGCCTCACACAGTCCTCCACTCTATTCCCGACAGAATAATCAGGGGTCCCGCACTTATTCAGCCCTCTCGCATCCCCTCGGGGCAAAGCCTGCCCTCTCTCATATGCAGCGTGATGCGTATGTTTCAGCGGCAATCACATGTTCCGCATTCCCTTGTAGGCCGCTATCTCGCCGGATGTCGCAAATCGAATTGCCTCATGCAGCTGCTGCTCTACTCGCCAGGTAGGTCGCTCCCCCACCACACAGCTCCGCCTGTGCTGTCTGCCCGCTGCTCCTGTAGGTAAGATCGCCCTCCGCTTGTGGCCCCGGTGCCAGTTTTGTCTGCTTGTCTCCCCTTTTCCTTTCTGTGCCCCTCGCTGCCCCACTGTTGTTGTGCCCGTGATTTGCCTGCTCTCCCCCGTTTTTCCTTCTGTGCCCCTCGCTGCCCCACTGTTGTTTACCCGTGATTTGCCTGCTCTCCCCCGTTTTTTTCCTTTCTGTGCCCCTCGCTGCCCCACTGTTGTTGTGCCCGTGATTTGCCTGCTCTCCCCCCGTTTTTTCCTTTCTGTGCCCCTCGCTGCCCCACTGTTGTTGTGCCCGTGATTTGCCTGCTCTCCCCCGTTTTTCCTTCTGTGCCCCTCGCTGCCCCACTGTTGTTGTGCCCGTGATTTGCCTGCTCTCCCCCGTTTTTCCTTCTGTGCCCCTCGCTGCCCCACTGTTGTTTACCCGTGATTTGCCTGCTCTCCCCCCGTTTTTCCTTCTGTGCCCCTCGCTGCCCCACTGTTGTTTACCCGTGATTTGCCTGCTCTCCCCCGTTTTTTTCCTTTCTGTGCCCCTCGCTGCCCCACTGTTGTTGTGCCCGTGATTTGCCTGCTCTCCCCCGTTTTTCCTTCTGTGCCCCTCGCTGCCCCACTGTTGTTGTGCCCGTGATTTGCCTGCTCTCCCCCCGTTTTTCCTTCTGTGCCCCTCGCTGCCCCACTGTTGTTGTGCCCGTGATTTGCCTGCTCTCCCCCGTTTTTTCCTTTCTGTGCCCCTCGCTGCCCCACTGTTGTTTACCCGTGATTTGCCTGCTCTCCCCCGTTTTTCCTTCTGTGCCCCTCGCTGCCCCACTGTTGGTTACCCGTGATTTGCCTGCTCTCCCCCGTTTTTTTCCTTTCTGTGCCCCTCGCTGCCCCACTGTTGTTGTGCCCGTGATTTGCCTGCTCTCCCCCGTTTTTCCTTCTGTGCCCCTCGCTGCCTATCGCCATTCCCGCCGCTGCGTCCCCTGCGGCCCCGCCCCTGACTGCCCATTCGCTGCCCCTGCCTCCCGCCTCCCAGCTGCTCCTCCCTCCCACCTCCCCATAAATGGCGGCCGCTGCACGGCCGCGCAGCGGACGTGCGCAGCGGGCGCGCCTAAGGCAAGCCCGTCTGCGCCCGTCCGCGACTGGACCGCGCCCAGCGCCAGAACCCCTGGAACCCACCAACGCAACACTACTCGACGGACCTACGACGCCGCCACACTCACCGCACTCAATGCCGGCCGGAACCCTGCCTGCTACCGAGCCTCACCGAGACGCACCCACGGACCCTTCACCTGCCAAACCTGCCGATTCACCTGCCCCCTGACGTGCACCACCTCCGCCAAGTCGAGCAACAGCAGCAACCACCTGAAATGCATCCTGCTGAACACCCGCTCCGTCCACAGGCACGCCGTGGAACTCTGGGACCTGCTCGACGCAACAGCACCGGACATCGCCTTCCTCACCGAAACCTGGATGAACGCCTCCTCAGCGCCTGACATCGCCATAGCCATCCCGGATGGATACAAGATCACCCGGAGGGACCGCGTCAACCAGACGGGAGGAGGCATCGCCATCGTACACAAGAACACCATCCGCATCTCGACTAACTCCGACGAGACCTTCACCGCCGCCGAACACCTACACTTCCAGATACACACGGACCCCAAGACCACCCTCCGAGGCACCCTCATCTACAGACCCCCGGGACCACGCACACTATTCAGCGAAGACATCGCAGACTTCATCAGCCCGCACGCCATGCCCTCCGCCGACTACATCCTCCTAGGGGACCTCAACTTCCACCTGGAGAACAACAACGACAGAAACACCACCGCCCTGCTGGACAACCTCGCCAACCTCGGACTCAAGCAACTGGTGAACACGCCCACCCACTACGCCGGCCACACGCTTGACCCCGTCTTCTCGTCCAGCAAGCACATCTCCTTCAGCCACGCCACCGGACTCCACTGGACCGACCACAGCTGCGTCCACTTCAGCTTCAGAAAGACTGCGACCCACCACCACCCGCAACAGGCTCCCCGCCGGAGCTGGAGCAAGATCACCGCCGAGCAGCTCACCGCCTCCCTCAGCCAGAACACACCCACCGACACAACGGACCCAAACGAAGCAGCCAGCAACCTCGCCAAGTGGCTGACCGCCTGCGCCGACGACCTCGCACCACTAAAAACCCTCCCAGCAGACCCGGAAGCAAGAAAACCCCTTGGTTCACCAACGAACTCAAGGAATCCAAGAAGAACTGCCGCACTCTCGAGAAAACCTGGCGACTCGTCCAGACCACAGACAACAGGACCGCCCTCAAGCACGCCACCCGCAAACACCACCAGCTGATCCGTGCCACCAAGAAGTCGGCACTCAAAGAACGACTGGACAACAACGCCCATGACAGCAAGGAACTTTTCAGCATCGTCAAAGAGTTCTCCAACCCCAGCGCCGGAAACAACGACATCACCCCTCGCAAGACCTCTGCAACTCACTCTCCGCGTTCTTCCACCGCAAGATCACCGACATACACAACAGCTTCGACGCACAAACAACGCACCCTACCGCCGAACCAATGCCCGCCACCACCACCCTCTGCAACTGGACCCCGATCAACACCGAAGACACCACCCGCACGATGAACTCCATCCACTCCGGATCACCAACCGACCCCTGCCCACACCACGTCTTCAACAAAGCCGACGCCACCATCGCACCCCATCTCCGGGACATCATCAACTCCTCCTTCCACACCGCCACCTTCCCGGAGAGCTGGAAGCACGCCGAGCTTACCGCCCTCCTGAAGAAACCAACGGCGGACCCCACCGACCTCAAGAACTACCGCCCCATCTCGCTCCTTCCGTTTCCGGCCAAAGTCATCGAGAAGACCGTCAACAGACAGCTTGCCGCCTTCCTCGAGACGAATGGATCCCTCGACCCCTCGCAGTCCGGGTTTCGGGCCAACCACAGCACCGAGACCGCCCTTATCGCAGCCACCGACGACATCAGAACCCTAACCGACAACGGGGAAACAGCTGCCCTCATCCTCCTGGACCTCTCCGCGGCGTTCGACACCGTCTGCCACCGCACCCTAGTGAAGCGCCTCAGCAACATCGGAATCCGAGAGAAAGCACTGGAATGGATCATCTCGTTCCTCGCCGGAAGAACCCAGAGAGTCCGCCTCTCCCCGTTCAGATCCGAAGCCACCGAAGTCATCTGCGGCGTTCCACAAGGATCCTCACTCAGCCCGACCCTCTTCAACGTCTACATGAGCCCCTCGCAGCCATCGCACGCCGACACAACCTCAACATCATCTCCTACGCCGACGACACCCAGCTGATCCTCTCCCTCACCAACGACCCCACCACCGCCAGAGCCAACCTGCACGACGGGATGAGAGACGTCGCCGACTGGATGAGGAACAGCCGCCTTAAACTGAACTCAGACAAGACGGAAGTCCTCATCCTGGGCTCATCACCCTCCGCCTGGGACGACTCCTGGTGGCCCCCGGCCCTGGGCACCGCACCCAAGCCAACGGACCACGCACGCAACCTGGGCTTCATCCTGGACTCCTCCCTATCGATGACCAGACAAGTCAACGCCGTCTCATCTTCATGCTTCAACACCCTGCGCATGCTCCGCAAGATCTTCAGATGGATCCCCACTGAAACCAGGAAGACCGTCACCCAGGCACTCGTCACCAGCCGACTGGACTATGGGAACACCCTCTACGCCGGAACCACAGCCAAACTTCAAAAGAGACTCCAGCGCATCCAGAACGCCTCCGCACGACTCATCCTGGACATCCCCCGACACAGCCACATCACCGTACACCTGAAAGACCTGCACTGGCTCCCCGTCAGCAAGAGAATCACGTTCAGACTCCTCACCCACGCACACAAGGCCCTCCACGACCTGGGCCCAAAGTACCTCAACGACCGCATGTCCTTCTACACGCCCACACGCCAGCTACGATCAACCAGCCACGCCCTCGCCACCGTACCACGCATCCGCAGAACCACCGCCGGAGGAAGATCCTTCTCCTACCTGGCGGCCAAGACCTGGAACTCCCTCCCCACTCACCTTCGGCGAACCCAGGACCATCTCGCCTTCAGGAAGCAGCTCAAGACCTGGCTGTTCGAGCAGTAACTTACCCCCTCCCCCAGCGCCTTGAGACCCTCCCGGGTGAGTAGCGCGCTCTATAAATGCCGTGATTGATTGATTGATTGAGGGTACACACCTCCACAGTGCAACTGCAGACAGCGTTGCAATGTGTAGACAGGTCTGTCACAACTCTCTTATTTACTGCTTCACTGCTGTCTGGGCCTCACCTGGCCCACCTCGGATCCACTCTGCACTTCTCACAGCCGCCATCTTGGTTTATGAGGTGGCATACAGTGGGCCCACAACCATAAGCTGCTGGGAATTTCACAGCATGATATTCTGACGTTTTTAAGGGCGATCAGGTGCATCTCATGTTCCTGTGCACTATGCCCCGGTTGGCTGCCAATTACTAGGATTATGCACGGATATTGAGTCCCAGCCATCAGAGCTGCACTAGAGTGAGGCCATCTTGCCGTAGGCTCTATAGCGCCCCTGACATGTCCAAGACTTAAATAGGAGCAGGGGTGTCCATATAATACCAGCCTGTGAGGAAACAAAATCAGACAGACTCTGGAATATTAAATGAGAAACAATGTCCCCTCCTCCTGACAAAGGAGCCTGCTTTCTTAAAGCACTGCAAAGTTAATAAGTAGACTGATTCACAAATCAAAATGATGCTGGTAAAAAACCCATAAAAGAGCAGCAAGCTCTGTATATTATAGTTCTTTGTGAAATTTTCCTTTTTAATGGAAGCAAACTATTTTTTCAAACAGTTCAATGTGTTAGTGTATCATTTACAGATATCCGCCTTCAGGGTGCAAGCTGGGTAAATGCATCTACTGTAGAGATCTGTGTTTTTCATGTAGGCCTCAGATTTAAATCCCAGTGAGAAATCTGCAAGGATTGATGTAAGGAGTTAGCAGTAAGTGAAAGGCCAAAGAAATAGATACTACATATTATGGTCTTTAGGCCAATTACCCGATCTTACCCCAATAAATAAAGATTACAGTTTTAAAACTTTTTTCCCACTTGGAGCACAGAGGGGCATATGTACAAGGATTTAACGCCGCCATAGCGGCACTTTTTGACGTTACGGCGGCGATTTTTTCATCGCCATATTTACAAGCTGTCGCTAACCTCAGTTAGCGGCAGTTTTCCGGCGAAAACGTGCATTTTAAAGATTGCCGCTTCTGTTAGCGATAGTTAACAAAAGTGAGATGCAAGGTAGGCGTTCCCGTGCAAAAACGGCCACTAACCCCACTTTGCGATATTTACAAGGAATTCCTTGTACGGTGCAAGACCAAAAAAACTGCCTATAACTGCAGTTAGAGTCAGTTTTTTAAGACCAGAAAATAGCTGGTCTTAAAAACTTGGGGCCTCATTTCAGCAGGTTTTGGTGCTGGACAGCGCTGCAAGGAATGTTGCTGCGCTGCCCTGCGACAAAACTACAGGGCAGGAATGAGCACCATCAATAAGAGAGTGTGCATTCCTGGGCCTCATTCATGAAAAGTGTTGCAGTGCTGCGACAAAACAGCGTTGCAACACTTTTCACTACGTCCTTCTTGTGACACCATGGATGCGCTGTATTCACTGGACAGCGCTCCATGTCGCAATTAATGACAGATACGACTGGAATCCTGATGTATCTGTCAGCGCTAAAGTCACGCATTGCTGCAGTTGTGTCACAAGCATGATGCAACTCCAGCAATGCATGGGGCCAGCCTATCCCTGTGGCACTGTGTCACCCTTATGCCTGCCATGAGGCAGGCGTAAGGTACTGACGCAGAGGTTGGTCCAGGTTTCCGTGATGAAGGCGATGTCTGAAGAGGTGGCGTCGAGGAGGTTCCAGGTTTCTGTTGCGTGTTTGTGGAGGGACTGCACGTTGAGGAGGATGCAGTTGAGCCGTTCGGGTGCACTGTTGGTCGGCTGGGCGGCACGAGGCACTGGTGTGCTGATGTGGCAGCAGGTGCGTTTGTAGTTTCGACAGGCGCAATGTTCAAGAAAATTCCACAGTGTTGCTACATGGCAGGCAATGTGGCGTCCAGGGTTATGGCGAGGAGGGTGCTGGCGTTGTAGCGGTGGAGTGTCCGAGAGGAAGGGTCCTTGGTGCTGGGCGCTGGGTGCGGGGCTTGCCTTTGGCAAGGGAGACGTCCATTGCAACGCAGGCATTACATCGTAAAGCCTTTACAACGCAACTTTTACCCACGCAGGTGCCTTTACAATGCATGCCATTACAACGCATTCTAAGGTTAGCAATGGAGAATTTTAAGTTTTAGGGTGGGTATGGGTTTTGGGGTGCCCGGATTCATTTAAGGGTTTAGGGGTGCAAAGGTGAATTTTAGGGTTCAGGGTGTGTTTTGGGGGTAAAGGTTAATTTTAGGGTTCAAGGTGTGTTTGGGTTTTGGGGTGCAAGGGTTAGTCTTAGGGTTGTACTCACTGGAGTGGGAATAGTAATTTTTACCTCTCTGCTATCCAACACTTTCCCTACTGTTGCAATATGCGTATTATTAGTAGGCATTGTAATGGAATGTGATGTCATGGTATGCGTTGTAACGTCATATTTTCCTTTGGAACACCAGTGGTACGCACGCTGCGCATGGGCGCACAACGGCCGCCATTCAGAAGTGCTGCGGGGGGACTGGACACCTGGGAGGCGGGAAACGCGGGAAAGGACACTGGAGGGGGCGGGGACAGAGGGGGGGGTTTGAGCGAGGGTTGTAAATATTTTTTCAAAAGAAATCTTACCTCGAGGCCGGGTCCTGCGTCTTCTGTGCTCCTGCTCTCCTGAGTCGGCTTCCAGGAACAGGAAGCAGGCAGCCAGGCTCCCTCCCCTAAGCTAATCACAACGCTGCAATGCGGCGTTGTGATTGTTCTTGAGCACCGTGACAAGACGTTCAGCCAGGGGCTGGAGGGGTGGGCATGTTCTCCATGCAGGCTGTAATGCAGCCTGCATTACGAACAGGGAAGTGCGCATGACTGCTTTGGGCGGCCTGAGAGGGCCGACCAAACAGTCATTGCGCACTTGAGTGGGCATACCACTCCGCCCCTGCCCTGTTCCGTGAGTGGAGCAGCTCTACCCACCCTCCCGCCCGCAAAGGAAACATAGCATGTGTGCATCAGAAAGTTATCATCATGTTATTATTTTGCCTCTTCTTGCATTGCTTGAAAGGAGTGGGGCGACGCTCTTCCGCCATAACGGATGAGCCGCCACTGGGGGATCGTCATCCACAGGTGCTAGGCCTGGGCGACTCGATCCCCGGGCCTCCTCCGCTATGCGTCCCACCTTCTCCTTACCTGGACATTGACACAGTGGCGCAATCCGCTGCACTCTCTCCAAATCTGTGACTCAGCCAGCAGGAGCCTCAGCCAGGTGGGATTTCACAAGCCTGGGTACAGCACTCACCGCCAAGTCCGCTGGGGAACCTCCCGATGCAGGTGATGCGACAGGGCCCCCTTAGCAGTGAAGTTGCAGCGCTCCCGCCACACAAGTTCAGTGCAGCTCAGGGGCCTCACCCTCCACAGCTTCCGGCCAGTGCAACATCATTCGGCCTGTGATGCACAGAGGCGCTGCCCACCATTGGTAATCTCCCCGGTGTAGTGGTGGATCGTAGTATGCGATGCAGACCTCCCTATGTTGATGCGCAGGAGCGCCTCTACCATTCACAGCTCCAAGGGGCTCAAGGCGGTCTTCTCACATGGGTCAGCAACGTGTCCCCATGCGACCTGCCAGACTTCACCACCAGGTAAGGGCGATCGCCACGCCTCAATGTCTACCGCCATGGCCCAGCGACTCCACAGCACCTCCGCATCCCACTCCGGGTCCCAGACGCAGGCTCAGCAAGGCCTCCGGGCCCTGGGGACTGTCCACGCTTTCAAGGTTTTGGATTGCCATGGTGTTGCAAGGGGTGCGCAATGAAAAGTTATGCATCACTGGTTTTGCACAGCGATGTACCTCTTTTCATAGATGTAGCCCTGAATTTCCTCTTCCCCTGGGACTCTGGCTGGTCATCCTGGCTGTTGGGGGGCTTGAGGGGGCTGTTGATCTGTGCTGCACTTGGCCCTGGCTGCTCCATTCTGCATTCCATTGGTTTTATTTCCTATTTTTCATTGGAGGTGGACTGATAGACTATTTTGCCGATAGAGGCAAAGAAACATACGTTGGGCTGACTAACGTGAGTTGTTTTTGCAGCTAATGGGCCTTTTGTCAGTTTTCGCCCGCTGACGCCAGAATTTCTATCGCCTTCTTGCTAGTATTACCGGCAGTTTTCACCGCGGCTCCATGAAACTATCGCCATGTAGCGACGTCTTGTAAATCATCGTTAACAGGGCGATAGTTTTCGGCAATGGGATGTGTTAGGAAAACTGCCGCTAACTGGCGTTAGCGTTAGTTAACGCCAGTCCTTGTACATATGGCCCAGAGTGTGTTGAGTAAACTTTCCCTGGTGGATAGATCATTGGATTTAGCATTTCCTCCAGATATTCAGAGATTTCCCAATTCCACCCGCATCTAAATCAATGTATATTTTGCTTTGAATTTCGAAGAAGTGAGATTTCTTGCAACAAGTATTTTGAGAATAAGGGGGCTCCTTCCTGGAAACAGATTACCATTTAAATTACGCTCCCTTGCTTGACGTCCCTTTGCAATGTTACACTTTAGGTCCGCCCCCGTTTGCACCCTCAACACTTCTTGGGTTTCTATGCTTCTAGCTAACACTACAAAGGCCTGTCCAGAAGATAAACTACATTACATTCCCTCCGTGTCCAGGAAGCACCAGCACGCTTGAGCGGGGATACTCCTCCCACTCCTTATCCACCAGGCATATTTCTATTAAAAAGATAAAATTACACCTAATTATGGCATTTAATAAGCTAGCTCCATGGCAGTGACGACTGCGGCTGCTCTTGCGCGCGCCCGACCCCTTCTAAGCCTAAATGATCCAGCGCGTCTGTCTTATGGCGAAGAAATCCTTAGAGGGATAATTAACTTTTTCACTGAATCTTAATTTCCTCTCTCTGAAATTTTCTTCAGTGTTTAAACAATTTATTATGCAAACGCAGAGAAGCCAGCCCATAAATTATGTAGGTGCCTGGCCCATCTCGAAGGCTTCGCCGCTAATCCTGGTGCGTTTGTGGTGCGGAGGGAACGAGTGTACACGGAGATAAGTGAGCCTGGCGCGAAACATCAGGATTCCTTACAAAACAAACAATCACCGCTGTTTACCAAGCCGGAGCCGTGCCAGGAATGTCAACATGGGCACCTGGAGGCTGGCTTTGGCACTGAACCAGCAGGGTCCTTCCGCATACAGGGGAAAGTAGTTGCACTTCCATACAGCGTCTGCTGGACTACTTTACTGACTCTTAAAAGCCTCGGGGTGAGCAAAGTTGTGTTCTTCTGTAATGTAACTGTTGCTCGTGTAAAGTGCTCCAATCAAGTCGAGTTTGCGCTATATAAACTGCAAAAAAAAGGTTTTTTTCTTTGTGCAGATCTTAAGGCAAAATCTAGAAACTTTGGGGCATATGTACAAGCCCCTATCGCCACCACAACGTCACCTATAGTGATTTTGTGGTGGCGATAGAGGCTGCGCCTTATGTACAAGGCAGCGTTAAGCCACGCTGCCTTGTACATAAGGCCCCGTTTCACGCTATGGTTAGCATGAAAGGGGTGGACAGTGGGTGTTGCGGTGGGCGTTCCACCGCAACACCCATTCATTTTGACGCTGCCCCTATGTACAAGGATGGAGTACAAAGGAGGCAGCGCTAAAATTAAGACCAGGTAAAAACTGGGCTTAAGATGGCGAAACGAGGAGAAATGCATTATTTCTCCTCCTTTTTGCTTTTTCCATGTGTGCTGCCTTGTGCAGCACACATGGAAAATGCCATTGTTTGTTTATGTGTAGGAAGGTGTCCCTTCCTGCACATAAACAAACTTTATAAAAATGCCATTTTGTCACTTTCATGTGTGCTGCATGAAGCAGCACGCATGAAAGTGTCAGGATGGCATTTCTAGGATTGTTTATGTGCAGGAAGGGACACCTTCCTACACATAAACAGTCCTCCCCTGCACGCAGACACCCTTGCACTCCGGTGCAAGGGTGCCTGCGTTGGCACTAAGTTGCTAAACTTAGCGCCATTGCGGGGGGAAACGCAAGGCTGCACCACATTCTTGTAAATATGGTGCAGCCTTGCGTTTCAGAAGTGGAGGAGAGAGGCGTTAAGCCAGGAAGGGTAACTCCTCTCTCCTCCACTTCCTTGTACATAACCCCCTTTGTCCTTGACAGAGGATGGTGAAATGTCCTGCCTTCATCCACTTTTTCAAGGTGTAGCTAAAACCTACCAGTTTGTCTATAATTAGATTTTCTGCCCCAGGATGTCTCATTAACAAGAAATCCTTGTGCAGGATTTTGTTGCAGGAGACTGCAGAACTGAGCCTTCCTATGACCATCTCCTAAGGGTGATAGTGAGGGTCACAGAAGATGGCTGTGGGTGTGGGAGAAAGCTCAGGCATATCACAGAGCTGAGCTGAGCAGCTGAGAAGCCTTATAGGAACCTCAGAGTTTGTGGGAAGGTTCAAGAGACCAGGGCAAGTGCAAACCACCACCAGCACTCACCTACCCTATTGAACTGAGCACCCCCTTGTGGCACAGAGAATGTTTCAAGCTGCCACAATGGGTCAATGAAGCCTTCACATTTTCCCTGGTTTTGGGGAGCTTTGCACAGCACGAAACAGGTCAAATTAAACATAAATAAATAAATGTTTGAATTTGCAAGTCAGAAGACTGCAGTGCTGCAAACCATTTTAGTAATCCACACACCTCTTGTAGGGTTTCACAAGCTTTCACTAGGCGTCAACTTAAGCCTAGGGGTTTATCTAGATTTCTTTTTTTCAAATCCATAGTTTTGTCAAGTTTCTGACCTGCATCCCTTCACATACTTTATTTTATAAGTCTTCTGGTTTTCCTTTACAGACAGAAGAATTGTTCACCTTGACAGACCCAGTTTATGCAAACAAAGAATGGTGAATAAAATTCACTCTGCTTGCTGATTTGCTTCATAATGGAATGTCGGAAAAAAATACGCACAATTAAATTCTGCAAGGTTAGATTGTTCTCAGCTTTTGTATGTACAGTGGCATTACTGAAGAACAGTACACTATGGGGGATATTCTCAAGAACGTGCAATAAACATCGCCAAAATAGGGTAACGCAATTTTTCATATCGCCGTCTATCGTGGGAAAATAACTCCGTGTCAACGTCGTATTCCCAACACGGCGGTAACATGCGATAGTTTCCCGATAACATCTCAAATGTCCGCGATACAACTACCGCGACGACGATAAAAAAGGAAACCCAAACGTGAAAAAAGTTGCGATGGGCCCAACTGTGATAAAAATCCAGCGAAAAGCAGCGCCAGGCCCGCAAGTCCCACAAGTAAGGCGGGAAAAATCACTATAAATGCGGCAAAAATGAAATACAAATAAAACACAAACAACTGCGAAGCACCATGGAGGTAGCCGGAGCAAGCACAGAGAACAACCCAAACCCCACAAGCCCCACGGAGGACCAGCCTGGGACCTCGGGGTCAGGGAAGGGCAAGGAGAAGAAGAAGAGGAAGACGCGGTTCAGTCCGCAGGAAAACAGGATCCTGATTACGGAGGTGACAGAACATCAACAACTGTTCATCACCACCACTGTGTCATTGGCAACAAAAAATGGAATATGGCAGTCCATCGTGGACAAGGTGAATGCAGTCGGAGTGCTGAGGAGGACAATGGAAGAGGTCAAGAGGCGCTGGAATGATGTGAAGCGCAAAACCAAGCTGAAACTCACCAACAACCGCAAAGCAGCAATGCAGACTGGGGGTGGGAGTCCTGCGCCACAGGATGAGCTGGATGAGATGGAGGAAATGGTGTCCACAGTCATCAGTGTGGAGACGGTGGCAGGAGTCGGAGGACCGGACACTGCTCAACATGACCTGACACAACATCAACAGGGTGAGTAACCACCAGGGACTGGGGGGATGGGGGGAGATGGGCACAATGGCACACATGCACAAGTAAGTACAGCACATCTGCGGACAAACCATGCCCAAGAGTCACAACTCCGACCAAGAACCCAATTTACCCAAGTCTGCAACAGCTCAGCACTGTATAAGCACAGAAGTGAAAGGCACACCGCCTGAAAGGGATAAGGGCCAGCCAAATCAGAGCTGCAACACTTTCACAACAGAACAGAGGACACAACTGCTGCCGCTTGTGTGTAGAAAATGGCCATTCGCATTTGGCATAGCAGGAAACTGTGAGATGATAATGGACAAATACAACCTCACATCCGTGATGGTGGCGAAATGTCAACTGTCCAGCATTAAATAGGCATCTCCACACAAACAGTCACAATGTACATTGACATGCAGTCTGTTTGTAAACTTGGCCAATGCGTCAACATACATGTGAACACAATGTCAAACTGCATCTCCCCTTCACATTGCAGAGGGAGAATCATCACCTCCTGCAGAGCAGACCGTACTCCTCATCACCGATGATGAAGAGGACCTACACACCATCGACCCCAATGCCCTCCAACAGCTCATGGACACCCTCAGCACCCCACCCCCAGGAGCAGGGCAGCCCAGCTGCATCAAGGAGAACCCACCACCTGCACAGACCACACAGCAGGAAGCACCCACCACCACGGCCATCTCCCAGGATCCCCACGAGCAACACATGGCATTCCAACGCCATGTGTGGCAGGGCCAGAAGGGGATGGCAGAGCAGGTGCGGGTGGGGTTTGACCTCATGGCAGCCAAACTAGATGCCATACGTGGGTGTCCAAGTCCCATCAGGGACCACCTACAGGCCCTAACGGACACCCACAGTCCGCTCCATGGTCTCCAACAATCCATGGCTGACATCGCCGGAGTCATGACTCGTAGTCAGGAACAACTGTCTAGTCAGAGTGGCTCCAGCGATCTCAGCCGTGAGTTGGCCAACATGGGGAGGAACATGGAGAACATGGAGAGGATGCAGGCGGGAAGAATGGCTGCCACGGCTGCACACCGGCGAGATGTAGCAGGGATCTACCATGCCCTGCAGATCCTCATCATGGCAGTGCGGCCACAAGGCCTGGCGCAGATGAATGCTGCTGCAACTACTCCCTCCAC
The DNA here is from genome assembly GCA_963921515.1 of Calotriton arnoldi. Classification (NCBI taxonomy): domain Eukaryota; kingdom Metazoa; phylum Chordata; class Amphibia; order Caudata; family Salamandridae; genus Calotriton; species Calotriton arnoldi. The sequence continues at coordinate 82,708 of CAWUFW010008734.1, forward strand.
ATCACCGCCCCCTGATGTGTCAGTGCCTCACAGTTGCGGCTGACAATCCACCTCCGGCCCCTGATGTGTCACTGCCACAAAGTGCCGCAGACAAAACACCACCACCCACATGTGAGGCACATCACACATAGGAGGACGATGATGAGGATGAATCTGCCGTTGGACTAAGTAGGAAGCGGTAGCATTCATCTCCGCCATATGGCCTCTTCCTGCTTGGTTCTGCCCTCTGCATCATGCCCAGGAATAACACCCTCCACTGTCCCCCTTAACACTCTGCGACACTCACCTTGGCCCCCGACATGGACTGCTACATTTGTTTAGGCAACCAATGACACAGAAATCAGACTGCGGACTGAACTCCCTCTCCTACGACGTACTTTTCCCTACGTAAAGGACCCTGGCTGGCCCTCCACGGGGCAACATTGTAAAGTAGCGTGTGCATGGCCAGGTACTGGTCCACCTTCACCACTCCACCGAATGTGAATAAGACATTCAAATTCACACAGATGAGTCATGTCCATGATCAAGCAAGTATGAAAGTATGGATGTATGTAGGGGCAGTGATTCCAAAAAACAGTGCTCCCTGGGAACTGATTTCAATGCGCATGTATGTCCGTGACCCAGATAGGCAGTGAGATGACTCGGAATGTGTGAACTAGCTGTGGCCTCATTGCTCCAAAACAACAATCTCGCTATTTCCAAACTTAGCCCCACGTCAATGTATGAAATAGGGCTGTGTGTCACAAAGGCAAAGTCAAAGTTATGTGGAAGCCACAGCTCGGAGCAATGATTGGTTTGAGTGTGGAGCGCTTGGACTCCTGGGACGGTGCGTAAGTGTGAAGGTCATACCATGCAAGTGAACTACGAGCAAGGACTCCTGTGTGTGGGGTGTGTATACGTTGGTCTCTGGTTAGCGCTGTGCGTAGTGTGGGAGCCGTCAGCAGCTGCTATGGTATCGCTCAGGGGGTGCCGGGCGCATGCATTCCCAAGGTCGGAGGTGCAGATGTGCTACCGCCTTCTAGTTCAGACAGAGGGGCTGTCATCCACAATGTTAGTTTGTCATCTGCTTGCATTCTGGAAAAGTGATGGGGATTGGGGGGGGAGGGATGTCACTGCTTCGCCTTCCGGCATGGTTGAACCCTTACCAGCCATGTACGTCCCCTCACGGTCAGTATTGCATGCTCTGATGTAGCAGTGTTGTTTTGCTGCAGTCTGACAGTGATGGGTGCAGGTAGCTGTGAGGAGGCGGTTGACCACTCACCTTGCACCTATTAGCTGGCACTGATCACTACTCTTGATGGATGACGTCCGTGTACACATGTGACCTGTACATGGCACATTTGACCAGGGGACACCTTGGTGTGTTCCACGCAAGGTGGACCTGCTGGCTTCTAGGCTGGTGTGCATCTCCCAATGTTGCTGAGGTGTCCACTGTGCCCACATCCCCCTTACAGCCATGTTGTTCATGTTGTGGGACTCGACACACAGGGTGTATATTTGCATCAGGCAGGTACATCTCTGACCACAAATGGCACCCTGTTGTCTTATCCTGAACACCAATGATGCCCTTCATGTCATGTTCATGTACACGTGGGACACTGATGAGTGGCATGACATACTACATGTGACACCCTGATATGGCATACCGAATACGTGATGCCCTAAACAGCCTCTCGGTACAGAGGTGACATACACACCATCTCTTCTTGCAACATATGCGAATGTTAGCAATCAATGTTGCACTTACACCCGTCAGAGTAATGTGCTAATGCAGAGGACTGACATGCACACGGGGAATGTGTGTTGCTAAGATTTTATTTGCACATGCTGGTCACGTGGTCATCTTGTACTGTGCCATGATTGCTGTGGACAGTCACAATGTGAAGTGCTCATGCGAAGAAATTGTTGATGATTGTGTTCCTTCGGGCTATTCCTGCTGCGGCTGCAGTGGGGTGTGGTCCACCTGCATCATCTTCCTCATCATCGTCCGGTGCTTCTGGAACTTGGATCCATGGGGCATTGGTGCATACACATATGTTGTGCAATACACAACATGCAGTGATCATCTTGCACACTATTTCTGGGCTGTACAAGAGTCTTCCACCGGTGATGTCCAGGCACCTGAAACGTGATTTCAACATGCCAAATGTGCGTTCAACAATGCCCCTGGTGCGTTTGTGGGCCACATTGTACTGCCTCTGGGCCGGGATGTTCGGGTTTCGGAGGGGTGTCATCATCCACGGGCAGAGTGCATATCCTTGATCACCTGTGAGAGGTAAGTGAGATTAGTGTTAACTGGTGGTTCTGCATGCTGTGTTGGCAGACATACAAGTTTCGTGGTGTGTGATTTGTGCGACCTTGGGATTCATGTTAGCCATGTATTGCTGCTGGCAAATGTGGTAGGACAATGTGTATTACGTAGCCTCACAGCTGCTCCTCCCTCCCACCGAGCCTATTCACTTGTGTGTGCTGCGTGGTTGCATCACTTGCACTCCTACAGCACACCAGTGTCATGCCCGTCTGCGCATATCCGCAGGACTGACAGCAAGACTGTAATGTTGGCCGTTGAAGGTGGGCGGCCACGTGTGTGTAGGCCTATGGTAGGGATAGGGCGGACACAGATCTGGAGTTCTGGCCTGGCTGAACTTGTGCTGATATTGAGGCTAGGCCTTTGGTTCAGGCTGCGGCAATGTAGATACACACACAACAGTTGGCATGCATGAGCCGAGACCCCGAGCGGTCTCGCGCTCCTTTTTTAATCCATTCGGACGAGGCCTCCCTCCTGGTGCATGCTACATTGCAACATTGTCGATTACAGGCCGGGTGGCGCAGACACTACTACGGAGACACACGCCATAGTCACTTTTGTGGCCTGGCTGGAACTGAACCACGCCCAGAGCCCAGAACTGAACCACGCCCAGAGCCCCGGGGCCTTTCTCCGCACTCCTCACATGCGTGTGCCGCCGTCGCGGCGCTGGGATGTCATACGCTTCGGAGTACGTCTCCAGACGAACTACCCAGGCTTACCAGTGGCCTGCCTGGGACGGGGGTAGCCCCGTGACTGTGAAGGGCTCCAGTGGCGTTACCGTGGACATGCTGTTGGCTACTGGAGGCGGACCTGTGGGGTAGCCCCTCGGGACAATGACTTGCGGTGCACTGAGTTCGGCCCACCGGAAGAGCTGAGCGGGTGTGCAGCCTGCGATGATGCAGCAGGCCTGGTGGCTGGACGGTGACTTGTGGTGCACTGAGTTAGTGGCACCTGAGGCCCTGCGTCCGGCACGGGCCAACACCACTTGGCGATGACTTGCGGTTGGGAGAAGTTGGCCTGGTATATGCTGTCCACTAATTATAGTGGGCACTTTGCACCAGTCCAAACAACCCCTTATTGGAGATAGGTTAAAGACAACCTTTATTGAAAGCTATCCTAGTGGTAGCTATGGAGAGCAGCCTTCAGGCTAAGTCTTGAAGGAATGTAAAGCAGCTTGTTTTACCAGTCTATAATCTCTTGAGTACCAAATGAAAGAGGACCACACCCGGTATATATTCAAAATATATGTATTTATTGCTAAACACACCCCTCTAGTCTCTTTATGAGGCTAGAGTTCGAAGTACATAAGTTATAAGTTAGTTATCAACAGTAATAGCACAAATACACGTTTGAGCCCTAAGGGGCGTACCAAACCATATACCAATAAAGTGGTATAAGAACCACGACTGAGCTAGACACAAGGCCTAGAGCCTGTAGAAGTGCTTGGCCCTCAAGGAACCACCCAAGGTAGTGACACAGGGGACCCACGGGGGACGCGTGCAGTGTGAGAACACAGCCGCGAGCCGCCGTTGACTTCTATGGGGAATGTCGCGGTTGGAGTTTTAAAGAAAAGGGACACTTAGAGGAGGACTTGGAGCAAACCCCTTTAGAACTAGGTTGTTCTAGAGTCTATACCCACGGGAGCACCGGAGTACTCAAGTTACCTCACCCAGGGAAGCCGGGTGCATGGGTGTCTTTCGGGGTCGGGTTTCGTCATCGTTTTCAATGGCGATCTGCTGCAAAGTGCTGCTGGTGGCCAAGTCGAAAGTGTTCGTGTGGATCCAAAGGTGGATCGAAGATCTGAAGAACCTGAAAGCAGAGGGGACAGAGTCTGGGTCACTAGCCAGTGACCAGGAAGGCGATGAGCGGATGCCCACCAATGTCGGGTGCTTCAGGTAGGTTGACGGTCATCTTGACTCTTCAGCCACGAGGTCCAGGAGGCGTCGACGATGACCAGGAGCTGGATTCGAGCTGTCCCACGACGTCTGTCGATTGCAGGGGTCTCGGCGACCGGATTGGACCCAACAAGCCTTGGCAATGGCAAGTCTCGTGGAAATAGAAGAAGGACGGTGGTGCAGACCAGCAAGGTCTGAGGGACTCACCCAGCGAAGGTAAGTCAGGGCATGTCTGGAGCAACCAGGGAAGCCCAAGCAGAAGAAGAGTTGCCTTCGGGAGGGCCCACTAGCCAACGGACTAGCGACCGCGAAGGAGCCTCGAGTGGACGCACTTGGAGCTGGCTCACAGGACACTCGTGGAGTGGAGGCCAGTGATCTTCGGTGCAGTTGGTGCTGGAGGCGGGGGCTACTTGGAACCCAAAGCACAACTTCGTGGAAGACCAGAAAGAGGATGCCCTTGCAAATGTGCTTGGTGTCCAGGGGTCACGGTTCCACGTTACCCACGATAGCTACGGGCCTCAGCTTTGCTGGGGACTCAGGGCAGCCTCGGGGAAGTCTGGAAATCTACCTCTGGTGATGCAAAGACTTCGGCATCCGGTGGGAGCTTTGGCGATGCAGACCGGACAATTGCTTCTTAGGTGCCTGCCAAGCAGGGGAGTCACTCCTTGACCCCAAGGGAGATTCTTCAGTCCTCTAATCTTAAAGTAGAGCATTGAAGGTCCAGGATTCTGTATCAGAGTTTCGTCCAGGTAAATCTAAAGTCCTAAGGACTGGGGTCCCATACTTATACCAAGTTAGGGGGTTGGACATACTCTGGGGACCCACCTATGGGAGGGTCAGGGCAGAGGGGTGGTTACTCCCCTTTCTCTTTGTCCAGTTTCACGCAAGAGCAGGGGCTGGAAGCCCCTGAGCCGGTTTGAACTGGGGTATGCACAGGGACACCAAATGTGCCCCCAGTGCAGGACTTCAAAGCACCAGAGAGTGCTCCCGCCCTGCCCCAATACACATTATCCTGTCTGGGGAGGTGGTTACACCTCCCTGGGACAGGAAACCTATTGTCCTGGCCTCCCCTGCCGGAGTTTCAGTCAGCAGCAGGAGGCCAGACCCGTGTCTGTGGCAGCGGCATCCATTTTGTGATGCCAGGGCTCTGGAAAGAAGTTACCGGGCAGGCCGGTGTGTACATGTCTCTCCCTCTGGAAGGGTGGAATGCTACCCCCGCCACCAGAACTGGCGTGGGGGGTAGTATTCCAAGATGTTTGACACCAAACACGACATGTTTTGGTGCAGTCAGTCCAAAGTTAGCATTCTACCGCGGGGATATAATGCACTTAAGAGTATATGGTCAGGCTGCACTACAAACAGCATCAGAGAAGGGTCTCCGACCGCTGCATAGGGGCTCTGCTCATGCAGGGGCACCCTCTCACATAAGAACCAAGCACTCTGCCTCCAGGATTGATAAGGCCTGCCATAGGAGTGACTTATAGGTTTATATGTGTGCATATGCAGTGATATAGGTAACCTATATCACAGTAAGGGGTGCATGCACCACCTTACCCAGGCTGCAGTAGCAGACCTGTGGTGTCCTTTTGGCTGGCCTTCCAGGGGTGGCATAATACATGCTTCAGCCCCTGGCAGGCCTCTGAGGTACCTATGCCCTGGGTACATAGTATACCATATACTAGGGACTTATAAGGGCACTCCAGATTCCAATCAGAGATGTGCCTAAGGCACATGGAAACCATTTTAGAGAGGAAGCAGCTAGGCTGGGGTTCTGATTAGCAGGGCCCCAGCCAGACTAAAGTCGAAAAACAGTGAAGCATCAGCAAAAAGTGGGGGTACCCATGTGAAGCAGATCTTACTCTCCTACACAACCCCCCAAACGTAGGGACATTAAACTAACCTTGACCAGTTGAGTCTTCATGTTCTAAGTGGAAGTACCTAGAGAGTCCATCTGCATTGGCATGGTTACTCCCAGGCCTATGTTCCACTGTAAAGTCCATCCCCTGTAGGGAAATGGACCACCTAAACAGTTTGGGGTTTTCACCCTTCATTTGTTTTAGCCATAGGAGGGGCTTGTGGTCTGTTTGAACAAGGAAGTGAGTACCAAACAAGTATGGCCTCAACTTCTTCAGAGCCCAAACCACAGCAAAGGCCTCCCTCTCTATGGCTGACCAACGTTTCTCTCTAGGGGTCAGCCTTCTGCTAATAAAAGCTACTGGCTGATCCTGACCTTCATTATTCAATTGTGACAGTACAGCCCCTACCCCCAATTCAGATGCATCTGTTTGGACAATGAACTTCTTGGAGTAATCAGGACTGTGTAGAATGGGAGCAGTGCACATGGCCTGCTTCAGGTCATCAAATGCCTTTTGACAGCTAACTGTCCACTGAACCTTTTTGGGCATTTTCTTGGAAGTTAAGTCATTCAGGGGTGTCACTATTGATCCATACCCCTTGACAAATCTCCTATAGTACCCAGTCAGGCCTAAAAAGGCGCTCACCTGAGTCTGGGTAGTTGGAGCAGTCCAGTCCATGATGGTCTGGATCTTGCTCTGCAATGGTTGAACCTGGCCTCCACCCACAAGGTGGCCCAGGTACACAACCTGACTCTGCCCTATCTGGCACTTTGTGGCCTTGATAGTTAGGCCTGCTTTCTGCAGGGCCTGCAAAACATTTCTGAGGTGGACCAGGTGATCCTCCCAGGTGGAGCTAAAGACAGCAATATCATCTAGATATGCTGCACTATAGGCTTCCAGACCTGTAAGGACTGTATTCACCAACCTCTGAAAAGTGGCAGGTGCATTCTTCAGACCAAAGGGCATTACCACAAATTGATAATGCCCACTAGGGGTTGAGAATGCTGTCTTTGGCTTTGCTTCATCAGCTAGTCTGATCTGCCAGTAGCCAGCTGTCAGGTCAAATGTGCTTAGATACTTGGCTGAGGCCAAAGTGTCTATTAGCTCATCTGCCCTAGGTATTGGATGGGCATCAGTCCTAGTGACTGCATTGAGACCCCTGTAGTCCACACAAAACCTCATCTCTCTTTTCCCACCACTGGTGTGAGGTTTTGGCACAAGGACCACTGGACTAGCCCAGGGGCTATCTGAGGGTTCAATAACTCCCAAATCCAACATTTTCTGGACTTCTGTCCCGATACAGTCCCTGACATGGTCAGGTTGCCTATAAATCTTATTTTTAATAGGCAGACTGTCCCCAGTGTCCACTTCATGAGTGCACCAGGTGGTCTGAATTGGAGTCAGAGAGAACATATGTCTGTACTGATTGAGCACTTGTCTACAATCAGTTTGCTGCTGAGCAGTGAGGCTGCCTGCCAAGGCTACACCATCCACTGACCCATCATCAGGGTTCTGTGAGAGCAGGTCAGGGAGTGGGTCACTCTCTTCCTCCTGTCCCTCATCAGTAGCCATGAGCAAGCCCATGTCTGCCCTGTCCACATATGGTTTCAGTCTGTTGACATGGAGAACCCTGTGGGGACTCCTGGGTGTTCCTAGGTCTACTAAATAGGAAACCTCACCCTTCTGTTCAACAATGGTATGGGGTCCACTCCATTTGTCTTGGAGAGCTGCTGGGGCCACTGGCTCCAACACCCACACCTTCTGTCCTGGCTGGTAAACAGTCAGTACAGCCTTTTGGTCATGCCAGGCTTTTTGCAGTTCCTGGCTAGCCTCAAGGTTTTTAGTTGCCTTTTTCATGTATTCAGCCATCCTGGAGCGGAGACCAAGTACATAGTCCACTATGTCATGCTTTGGGGGCTTGAGAGGTAACTCCCATCCTTCCTTTACCAAGCACAATGGACCCCTGACAGGGTGACCAAACAAAAGTTCAAAACGGCTGTAGCCAACCCCTTTTGAGGCACCTCCCTGTATGCAAATAAAAGGCAGGGCAAGAGTATGTCCCATCTTCGCCTAAGCTTCTCTGGGAGCCCTTTAATCATGCCCTTCAAGGTTTTGTTGAATATCTCAACTAAACCATTGCATTGTGGGTGATAGGGTGTGGTGAACTTGTAAGTCATTCCACACTCCTTCCACATTGCTTTCAAGTATCCAGACATAAAGTTTGCATCCCTGTCTGATACAACCTCCTTAGGGAAGCCCACTCTTGAGAAAATTCCCAGAAGGGCCCTTGCCACCACAGGTGCTGTAGTGGTCCTAAGGGGAATAGCCTCTGGGTACCTGGTGGCATGATCCACTACCACCAGGATAAACCTGTGCCCAGATGCTGTTTGGGGATCCATGGGACCAACAATGTCAATCCCCACCCTTTCAAAGGGAACCCCCACCACAGGTAGTGGTATCAGGGGGCCTTTGTAGTGCCACCTGCCTTGCCACTGGCCTGGCAGGTTACACAGGAGTGACAAAACTCCTTGGTGTCTTCAGACATGTGGGGCCAGTGAAAGTGAGGGACAATTCTGTCCCAAGTCTTGTTCTGGCCCAGGTGACCTGCTAAGGGAATGTCATGGGCTAGGGTCAATAGGAAGCCCCTGAACTTCAGAGGTATAACCAACCTCCTGGTGGCACCAGGCTTGGGGTCTCTACACTCTGAGTACAAGAGTCCATCATCCCAATACACTGTATGGGGACCACTAGCTTTCCCAGCAGCCTCAGCAGCAGCTTGCTGTCTGAGGGGTTCAAGAGAGGGGCAGCTCTGCTGCTCCTGGCTCAGATCTGCCCTGGAAGGGCCCCCTGTCCCCAAGAACTCAACCTGGTCAGGTTCAAGCTCCTCTGGGACAGTTCCTTCCTCAGGACTGAGATCATCCCCTCAAGAGACTGATCTTCCTTCTGAGCCAAGGGGGAAGGCACTGCCTTTACCCTACTACTCCTCCTCTTGGATGGCACTTGGTCCATTATTTCAGAATCCAAGGCCTGTTCAGTGTTAGACATTTTGCTCTGTGACCTGGTCACAGCAAACACATCTGCAGGGATCCCCAGCATTTCTGCATGGGTCCTGAGCTCCACTTCTGCCCAAGCTGAAGTTTCAAGATCATTGCCAAGCAAGCATTCCACTGGTAGGTTTGCACTCACCACAACCTTCTTAAGGCCAGTTACCCCTCCCCAGGAGAAGTTAACAACTGCCAGAGTATGGTCTGTTCTGACATTGCTAGCATTGGTCACTTGGTACATTTCACCAAGTATAATCTGCCCAGGATCCACAAGGTCTTGTGTCACCATGGTGACACTTGCCCCTGTGTCCCTAAATGCCAAAGCCTCTTTTCCATTGATTAAGGGTTGTTGTCTGTACTTGCCCAGATTACTGGGACTCACAGAGGAGGTCACATCCATGCCTCCATCACAGACTAGGACAGCCTGAGTGAGTTCTCTGACTAGGTCAGAGCTCATCTCTTTACCCAGGGTCAACCCTACTAAACCCTTGGCCTGTGTACTCCCACCACCAATTGTAACTGCACTAGGGGGATCAGGTGCCTTAGGGGCATTGGTGGGGGCTGGAATAGAGTCTTTGGACTTGGTGCAGTCACTGGTCCAGTGGGTCTTTTGCTTACAGACTTTGCACCATGGTTTCTTTTGGCCTTTTCCCTTGTTAGACTGTGAATCCCCACCTGAAGAAGATTTTTGGGGGCCTTGTGAAGACTTCTGGTCTTTACCCTTCTCCCCACCCATATCAGAGTTCTTAGAATCTTGCTTCTTTGGGTCACCACCTTGGTTCTGTACCTTCTGCCTCACCCTGGTTCTGACCCATTTGTCTGCCTTCTTTCCCAATTCTTGGGGAGAGGTCAGATCAGAGTCAACCAGGTACTGATGCAACAGCTGATTTTGACAGTTATTAAGAATCTGCTCCCTCGTGATAAGATTGTACAATCCTGTGAAGTCACATACCTTACTGCCCATCAACCAACCTTCCAGAGCCTTAGCAGAACAATCCACATAGTCCACCCAGTCTTGAGTCTGTGCTTTTGGGTATCTCTGAACTTTAACCTGTATTGTTCAGTTGTTAGGCCAAACCCATCAATCAGAGCACTCTTCAAGACTGTGTAATTGTCAGCATCCTCTTCTCTAACAGTGAGGAGCTTGTCTCTACCTTTGTCTGCAAAGGAGAGCCACAAGATTGCTGCCCACTGCTCCCGGGGGACCCTCTGTACTTTACAGGCCCTCTCCAGTGCAGTTATCCATTTGTGGATGTCATCCCCACTCTGGTAGGGAGGGACAATCTTGCTCAGGTTTCTATGGTCATAAGACCTTTCCCTATCTCTGGTGAAATTGCTGCCACCATGGGACTCTAGTCCCATCTTTTTTCTTTACTTTTCAAGCTCTAGGGACTCCCTGTCTATAGCCAACTGCTCTCTTCTGAGTCTCAACTGAGCTTCTCCATATCTGAGCAGTCTCTCTTTCCTCTCACTTGAGGATTCCCTCCTATGAGAGGAAACAGAGGTCCCTACTGAGGTGTCAGAGTGGTTAGACTCCTGAGAAGGAGATCTAGGCCTTCTGGGCACACTCACAACTCTTCCTGGGGGGACAAAGGGGAGGTCATTCTGATCCTCCTCCTCCTCCTCAGGAGTAGCTGGATTATCCAGGTCAAGGTCATTGTCACCTTCCTGGCCAGTTTCAGAGGTTGGGTCCTGGTTATTGTCATCCCTGGCCCCTTCCTTATCTTCTGCCCCACCCTGTCTGCCTACCCCTTCAGACCCTAGGGGTCTGCTGAGATCATCTGACAGTAGCACCTCCCTGAGGTGTTGGGTGCTGGCACTTTTGCCTGTCTTCAGCTTCCTAGTATTGCACAATGCTCTCAATTCCAAGAATGGGAGATTATCATACTTGGAGGGAAGAAGCCCACTGGCTTCTGGCAAGGACTCACTGGGTCCTGGCTTTGAAGACATTACTAGTGAGGTGTGGTGTATGCACTACCTACTCTAGTGTGGCCTACTAAACTCTCTTGAGTTGTAGAATGGGTGTGCTATCCCTTAACACACAACTCTAAGTTCAGTAGAACTTACTGTATCCTAAGCTTGATTTATATGTACCTAAGGTACCCTTAGTGGTTTTCAGTTGATTAATTCAATTGAGATTATCTGGTAAAACAATAGCAAGTTGGAATCCCACACGCTGCACACCAATGTGAGAAGTTGGCCTGGTATATGCTGTCCACTAATTATAGTGGGCACCTTGCACCAGTCCAAACAACCCCTTATTGGAGATAGGTTAAAGACAACCTTTATTGAAAGCTATCCTAGTGGTAGCTATGGAGAGCAGCCTTCAGGCTAAGTCTTGAAGGAATGTAAAGCAGCTTGTTTTACCAGTCTATAATCTCTTGAGTACCAAATGAAAGAGGACCACACCAGGTATATATTCAAAATATATGTATTTATTGCTAAACACACCCCTCTAGTCTCTTTATGAGGCTAGAGTTCGAAGTACATAAGTTATAAGTTAGTTATCAACAGTAATAGCACAAATACACGTTTGAGCCCTAGGGGCGTACCAAACCATATACCAATAAAGTGGTATAAGAACCACGACTGAGCTAGACACAAGGCCTAGAGTCTGTAGAAGTGCTTGGCCCTCAAGGAACCACCCAAGGTAGTGACACAGGGGACCCACGGGGGACGCGTGCAGTGTGAGAACACAGCCGCGAGCCGCCGTTGACTTCTATGGGGAATGTCGCGGTTGGAGTTTTAAAGAAAAGGGACACTTAGAGGAGGACTTGGAGCAAACCCCTTTAGAACTAGGTTGTTCTAGAGTCTATACCCACGGGAGCACCGGAGTACTCGAGTTACCTCACCCAGGGAAGCCGGGTGCATAGGTGACTTTCTGGGTCGGGTTTCGTCGTCGTTTTCAATGGCGATCTGCTGCAAAGTGCTGCTGGCGGCCAAGTCGAAAGTGTTCGGGTGGATCCAAAGGTGGATCGAAGATCTGAAGAACCTGAAAGCAGAGGGGACAGAGTCTGGGTCACTAGCCAGTGACCAAGAAGGCGATGAGCGGATGCCCACCGATGTCGGGTGCTTCAGGTAGGTTGACGGTCGTCTTGACTCTTCAGCCACGAGGTCCAGGAGGCATCGACGATGATCAGAAGCTGGATTCGAGCAGTCCCACGACGTCTGTCGATTGCAGGGATATCGGCGACCGGATTGGACCCAACCAGCCTTGGCAACGGCAAGTCTCGTGGAAATAGAAGAAGGACGGTGGTGCAGACCAGCAAGGTCTGAGGGACTCACCCTGCAAGGGTAAGTCAGGGCACGTCTGGAGCAACCAGGGAAGCCCAAGCAGAAGAAGAGTTGCCTTCGGAAGGGCCCACTAGCCAACGGACTGGCGACCGTGAAGGAGCCTCGAGTGGACGCACTTGGAGCTGGCTCACAGGACACTCGTGGAGTGGAGGCCAGTGATCTTCTGTGCAGTCGGTGCTGGAGGCGGGGGCTACTCGGAGCCCAAAGCACAATTTCGTGGGAGACCAGGAAGAGGATGCACTTGCAAATGTGCTCGGTGTCCAGGGGTCACGGTTCCACGTTATCCACGATAGCTATGGGCCTCAGCTTTGCTGGGGACTCAGGGTAGCCTCGAGGAAGTTTGGAAATCTACCTCTGGTGATGTAAAGACTTTGGCGTCCGGCGGGAGCTTTGGCGATGCAGACCGGACAATTGCTTCTTAGGTGCCTGCCAAGCAGGGGAGTCACTCCTTGACCCCAAGGGAGATTCTTCAGTCCTCTAATCTTAAAGTAGAGCGTCGAAGGTCCAGGATTCTGTATCAGAGTTTCGTCCAGGTAAATCTAAAGTCCTAAGGACTGGGGTCCCATACTTATACCAAGTTAGGGGTTGGACATACTCTGGGGACCCACCTATGGGAGGGTCAGGGCAGAGGGGTGGTTACACCCCTTTCCCTTTGTCCAGTTTCACGCCAGAGCAGGGGCTGGAAGCCCCTGAGCCGGTTTTAACTGGGGTATGCACAGGGACACCAAATGTGCCCCCAGTGCAGGACTTCAAAGCACCAGAGAGTGCTCCCGCCCAGCCCCAATACACATTATCCTGTCTGGGGAGGTGGTTACACCTCCCTGGGACAGGAAACCTATTGTCCAGGCCTCCCCTGCCGGAGTTTCAGTCAGCAGCAGGAGGCCAGACCCGTGTCTGTGGCAGCGGCATCCATTTTGTGATGCCAGGGCTCTGGAAAGAAGTTACCGGGCAGGCCGGTGTGTACATGTCTCTCCCTCTAGAAGGGTGGAATGCTACCCCCACCGCCAGAACTGGCGGGGGAGTAGTATTCCAAGATGTTTGACACCAAACACGACATGTTTTGGTGCAGTCAGTCCAAAGTTAGCATTCTACCGCGGGGATATAATGCACTAAAGAGTATATGGTCAGGCTGCACTACAAACAGCATCAGAGAAGGGTCTCCGACCACTGCAGAGGGGCTCTGCTCATGCAGGGGCACCCTCTCACATAAGAACCAAGCACTCTGCCTCCAGGATTGATAAGGCCTGCCATAGGAGTGACTTATAGGTTTATATGTGTGCATATGCAGTGATATAGGTAACCTATATCACAGTAAGGGGTGCATGCACCACCTTACCCAGGCTGCAGTAGCAGACCTGTGGTGTCCTTTTGGCTGGCCTTCCAGGGGTGGCATAATACATGCTTCAGCCCCTGGCAGGCCTCTGAGGTACCTATGCCCTGGGTACATAGTATACCATATACTAGGGACTTATAAGGGCACTCCAGATTCCAATCAGAGATGTGCCTAAGGCACATGGAAACCATTTTAGAGAGGAAGCAGCTAGGCTGGGGTTCTGATTAGCAGGGCCCCAGCCAGACTAAAGTCGAAAAACAGTGAAGCATCAGCAAAAAGTGGGGGTACCCATGTGAAGCAGATCCTACCCTCCTACAGCGGTGCGCTGAGGTAGGCCCACAGGAAGAGCTGAGCCGGTGTGCATCATGCTATAATGCTGGAGGCTGGACGGTGACTTGTGGTGCACTGAGTTCGGCCCACCGGAAGAGCTGAGCGGGTGTGCAGCCTGCGATGATGCAGCAGGCCTGGAGGGGCGGACTAAAAAGGATGTGTCTGTTACTTGCTGTACCGCAGTGTGGTCAGAAGGCAGCAGTAGCCAACTTGCAACTCCGCGGTGCTATGCCGCTGGGTGCGCTGGGGACCTGTTGCGCAGAATCCAGCGATCGGCTGAGGAGGCTGCCAAGCTTGCGGAGCCCAGCCTTGGAGATTGCACCGGCACGTGGTGGGCCCTCTTCGAGAGACGCCGGTGGCGGCAGGTGAGCAGTGAGGCCTGGGTGCGTAAGGGCGGGCATTCACCGCTGGGCGCAGGTCGGGTCTGGGGATCAGCGGGCTGGGGTGCGGCAGGTGCACAGGATTGCGCAGGCATCACCGGTCATGACGGCGGCCTCGTGACAGGGTGAGGGACGCCGCCCTGGCAGACACGCCACTGCAGGCGATGACGAGATGTGCGCTGGGTGGCGTGGGACGTAGCCACCTTGTCGCCGGTGTGACTTTGCCCATTGTAGGTGGTCAGCCACTTGTGTGTAGGCCTATGGTCAGGATATGGCGGACACAGAGCCAAACGCATTAGTTACTTCGGTGGCCATCCCGGAAGTGAACCACTCCCTGAGCCCCGGCCTATTTAGTCACTCCCCTACGCTGGACTGGCGTGCGCCGGCCCTGCCCACTACGCTTACGCTTACAGGGGGGCCGACATGGCTAATTGTCCAAGGTATTCCCCACTGCCTGTGATGACATGGTTGCGTCCACTGTCCATGACACGATAGACTCCAGCAGTATGTGTCCACATGGACATGTCTGTGCTCTGCATACTCAAGACTGTCCAGCACATCACCGCCACACTTGGCATTGTGTACATTGTTATTCATAGGTCCATTGCCTCCTTCGCACAATCGTGGTTCCCACCTCTCCCCACATTCTGCAAATGTGTGGCAGAGGGGCTTTGCCTTAGTGTATGGTTTGTCCACATTTCTGGCCCCTCTTACCACGGTTACTTGTGTTGTCGTGTCTGGCAGGTGTGCATGTTGGTTGGCATGTTGAATATGATTTTGTTACGTGTCCATTCCCACAGTTGTTTGTTGTGTGATTGTGGAATTGAGGTGTGTGGTGTGTTTCGTTGGTACTTACCAACGAGCAGTCCATTTCCATAGGTGCCATCCTGAAAGCGCTGGTTGATGATGGACTGTCGGAAGATGTATGAATCATGCACACTGCCTGGGAAGTTGGCGACAACAGTGTGAACAGTCCCCGGTGGTCCACTATTGCCTGCACATTGATAGAATGCGTGTGCTTCCTGTTGCGGTAATTGTGTGAAGTGTCGGCAGGGGGCACAAGTAGGACATGTGTGCAGTCGATTGCCCCCAACACGTGCGGGAATCCAGCTATGGCGTAGGAGCCTTGCTTGGTCTCCAGCTGTTCCTGCGCAGTGTGGGGGAAGTGAAGGTGCTGGGGTATGAAACTGATGATGGCATCCAGGACAGGTGTGATGGCCTTTGATAGGGCTGGCTGTGAGACTCCTCCGACTCTGGTAGTTGTTGGTTGGAAGGTACCAGAGGCCAACAGGTGCAGCACAGCCAGCAGCTTTGTCTGCAGAGGGATGTTGGTTGTCCGCTTTGTTGGTACCGTCAGCCTGTGGGCGATGTGGGTCATGATGCGAAGGATGGTTGTCCTTTTGAGCCTGTAGTGGGCAATGACATCCTCTGGTGTTAAGTCTGTGAGGCTGATGCGTTTTCGGAAGGTCCGCTGTCTTGTTCTGCGCTGCCTCGGTGGTGGTCCGGGTGGGGGTGGTCCTGGGGGTGAGGGTGGTCCTGGGGGTGGTGGCGGTGGGTGTTGTGGCCCTCTTGGGTCTCCAAGCTGCATGATTAGTAGCTCCATGGCATCTGTTGGTCTTCAGATGTGGCTCTGGCCTGGGCTCCCTTTGTACTGCAGGTTTTCGTCCTACTTAAGACCAGTAAAAAGCAGGTGTTAAGTCCCTGCTGCTAACGCGCCTTATCGCCTGTTTTTGTCCGGCATCGCAGATCTGGCTGGTCGTTGAGAATATCGCGAAGTGGTGTTTTAGTGTGTTTTTGCACGGGAACGCCTACTCTGCATATCATTAGCGTTAATTGTCGCTCTCATCCGTGGCGATGTGTTTTGCGGCAGCTATCGCAGGAAAACTGGCGATGTCGGCTGTTTGCACCAGCTTGTGAATAGGGCGATAAGTCTATCGCCACTTTTGCTGGCGCTAAAGTGCCGATAAATCGGCGATGACTCCTTGAGAATATGCCCCTATTTGTACTAAGTACATCTTCTGCTGAATCATTTTGCAGCAATAAACTAGGATGTATCTGCTATTAGTTGTTGCAAAAGTCAAGATTTTTAGTCAAATGTTAAGAAGTAAAAAGCTTCACAAGTTGCAACAATTTCTTTAGACCTTTGAGAAAAGCACGAATAATAGAAAAACCGTTGCCACTTTGTACACTTTGCATATAGCCCTCATGGCGACTTAGGAATTTTCAATGATTTTTTGGGTACACCTACTGGCTCTGTCATTATGAAAATCACGGGGGCAGACCCAACAATGTTGTCAATGGCAACAGATGCTCGACATTATTTAGAATACCCCCTCTTACTTGACAGAGATTTTGTTTAATAGAAGCTTGCAGATTTTAGTGTGTTTTCATCTACTTTTCAAAAGAAAAAAGTTTGCCAAGTTTCTGAATTCACCATATTTGAAAAGTTAAAAAAAAAAGCGTTATGAAGTAGAAGAAGGCAAAGTTTCATAACTTTGCCCCTCAACTCCAATTAAAAACAAGCATTTGCAATGCAATAGGTCTCGCATTTACGCAAGTTTGAGCTATTGTCATTGTAAATGACAATGCCTATTATTTATGTTTTGGTTTTTAAAACATAAATAAAAGTCATTGTCATTTACAATGCTAATAGCTTAAACTTTGACAAATATGAGACATATTGCATTTCAAATGCTTAAATTACAGAAGGGTCTGAGACCTTCCGGGACCCGCCCAGTAAAGCCTTGGTGTCGTACGATTTTAGACATTCCTTAATAACAGGCTATATCAGCACCCACAAGGGATGATTTTGCAGTATAGAAAGGCTCATTCTAAATGATTTTTAACAGGGGCCCAATTGTACCTGCGTGGTGAGTGCTACGGCTCTGCTGCTGACCCCACATTAATCCCCAAACCATTTCGAGATCTTACTGTTAAGCAAGTCTTCCAGCTCCTTGTCCTCTGCCCCTGCACTCGCCATCTTTGCTACTCCTGGAAAGCTGGTGAGGCGTGGGGACGGAGCTGCTTCTACAGTGCCATGACGAGACCAAGCTGACAGCCAATGGTACAAAATACAACCTTTCAGCCAAATAAAAACAAGCATTTCCAATGTTGAAAGTGTAGCGCGTGCCCAGTGGCGGAACAGCAATGAGGAGCAAGCTGCAATGCTGGCTAAAAAAAATCAAAAAACGGAAGGGGCGCGGATGCTAAAGTTAAAGCATGCTGTGCTTGTAAAAAATAAATAAATACATACAATAAAAGGAGCAAGTTGCAAGGAAAATAAAGGCACGCAACGGCAATGACAAGCAGGCTGCCGCCTGCCTAAAAAAAAAGAAAGAATGGAAGGGGCCCAGCTGCTAAAGTTAAAGCGTGCTGTGCTTATAAAAAATAAATAAATAACACATTATAGGGAGTAAGTTGCAAGAGAAATAAAGGCCCACCACCGCTATAGTTACAGCGTGCCGTGCTGCCAAAATAAATAAAAAAATAACGTACATGAAAACGTGCAAGCAAACCAGCGCCGTTGCAGGAAAGCATGTACTGCCTGCAGTAGGAGAAAATCATAAAATAAAATAGTGCTCACAGACAGTAAATAAGACATACTCTGTAACAACAGAAGTAAAAGGACCAGTCCTCATGGGAGGTTACAAATGAAAACAAAGCGGCACTAAGGAGGGACTAACAAACCTATTAACGAATCAGAAGCCAGCATTTACAAAGGACAATGACACAAGCCAATGAAAAATATGGGTGGAGAGTGGGCGAGGCTTCAAGTCCATACTCTAATACAGCATGCCTCGCAGAGCAGTGCATGCGCTGCCCAGACTCGACCTAACCAGTGAGTTCTTAGCCTATTTTAGGCCTGGCTTGACTGCCCAGCTGTCTGTAGATGCATTGTTACAAGTCATAGACTTCTGCAGCAAACCCATGAAATTCCATAATTTCCTGTAATGCAAATTAAATTATATTTCTTGAAATTTCATAATAAGTGATTTTCTGTAACTGTAACAGCAAGAATGCACATTATGAAGAAAAGACTCACAAAGTGCCCTGTGGGACACTGGCTCATAAAGAAAATGTCTCACCTAGAAACATTTTCTTCTCAAATCCATCAAAAAGTCACACGGTACAGGCAAACAATATTGTGAAATTTTATGAAATTTTGTGAAAAATTATTCAATTTTCCACATGATTAATTATTAACAATTCTTTAAAATATACATAGAGTGGGCTTTGGCTCCACCAAATGGACTACAACTGTTTCACCTTATAATATTGGCTATTATAGCATGCCTGCAATTCTATTCAAGTGGTACTATTTGACCTGTCTGGTGGCTTAGTGGACTAATGCTTCCAGCGTTTCATCCTTCTGAGGTCGAAAAATTGAGTACCATTGAGATGAGGAACAAACAACATCTGTTATTCAGCGCCAAGATGCCCTTTGGTGAACTTGGGTTTTACAAATACACGTTATGTTATACTCAATCATCGCCAATAATTATTTATTCATACCTGCATTGTATACAGAAGACACTCCTTTATTGTTGTTTTGTTTTGTTTTTAACTGAATTATGCATTGTGTACATTTTTGTCAGGGCTTCAAGGAAAGCCTGAGATGAAGAAGGCTGCCTAACTGCTTTTTACTTTTATCACATCCGGACAGCCAAACCCCAAAATGGCTGTTTTATCTTTTGAAACCCTTGCACAAGCTTAACTCACCTTGGCTCTTCTGCAGCTGAGTTGCTGTGTGCACTTTCAGTGTGCCCAGCCACTACCCTGATGCTGCCCCAGTGTGCTCCCCCATTGAGCTACTGCTGGGCGCTTGGGTAAAAGTCACTGCACCAGGGCAGGCACTCGCCTCTCGCTCACGGTCTCGCAACTCTCTTGCTGCTGGGCACTCATGCGGACCTCTGGGTCCTCCCAATCATTTGGATTGTCTGACATTATCCCCACCACTACAAGCACCACACCATAACCACTATCACTATTATATAAAGTATTAGTACCATTACCACCACCACCATTACCAAAATTACTATCACCATCAAAACTACCACCACCACCATTGCAACCACCATTACTGCCATTACCACCACACATTATGGATACTAATAATACCTCCAAAATGATCATTACCTCCTCTATTATTGCCACTACGACCAAGACCACCATTACAATCACCATGACCATTAGCACTACCACTCTTACTACAATTACCACAACCATTACCACTGTAACAATTACTCCACAAGTACTATCACTTTTACTGCCAGCATTGCTGCCACTACCATAAGCTTTATCAACAGAATTACCACAACCACTAGCAACAACATTACCACTAACACCACCACCATAAGTACCACAGTCCTTACCTCCACATCACCTTTTGTCAATACCATTCAATCAATCAATCAGGGATTTGTGAAGCGCGCTACTCACCCGTGAGGGTCTCAAGGTGCTGGGGGGAGGGGAGGGGGGTCGCACAGCTCCAATTCAACCAAAGAGTCAGGTCTTGAGGCTCTTCCTGAAGGTGTGCAGAGTGGAGGAGCATCTGAGGTTGAGCGGGAGCTCGTTCCAGGACTTTGCCGTGATGTAGGAGAAGGCTCTTCCACCCGCTCTGGCTCTGTGGATGCGTGGGGTTTCGCAAGGGCGAGGTCCGCGGAGCGAAGGTTTCTTTTGGGTGCATGGAAGGAGACTCTTTTGTTGAGGTATTGGGGTCCGGTGTTGTGGAGGAATTTGTAGGTGTGAGTGAGTAGTTTGAAGGTTATTCTCTTCTCTACGGGGAGCTGGTGGAGGTCTCGTAGGTGCTGGATGATGTGGTGGTGTTGTGGGATGCCGAGGACAAGTCTGGCAGCGGTGTTCTGGATGGTCTGGAGTTTTCGGAGCAGGGATTTGTATATTCCAGCGTAAAGGGTGTTTCCGTAGTCCAGTTTGCTGGTTATTAGTGCATGGGTGACGGTCTTTCTGGTTTTGGGGGGGGGATCCATTTGAAGGTCTTGCGGAGGATGCGGAGGGTGTTGAAGCACATGGAGGAGACGGCGTTGATCTGTCGGGTCATGGTGAGGGAGGAGTTGAGTATGATGCCGAGGTTGCGGGTGTGGTCCGTGGGTGTGGGGGGGGTTGCCCAGGGTGGTGGGCCACCAGGTGTTGTCCCATGTGGAGGGGGTGGGTCCGAGGACGAGGACTTCTGTCTTCTCCAAGTTGAGCTTCAGACAGCTGCTGCTTATCCAGGATGCAACGTCTTTCATTCCTTTGTGAAAGCTGAGTCTGGTGGTGTTGGGTTCCTTCTTGAGGGAGAGGATGAGCTGGGTGTCATCGGCATAGGATACTATGCTGAGTCCATGCTGTCTGACGATGGCGGCGAGGGGAGCTATGTAGATGTTGAAGAGCGTGGGGCTGAGCGATGATCCTTGGGGTACTCCGCAGCTGATCTCTGTGGGTTTGAAGAGGAAGGGCGGGAGTCTGGATCTTTGGGTACGGCCGGTGAGGAAAGAGAGGATCCAGTCGAGGGCAGTTCCCTGTATGCCGGCGTCATGGAGTCTGGCAATGAGTGTGTGGTGGGAGGCGGGGGTGTTGAAGGCTGCAGAGAGGTCAAGTAGGATGAGGGCTGTCGTGTGGCCCTGGTCAAGGAGAGTGTGGATGTCGTCTGTGGCGGCGAGGAGTGCGGTCTCGGTGCTGTGGTTGCCGCAGAATCCCGATTGGGATGAGTCGAGGATGGAGTTGGCTTCGCTGAAGTTCGTGAGCAGGATGTTGACGATCTTCTCGGTTACTTTAGCCGCAAAGGGGATGAGAGAGATGGGTCTGTAGTTTTTGAGGTCCGTCGGGTCTGCGGAGGGCTTCTTGAGGAGGGGCTTGACTTCTGTGTGTTTCCAGTCATCAGGGAAAGTGCCAGATTCGAAGGTGGCGTTGATGGTGAGTCGTAGTTTGGGTGCTATGGCGGTGGTGGCTCTGTGGAAAATGTGCGGGGGGCAGGGGTCCGTAGGTGAATGCTTTTCATGGTCGTGGCGGTGTCTTCAGTGGTGGCCGGGGTCCAGGCGGAGATGGTAGGCTGACTGGCGTTGCTGGAGGTAGGCGTGGTTTCGGTGTCTGGTGTCTGTTCGTTGAAGTTGTCATAGAGGGACATGATCTTGAGATGAAAGTAGGAGCCGAGTTTGTTGCAGAGGTCCTGGGAAGGTGTGACGTCTGAGGCTTCGCTGGGGGGTTTGGTGAATTCCTGTATGATACTGAAGAGTTCCTTTGAGTTGCTGGAATTTGTCCTGGATGAAGGTTCTTTTGGTGGATCTGATGCTTTGGTGGTATTCTGTCATGGCGTTCTTGAGTTGGTCCGAGTTTCCGGGGTTTTGCTGTTTCTCCTTACTTTCTCGAGACATCTGCAGGTGCGTCTGGATTGTTGGAGGTCGGTGGTGAACCAGGTGGCTTTCATGGGGCGCTGTATGTCGGAGTTGGGGAGGGGGGCGAGCTTGTCTGTGCAGTTGGTGATCCATCTGTATAGTTCGTTGGCTGCCGAGTTGATGTTGACCGTGGTGGGTGGGGGATCGTGGTTGAGGGTGGAGTTGAGGTGCTCCTCAGTGACCTTGCTCCAATTTCATCACGGGGGCATGGGGTAGGTTTGTGAGCAGTGGATTTGTCGAAGGAGAAGTGTACGCAGTGGTGGTCCATCCAGAGGGGTTGCGCGGTGTGGCTGAAGTGGATGTTGTTCCTTCCTGCGAAGATGGGGTCAAGGGTGTGGACTGCCTTGTGGGTAGTGGTGGTGACAAGCTGGCTTCAGTCCGATGTTGGCAAGGTTGTCCAGGAGGGTGGTGGAGTTGGGGTCGCTGAGGTTGTCGAGGTGGTAGTTTAGGTCTGCGAGCAGTATGTAGTCCATGGATACGATGGCATGGGGCGCGATGAGGTCGGTGATAGCTGTGGCGAACGTGGTTACCATTACTTCTACCATTAACACCACATTACCAAGCCATTACTCCTACCATTGTCACCAATACAGTTGAAGCCCGGCACTCCCATTCACATCTTGTGGCTCTCCTGGGGCTGGGCACTGCTGTTTGTTTTTAGGCTTTTCTCCCTTGCCTGGCATCTCTGTGATTAACAACACTGCTCTCACAACTACCACCATCAGTGCCACCATTACCACCACAATTCCTACCATCATTCTCACCTTCAGTGACACTACCCCCAAACCCATTACTATCGCCACTGCTGTTATCATATTACACTTTCCACCACCATTACTACTACCACCACCAACACCTCCATCACCACACCATGATTACAACCACCATTATCAATATCACCATTACTGATATCACCACCAGTACCATCAAACTTACTACCACCACCAACACCATTATTACCACTACCACCATCAATACCTTTACCAACATACATACCACCAGTATTAACACTATAACAACCACCACTATTGCCACAAGCATCCTTATCACTCCTCCATTACATCCACCATTACAACTAAAGCCATTAGACCTCGCTTTATTTAGCTAACACATGCAAATACCTGCACGAATAATGGCTGATGCTTGTGCTAGTACATACACATAAATTCCCCCTGAAGCAGGAAATCATTTGAACTCAGACATTCACTTTGCAGAATTTGGTGCTGTCCTATCATTCAACCCATACAGTAATTACTTTTGAAAGGCCGTAAATAAATTAAATGTGTGGCACTACTCAGAATGCTCCTTTTGAGTGATCAAAACAATTGTTTAATTAGTAGACAATAATCCACTCAGATATACACAGTCAACCAGCAAGCACATAGATTTCATATTTCTCATAACGTGAGCTGAGACAACTAGGACAGCCACCCAACTGCTCATTAATGATTCGTTAAAGTTCTTTCCTTATATTAGGTCCATTCCTTGACAATTGAGGTGGTCCATCCCTAGACAATTCGGTCTCCAGTTGTCTGAATAGTACTTGAGACCATCTTCAGGACAGTGTGTCAATATTAAAATTAATTCTAGACCCTTTAATTCAAACAGGACACTAAGGGGCTCATTAGGATGGTGGGTGGACCTGAGTCCGCCCGCCATCCCCGCTGTGTTGGGACCAGCCGCCAGACATGCAGCAATCCCGCACCGCGAATTAGGATGCGACCGCCACCATGGCGGTCGCATTCTGCAATTTAACATTGCGGCGGGTGCTGCTGACAGCAGCACCGCCGCGATGTTAATATCGCATGCCTGGCATTTCACTGCACCACATGGCAGGCACCAAACGGTGCCTGCCACTTGGTGCAGCGAAATGTAGGGGGTGCCATACGTACCCCCCAAGTGCACCCCACCTTCCCCAGACACAAGGGGGCCCGCAACGGGCCCCTGGACTCAATCCCCGCCACCCTTTCCATGGCGGCATCGCCGGCATGGAAAGGCCTTTAAACACCCACATCCTAATATGGCTGGCGGTGCCTGCTAGGCATCGCCACCATATTAGTGGCCCAGCCCCGCCCGCCCGGCAATCGTAACTATTGCCGACCGGCGAAAAAGCGGCGGACGGACTTTGCGTCCGCCGCGATACCCACCGCCATCATAATATGGCGGGGTATCTCACATGAGGATGGGGTAACGATCGCCACCGCCGGCCCGGCGGTGGCGATCGTTACGCCATCCTAATGAGCCCCTAAGTCAGTCCGTAAAAGCGGCCCAACAGAGCACAACAATGTCCTGGATCAACTAAATAATGAACTAAGATCCAATTAATGAAGAATCTGTATAGATAAATATCCACCTGCTCGTACCATTTGTACCATTGTATAATTTCCGGTAGGACCAATTGTAGACCGCCGGCTACATGCGTTAGTGGTAGGAGATGTTTGTGTTAGGTCATTATAGCCAGACCTTTTGGTTTTGTGAAGCTTAAACTTACTGCAGTCATGAGCGTCAGGTACCTATCAATACAAAATATTTTAAAAAAACATTCTTCAGGGGTCTAGTGACTGTTGGTAGTATTCACATAACTTTTCCTAAGGCCTTGCTTTCTGTATTCTAATGCACGACTAGTATGTGACTCCTCTTTGTGCACCCATGAAACTCACAGGCACATCAATGGTGAAGAGACTAGAAGTTAGTGGAACACAAAAAGTATATTGCTTAGAATAATAAGAGGAACTAATTATTTTTACCGATTAAGAGGGAGATGGGATTAGTCCCACTGCCTAGAGGCAGATGGTGGAGCCACAGAGTGGGCATTCCAAGTTGGTCAAAAGGATTTCTGCCTTCATGCAAGTTCATTGATATCTACCATCGAACCATTGAAAGGTGGCAAGAGCAGCAGAACCCAGATCACTGTCACTGACTTTACCCAAGGACCGACTGGTCAGTGTAGACCAGCGATGATTGTCATCTCCACACACATAGAATGAGGCACCCACAGAATGTAAATGTTTGTCCAAAGGCAGCAAATAAAGATTAAACAAAAGTGGGGAAATAATTGACCACTGAGGGGCACCCTAACTCGTCTCCTGTTGAGATGAATTTGCAGAGAGTAATCTTCAAGACATCTCACAATAATTGTCCTTCTGATAGTGCAGGATCAGCTGGCATGCCTCCAACTGAGGCATGCCAACATGTAAAGATGTTAGTAATTTGACTATCGCTTACGCCACTAAGCAATAGCGCCTCCCCCAATGCTCTCACGTCAGGTTGTAGAAGGAGGTGCTAAGAGAGTCTGGTGCTGAAAAACCTCACCCCGCCTGTTGGACTTGGCCCTTTTTGCAGGGTTATCCCTGAACTTTTTGCCTTCCTCCTGTATTTTTTCTGACCTGTTGTTGGCTGTTTTATGACTCTGGGCACTTTACCACTGCTGATCAGTGCTAAAGTGCATATGCTCTCTGTTATAAATTGATGTATGGATTAGTGACTCCATGATTGGCTGATTTGGTTTACTTGTCAGACCCTAGTACAGTGCACTGAGTGTGCCCAGGGCTTGTAAATCCAATGCTGCTGGTGGGCCTGCAGCACTGGTTGTGCCACCCACAGAAGCAGCCTGTAAAAGTGTGTCTCAGGTCTGCCATTGCAGAGCCTGTGTGCAGCCTAGGGCTGCCATGTCGACTTGGTGAGTGCACCCACTTACCAGTCCCTAAACCTTCCCTTTTCTGCATATTAGTCACCCCTATGGTAGGCCCAAGGGCTGGGTGCATTGTAAGTATAAGGTAGGACATGCCCTGGTGTGTGTGGCATGTCCTAATAGTGAATTACAGCCATTTTCGTTTTTCACTATTGCAAGGCTACCTGTTCCCCATAGGCCAGAATGGGCAGTTTGATTATTACATATTATAATCCTAACTGACCCAGGGAACATGGTAGAAAAACGAATTTAGTATGCCTGAACTCAGAATGATAAAAATACATCTTTTAGTGAAGTTGGTTTTAACATTCTGTGTTTGAAAATACCACCTTTAGAAAGTAGGTATTTTCTTGCCTAACTATCCAAGCCTGCCTCTGCTAGATTGTGTATTCCATGTCTGGTTTGTGAGTGACAGGGGCTGGGGGATTCCAGGAGACAGGGTGAGTCAGCACAGGGCTGAATAGAGAGATCTGCATGGAGATGGGTGGGAGGAGTTGCACCTGGGACCTGAATAGGGCTGTGCCTTCCCTCCACAATGCTGGCTCCACCTCCTGTGGTGTGTCTGATGTCCCTGGCCTACACTGTGAAAGGAAAGAAGGAGTCTTGTCAACAAAGTGCTCCAGGACTGACCAGAACTGGTTTGGACTAGGCAAAGGCCTCTCTGCCTTCAGAGAACAAAGGGAAAATGAGTATAAAAGAGGGGACCCAAACCCCAGAACTTTAGATCACTTTTGGGAAACAAGAAGAACCTTTGCTGAGGAGAGGAACCATAGAAACTGAGGAGGAGACTATCCCTAAGCTGAGTGCTGTTTGGGGGATTGGCCTGCAGTGGTTGCCTGACTGCCAAAGAAAGGAGAAAGGAACTTTGTGTGTACTTTCATCAACTTGTCAATGATCTCCAAGGGCTTGAGATAGAGCTTGCCTCCTGCTGAAGTCTCAGGGACAACAGACTTCACCAACCAGCTCCCCTGCCTTCCCTTGCTGGGAATTGAAGTGCCTGCTGTTGAGCTGGGCCTTCTGAGAGACTGCGTGTCGCTGGGAGCTGGAAGCGCGACTCAAGATGAAGAAGCGTGATGCCGCCGCAGCCTTTGTCGTCGCATCCCCGGAGAAGAGTGTCGCCGTTTCAGCAGACGCCGTCACATCACCGGAGAAGCGTGCTGCCGCCCTCGCATCACCCTAAGCGCCTCGCATCACCGTAGAAGAGTGTCGCCGTCGCAGCAGACGCCGTCGCATCACCGGAGAAGAGTGTCGCTGCTGTAGCCGCTGTCGTCGCATCGCTGAGAAAGCGTGCTGCCACTGCCGCTGTCGCATCGCATCACTGAGGCGCCCCGCATCCCTGGAGAAGAGTGTCGCCGTCGCAGCAGACGCCGTCGCATCACCAGAGAAGCGTGTTGCAGGGCCTGTCGCGGCTCAGAAGAATCATTGAATCGCCGCACGGCCGTCGGGCGTGCATGCATCGTTGTTGCATCAAGAAGAAGATGCCATTTTGTTCATTGCACTGGATCTTCATCGCATCACGGCGCTGCTGGTCGCATCGCCACGAAAGCGCAGTAAGAAACCGACGCATCACCTCCCCACGCGGAGAAGCACCAACCGACGCATCCCTTACGCAGCAGTAGGGACCAGACGCATCACCATTCTTGCGTGTAAGGAACCGACGCATCACCTCCCTGCAACACTTTCGTTGTATAGCGTTACGCATCCAAAGGTACATTGAACTCAAAGTGTCGCATTTACCATCTTAAGAGAACTGAGCTAATTCTACCATTTTTAAGTACAGTATTGTGGATTTTTGTCTTTTGTGGTCTTGTGTTAAATCTATATAAAAGATACTTATTTTTAATATACAACTGGTGTGGTGTCCATCTGTAGTGTTGTCACTTGATTACTGTATGTGTTCACAAATGCTTTACACACTGCCTCTGAGATAAGCCTGTCTGCTCGTGCCAAGCTACCAAGGGGGTGAGCAGGGGTTATTTTAGGAGTGTACCCCCTTACCCTGACTAGACGCAAGGGTCCCTATTTGGTCAAAGGTACCTACCTCTGCTAACTAGAGACCCCCAAATCTAACACCGCCAATGTGAAGAAGTGCTAAAACATTAACAAAGTTCCTCTCCATCACTTGAAGGCCATGAGGGACATAAAAATTATCCAGTCGTCATATTCACTTCCCGCCAGCCCGGCTGATGAATGTAGGCTTTATCAAGTGTCAGCCTCTGATTTTGACATTTATCAAGAAGGAGAGAGGCTGGCTCTCTGGCTGTGACAGAGTGTGTTCAATACCTGCCACTGTCACAGGAGTCATGCTGCAAAGTGCAATTCATCATTCGAGCTGTAACATCTCTTTGCCCTCTCACTCCATCCCTCTCTTTGTCAGTTTCTACCGTTCTGTACAATTATTTGGTCAGGTCCCCCATAAGTCTTCCTGTCCTCCATTTAGTCTTCCTATCTCATCCCCAATCCCACCCCCATATATATATCTTAGCGGACCCCCTCACTTTTAACTCCCACACAAAAGCATTCTCTTCTTCATATCTCCTCTTCCATCTCACTATCTTGCCACTTACTTTGCTTGTCCTGTATTGCTATGCTAGGCCCTTCTTTGCCACCTCAATTCATCACTATCACTACCTAGTTTTACTTTTGTGTTTACCCGGATTTCACGTGTCTCCTGTACATTATCTTCAGCATCCACCACGCCATGTTTATTCCCATATTGCCTACTTTGATTGGTAATGGCGATAATGTTTCCAATTGGAGGTGGATCCGGGTGGGAGAAAAAGCATCAACGCTAGCACTTCAAAACATGTCTTTTTATTTAAAATATGGCTATGTAAGTCAATGTAGAGGGATTTGAGTTTAGAAAAGCACAAAGGGAAAGAAGTAGGACGAAGTGTTACCAACATGCTTGATCGAGCTAGTGCTTTACATCTCCGAATAAAAGCTAGTCCCATTTACTCAAATGTCACCCACTATTGTTATATCTCTCCTTTCAACTATCTATGTATTCACTAATTCACTTTCTCTCATCATTCGTGCACTAATTCATTGATTCGTTTATTCATTCATTCACCCATCCTTTCATGCACTCATAGGACCTGCTTACAAGTTGTGCAGAGTGCAATCCCCATGTGGAAGTCTGCACTGCACAATAACAAGTGGACTCGTATTCCTGCACTTCGATTTTGTGGATTTAGGAACATCAGGCCCGATTTTCCCAACTGGAAAACCCAGGCAGTAAAATTGCTTCGGGCAGAGCTACACTGCAGCCTGGACCTGTTCTCCAGCATCCCCGACACTCAGCCGATGTATGAGGGAGCAAATAACGCTCTGCCCTCATGCCCCCCCAAGAGGTAACATCCTACTAATACCGTCTTCCACACTCCCCACTTTTCTTCCTCTTTTCTGCCCTGCACAGGAGCCTTTCCAGAGATTTTGGTGTTCAAGTCTGTGGTAAATCCCCGGAAGCAGGGATACCATTTAAAAATCTGCTGGGAAAATCCAGGTCGATAGTAATTGCATGAATACAATGCGTCTATGCAGACATTCTGTCCCATATTAATAATTTTGGCTATCCTGAATCTCTGCATAGAATTCCTCACAACTAGTCATTGGTATGTTTTTCTTTCAGTCCCTTTTAGGCAGTTCAATGTGCATTGCAACGCTATGTAATCACTTGCGCCGCAGGAACGTCACTTTTTGTGATGTTCTGTGGCGCAGGAGCCTGCTCCATATTTATGTGGCAGCACTAAGACACTTTTTTTTTGCTTAATGCTGCCTTGTATCGTTCCCTTTAACGCAGTTTTCTGCGTTAAAAGGGCGTGCAGTGGGTTGTGCTAGGGTCGTTCCGAGAAACATCCATGGCTTTCTGACACTCATCAAAATTTACGAGAAATCGTAACTCTGAGGCAGTGCCAAAAACGTAGGACTCCCAAGGAAAGGGAGGCACAAGGAGGAAAAATATCTTTATTTCTCCTCGTTTTTCCTTTTTTTACGTGTGCTGCATTCTGCAGCACAAAAAGATAGATGAAAAAGCCTCTTGTGATTGTTTTTTTGCAGGAAGATTTCCCTTCCTGCACAAAAGTAATCATCCCTGAGACGCAGGCACCCTTGCACCATGGTGCAAAGGGGCCTGCGTTGGCGCACGGCAGTCCATTGTGCACCGGTGCAGGGAAAAAGGACAGGAATGCGCCGTATCTGATAGACACAGCACAATACTGTCCTTTTCTTTTGCCATAGGCCAGTGCAGCAGAAAGGCGTGTGGCGCTGCCCTACGGTAAAACCTCATAAATGAGGCCCTGAGTCGTTTACCTCTTCATTCATTCATTCACACCTGGGCTCTTTCAGTTCTCCCTATCCTCCATTCATCTGTTCTTCTATCTCTAATACAGACTCTCCTACATTTTAAAACATGACATCCTTTATCTGTATTCTCGCCCCTCCTATCCCATTTCTCATAGTGTCGCTTTCTTGCATGGCCTCTTAAGTTTCAGCTCTCTGCTGTGGCTCCCAAAAAGATTCCCTCGGACGCCTCTCCCTGATGCCTACAGATCACCATGTACAGACCTTTCCTAAAAAAGATGCGGACAGACGCTGAAGCACGCCAGACTGCGCCCTCTCTGGACGGGAGCTCACCCGGTGCCTGCATCAGCCCTGTGCACATCACTCCTTCCCCGCAGAGGTCATCTTGTGGTCTGCGGTTCGCGGAGCTTGGATCAATAAGGCCGTGACGGGGCAGAATGAAGTCCCATTACGGATCTATTATAATTGGCTATTGGTCAAACGGGAGAAGCACATTTGTCTGCACTGGCCCGGTCTGACCTTTTCCCCTTGTTGGCAGCTACTTTTCTTCTTTGTGACAGATGAAAGAAATTACTGCCGGTACCAAGTGCTGCCAAACTTCGGGATTAATCACATTCGATTGGTAAAGCAGGGAGCGGCGACATCACTCTGACCCCAGAAAGGAAGGCCGTACATCAGACGCACAACTCTCCTTTTCACTCTTCAGTTGCTTACCTCCATCTTTGTTCCAAATAGGCCCTTGCAATTATTTTTAGTGGGCATAGACATGCTCTTATGCCTGCAGCAGAAGGCCCCTTACATGTATATTGTCTGTATATCATTCCTTGAATCGGGATGCTTTGAAGCGCATGGTATGAAAGTGTTTTTTGTTGTTTTCCCAATATGGCCTGATGTTTGCCTAATGTGGTGGAAGCATGGTGCATCTAATGTTGTTGGATAGCATTGTGCATGCACCTACTTACCGACCAAAACGGCCTGGCACCGGCTCTCCCTACTTGAGAAAGGGAAACCATTCCTTAAAGAAAGTCATTCAGAACTGCTGTGCAAACCCTCATAGTCTCAGATCTACATCGTGGCTATGCAATGCTCCAAGGCCTCCCTGACCCCACACCACATTCAGTCACTGAAGAAATATGGCGGCATGGCCCCACACTGATGGATCTCCACTCGCTCTGCTTGGCGGCCTGCATTATGTTCAATGCCAGCAGCAAGGACAACTCAAATGACTGATAAATCGGGGCACGAGTTCTCAAATTCTGGTTAGATATACAACTATGAATTTGGGGTTACTCATACTATTATGTGATTCCAGAGAGCATTTTGAAAAATGTATACTTTCCTGCACGTTGGAATACATGTGGAAGCCAAAAATAGAGAGAAATTCAATAGATAATAGCACATGTTCTACTATGCTGTATTTCCACACTCCCGTGGATGAAAACGGTACCCAACATGTGCATTGGGTCTACCACCTCCTACAGGAAAGACCCCAAAATATGATGTGGAGACAGAGGCGCAACTAGAGTCAAATTTCGGGGGAGGGGCTAATAAAAATTTCGGGGGGGGCTAATTCTTCCAGCAATATGCAGAGTGGAGATTGAGGGGCTCTAAGAAGGGGTGAAAGAACAACAAAGCCTCGTTAATAAGTAAATCGTCTTTTAAAGACCTGTGAAGTACTCTGGTGTGGCTGCAATATGACATTCGCCAGACCAGCCAGCCCACAGCAGCTCAAAATCTGTCTGTGTGTGTGCCTGGGAAGCTGCCTCAGCCCGGGCTGACACACACGACGGGGGGGCTGAAGCCTTTTGAGTCCTACTTATGTGACCAGGCATATTGCCCAAGACAGGACAGAGCCTAAAACGCGATGTGGAGACATCAAATTTTCTTAGTGAAAAATGATCCATTTTGTGGTTTTGAGCAGCTGCAGGATTTTGCCCTGTGCTCTACCCCCACAGAGAAAAATGTGCCAAACCCAGATATTTCTCAAAGGTTGACACCCAGGGGAGTCCAAGGTGGTGTGACTTCTTTTTAATATTTTTCTGTGTTCAATACAAGTTTTTACTTTTCTATATACTTTACCATAGGGAGACCCCACATTTAAGTTGGAGGTCTCCCTATGGTAAACTATATAGATTTAAAAAAAAACGTTTTAGTACAAATATTTTTCAGTTAAATATTAATATACATTCATTTTATACATTTATGTTAGATGTGAAACAGAATCAAATAAATGCTACAGCAAAATTAACTTAGGGGCCCATTACGATACCCGGCGTAAAAAAATCCGCCAGGCATAGAAGCGGCAAAAATCCCCCCGCACACACCGTCTGAACACCGACCACGCCATTACGATTACACAAACCGAAAACCGCCATCGGCGGAAAAATCACACAAGATACCGCCCGCCATCGTCCGAGTCGGAGTCAAACCGCCCGCCACGGACGGAAACACGCACGACAACACAAAACCGCCCGCCCTCACGGCCGACACACCGCACGTGAGATTACGATCGCACCGCCATGAGCGCGGGAAAACTACAAATATACCGCCAGCCAGCGCAAACAACGCCGATGAGAATCTACACGGCAGAAGCCATGGCGCCCACGTCCCTGCACAGAAACCATCCGCTGACAAAACCAATCGCACACAACATGGCCAACAAGTCCACACAGCAAGGCACGCACAAATACACAAGCACAGTACACATCCCGAAAACACCCCCCTGGACAAACAAAAACTACAAAGGCCAGAACCCCAGACACAACACACCTGAAAACAACAGACCATGAGGACACACCCACATAGGTAAGTACAAAAGCAGCACTCCCACAGACCACAACCCCTTGCAACATTGCAAACTAGAGAGGAGAGGAGAGGACACAGTAACATAGCAAGGACAGCAGCACACCACAGAAACGCACACATCACAACCACCACCACCACCACCAAACACCGGCACCACAAACCCCCTGCACATTACACAACACACACCGCACCAGCACCACAAACACCATGGCACCACAAAGAATGCCCAAGTTCACGCCCATTGAGCTGACGGTCATGGTCGACGAGATCATCAAGGTGCACCCACAAATCTATGGGAACCTGGTCCAGCACACACCACTAGCCACCAGAAAGAGAATGTGGAACCGGATCGTAGACCAGGTCAATGCAGTCGGGACCCTGCCCAGGAACAGAGTTGAAATCAACAAACGGTGGAATGACGTCAAGAGCCTGGTCAAGAAGAAGGAGAGCAAGAACAGAGTGCTGGCAGCCGTCACTGGCGGAGGGAATCCCGCGCTCTTTAAGACCTTCAAAGCGTGGGAGGAGAAGGTGCGAGTCATCATACATCCGGAGATCCTCGCCGGATTAGCAGGGGAGTGGAGGCTGGTAAGTACAAACTAATGTATACCAGCACACCGCTATGTACTCACATGCACTACCACCATGCCACAGCTCCCAGGGACAAACACCCCCATGTCCAGCACACAATACACAACACATCACACACACATGCAACAGACACCACCACACACAGCCCAAACCGAACAACTGTAAGATACGTGGGGACATGTGTACACTCAGCCAGCCACGTAACCACCAACAGGTCCCCGAGTATGCCAGAAGCGCCACAACGAGCACCCACCACACCCATGTGTCCGCCATAGCTGCACTAACCGACAAGTAACAGGTAAGTGGCAGGAACACAAAATGCAGTGGGTGGGAGGGTGGACAGCCCAAGTACAACACACACCAGGCCCCTAGTCCCACAGCACAGCAAGGAGGAGCATCCCCCACACCCCACAGCCACGTGTCAGCCACCGCAGTGCACACCGACAGCCGAAAGGTAGACATCACGGTCCACAACAATCGGTGTCAGTGGGTGTCCAGCCACCACCACGACCCACAACACCCCCCACCCCCACAGACCTGCAACATGGAGCACCCCCGCTTAGAACCATGTGGCATCCAGTACACTGCACGCCCGAACACCCTGCCGGTGGGAAACTGGACCGGGCTGGATTACTGGAGGCAAGAGGACCGTAACACGCCCAACCCCTGGGACATGTCACGTAGCAGACGAACACGCAGCACCGCCCACCGTCACGAACAAGTGAACAATGTGCACACGGACATGAACCACAGACTCACACCTCACATGACCCATCACAGACACAGCAACACCCAAGGAGCCACGTCTGCATGCACAAGCCACACTGAATATAGTACCACACGGCAGCCACTGTGCAACCCATCACACACAACCGAAACACCATTGAAGTCCTGTTCATGTAGCCCCTACTGCCTGTCAACCACACACCCCACAACTACGCCTATGTAAGACAAACAACACTAGACGCAACAGAGCGGAACAACATAAATGCACACGAACACCACTGAACCCATCAAACACACAGACACACCATGCACATACAACATACCATCCATCCCATCCGTCAGCCCCAGTCTCATGAAAGGCATGTCATCCGCACAGCTGCCACACATACAGCAGTCACGCTAAGATACATGCCCATGACCAACCATGTGTCAGAAGTCAATGAAGCGCACGTCACACTGTGAGCAACAACACACAACCTGGGCCACACCCCCCCCCGAGCACTGCAGTGATGCACATGGCACAGGGCAGCACGCACACCAAGGAGATGGGACAACTGCAATACGTTGGCTGGCACACAACCATCACTCACTCATAACGATGCGTCCAATGCCATGTCCAGTAATCACAACAGACAGCAAATATGCAGGCCATGTCAGACATGCACACACCTCAGACCATGCACTGTCATGCTGCCACAACACATGTCACGTTCGGCACCCATGGCTCACAGCATGTACCCCAAAAGCATATTCCCTCCCAAATGCGAATCTGGGGCATGGCCCCCATGTTGCCATATGCGTTCCTAAGCGTCCCATTTGAACACCAAAAGCAAAGTACAAACCAGACCCAGGATGGGCCAGGAGCCCGCATACACCAGAGTCACAATAAGTAGGGGCACAGCAACACACCCATCGGCATGGCCAATCCGTCCCATGCCACATGTGCACAGCACACAGTCCCATTGCCAAGCACACACAACTACAAATGGTACAGCCACACACACGCCTCCGGGAAACCCATGTACGAGATTGCATGAACTGTTAATGTCAGACGACAAATCCATACTTCGCCAGGTGCAACACAATAACAAATCTCATTCTCTCCACAGGTGACGAACTGCTGGATGCTGGGGATGGAGACAGCAGCCAGCACAGCCAGCCTACAAGCCCCCAACGAGGACACACGGATGTGGAGGATCTGTCCTCCACTTCGGACACGGACCACCAAGCAGGCCCATCTGGTGTGGCAGGGCCCAGCCGCTCCCCAGGACCCCTCCTACCCACCAACCCATCATCCTGGGCTGCTGAACATTCCCAGCCCCCTGCTGCCACTGTCGTTGCGGCCACACCCACGGACATTGCAGCCACACCCACGGTCATTGCGGCCACACCCACGGTCATTGCGGCCACTACCACTGCCGCAACCGCCACCATCGCCGCACCGACCACCACCGCCGCCACCACCACCACGTCTTCGCTGGCACCAGCCCCAGCGCAGGTGGTGGCCCGGCCGACTGGATCCACCCTGGGAGCCACAGCGAGGACCGTGGTGAGCAATGTGGCTAGTGGGCAGGCCGGTGGCAGCAGTACCGGTAGGAGGAGCAGGGTCAGGGAAACGCAAGTCTCCCTGGGAGCCATGCCCTGCCTCAAATGGCCAGAGTCCTTGGGGCCTATGAAGAGGCCCAAGGACAATGGGCCAGGTCTGCTTCAGACACGCGGGAGGTGCTGGGAGTGCTGAGGTCCATGGACGCCCGTATGGGCCAACTCGTGGACCTCATGGGCCAGCTGGTGGTGAGGTCACAGCCAGGGACAGCAGCTCCACCACCGCCACCACCTGCCGGGGCGCAGGGTCGTGCAGCTGTGTCCAGTTCCCCTGCGTCCACAGCCAGTGAGCACACCTCAACCACCAGCAGGTCGCAAGCAGGCACCCCCCTCGCAAACGTGGAAGGGGCCGTCCGAAGTGGAAACAGATCTCACGGGAGGACTTCGCACGCTCCAGACGCAAGTGAGGCAGCCAGCCAGCCTTCCTTGACCACCCACTGCATTGACTTGGACTACGATCCCACTCCACACGGCCATCTGGATGGCATGTGTCTGTTGGACCATGGACATAGAACCAGTGGGTACACCCTGAACATCACGCAGCCATGACCGACAGCTCATTGTCACTGCACACACCACTTTTGTCATCACCTTACACACAATCACATGTCACAGTTTGAAAGAAATGCACCTCTTACACAAACTGCTGTTTGTGCCCTGTGTTTTATTTGTACGGAATACAACGGCCACCTTGGGCAGAAAGGCACCTGATGCGTGGCATGGCAATGGAACCGGAGGGCCTGTAGGGACCTAGGGGTGGGAGACAGAACAGGAGCACATTCAATGAGTGTGTCACACACCCATCACACAGTACATGTCAACAACTACAAGCAATGTACACACATCGCACAGAGCAATAGGGCACAATGCCACAGCCACCAACAGTGGCATACTACCCTGGCCATGGAGCGTTGACACACAGCACGCAGTGAACAAACGGCCACCCTGACACAGCACACACACACCTGCACAGATACAGCCACATCAGCCGTCGTACATGGACACTCACCGTCAAGTGAAGTAGCGGGTGATGAGCTGCTGCCGCACATTACCAGCTTCCTCCTCTCCGCTGTCCTCCTCACTCGAGCTGTCCTGGTCTGCGGGCTGGGGCCCTGGTTGATCTCCGTCATCCACGATGAGGGGGATCTGCTTCCGAATGGCCAGATTGTGCAGCATGCAGCACGCCACCACTATCTGGCACACCTTCTGTGGGGAGTACGCCAGCGCACCCCCGGTGCGGTCCAGGCACCTGAACCTGGACTTGAGGAGGCCAAAGGTACGCTCGACCACACGTCTGGTCCTCCCATGTGCCTCATTGTAGCGATCGTCTGCTGGGGTGCGAGGATTCCTCAATGGACTGAGCAGCCATGCCCCATTCGGGTACGCAGAGTCACCTGGGTGTGAGGGACACAGAGAACCGTTGCTATTCCAACTGGACAGGGGACAGCATCGCACAACCAGCACGCTACACCACTCCACATACTCACCGACAATACAGCCACGATCCTGTTGCAGATTGGACATCAGTCGTGGCAAGATGCTGTTGCGCATTATGTGTGCGTCATGGGCCGAGCCTGGGAACTTTGCACACACGTGGGTGATCACCATGTCCGCAAGGCACACCACTTGCACATTCAGGGAGTGCGTGTGCTTCCTGTTGCGGTACAGGTGCTCAGTGGCCTGTGGTGGAACAAGGCCAACATGTGTGCAGTCAATGGCTCCAACGACGTGTGGGATTCTGCCAAGGGCATAGAATGCACCCTTCACTGCCGCCAATTCACGAGCCCTGGGGAAGCGGATGTACCTGTTTCGGTACAGCATCATGGCTGCCAGTACATCCCTCAGCACCTTGCTGAACATGGGCTGGGACATCCCTCCTCCACTGCCCACTGTGTGCTGGAATGACCCAGTGGCGAAGAAATGCATGGCGGCCATCACCTTAGCCGTGGGGGTGACAGCTGTCGGATACACCCTGCGGGGACGGAGATGGGGTTCCAACATGGCACACAGTCGATGCAGGGTTGGCCTGTCCAGCCGAAACTTCCTAATGACCTCTGTATCGTCCATGTCCGCCAGCAATTGGTATGGGCGGTCAATGTTCGGTCTCCGCCTAGGGAAAATGGCAGTGGACACATGTCAAAGCAACACAACACATAGCAATTTCGCATACACATCACTGACATGACTGAGCAAGCACATGAGCCACAGCCCAGCTGTCAAGCTGGGACGGCACGGCCACAATACACTTACACAGGTCTCCCAACAATGGCAATGGCTAGTGATACAAACCACTGCAATGTGCATGCACATGGGGATCTAGGCCCCAATGACTTGCGGGGCGTGCTGATGGGGACTGACTGCATATTCGTCAAGCGGCAACGCCACGGCAACATGAATGTCTGCTGAGCATGGAACTGCTTCCGAGGCTGGATGAGTATGGCACACGACGACGACGATGTGGGCACAGGCTGAGCGGCCAAAACAAGTGGGACCTGTGGCACGAGGGGATATGAGACAGTAGTAGGTATCAGCACTGCACCCTATGTACAGCACTGTACGGATCACACCTCCCGAAACATTGACAGGTGTCCACATTGACAGCCCCATGCCAAGACGGCTGTGTGCTTGCAGTCACACGTCACAGGTGAGAGGTTACATTGCACGTGCCAGGTGGCAGACGTACATAGTGGGAGCTGGCATGTGTGTGGATGTGTCTCCTGTTCAGGATCCACCAGATGGGCGCTGACTCTGTACTGACCATTGGACACAGCATGTTCCGTGGAAGGCTTGTGTGTGTGGGATGGTGGCACTGGATGTGCCTCCGTTGGGTGGGGGGCCATGCACAGGGCGGGTACGTCGATGATTGCGCATTGTTGGTCACGGTGGGTGCACCCACTAAGATGTGTTGCCCTGTGTTCAATTCCTATGTCCGCATGATGATGGACTGTAGATGTGGGCAGACTACACATTGGTCGATGTGCTGTCTATATGCATGTGCCTTCACACCAGGCACAGCTGCCTCTGCACATGTGACCCCTGCTGGACTCGCTGCTGGGTCTGTGGAGCTGATGCACCTTCTGTGCGTGGGGCGGACAGCTCTCCTCACTTCCCTCATTGCGCATGTCATGACTTTGCCGCAGGTGACATGGATCATGGAGGGCCCACATGTACGCGTGGGTAGGCTACACATGATTGTTCACTGGTCGCCACCCCCAGTCAGTGTTTCGAATGGGAAGGTTGTCGTGCTGGTGGTATATTCGATGTGGCGGATGGGCGGGCCTAGGTGCGGGCTTACATTCCGGACATGGGGGGGTAGTTGGATTGGCGACTAGTTGCAGTACACACGGGACACGTCTCTTCCTTTCCACATCTGGGTCATCCCTTGTACTCACTGACAGTGATACAGTCATCTTCGCCCCAGCCCTCATGTCCTCCCCTCGCTCCCCCAATATGCATGTGCACCTGCGAGGCTAGCGCTTGCACAGGCAGCCCCAAGCTCGCACCAGAGAGGGCAAGGAGTGTATGTGTGGGTCCAGTTGCACGAGTGGGCTGTCTCAGGGTATGATGTGTTACGGGACGCCGTCCACCTGCGTGGTGCCCCAAATGGAGACCCGGCCTGCATGGACTATGCATCACAGTCTTCGCCTTCCGAATCCGCCACCTGCGACACCCAGTGGCTGTGGCTGCCCTTGCGGCCAGGCCGCGTCCGTCTGTGACTGATGGCCCACACATTCACTCTTTGGCCTCTCTGGGGAGGGCTCGGGGGTGGTGGCGCACGCGCTTGCACTTAGTCGCAATGGCATGTGGCGTGGTTGGTATGATGGGCAATGGATGGGATGGTGCGAGCCACCTCCCGTGACGTCAGTGCTGCTTGTGCTGTGGTGCGTCCCCCTACACTTCCATCTGACTTGTGCCATGCTAGACGTTGAGGTTCTATTGCCTGCGTGATATGACCAGGAGGAGCGCGAGGAGACCTCTCACACACCATGCTCCACTGCCATCCCGTGCCCTGTATCGCCTGTGCGGATTGACTATGTTGGGGTTACACCTGGTCGACTGGGGCTGTGTGTGCCTTGTCAAGGGGCATGGCGGGCGCATAACAGGATCCAGCTTGTCCACAGAGGGTGGGCTGAGGTGCGCCTGGTACCGCTTTGTACGTGTGCCCGGCTGCTGTGCACACACGTGTTCACTCCCCCCGACAGGTGTCCTCTCACAATGCCCAGGGAAGCGGTGGTGTACTGTTCATGACCCCTCCCAACACGGCGTGCTCCAACTTGGCATGTGCGCATCTACCCGTCACACCCACCCACCTGAGCACTGCGTCCATACGACTTCACACGACACATGTGTGTCTTCCACAGTTGTGCTACTCATTTGCGTTGACATCCAATACCAGTGTACTACATGGTCATGTCACGACTGCCGTGTACTTCACATACTCTCATCCTCTCTCATTCGTACTTGTGAAATGAGTCAGCGGAGACAGTTTTGGTTTCAAACATTATATTGAGTCTTCTGTCCTCAGTGATGCAGTATAGTGGACACTACTGGCAGCGGAATACATGTTGAGGATATACTGAGCATGATTGCAAATGGGATAGGGTGTGGGGTTACATGTGATTGGCTGTTGCATGTGGGATGTGGGCTTCAGAGTTACATCTGCTTGGCCAAGGCTGTGCTAATGTACATTTACGTATAGCTGCGGAGCTGCGGACTTTGACACAGACGGTATACATGTAGCCTACCAGACCGCTTGGCATCATGGGCACAGTCCATCTCAGTTCCATGTGACAGGTTTGCTGCGGTTGCTCCTCATGCACGCGTGCATGTGAGATGACATCAGGGCATGTGCTTGCGTGCATGCAGCGGCGTGCCACTTGTTGTTGCAATGTGGTGGTTACTGGACATGTCACAGTCACTGGGGTCGTGTTGTTGTTGTATGCACTTGTCGTCCATGCAAAGGTCCTGGTATGGGATTCCCGGGGCGGGGGTGGGAGGGGTGCAGCACCCACAGACTCCAGGCGACCTATTCATGTCCACTGAGCGGTGTGTGTGTCCATGGGCGCTGGATCCATGTCGTGTCCTGGTTGTTCGTTCAGTTCCGTCCATGTGGGTGCGATACACAGACCCCATGCCACTGCCTCCCACGATGCATGCGGTGTTCCTGGATGTGATGGGGAACAGTGTGCATGCCCCGGTCATATCCGATGTCATGGCGATGTCGTTGATGGTGTGGTTACAGTTGCCGGTCGTTTGGTATGGCTGTTGTGGTGGTGACTGGCCAGTCCGTGCGGAAGCTAAGCATGGGTGCGGGGTTGGACATCATAGGTCAATCGGGGAACCTGCGTTGTGGTCCGACGAATTTACAGGTTGTCAGGTATGCGATGCCGTCCAGCAGGGCTTCCATGTCATTGGTGGTGTACATGTTTGCCAGCCAATGTAGCGGATGGTGGCTGTCAAGGTGTTGTTCGTAAGTTGTCCCTTGGAGGACCATGATGGGGCATGCTGGGTGACATTCGATGTAGCTGTTCTCGATGATCCGTCGTGTGGAGGCACAGTGGTCCCATTTCAGTGCGGGTGCGATGTTGGCCACATACGCCATGCCCCCATAGGCAGAGCAGGCCCTGTCGTGTGCGTCCAGAGGGAGGAGTAGTGGTAGCAGGTCCGCCTTTAGACATGCCGGGTTGGAGAGGCACATCTCCACGGGATGCTGGTAGGGACACCTCCGACAGTAGAAGACGGGCATGACGCAGCTGAACAATGTGATGCGGTAAGTCAGTCGGTAACTTACGTTCAGCAGGGACAGGAGATCGCATCCCAATATATGTATCAGGTTGGTTTTGTACAGCTTGAGCTGTCCGGCGTAGTTGGGTAGGTGTGTTGCGGTTGCCATTTCGCAGCGGTGCGTTGTGGTGGCGTGCTCCGGCTGTGTGTGCAGTCTGCAATGTGCACGCTCCGAGGTTGCTGTGAGCTCTGTGTAGTCGTAGGGAGACAGGACTTGTGTTCTGTTGGCTTGTGCGGAGGACATGGGCCCTCATCCCACATGCTTCTCAGACAGTTCAAGGTCAGTGATGTGTGACTCCTTCCAATTAACTTGCATGTGGCCGACATGGGGGAGTGTTTTCTTTTTTCTTCCCCGTCCGTTGTGTGCTTCTGTGATATGCGCTATCTGCCCTGTGGTCGGTCTCCTCGGCATGCCTGTGTTGGTCTTTTCTTGGACAATGGCTGTATTCACCGGCTTCTTTCGTAGGGCTGTGGTTTCGGAGTTGGAATGGAAGGTCATTCAGTGCTGTCTGCTCTCCCTTGTGTGGGCGGCAGGCTGCCTTTCCGCTCTGCGTTGGGCCTTGTGTGTGAATGTTATTCTTGGGCCACCTGTTGTCGGTCCCCGGGCTCTTTGGTGTTCCGTTTTATATGTCTTGTTCATATGTGCAGGGTGGTATGGGTGTTTCAGTGTGGTACTGGCGTTCCTCTTCCCGAAGGGGCCCTGCTTCTCCTAGTTGGTGTTGCCGCCGCTGTGTGCTACGCCATGTTTGTTACACTGGGGTGTGTCCTGCTGTTGCGTGACTTCACTGACATGTGTGCGTCGGTTGTGTGGCGTTGGGTGTTGTCCGTGAATTGGGCGTTGGGGACATGTCTGTGGCAGGCCTGTCACGTGTCATGTGCGTTCGGGGTGGGGCTGATGTGTGTGCTGCTTGGTTGTGTCCCTGTGTCTGTGTGCGACGCATGCATGGCGCTGCGGTTGGCCTCTGCGTTGTGCGCATGTGTGGCGGCGTCATCGCCGCTTTGGGGCCGTGACGGGGTAGTTGGTTCCTAGTCCCAGGTGGTGTGTACACATGTGTTACGCGATGTTACGATTTGGCCTGTGTGTCATATGTGGATGCAATGGTGGATGTGTAGTCTACACGCGGGGGTGGGGGTTGTCCGCTTTTTCCGCCCTTGCACTGTGTGCGCTGTTTGCGTGCACTTGTTGTGTGTGTGCCTACCTGCGTCTCCGCGGTACGTTGCGTCCTTGGTGGTGCATCAGCAAGAGCATGGGGAGGGCCTGCAGTGCTGGATTCATGCTCGGGGAGCCGCTTCTTCGTTGTCCGTGCTCGGCGTCCGTGTTACCGCTTCGGTTTGTCGTACGGTGTCTCTTAGCCGTGGGAGCCGTTTGTTTGCGGCATCGTAATTTATACGCCGGGCGGGACGTGATTTCGTCGGACGGTGTGTGTCAATTGTGCTGCGCCGCTACGTGTACGGACGCACTTTGATGGCGGACGGTGTTGCTGGCTTGCCGGCGGTGTTTGGCCTACTTTTCGCATCGTAATTGGGCGGGCGTGTGGACTGCTGCGTGCCGGCGGTAACTGGTGGTTTTTGCATCCGCCAGCACGGCGGTTGTGCTTCCGCCCGCCATCGTAATGACCCCCTTAATTTTGATTTCAATCTTTAAATAATTTAAATATGTCAAACTCAAGTTTATTTGCATAGTTAATGAAAACCATTGCATACCAATAAAACCGTTCAAGTACATTTGTTTAAAATACAGTGTTATGACACTAAAACCCATTTACTCTAACAACTAAAGGAATCTTTGCTGCACACTATGCAATTTATCCTGCGTTAAAGTTCAATTATAGTAAGGTGCCACATGAATAAATATCTTATAGTAAACCTGTGGACAAACCCGTAATCTCTTCTAATTTAAATATGTTAAATTAGATAAAAAGTAGATGTTCAAAAAAAGAATTCTCTCCTAAAATTAAAAAAATATTACTCAATACCAATTATTAAGTGATATAAAGAACTAATTAATAGATGTTTAAATATATTTTAATAAAAATTAAAGTTAAAGGAATTATACATTCAAAAAAAGATGCTAAATATTTACAAATCAAATCATAAGTATACTTTATGTTATATTGTTTAATATTAAAATATACGTATTTAAATGTTTAGCTATTTTAAATAATCTAATTTAATTTAACCTTATTTCCTATAGGGTTTCCTTTTATGTTCCTAACACTATTTCTTTCTGTGGGAGAGATATGCAGAGCCTGGTGTTGGTCATGTGTGGTGCTGAACTCACCCCAGCTCTGATCTGGATCAATGTACTACTGTTTTGGGACCCTTTTTGACTGTAGCAATTTTAGAAGTGTAGTTTGTAAATAGCAATTGGCTTACTCTTTTGTGGGTGGGCTCATATCCCTCCCTAGCCCTCCGCAAACCCCTTCTTACTACTCCCTATTCCCCTCCCATTTAATAGAAAGTATGCCCCTTTTTCCAGCCACTCACACTGGGCCCTCTAGTGCGATATTCTCCCCATAGAAAAGATAAGAGAGATGGAGGTTTACACTTGTAGGTTTGTGATTGGCATTTTATAGTACTTTAGTAATGCTACTGTACTACTACTACTAATTGTACTACAAGATGCCGTTTATGAATAGGCCCCATAATGTTTTCCTTCTTTTCTCCCTTGTCTGAATGTGCTTAGAAGAAAGGCCAGAATATGAAAAGTCAGCACCCCAGTGGGCCAAGACTTTAAATGCAGGGCCCAATCGTTTTAAAGAGATGAAGCCTGAAGCAAATCAATATCTTATCGGGACAAAAAACCAAGGACCGCATTTACAAAAAAATGACGCCATTTTGCTGTGC
This sequence comes from Calotriton arnoldi, assembly GCA_963921515.1. Lineage (NCBI taxonomy): Eukaryota > Metazoa > Chordata > Amphibia > Caudata > Salamandridae > Calotriton > Calotriton arnoldi. The sequence goes on from CAWUFW010008734.1 coordinate 126,884, forward strand.
TGCGCTGCATAATTTTAAATACAGAAGGATGCGTCGTATTAACAACAATATGATGCATCCATGTGCTTTCCTTTGCGCTGATGCACAATGGGCTGCCATGCACAGGAGCAGGCACCCTTGCGTCATGTTGCAAGGGTGCCTGTGTTGTGGTGATGATTGTTTTTGTTCAGGAAGGGACACCTTCCTGCACAAAAACAATCATTGATGGAATTTTCCTTTTTCTATGCATGCTGCAGATTGCAGCACGCATAGACAGAGGAAAAAACGAGGAGAAATAAAAGTATTTCTCTTCGACATAATATCGAAGACAAAAATATCTACATACACAAATATCGATGTAAAAATATCGATAGTCAAAATATCGACATCCTATATTTAAAATGTAAATGACAAAAATATCGAAAAAATATATAGATGTAAAAATTTCGGTGTCCAAAATATTGTTTTTTTTTTATATATAAAAAATAATGTTAATACAATTATATTATAAAATTACTAAAAAAATTACTTAGATATAATATACATTTCAAAATATAATAAACAAATTTAATTTAAAAAAATGTAAACGTACATATATAAAATTTAATATATAAATGTATATTTACTTTAAAATAATTAATAAACTAATAACTTTAATTTATTTTAAAATATTATAAATATATAAAATTAACAATAAAATATATATATATATACATACACCTATAACATAAAAATATAATAAAAACATTATATTATAAAAAAAAATACTAAACTATTTATACATTTTTAAACTTACATTTTGCACTCCATTGAGTGCAACAGTAGAAAAATTGTTGACCAGCGTAGGGGTAAAAATTGACTATTCCCACTGCAATTACTGCAACAGTAGGGAAAGTGTTGGGTAGCGTAGGGGTAAAATTATTATTCCCACTCCAGTGAGTGCAACAGTAGGGAAAGTGTTGGCTAGCGAAGGGTAAAAATTACTATTCCCACTCCAGAGAGTGCAACAGTAGAGAAAGTGTTGGATAGCGGAGGACTTCAAATTATTATTCCCACTCCAGAGAGTGCAACAGTAGGGAAAGTGTTGGATAGCGAAGGGTAAAAATTACTATTCCCTCTCCAGAGAGTGCAACAGTAGGGAAAGTGTTGGATAGCAGAGGGTTAAAATTTATATTTCCCAAAAATTAAAAATAAAATAAAAAAGAAATAAAATACCAACTAAATACAAAAAATGTTAATAACACAAAAATAAAAAATATATAAAAATATAAAAAATTACAAAAGATAGAAAAATATTTTAATGTTAAAAAGTACTAAAAATGAACTACAAACATTAATTTATAAAATAAAAATAAAAAAATTATAAACAAATAACTATTTAATATAAATTCATTATAATCAAAAAAAAATTAAATAAATTACTTCACACCATATTCCCCCTATAAACGCACAAACAACTCCTACATAATTGACACAATTAACATAATTACCAATTAATTAATTATAATTAACAAACAATTAATATTTCATTAATAATAAATGAATTACCACAAACAACACTATAAAATCGAAATATAAAATAAATACTAATAAATAAAAATTATTAATTACTTTATTAAAATTAAATTACTTCCCACCCTATTCCCCTATAAACCTACAACCCGCTTCTAAAAAAAAGAACACAACATAAATATCAATTAATTAATTAATAAAAATTGATCACCAAATAATTAATTAATAAAAAAATATGTATAAATACTAATAAATAAAATCTATTAATTACTTTATTATAATTAAATTACTTCCCACCCTATTCCCCTATAAACCCACAACCCGCTCCTAAAAAAAGTAACACAATTAACATAATTGTCAATTAATTAATTAATAAAATTTGATAACCAATTAGTAATTAATTAATAAAAAATTATTTATAAATACTAATACATAAAATTATTAATTACTTTATTATAATTAAATTACTTCCCATCCTATTCCCCTATAAACCCACAACCCGCTCCTAAAAAAAATAACACAATTAACATAATTATCAATTAATTAATTTAATAAAAAATAATCACCAATTAATAATTAATTAATAAAACATTTACTATAAATACAAACAAATAAAAGTTATTAATTACTTTATTATAATTAAATTACTTCCCACCCTATTCCCCTATAAACCCACTACCCGCTACAGAACTAAAATTCACAAAATGTATTTAACATAAAATTAATCACTTCTAAAAATTAAACACATACATTAAAAAAAACAGCTATACTTATACAAAAAAATTAGATCACATACTTTTAACATACATACTAAAATACAGAACACTAATATAAATATCGATATTATTAACAACGTTATTTTTACAAACGATATAACTGACTTCGATATTACTGAAAACGATATTTCTTACCTTCAAGTCGATATTCTGGTCCACGATATTCTTGCAGTCGATATTATGCCACTTCGATATTCACAACTCGATATTCTGGCACTTCGAAATTCACAACTCGCTATTCTGTCTGTGCACCTTGCGCCACACCTACGCCGTGGGATTCTGATTCATTCCCAGCTTTTGAAAACTATGTAAATCTGGGAATGTGTCAGGGTCCATGAATGTTGCTTGAGAGCACCCACAGCTACACCCATGGAATGCCCCTTTTGCGCAGAGTAATGCTTGAAAGGAGCCCATATTTTCAAGGCCATGAAAAATCATGCAGGGTGAATTTAATCATCTATACTTTGGCATCTGATATCCTTAACGCCATCTCTGAGGGCTATGGGATAGTTAGACGGGACAGTGTTTGCCAGAGAGGAGGCGGGATCGCCATTATCTTTAAGGAAACTATTCCTTGTACTTTCATGGAAATAAATAGTTGATTGCGAGGCAGCTTTTTTACTCTAACAATATTGAGCAAGTGAATGCTTACTGGTAGCTTGATTTATCCCCCCCCCCCGACCAGCTGCTAAGTTTGGTTCTGCATTGGCAGACATGTTACCATTTCTTTCTTTGCGCGATAAAAATGTCCTAATTCTGGGAAACCTCAATCTGCACTTTGAGCATGGAAAGTGTTGCCTGGCTACTGCTTTGATCGAAGATTCTGGAGACCCTTCAGATGGTACAGATAGTCCATTCACCCACTAATGTTTTGGGGCAGACCCTAGATGCAATTTTCTCTACAATTCCAGTTATGGATCCGATCCAGCTTGCTTGGCCAGATCAGTATATGATTTCCTTTTTGATCCCGCTACCAAAGTCTATTAGTCCACATAGAGGAAATGTGTTAGGTAAAACACGTCAATGGGCTAAGGTATCTGGGGAGATTTTTACTGAAGCCTTATTGCATAATGTACTTGTGTTTAGTGAGGACATTGATCTGGCCAACTCCCATCTAGATAACTGGCTCATTGGAGCGCTAGATGAGATTGCACCTTTGGCGAAATCATGGGCAATACACTCCACACCTTTCTGCTGAATGGTACAATGAGAATCTCCTGCTACTGAAAAAGTCTTGTAAATGCTTGGAGCATGTGTGGTGAAAGGATTATAAAGCTGAAAGTATAGCTAATTATAATAAAGTGCTTAAAAATTGCAGGAAGATCCCTAGCACGTGTAGACGTTTCTACGCACAAAAGATTGAGGGGTGAGCCAACTCCTTGACGGAACTCTTTTCTATTGTTAAATCCCTGTCATATTTGGAACCAGTGTCGGCCCATCACCCCCTGTCTGTAAAGAGTTGTAATGAGATTGCTAATTTCTATTCGGATAAAGTAGCCAAAATCTATGACTCCTTGCCGCAGGATGCTAGGATCTTTTAGTGCTTGGAGACCTGGGGGCCGATTCCGATCTGGGTCGGAAAACTCTCTGACCGAGCCGGATCCGGAGAGATTTCCGACCGAGCCGGACTCCTGCAGTCCGACCGAGCGAGTACGATGCGGCCGCATGCTGCCGGACTCGATTCGGTCGGACTCCCATTGAAGTCAATGGGAGCCGGTCATACGACGCGTACATGGGCTCCCAGTGACTCAATGGGTACGTCGCGAACAAGGGGGCCCCCTGTAGTGGGTACGCGTTGGTGCCATCCGCACCGTACACGCATGTATAGGGGGGACCCTTGGGTCCCCCCTGTGTTCGACTCGTATGGCTACGGGTGCAGGGGGGTCCGGCACGGACCCCCCCAAGTCCGGCTCCGGGTGCGTTTCCGAGCCGGACGCTCCGACTCGATCCGGCTGTCCGACGCGTCCATCGTACTCGCTCGGTCGGAAAACGTCTCCATTGCGCGCCACAAATCGAGTGCGACCGAGTCGGACGGAGCGGGTCGGACACGGAAACGAGTCGGTCGGCGATTTCGCATTCACTCGCATCGTACTTGCTCGCTCGGACGACTGTACGAATCGGTCGGAAACAAAGCCTCCGACTCAGATCCGGTAATGCCGAATCTGATTCGGAGCCCTACCGACCGAGATCGGAATCGACCCCCTGGTCTGTAGCTCCATTCTCTGTGAATGGCTTCTTCAGTTTTATCCCACCTCTCTGGAGGAGCTTAGGGGACTCTGTTCTAAAGTCAGATCTGGGTCACCTATGGTCCCGGGTTTGCCTAAAATTCCACTCTTGGCCTGGAAGCTATTTTACCTCTTTTGTGTAATCTGATTACGTAATCTCTTAACACGTGTCAGCTACCCTCGAAGTGGAGCATGACGTTGTTGTGGCCATTTTCAAAAAGCCCACCTTAGACCCAGCACTGCCTAAAAATCTGAGACCGATTTCGCTTCTGCCATATTTTGCAAAAGTGGCAGAAAAACAGGTTAATGCTCAACCCACTAAGTCCATTGAGATTAACAACCTGCTTCATCCCTCTCAAGCTGGTTTTAGGACGCAGCATTCGACAGAGTCAGCTCTGTTTCTAGCCTCAGAGTCACTCAGACTCTGTGCAGACATGAGGCAGACTGCAGCCTTAATTATGTTAGACCTCAGCGCAGCCTTTGAATCCGTATTCCATGGCCTTCTATTAGAGACGCTGTGGAGTTGCGGTGTCGGCGGACTAGCTCTGAGGTGGCTAGCCACCTTCCTTCAAAACCACACCATCCAAGTTTCTCAAAGGCCCTTCTCCTCGGATACGTTGTCTCCATGCCGGGGGGTGCCGCAGGGCTCCCCCTTAAACCCTACCCAATTCAATCTATATATGCGCCCCCTTGGCAGAGATCATCAAACTACACAATATTTCAATTGTGCCCTATGCCGACGATACTCAGCTGATTGTACCTCTCTCCCAGGAAACGGAGGGTGCTGCTGTACAATTTAGGCTGTGCCTCATGGATTTGGCAGAGTGGATGGCGAAGAGCTGTCTCAGGCTCAATGCCAATAAAACAGAGGTCCTCATTGTGAGTAAAGCTCCATCTTCATGGTCTTCGGTCTGGTGGCTGTTCCAGTCCCCAAACAAAAAGTAAAGGATCTAGGAGTCTGGTTTGACCCTAAGCTGACTTTTGATACCCAAATAAGTTATGTTGCAGGGAAATGTTTTAACACACTAAAAATTCTGAAACAGATCATGAATTTTCTCCCACTGAAAGCCAGAAGAACTATAGTCCAGGCTCTGGAGACATCTCAACTGGACTATTGTAACATTCTCTACATTGGGGCCACCCAAGGGTGACGCCATAAACTACAGGGGCCGATTCCGATTCCGGCCGGAAAACGTACCGACCGACTCGGAGCCGGAATTAATTCCGACCGACACGTACCTGTGCAGCCCGACCCGCCAAGTACGATGAGAAGCGAGCAAAACCCGACCGACTCGTACGGAACAGAAGCCGAAGGACCGAGTCGCGCGGAAAACAGCAATCCGGCCGGAAAAACACGCGATTCGAACCGACCGACTCGCACCCGGAACAATACCGAACGAGACGTACCCGCGGACTCCCACCCGCCAAGTACGATGCAAGGCGTGGAAAACACGACCGAGTCGCACGGAGGACAAGCCGTACGACCGACACGCATACAAAACTGCGAGCCGAAGCAACCCAAAACACCGTGACCGACGCGTACGCAGCATAGAAAACAGCACAAACACAGCGTGAACGAAACGGACGAGCCCGTACGAGACAACTGCAGGGTCCGACTCGGTCACAAGAACGTCTCCTACATGCACGAAAAGTACAAAGGGAAAATACACAAAGAAAGGCCAAACAAGCAATTACAAAGCCAATAAATACTGGGGGAGGGGCAGGGAACAAAGACACACCCACAACTCCACCCATATAAAGGACACAAATCCCTACCATGATCCTTTGCAAATTCAAATTACCTGCCAGCACTCAACAGACAGCAACCACACACCCACAGCTCATCCATCACACAAGCCACACACCATCAGCACCACAACAAATAGAAACCTCACATACACCTAGCAAAACACACACTCACACACCTTCACCTGCACACCAACACACACATCACTCACCATCACCACCCATCACCATGCCCCCAAAGAAGAATCACAAGTTCCCAGATAGTGAATTGGAAGTCCTGGTAGATGAGATCCTCAGGGTAGAGCCACAGCTCTTTGGTACACTGGTCCAACAGACACCCATGTCACAGAAAACAAAGATGTGGGAGAGGATCGTCAACAGGGTGAACGCACAATCACCATGTTTGCGCACAAAGACAGACATCCAGAACAGGTGGTATGATGTGCGCAGGAGGGTCAAGGAGCTGCTAAAGAAGGACTACATCTTGAGCCAATACACCGGCAGTGGCCCTCCTGCCAAGCCAGTATACCTCAGGCCCTGGGAGGAGAAGGTGCGGGCCATCCTACCACCAGTGAGCGTCTATGGACTAGAAAACATCCCAGAGCCTGGTGAGTACACAACAAATGTACACAATATTCTGCGACTACACACACACATCACTGTCAAGGGGAGAGTCAAACCATGCACACTTAGCAAATACACAGCAACCAGAACAGAATCATCCCAAAATGTGTATGTCACTCAGAGAAACACAACACATGCCATCACAAAGTGACATTTAACTGTGTCATCACATGTACAAACACAACTACAACTACAGCTAGGCAGTGGCACAAATATAACTGACAAACACATCCAGACAAGTAGCCACCACTACAACACCAGCACACAGTGAAGCCCACTGAAAGAAAGGAAATATGTGTATGCTGGGCAAGTCAGTGTAGCCAATAGCATGATGGGAGTTGTAGGCACAGATATTGCTCACCCCCACAACTGTCCCATCAACACCACCCTGAACTATGCGCACATCACAGGGAGTGGAAAACAACTTACAAGATGGCTGACACTGGCTACTGCTGTGGGGAGCACAAGGCCCTGCTGGCAACTGTGCACCAACCAACAGCAGGACACCACTGACTGACATCCTGAAAGACAACTTGCACTCCCTGCAATGGAAGCACGTTCCATGGTGGGATATCTGGCTGGGTGGGAAGGAGGACTCACAGCCCTGACCATAGTTACCAGCAGCGTTTCTCACACACACCCCTAACACAAACTCCACAAAACTCACCTGGGAGAATGCATTGCCTCACACTCCAATCAAATATCCCACAAAGAACCACAACCCTGTGTCATGCTGAGTGAAGCACAGGGACACACATGGGACTTGTAGCAAAACTAACCCCAGGATAACACTGTCAGCCATCTTGTCAGCACAGGCACACAACCCCACAGGGAAGCAGAGTCAAAGGGAAGGAAGCATGGGCATGCTGGGAAGGGGGGTGGAGGCAATAGCATGATGGGAGTGGTAGTCACAGCTCAACATCCCCCACCCACATGGCCCAGCAAGCTCACCCTCAAGCAAGCACACCCCACAGAGAGTGGAAAGCCCCATCAAAGATGTCTGACACTAGTGCTCTGTTGTGGGGAGCACAAGGCCCTGCTGGCAACTGTGCAACAACCAACAGCAGGACACCACTGCCAGCCATCTTGCCATTGCTCTCACACTCACACACACTGAAGTCCACCCAAAAGCAAGTAAGTAAGTAAGGGATTATAAATCGGGTTGCTGCGTGAGCGCGCAGCGGACGCGCGCAGCGGGCGCGCCGCTGGCGCGCCTAAGGCAAGCCCGTCTGCACCCGTCCGCGACCTTAACGCTGCCAGCGCCAGCTATACTGTTCAAAATGGATCTGGGGTAAGAATTCACTGGTCTAGAAAACAGCTCTTGGATTATAATGTGGGGCAATGCACCCATCCTACTTACCCTAACCTTTGCCTGATAAACCGGGACCAGTGTTTTCAATGCAACACCTGCTCCTTTGTTATGGGGGCATTGGAGGGGCCACAGGAGGTAGAGGCAGGCGGTGTTAAGTCTCCGACTACTGAGACAGACGCCAATAAGCCTACTATAAGAGCCTGCCTGGTTAACTGCAGATCTCTCCCTAAACACTCAGAGGACATCTGGTTTTCCCTCGAGCTCAATCGCTGGGACCTCATGTTTCTGACAGAAACTTGGCTTACAGACACCTCTTACCCTGATATCGCTCTGGCACTTCCCACTGGTTTTAAAATCTCCAAGGTGAATCGAGCAGACAGCAGGCGAGGAGGAGGTCTTGCGATTATTTGTAATGATAAATGGGATATCTGGTGTAAAAAAATTGAGAATATTGGCACTATTGAGGCTATGTCCTTTTCCATTCAAACCTCTCTAGGACATACCTTTGCGGGCATGCTGGTTTATCGACCCCCGAGTTCCGTAGTTGCCAACCTTTTAAAATTAGGGGACATTGTTGCTGATCTCTCATTAAGATATGCCAATTTTACGGTTTTGGGCGATTTTAATGTCCATATGGACAGGCAGGATTGTGCCTTGGCGCTCCAAGTGACTGAGATGCTGGGTGGATTAAACTTGATTCAGCAGGTTATGTCTGCCACACACTGCGCTGGTCATATGTTGGACCTTATTTTCTCTAACGACCCTACCATCAGAGTAGAGGTTCCTCTGCCTTTGACGTGGTCAGACCACTGGTTAGTCCCTTTTAGTTTGTCCAGGCACGGTGGGACACACCGGATGAGACCAGAGTTTGAAAAGAAGAGAAACTGGAGGAAAGTATCTATTGAGACCATGGGCCCGGTCTTGCGTGACATCCCTCTCCAGCTCACAGGCAATCCCAGCTTAGATGCAACCTCATTTAATGAATGGGTTGCTTCTTCTCTGGACGCCATCGCCCCCATGAAAATGTCAAAATCGGCTAGGAAAAAGCCTTCCGCTCCTTGGTTCTCGTCAGAGCTCCAGTCTGAAAAAGCATATGCAAAAAACTGGAGCGTATTTGGCGGAAAACGTATAATTCGGATGCGAAGAGCACCTATAAAGCTGCACAAAAAAAATTCCATGCTCTTAAACGCTTGTCAATTAAGAATCATCTAGCCAAACAAATTAAAGATTCAGACAATTCTCCTAAAGAAATATTTAAGATTGTTCAAGATTTTATGAAACCTGAGGCCACTTTGAGTAAGATTGTGCCTTCAGCTGTTTTATGTAGGGATTTGTCAACTTTTTTCAAGGAAAAGATTCAATCTATATATTCCACATTCTTGGGGTCAGGAGATAGGCCAATTACACCTTCGGCTTATGTTTCTCCCTGTCTTTGGACTGAATTTCAGCCTTTCTGCCCGTCTTTATCTCTGAAAGACCTTGTCAGAATTAAATCAGGCTCGCCCTTGGATCCCTGCCCAGCTAGATTTTTTAACTTACTGGCTCCTCTTTTTAACTCTCAGTTAAATGCTATTTGGAACACCTCTCTAAGGTTGGGATGCTTCCCTTCAGTGTGGAAAGAGGCCCTGGTCTTGCCAATTCTTAAAAAGGAAGATGCAGACCCGAGTATACTCAAGAATTTCAGGCCTATTTCGCTTCTTCCTGCCCCTGCTAAAATCTTGGAGAAGGAGGTTCAGAGACAACTCTCTAATCACCTGGAGTCTAATAATCTCCTTCACGACTCCCAATCGGGCTTTAGGAAGGGTTATAGTACAGAGACGGCCCTGTTGGAAGTGGCGGAAACCATCCGAGAATCCTTAGACCATGGTAGCTGTGCTATGCTTGTGCTGTTAGATTTATCTGCAGCCTTTGATACGGTCTCTCATTCGATTCTTTTAGACCGTCTGACACAGCTGGGTATCTCGGGTACCATCTTAAATTGGTTCCAATCCTTCCTGGAGGGGCGATCCCAGCAGGTCCTCCTTCGTCCTTATGTCTCTTCCTCTTGCGCCATGGGCTGTGGAGTACCTCAGGGTTCTGCGTTAAGCCCGACCCTATTTAATATCTATTTGGCCCCTCTGGCTGCATTAGTTGAGCAGTGTGGCGTGCGTATAATTTCATACGCTGATGATACGCAGCTGGTGTTCTCATTTAAAGATTCCAAGATGGCTGCATTTGACAGCTTTAGGCAATGCCTAATTAAGATTGTTTCATGGATGACAGATAACTGTCTTAAATTGAACACCGATAAAACTGAGGTGATGTTCTTTAACCAACCATCACCTCCACCGGCTGATTTATGGTGGCCATTGCAGTTGAATCCCCCTCCCACCCCAGTTTTATCTGTCAGAAATTTGGGTTTTAGATTTGACTCGGAATTGTCGGTGAAGGCCCAGATTGGCCAAGTTTCTAGAGCATGTTTTTGGAAGCTCAAAAGTTTGCGTAGATTTCTTTATTTATTACCGATGAACTGTCGGGCCACCATAGTCCATGCTTTGGTTACGTCCCAGCTAGACTATGCCAATAGCTTGTATCTTGGCCTCCCTGCCTATCTTATTCAAAAGCTCCAGACAGTTCAAAATGCTGCTGCTAGGTTTCTTAGAAACGTGCCTCTCCGGCATCACATTTCCCCCCACCTGCGCAGTCTTCACTGGCTTTCAGTAAAGAGGAGAATCGAATTTAAGGCCTTGTTACTTGCCTTTAGAGCTACTAGAGAAAGTGGACCGGGTTATCTGAGGCTTAGACTTCGGAAATACCACCAGAACAGGACCCTGCGTTCGAACTCCCAGTTTCTTCTCTGCTCTCCTTCCTACCGTAAAGCCAGGATGGGAGGGCGCGCCTTTGCAGTAAGAACAGCCGCTCTTTGGAATGCGATGCCTCTCTACTTGCGCAAAGCAGAATCTGAAACCACTTTTAGGAGTGCTCTGAAAACTTGGCTTTTTGATCTCCCTTAGCTTGCTTTCTTTTCTTTCTTCTTTTTTCCTTTGTCTCTGTGTAGCGCCAGGACACCGCCGCTGGTGGTAGCCGAGCGCTTTATAAATGTCTTGGTATGGTAAGTATGGGCATGCTGGGAAGTGGGGTGGAGGCAATAGCATGATGGGAGTGGTAGTCACAGCTCAACATCCCCCACCCACATGGCCCAGCAAGCTCACACTCAAGTATGCACACCCCACAGAGAGTGGAAAGCCCCATCAAAGATGTCTGACACTAGTGCTCTGTTGTGGGGAGCACAAGGCCCTGCTGGCAACTGTGCAACAGCCAACAGCAGGACACCACTGCCAGCCATCTTGCCATTGCTCTCACACTCACACACACTGAAGTCCACCCAAAAGCAAGTAAGTATGGGCATGCTGGGAAGTGGGGTGGAGGCAATAACATGATGGGAGTGGTAGGCACAGATATTGGTCACCCCCACAACTGTCCCATCAACACCACCCTGAACCATGCGCACATCACAGGGAGTGGAAAACAACTGACAAGATGGCTGACACTGGCTACTGCTGTGGGGAGCACAAGGCCCTGCTGGCAACTGTGCAACAACCAACAGCAGGACACCACTGACTGACATCCTGAAAGACAACCTGCACTCCCTGCAATGGGAGCACGTTCCATGGTGGGATATCTGGCTGGGTGGGAAGGAGGACTCACAGCACTGACCATAGTCACAAGCACCTCCCCTCACACCCCCCTCAACACATACTCCACAGAAGCCACCTGGCGGAATGCAAGGCCTCACATCCTAACTCAAGGTCCCACAAAGAACCACCGCCCTGGGTCATGCTGTGTGAAGCACAGGGACACTCCTGGGACATTTAGCCAAACAACTGCCCGGACAACACTCCCAGCCATCCTGTCAGCACAGGCAGCCCACCCCACAGGGAAGCAGAGTCAAAAGGAACGGAAGTATGGGCATGCTGGGAAGTGGGGTGGAGGCAATAGCATGATGGGAGTGGTAGGCACAGATATTGGTCACCCCCACAACTGTCCCATCAACACCACCCTGAACCATGCTCACATCACAGGGAGTGGAAAACGACTGACAAGATGGCTGACACTGGCTACTGCTGTGGGGAGCACAAGGCCCTGCTGGCAACTGTGCAACAACCAACAGCAGGACACCACTGACTGACATCCTGAAAGACAACCTGCACTCCCTGCAATGGAAGCACGGCCCATGGTGGGATATCTGGCTGGGTGGGAAGGAGGAGCGGATGACAACCAAATACAACCAATGCAGACCATGTACACACCCCAACATTCACATAGAAATGCCCAAATAATGCAGGACAATGTGCTACACCAATATCAACCCTTGACTGTGACAACTTAGGACAATGCATTGTACAGGCCCGCATCCAGAGGCACAGTCACAACTGTCAGGTGTGTCAACCATTGATGCCTGCAGAAACATAACATACATTGTGTGTGTCTCCCAAAAACAGGTGATGATGGGGACACAGCAGCAGATGCTGAGGAGTCCTCGTCCCAGGCTCAAGAGGATACGGAGCTCACTGGTGTGGAACAGCCTCTGCCCTCCTCGGATGACGAAGACTTACCTGGCACCTCCGGAGCAAGTCATCATGCAGCACCAGCAGGACCACCAGCTGCACCCCCTGCACCCACCCCTCCAACGACTGTCAACACACATACCACCCCTGCCGACACGGACAGACCAAGGAGCAGCACCACCACCAGTACAGGGACCCTGGACCAACGTGGGGCCAATGGCACCACCACCACCAACAACCCACAAGGTGGCCCAGGGTCACCTGTGCCTGCCACCTCAGGTACTGCACGTGTCGCCAGGGGTGGTGGGAGGGGTGGGAGACATAGGTCGCTGCTCACAGAGGGGTCTGGACTGCATGATGACCCACAACTGGCACGCATAGCCGATGCGTACCAGTCCAGCCCCGGAGAGTTCAGCCAGGTAGTGGGGCTCCTCAGGGACATCAAACAGCAGCAGGCTGCCCATCATGCCTGCTTGGACTCACACATGTCCCGCGTGGAGTCCAAGTGGGACACACTGCAAGAGATGACGGCGGTGCATAGGGACATATTACAATGCCTCCGCCAGATGAGCAGCAACCAGTCAACACCTCCCTGTGTGCCCACAACATCTGCTGCTGAAAGAACTGCAACTGCCACAGGGAGGCAGGATGACTCTGGCGGAGAGTCCCCTGCACCGCAGCAGCCTGCACTTGAGGATCCCCCCCCCCAAGAAGAGGGGCCGTCCGAGGAGGGGCAAGTGAGAGCCCGATGGCCATGTGCAACCCCCAGGAAGCCAAAACCTGTTCTGGAGAATAACCTTTGTGCGCAAACTGTTCACCCTGTTGACTGCAACACAACTCTCCCATATGACATGGGGAGCTCAAGTTGGACCAATGTCTCTGATTACTGTGGACTTTACTCTGGACATTTCTGCTACCAGGACTTCCAAATTATCTAGGAACTTTGGATCACAATCACAATGTACAGCACCCAACAACCTGTGCACTATACTCACACATGTATGTCAATAAACTCACTTATACACCATACTTGCCTCTGTTGTGATTCCAATGTTGTCTCAGAAGTTGCGATGATGATCGGGGAAATGACACCGTGCATGCTAACTGCTACAGCAAGTACAACACTGGCATGTGAGTCATGGCGACTTCACACATATGGGGGAGGCACACCACCAGGGCTACACAACACATACACACCATGGACATCTGACTCATCGCCTACACTGGTGTTGCCAGGAAATACATTGCATTGCACAGACCCAACACCTATTCACAGTCTGTGTTAACTAGCCCACTGGTGCTGTAAGCAAATGTCAGTCAGATGTGTGACCACAGACAACGCACATCACATAGTGAAGCACAGGTTTATTACACATTTGCAACATGTTGAAACCACCACAGATGCAAGGTAATCCCACCTGGCAGCGGGCACATAGTCAACAAGTGTAGAAGGAAGGAAGTCCATGGGTGTGGTGCACATCACCTGTAGGGACACAACAGCTACCACCCGGGAAGTCGAATCACGGTGTTGGGGATCACAGTTGACCAAACGACTCTGAAAGTACCCTGTGAAGGACAGAAATGACACACAGTCAAAAGTACTGAAGAACAGGACAGAACTGCAATACTCATGCACAATACATGTTACAAGATACCCACCCAGAACCAAGTTAGCATGTCAACACTGTTGGGGAGTACAGACTACCTGCAAGGACACATCGCTACACGCATACAGACATGTAGCCCATGGACACACTCAAACAGCACCAGAGCACCACCAACACATTCATGCAAACTCACATCATTGACATGCCATCTCTGGATACTCACATTCAGCTGAAGAAGTTGGTGATGAGCTGTGTGCGGACATCACCCTCAACATCATCATCATCATCACTGGCATCGTGGTCCAGGCCAGGATCCTCCACAGGTGGCGGACGTTGGTCATCGTCATCCAGGATGAGAGGCAACTCCTTCCGCACTGCCAGATTGTGGAGCATGCAGCAGACGATGATGATCTTGCACACCTTTGCTGGGGCATATGGGAGGGACCCTCCTGTCTTGTTGAGGCAGCGGAAGCGGCTCTTCAGGAGACCAAATGTCCGCTCAATCACTCTCCTGGTCCGACCATGTGCCTCATTGTAGCGCATCTGGGCTGGTGTCACAGGGTTCCTGAGGGGCGTCAGCAACCACGTCATGTTGGGGTATCCGGAGTCACCTACATACAGACAATTGCACATTAGCAGAGTTGGAAAAGAGGGTGGAACACTACATAGCAGAACACACACAATGGTACAAAGTCAGTACACACCTACAAGCCAGGCACGCTGGTTCCGCATCTGTGCCATCATCCTCGGGATGCGACTACTCCTCATCACGTACGCATCGTGTGCAGAACCAGGGAAACGGGCACACACATGTGTGATGCTCATATCTGCAAGACAGACCACCAGTGCATTGATCGAGTGGTAGTGCTTGCGGTTACGGTAGGCCTGCTCTTGTGCCTGTGGTGGTACCAACGCCACATGTGTCCCATCAATGGAGCCAATGACATGCGGCATCCTCCCCAGGGCATAGAAGTCACTCTTCACGCCAGTGAGTCGTTGGAGTCTAGGGAAATAAATGTACTGGTTCAGGTATATCAACATAGCCTCCAAAACATCCCGGAGCACACGGCTGAACATGGTCTGTGACATCCCACCAGCAGTCTCCAGAGTGTGTTGAAAGGTACCAGTGGCAAAGAAGTGTAGGGCTGCCATCACCTTCACCTTGGGGGTCAGCGCTGTAGGGTACGGACGGCCAGGTTGCAAATGTGGTGCCAAGCGCACTGCCAAATCCTCAATCAGCTGCCTGGTGAAGCGGGACCGTCGGATGCTGACCCGTTCCACCATCGTTGCCAGGTCAGGGAATGGTCTATGGACAACTGGTACCCTGCAGTGCATAGGTGAAGAAAGCAAGATTGTCAGTCACCCCACAAATGTGGCATTGAACACACTCAACATCACATGATACATCATAATGAGGCACAAGTACATGATGTGTGCAGTTCCGTACGGATATGTATGGCACATACATGGCCAATATCTAACATCACAAGCCAACAAGTGGCATCAAGAAGCCCCAGGTCATGCCATCGGATACCATGAGGCCGTGTCCCAGTACCCATCTCCTGCTACCAAATAACAAACACACGCCACAGTGACATGTGAGGACTGATGTGCCCCAGGCATCACAGCTCAACGACAGGTAGATTCCCAGGGACCCTGTATTGCCACATGGACACTGGCATGACATGGTGTATCATGTATACACCACAGCAAAACAACCATGACCCCCACAGGTAGTGGTCCGTGTTGCCTCGGCAGGACAGACATGGACGTCTGTGACACACACACGCACAACATCAAAGTCCATGCACAAACAATGTGGATGTGGAGACTGCCTCCCATTGTGCACATGAAATCAGAGACATTGTAATCACAACATGCACACAGACTGTGGAGGACCATCAACATTGTGCCAATGGGTCACCCTGGGTTGAACATAACGTCCCACATGGGACTCAGGGGGTATGTGACATGACATACACATACCGTGAACTGTGACCATGCCACATGCTCAGATATGAACAGTTGCACATCCCAGTGGTCATGTACACGAAACACCAAGGATTCTGTCCCCATAAACACGTGCACAGCCTGGGGGTGGCTGCCCCCAAGTGACACCCACAGAACAACATGTTCACCCCCATACACGGAATAGGTAATGCAGCCTTACATGCCCTAGGATACAGTTTGGACAGGCTGTGGTGTTGTAGGTGTGCCCCTCACCTCCTGGGAAGTATATGTGTCTGGCATATGTTCACCTGAGACAGGCATGTTGACATATGCCAGTGACTTGTACAGGGATGCGTTGGACAGCAATGGACCGATCAGTGCGCACACATTGGCCATTGCATTCAATGTGCGCTGGTACGCGTTGTATTGGCAATACGCCTTGGACAGCAATGGACCGATTAGTGCGCACACATTGGCCATTGCATTCAATGTGCGCTGGTATGCGTTGTATTGGCAATACGCCTTGGACAGCAATGGACCGATCAGTGCGCACACATTGGCCATTGCATTCAATGTGCGCTGGTACACGTTGTATTGGCAATACGCCTTGGACAGCAATGGACCGATCAGTGCGCACACATTGGCCATTGCATTCAATGTGCGCTGGTACGCGTTGTATTGGCAATACGCCTTGGACAGCAATGGACCGATCAGTGCGCACACATTGGCATTGCATTCAATGTGTGCGGGTACGCGTTGTATCCTATGTACGCGTTGAACAGCAATGGTCCGATCGGTGTGCCCGGCCGGCCCATTGCATTCAATGTGTCGTGGTACGCGTTGTATCCTATGTACGCGTTGAACAGCAATGGTCCGATCGGTGTGCCCGGCCGGCCCATTGCAATCAATGTGTGCGGGTACGCGTTGTATCCCATGTACGCGTTGAACAGCAATGGTCCGATCGGTGTGCCCGGCCGGCCCATTGCATTCAATGTGTGCGGGTACGCGTTGTATCCTATGTACGCGTTGAACAGCAATGGTCCGATCGGTGTGCCCGGCCGGCCTATTGCATTCAATGTGTGCGGGTACGCGTTGTATCCTATGTACGCGTTGAACAGCAATGGTCCGATCGGTGTGCCCGGCCGGCCCATAGCATTCAATGTGTCCGGGTACGCGTTGTATCCTATGTACGCGTTGAACAGCAATGGTCCGATCGGTGTGCCCGGCCGGCCCATTGCATTCAATGTGTGCGGGTACGCGTTGTATCCCATGTACGCGTTGAACAGCAATGGTCCGATCGGTGTGCCCGGCCGGCCCATTGCATTCAATGTGTGCGGGTACGCATTGTATCCCATGTACGCGTTGAACAGCAATGGTCCGATCGGTGTGCCCGGCCGGCCCATTGCATTCAATGTGTCGGGTACGCGTTGTATCCTATGTACGCGTTGAACAGCAATGGTCCGATCGGTGTGCCCGGCCGGCCCATTGCATTCAATGTGTGCGGGTACGCGTTGTATCCCATGTACGCGTTGAACAGCAATGGTCCGATCAGTGTGCCCGGCCGGCCCATTGCATTCAATGTGTGCTGGTACGCGTTGTATCCCATGTACGCGTTGAACGGCAATGGTCCGATCGGTGTGCCCGGCCGGCCCATTGCATTCAATGTGTGCGGGTACGCGTTGTATCCTATGTACGCGTTGAACAGCAATGGTCCGATCTGTGCGCACCCATTGGCTATGGCCTGGCCTGGGAACGGACGCGTTTTCAAAATTTGAACGAGTCTGATGCTGTAAATTCAGTTGGTCACCCACAACAATGTTGCAATTTCATGGGTGTCACGAAGTTGAACATTTGAAGGATGCTGGGGGCGTGTGTAAGTGGTGCAATTCCATGGATTGGCCAGATTCAGATGATGCAAACGACTTGGACCTATCACTTTGGACACATGGGACAGTATCTGCCTCTGCAGCACACATATAATGCTGGCTGTTCCCCTGAGAGCTCACTTGCCTGCACTACATGCTCCAGGACGACATCTGCCACTACACTGCTGCTGTATCTGCACCCTCTGGACCCTGCAATGGCACGTACTGTGGAGAGAGCCCCAGCCTTCAGCACTGAGGAGAACCAGGCCCTGCTGGATGGCCTCCTTCCACAGTACAGCAAGCTGTATGGGAAAGCAGGGGAGCAGGTGAGTGTTCTGTCCACTGCCTTTCTAAATGTGCATGTTGTCTGACTAGCAAGGCTAACAGTCTGCACGCCACTGGCTAGCAGGCTCACTGAGTAGTTGTCACCCCCCATAGTGTGTAGTTACATGCACTGGACAGGTATAGTGCAGTGACAGTGCATTTAAACTAGGTTTTACTTCCCAGGCAATGATACCATGTAGTAACTGCTGGCATACTGTCCATAGCCATCGTTGCACTGCCTGTGTACATCATGTGCCCCTGTGATTGAGACATGTATATCCAAAAGTGTAATGCACGGATATGTTGCATGTGTAGTAATGGCATTCTCACTTTGTTATCCTCACAGGTTGATGCCCACCATCACATTACCACATTTACCCGCGAAGCGAACGCCCTCTGGCAGATGATACGATTGACTCCGTCTTGCTGGCAGTGATTAGAACTCCTGACGGCTCCCTGTAATTGACTTACTTCTTCTGCATACCTCGTTTAGAATTGGATTCTCACTCACCACAAACAATTGGACTGACGGTAATTGCAAGTTACCGTGAATCATACCAGAAGCCAGGTGTTGCTTATTCACAACAAGGGTACCTATACTGTTGGACCTTAAGAAGGACCTTGATTTAAAATAGAAAGACAACGGGCATCCCTAAAGTGTTGCTCGGTGTGAAGCTCGTGCACCATCTTCCAAAATAAGGGATAACGGAATATATAAATTTAATTCCATATTGAATTCCTCTACAAATTTAATTTATGGTGATATATGTGAATACACACGAATCAACTCAGGATTAGATTCACTGACAAGGTGAAGCCACGGGGGTGCACATAAACTACGTGACAACGATAAAGAATCTTCTTACAGAATCTTCTTATGGTTTTTTGGAAGAGTGATTGTGTGAACACTGCATACATCACTATAGGTGTACTGAATTTTAATACAGTTGAGAGAGAGACAAGCATTGTATTTGTCCTGATGAAGGTGGTACCTCAATAATTTCTTACCACTGAAACGCGTCGACGCCTGTTTTTTTATTTGGTTGTATCCAGGAACGGCCCTTTGTCTAATGAAATGATAAATGAATAGACTAATGGTGTTTATGTATTTGATTCCTGTTGGGAATAACCTTTTTGATGAAATTACATGTTTCACATTTTTTTGTCTCTCACAATGTCTCAGGTTTTTAATATGTGAATTTATGTTTTTTATTATTATTGAATTTTTTGTTTATTATTGTATGATTTTGATGTGATTTTAACCTATTTTTAATAAATCTTGAATTTGTCATACATTTGAGTGTTTTATCCTTATGTGATATATGGTTGTTTCTCTGGGTTCAATTGTATGGTGTTTATGGAGTAATGTGGACAGGTGATATAGTAGTGCACAATTGTTTGTGAATCTGGTTGATTGTGTACCGGGTTGAAGGTGTATTTCTATACATGTCCAAGAGAAAAATATTTTTTATATTTACCAGTGGTACCCTGTCTCTTGGTCAGTGGGGTCGCTCCCTATTTTTCTAATGATGCCCACCAGAAGCAGAAGATATGGCTGACCATCGTCCGGGCAGTGAGATCCGTGGGTGTCTACAAGCGCCGGATCCGCAACTGCCAGAAGAGGTGGCAGGACCTTCGGGGCTGGACCCGGAGGATCGCACGGGTCCAGCTGAAGCTGTCGCCTCCTCGCAGGAGGGGCAGACACCGGACCCTGACCCCCCACATGCTGAGGATCCTGGCGGTGGTCTTCCCTGATCTGGATGGGCAGCTGAAGGCCAGAGAGCAGCAAGGAGGGGGTGAGTCCATGTCTGCATTGTGAACTATGTCTGCCATGCTATGTGCCCTCCTCTGGCCTGGTTAAACTTCCACAGTACATCAGTCTTGTGGTCCAGGACCCATGTCCCTCTATTGTGCACTGCCCACTCCTCATCTGATACCCAGGTGTGGCCCTTACAGTCAGGGTATTGTGTCACTTGGGTACTGTGTCCTTGCAGTTTGCTTGACTCAAGGTGGGGGACAGCATCTGTTTCCCTGACTCTGTGGTGGGCATCATGGGTGGGTCCATTGCTTACACATTGCCTGTGTTCTGACATGTGTTCTGCGTGTCATTTTGATATGTGGCCCAATTGCTGAGCTGATCCACCACATGTGCCTGGGGTATCTGGCACACACCCATGCTGCGGGTGGGAACAATGTTTGTGCCCCAGGAGTGTGTATATAACGTGTGTCACACATACTTAGCCAGCTGCCTACTGTCCAGGGCTCATCCCTCATTCATGTGGGACAGGACAGTCATGCCTACTCCAGGCCATACAATACACTCTGTACTCCCACTGCCGTGTATCAGCTGACACGTTTTGCTCAGTGATTCGTCCCCTTAGGTGTCTGCCTCTGTGTCAGTGTGCTGTGGCTTCGTTGTCAGGTCTGCTGGGGTGTTCCTCGGTTGGGGCTCCGCATGCCACCGGAGATGTGACCATAAGAGATGATACATGTGTGACACATAGGTGTTTGATCACCTGACCGTGCAGACTGGGGTATGCGAATATGAGGTTCAGGCAGCTGTTTCCCATACACAGCAGATTGTGATGTGCTCAGGTGCAGAGGGTAGTGTTACAGGTCTCCCATATGTACAATGGGTATAACCTGGACAGATGAGGGTACAGATGATGTGGTTTGTGGGGGATGTACATGTGCACTTGTTCAGCTCCAGGACTTGCATTCCCCATGATCTACTATTGTGACACAGTGCAGAGTGTTGTTGTCTGGCTGCCCTGCCCATGTGACTGGAGACAGTTATGTATGACTTAGCAGGCATGGCTGTGCCATGGCATGTGACTTCCTATTAGTGATCCTGCAGGGGAGTGACATTTGCTACATGCACACCATTGTGGCTATCAGGACATGGGTGCATCATGGTGTCTGTCGCTGGTATGCATCACATGCATTTCCTATTTGACTCTGGGCATCCCTTTCATCCGGACACCTGCACTGACTCAGTGGCAAGAGTTGTGATGTGTGCATGTCCACATGCTTCACCGGGTTCTCTGCACTGTCCAAATACTGTGTAGGTGGTGCATGTGTCCACACCGGGGTATTGCCATCCCACAGACACCATACAGATGGGTGCAAGGCCAGGTGGGATGTGAGTGCCATGGTTGACCATCAGACTGACAATTGACTTCTCCTGTTCTGTTTGTGCAGTTTTAGCAATGTTCAACTAAGGATGCCAGGGCTTGCTCTGTAATGTGCTGTACTTACTGTGGTGTGTGCGTTCGGTGCAGGTGACTGATGTCTGTCTGTTTCCCTATTGATTGCAGATACATCCACGGCCACAGGAGGGGACAGCTCCACGGACCAGGAGGAGCCGCAGAGCCAGACTGGGTCAGCAGCCGAGGAGTGGTCGGAGGGACCCAGTGGCACGGAGGGCGAGGGGAGCCACACCGAGGAGTCCTCAGCACCATCCACCTCAGCTGAGGACCAGAGCAACTCGGACGATGACTCCCTTATGGAGGCGGGTGTCAGCAGCCACCACACCCCAGCTAGTGTTGCTGTCCCCACCACCACCACCACCACCACCGCCCTCCCGTTGGCTCCCATTCCCGAGGTCCGTGGAGGCTCCCATGTTCAGGAGCGTGTCTCCTTCGGGCCAGGCACCGCACCCCCTGCACCTGTGTCCCCTGCTGCCCTGAGTGAGGAGTCTGTGTACCTCCTCCGCCAGCTCCATGTAGGACAGACAGCGATGCTGAGTGTCCTCCATGCACACACCAGTCTGTTGACTCAGCTGGTGTCATTCATGGAGGGCATCTCATCGGGCATGTCTGACCTACAGAGGGGCAATAGGTCCATGGACTCCTCCCTGACGGCAGCAGTGTCCCTCCTCCGACAGTCCCTCACCCCTTCTGCCTCTGCCCCACCCACACTCCCCAGCACCTTACCCGTCCCAAGCACACACACACTGGCACAGGCACACACCAGCACAGACACATGCAGCACACGGACACACACGCCAGAAACAAAACGCACATGCACGCACCGTCAGGGGACTGCAACCACACTCACAGGGGATGGGGCACAGGCACAAACACACGCATCCACAAGCACTGCGCAGTCCTCAGTTGCCTCTCCCTCCAAAGACCCCATCCTTGCCTCACCTGCAACCCCATACAAACAGCGGCTCTTCCTCTGTGACCTTGGCCTCTCCCCCTCCGACCCAGCTGATCCAGCATTCAGGGGGAAGAGGAAGCCCACCCACACGGAGCGGAGTGCCCCTGGCCCTCGGACACCATCCCCCAGACGCGGACCGACTGAGGCCCCCACCCGCAAGACCCCCCAGTCCCGGAAGAGCAAGACCCCGCCGCCGCCCTGCAGCTCAGGCACCAAGTCTCCTTCCTCCATCCCTCAGGCCCCCACTCCACAGGTGCCCCACCACACCCTGCCCCAGGTTCCCCCACCCACAGATACACCATCCCCAGAAGGGTCAGGCCTTCTCCCCCTGCCACTTGCTCTTCCGGCCCCACACCCCCGCTGAGCTTGTCTGTACCACTGATGTGGTGAGGGTGTCCTCCCCTCTGTCCTGCCCACCTTTCCTGATCCCCATTCTCCTCCCCTGGAGGTGGGCACTGCAGTGGAGTCCACTATCACCCTGTCTGACTTGGGCGCTGCAGTGGCGGACCTGTCCACTCCATCTGCAGGGTCCACTGCAGTTGTGCCGGCACCCACAACATCTGAGTCATGCCCCCAGTTGTGCCGGCACACACCATGTCAGACACCTCCACTGCAGTTGTCAGTGGCTCTCCAGCACCCACCACCCCTTCCCTGCCTCCTCCTGGTGAGCCCTGATCCTGTCCCTGCGGTGCCTGGCCTGCCCCCGTATGCCCCTCCTAGTGGATTGTCCCCGGTTGTGATCAGTGCAGGCATGCATAGGGTGACATCTGCCACTGTCACCCTGTATAGACTTCCTTGATGGACTGGCCATTGGCCTTTGTTGATACCTTGCAGTTCTTCCAAGTTTTGAACCCACATGCTGAATAAAGCAACTTTCTGTTCTCTAGTGGTTTTGCTTCTGATGTACATGATGTTGATGATGCTAACCGTGCCCTTGCTGCAGTGATGGTGATTTTTGGACTCATGAAAATGAAATGAAGTGTTACTGTGCATGTACCCATGTGTTCCAGGGGGACAGTGTCCTATCCTGTGGTGAATCCATGTCGTCCTTAGCAGCATCTGAGGGTGTCATGTATTCAATATTTGGCAATGGGATTTCCTACTTACATTAGCAATGTCACATCTGTGGGTTCCACCCATGCACATCTGTTGTGTTTGCCATTGTTCAATTAGTCTAGTTCCCTGACCGTGTGGCCATCTCCACTGGACATGCAGGTTTGGGCATCAATGGGGAAGGACTCTTCTGTGTTGTCAGTGCAACTTGCTATACATGTGTGTTGGATCTGTGCTGTTGATTTCGTTGACATTCCCATGACCAGGCTGATGTGACGGGAGCCTTCATTTGGTGCTAATTGTTGACTGTGTGACCAAGTGTTCTGCTGACATGATGGAGCCCTACTGATGCGACATATGGCGCAGCTTTCCTCACACAGGAGTGGAGTCCCCTCATGGCAGTGTGTACTCCTGTGACATCTTGTGCGCCCAAGGTGTGTGTTATATGAGCATGTGTGTGTGTTCACTTCCATGTTGCTGTGCATGCTGGGATCCCTAGTGATGTTCCTGTTTGTGATGCTTGCTGAGTTGAGCTATGTTCCCCCAAAGTCTTCTCCCTGGGTTCTCTGTGATGTGGGTGCATGGCACATTACTGGTCATCAGGGTGTCACCCATAGGTGTGTTTGCTGTCAGGGCTGAGTTTGTGGGCAGACGCTGATGTGTCACAGTCCGGATTCCCCTTTGCACTTGTTGTTGACACCTGTCATGTGATTTCTGGTTTGTGTTAGCTTTCATTGGTTGTGACACGTTGTGTGTGTGACTGCTGGCAATCCTCAGGGCTGCAATGTTGGTAGTTGTCTATGTGTGTCCTTTGTGGGTGACCTTGGCTTCTTCATAGGTGTGTGACTGTGGCTGGGATCCCATTGGTTTGTGTGGTATTGCCGTCATGTCCATGTACAGCGTAGTGTGCAGTGTGTCAGACATTCAGGAGTCTGGTAGAGTGGCCATGTGTGATGTGTTCCTGCACCTTGGTTCCCACCGCCCCCCTGGGATTGTCATGGGTGCATGTGCAATGTCACCAGTGCATGTGAGGTTCACTGCTGCACATTGTTGGAGGTCGAGGTGTGTGGTGTTGAGTGTGTGCAGATGAGAGTTGTTGCCCGGCTAGACCCCCGCCTCCATGTTGGCCTTGGCTGACAGGCCGTGCTGGTTGATTTGTGCTTGTGTAGGTGTGATGGTAGTTTGTTGCTCAGGACACATGACTGTGGTTCACAGTGTGAACGACATCTAGCTTTGTCATCACAGTGGGATTGTAATGTAGCCCAGGGTCACCACATTGTGGGGGCCCTGGGTGTGGTGCTGTGGTGTCTGTGTGTCTTGCTGTGTCAGTTGCTGTTCCTACATGCTTGTGTGACATGTGTGATTTGTGCTCCCGCTCATCTGACAATGCCTGATTGCCCACATAGGGGATTTGGATCCATGAGTTACCTTTGTGTGGCACTGTATGCACGTCTGTGTAATTGGTATTCAGGCCTCCTCATGTGTTGGGTGTTTGCCTGGGGACACTGGTACCCCCCTCACCTGTTGTGTTTGATGTGCAGTGTGGGTCTGCCTGTTTGTGTTTGTGCATCTGCACCACTGCATTGGCATATCTTTAGTGTGCCATTGGCTGTATGTTGTTTGGTGTGTTTGCCCTGCTGTCCCTGGGACTCCTAGGTCATCAGTCAGCACAATGATCATTGTGTGTGTCCCCCATTGCTGCCATAGTATGGTATCTGTTCACATCCCTTCTACAGTCTCCACTGGGTATCTGGATTTGTGTGCCCATTGGTGCAAATATGTGGGTCTGCATTCTGATGGTCACTTCTGTCATTGAGTCATTGATGAGTGTTGACAGTGTCAGCCCCCATGGGTGATGTTTGTCTGCACATGGCCAAAGGTATGTCTTGTTTGCACTGCACTGTTTGCCTCCCCCATTCTATGTTGCTATGGGACACAAGCACTACTTTGCCACTGATGTGTTTGTTGTTCTGTGACCAGGAATAATCCATGCAGTTTGGCAGTTGCAGCTTATTCTTTGTCAACACATACATTTTGGTCACTGTGATGATGGGGGTCTGGACCCCACTGCCACAATGTTCAATATGTGCTTCAGCTATGGACCCCACACTCACATTTTGGTCACTGTGATGATGGGGGTTTGGACCCCATTGCCACAATGGTCAATATGTGCTTCAGCTATGGACCCCACACTCACATTTTGGTCACTGTGATGATGGGGGTCTGGACCCCACTGCCACAATGTTCAATATGTGCTTCAGCTATGGACCCCACACTCACATTTTGGTCACTGTGATGATGGGGGTTTGGACCCCATTGCCACAATGGTCATGGCCTGCTTGCATTGTGGGTGCCACACACATTTATGTGTGGCACTTGTGATAGGGGGTCACATTGTATGTCCACAGTCCTGTTCAGTGTTGTAGGCATTTGACACAGTCTACACACGCTTGTCATGGTGTTGGGGGGATGTCTTTGTATTGCATTCTTTCTGCTGGTGTGTGCTTCTTGTGGCATGTATTTGCCATCCTGTGAGTGGGGGTGGTAGTAGTAGGCATCCAGCCCCCATGGGTGGAGGTGGTAGTAGTGGTAGGCACCTGGCACCCCTGGGTAGAGGTGGTAGTAGTGGTAGGCACCTGGCACCCCTGGGTAGAGGTGGTAGTAGTGGTAGGCACCTGGCACCCCCTGGGTAAAGGTGGTAGTAGTGGTAGGCACCTGGCACCCCCTGGGTAGAGGTGGTAGTAGTGGTAGGCACCTGGCACCCCCCTGGGTAGAGGTGGTAGTAGTGGTAGGCACCTGGCACCCCCTGGGTAGAGGTGGTAGTAGTGGTAGGCACCTGGCACCCCCTGGGTAGAGGTGGTATTAGTGGGAGGCACCTGGCACCCCCTGGGTAGAGGTGGTAGTAGTGGTAGGCACCTGGCACCCCCTGGGTAGAGGTGGCAGTAGTGACAGGCATCCAGCCCCCCATGGGTAGAGGTGGTAGTAGTGGGAGGCACCTGGCACCCCTGGGTAGAGGTGGTAGTAGTGGTAGGCACCTGGCACCCCTGGGTAGAGGTGGTAGTAGTGGTAGGCACCTGGCACCCCTGGGTAAAGGTGGTAGTAGTGGTAGGCATCTGGCACCCCCTGGGTAGGGGTGGTAGTAGTGGAGGCACCTGGCACCCCCTGGGTAAAGGTGGTAGTAGTGGGAGGCACCTGGCACCCCCTGGGTAGAGGTGGTAGTAGTGGTAGGCACCTGGCACCCCTGGGTAAAGGTGGTAGTAGTGGTAGGCACCTGGCACCCCTGGGTAGAGGTGGCAGTAGTGACAGGCATCCAGCCCCCCATGGGTAGAGGTGGCAGTAGTGGTAGGCACCTGGCACCCCCTGGGTAGGGGTGGTAGTAGTGGTAGGCACCTGGCACCCCCTGGGTAGAGGTGGTAGTAGTGGGAGGCACCTGGCACCCCCTGGGTAGAGGTGGTAATAGTGGTAGGCACCTGGCACCCCCTGGGTAGCGGTGGTAGTAGTGGTAGGCACCAGGCACGCCCCTGGGTAGAGGTGATAGTAGTGACAGGCACCTGGCACCCCCTGGGTAGAGGTGGTAGTGGTGGTAGGCACCTGGCACCCCCATGGGTAGAGGTGGTAGTAGTGGGAGGCACCTGGCACCCCCTGGGTGAAGGTGGTAGTAGTGGTAGGCACCTGGCACCCCCATGGGTAGAGGTGGTAGTAGTGGGAGGCACCTGGCACCCCCTGGGTAAAGGTGGTAGTAGTGGTAGGCACTTGGCACCCCCATGGGTAGAGGTGGTAGTAGTGGTAGGCACATGGCACCCCCTGGGTGGAGGTGGCAGTAGTGGTAGGCATCCAGCCCCCCATGGGTAGAGGTGGTAGTAGTGGGAGGCACCTGGCACCCCCTGGGTAGGGGTGGTAGTAGTGGTAGGCACCTGGCACCCCCTGGGTAGAGGTGGTAGTAGTGGTAGGCACCTGTTACCCCCTGGGTACAGGTGGTAGTAGTGGTAGGCACCTGGCACCCCCATGGGTAGAGGTGGTAGTAGTGGTAGGCACCTGGCACCCCCTGGGTAGTGGTGGCAGTAGTGGGAGGCACCTGGCACCCCTGGGTAGAGGTGGTAGTAGTGGTAGGCACCTGGCACCCCTGCGTAGCGGTGGTAGTAGTGGTAGGCACCTGGCACCCCCTGGGTAGAGGTGGTAGTAGTGGTAGGCACCTGGCACCCCCTGGGTAGAGGTGGTAGTAGTGGTAGGCACCTGGCACCCCCTGGGTGGAGGTGGTAGTAGTGGTAGGCACCTGGCACCCCCTGGGTAGAGGTGGTATTAGTGGGAGGCACCTGGCACCCCCTGGGTAGAGGTGGTAGTAGTGGTAGGCACCTGGCACCCCTGGGTAGAGGTGGCAGTAGTGACAGGCATCCAGCCCCCCATGGGTAGAGGTGGTAGTAGTGGGAGGCACCTGGCACCCCTGGGTAAAGGTGGTAGTAGTGGTAGGCACCTGGCACCCCTGGGTAGAGGTGGTAGTAGTGGTAGGCACCTGGCACCCCCTGGGTGAAGGTGGTAGTAGTGGTAGGCACCTGGCACCCCTGGGTAGAGGTGGCAGTAGTGACAGGCATCCAGCCCCCCATGGGTAGAGGTGGCAGTAGTGGGAGGCACCTGGCACCCCCTGGGTAAAGGTGGCAGTAGTGACAGGCATCCAGCCCCCCATGGGTAGAGGTGGTAGTAGTGGGAGGCACCTGGCACCCCCTGGGTAAAGGTGGTTGTAGTGGTAGGCACCTGGCACCCCCATGGGTAGAGGTGGTAGTAGTGGTAGGCACCTGGCACCCCCTGGGTAGCGGTGGCAGTAGTGGTAGGCATCCAGCCCCCCATGGGTAGAGGTGGTAGTAGTGGGAGGCACCTGGTACCCCCTGGGTAGGGGAGGTAGTAGTGGTAGGCACCTGGCACCCCCTGGGTAGAGGTGGTAGTAGTGGTAGGCACCTGGCACCCCCATGGGTAGAGGTGGTAGTAGTGGGAGGCACCTGGCACCCCCTGGGTAAAGGTGGTAGTAGTGGTAGGCACCTGGCACCCCCATGGGTAGAGGTGGTAGTAGTGGTAGGCACCTGGCACCTCCTGGGTAGAGGTGGCAGTAGTGGTAGGCATCCATCCCCCCATGGGTAGAGGTGGTAGTAGTGGTAGGCACCTGGCACCCCCATGGGTAGTGGTGGCAGTGGTGACAGGCATCCGGGCCCCTATGTGTATATGTGGCATTGGTGATGGGCATCCCGCCCCTATGGTCCTGCTGTTTCTGGAGTAAGTAATTTCTGCATCCCTGTGTGTGTGTGTGATATGTCTGGTACGTGTAGTTTGTGTTTGTGGTTGGTGTCTGACTTACCTTCTGCGCCGTACGCGTCCTTGCCTGTTCCGGTAGTAGATGTAGAATATTGGTAGGATCGGAACGATGGGATTCATTGTTGGTTCGTCTTCGTCGTTGCTTCGCCTCGTCCTCGTCGCTGGAGTGTTCGTCTCGTAGCCGTGGATCGTGTTGTGGCGCGAATCAGAGCTTATGTGCGCCTCTCCCGGATGCTTTGACGTGCCGTGCGTAGCGACGGGTTCGGCGCGTACGGGAAGCGCATCGTACTTGTCCGGCCGGACGGGGCTGCTTTTTGGCTTCCGGGCGACTTGTATCTGGGTTTACGGATCCGGCTCGGTCGGGGATCAGGACCTGGATTGGGTGAGTACGACTCGGTCGGAATCTGCGCTGTTGTGCGCATCGTACTTGTTCGTTCGGATTGATGTGCGGATCGGTCGGGAAACAGGCATTCGCATGGCTTTTTTCCCGACCGAATGGCGTTGGGTGCGTCTCCGGCCGAGATCGGAATCGACCCCTTAGTGTTGAACTAACCTAAACATGCTCCTTCAGGCCCAGTCCTAAGGAAGTTGGCCTGGCTTTCTCTAAGTAAGAGAATCTCTTGTAAAGATATGTGTCTGTGTCACAGAATTATTTTTTTTTAAACTCTTTTTATTTTGCAAGTTATTGGCACAGCATATCACAGTACAAACATGTGTAACACATCGAATCCTAACAGGCAATTGTCTTACATTCACTGGACATCGCATGTTCCCATGACAGGACTTGAATCGCGTGCTAACCCTACTGGCCCGTTCCCTTGTACTGAAGGGGAGGTGCAGATGTTTCCTCTATACGAATTCCATTTCCCCCATACCTTGTCCCATTTTTTGGG
The DNA here is from genome assembly GCA_963921515.1 of Calotriton arnoldi. Classification (NCBI taxonomy): domain Eukaryota; kingdom Metazoa; phylum Chordata; class Amphibia; order Caudata; family Salamandridae; genus Calotriton; species Calotriton arnoldi. Next base: position 156,762 of record CAWUFW010008734.1, read on the forward strand.
GCAGCCTCTGTTTGTGTAGACCGCCCGTTCAGCTAACATGCACCAATCGACATCTCGCTCCCATTCTTTCATTGTCGGTGACTCAGAGATACCCCATTTGCGGGCGATATTACGCTTTGCTAATATAAAGCCAGTGGCAGCCCAAAGTTGATCCATGCGATTCAAATCTGTGGCGTCCCAACTATTGAGCAGACATACCTTGGGGGACAGAGTCTGGGCCATCCCACACACCTCACCAACCACCTTGTTAACAGCCTCCCAGTATGCCTGGATAATTGGACATTCCCAGAGTGTATGGTAAAATGTGCCCATCCCCCCGCATCTCCGTCTGCACTCTGCATTACTACTTTGACCCATCTTGACCAGTGTTGTGCATGTGATGTATGTACGATGTAAAATTTCCAGCTGGACCAGCCGCAGTTGTGATGGTATGGCCACCTCTCGCGTGGAGGATAGTGCATCACGCCAATCCTCTTCCTCTAGTTCCCCCAGATCCATCTGCCAGCGTTCGTACAAATGCTTCAATGGGTCTGGTGAATTATTAATTATTTTCCTATACGTGAGTGAAATTGCTTTGCTATCCATAGGGTCTGCGAGCAGTCAATCTTCAAGTGGGGTGGCCCCCAGGATCTCGTGCACCTCTCAAGTTGCCGCCTGTCAGGCATGTTGTATTTGTAAGTACCTAAATGTTTCGCCTGTGGACAACTCATATTCTTTTTGTAGTTCCACAAACGTAAGTATTTTCCCTTTCTTTACCAGGTCACCGACTTATGATATAACTATGGTATCCCATTTGTCGAATCCTCTACATCTACTTAAATTGCCCAATATTTCTGCATGCCATAGAGGCGTCTTTTGTGTTAATTTATTGCGCCAACCTAGTTTTGTAGTGGTACTGTGGCATATTGCGACTATGATGGCAGTAGGGCCGGTGAGCTGCTATCCCCGTGGTTTTGTGTACAATGCCTCTCTATATCCCCCCCGGCTCATCAGCCACTTATCCATCCGACACGCTGGGTCTTGCTGCGCTCCATATACCCATTTGTTTATGATTGAAAGGTGCGCTGCCCGGTTGTAGTTTCGAATATCTGGTAGAGCAATTCCCCCGTCATACCATCCCCGGACCAGCTTGGGACCCGCAATGCGCGGGGACAGCAGCTTACCGGCCCTACTGCCATCATAGTCGCAATATGCCACAGTACCACTACAAAACTAGGTTGGCGCAATAAATTAACACAAAAGACGCCTCCATGGCATGCAGAAATATTGGGCAATTTAAGTAGAGCTAAAGAACGATGATGGATTCAACCCAGATCTGTGACTGGGGGTGAGTGTCTGAAAAGTTTCAGCGCTCCGTCCATCATCTCCTTGTGTTTGCTTTGTTTGCCCTAAGTTGGCAGGGTATGCCCAGACGTGAGTCCCTTGCTCACTTTGCCACTGGATTCAAGCTAGCCTAGCTGATGAGGGCTGTTAGCCCGAAACCAGTCCCAGGATGCTTGTTTCCGGTCCAGGGAAGACATGGCTTGGCAGTTCGGGCTGGACTGTTCCCATGAGGCACAGGGTCAAGACTGATTTGCATATAGCTGTGTCTGAACTGGGGTGGCAAAGTGAGCTAAAGAACGATGATGGATTCAACCCAGATCTGTGACTGGGGGTGAGTGTCTGAAAAGTTTCAGCGCTCTGTCCATCATCTCCTTGTGTTTGCTTTGTTCGCCCTAAGTTGGCAGGGTATGCCCAGACGTGGGTCCCTTGCTCACTTTGCCACTGGATTCAAGCTAGCCTGGCTGATGAGGGCTGTTAGGCCGAAACCATTCCCAGGATGCTTGTTTCCGGTCCAGGGAAGACATGGCTTGGCAGTTCGAGCTGGACTGTTCCTATGAGGCACAGAGTCAAGACTGATTTGCATATAGCTGTGTCTAAACTGGGGTGGCAAAGTGAGCTAAAGAACGATGATGGATTCAACCCAGCTCTGTGACTGGGGGTGAGTGTCTGAAAAGTTTCAGCGCTCCGTCCATCATCTCCTTGTGTTTGCGTTTTTCCTAGCAAGCACTCCGTTTAGCCGGCATAAATTCAGTGCGGTGTTGCGGCCTGGCATGAACCCAGACTAGTCCAGGTGGACCAACTTTGTGGTGAGTATGGGGAGCAGTCTCGCAGCCAATACTTTAGCCAGGATTTTAGCTTCGACGTTTAGTAGGGATATTGGGCGGTACGAGGTAAATTCCTCCTCCGGTTTCCCTGCCTTGCGGATCACAACTATGGAAGCCACTCTCTGGTCTCTGGGTAACACTCTGGCTGTTTTACTCTCGAGGTACATATCGAGGAGATGGGGTGCCACCTTGGATACCGTTATTTTGAGGACCTCATTTGGGAGACCGTTTGGCCCCACTGCTTTACCTGACTGTATGTTAAGTATAGTCGCTGTGATTTCCTCTGCGGTGAGGTCCGCTTCCAGCAATTGCTGGCCCTCCGGGGTCAGTGTCGGGATCTGTATGTCAGCTATGAGCTCCGGTCCTTCCTCGATGGTGGCCGTTGCTATGGGGGAGTAGAGTTGCGTATAGTATTCGGCAAATCCATCCGCTATATGGTGTGGTTCTCTCAGCCAAGTCCCTTTCTGCCCACGTATTACTCTAATCCATCGCTCTGCTCTCTCCCGTCTATCCAGCCATGCTAGCAATTTACTAGCCCTGTCGCCCTGTTCGTATACTCTATATATTTTGGTGTGGTGTTTCCCTCTGGCTGTTTTGGTTGCTAGTTCCCTATATTCTTTCCTTTTGAGTTCTAAGATGTGATTCTCTGTCTCATCATGGGTGCCCCCCAAGCCCTGTTCCCTTCTCAGAATATCTTGTTCTAATTCCACTAGCTTTCTATCTTTCTCTTTCCTATGGCCCACTGCTAGGGAGAGGGCCCGGCCCTTTATCACAGCTTTGTAGGCCTCCCATATAACCTGTGGTGTCTGGACCGACCCCACATTCTCCATGAAGTAACAGTCGGTGTCTTTGACCAGGGTAGCCTTGATATGTGGGATTTCAAGGCTCCATGGGCTAATCGTGATTGTTCTGCGGGTGGGGGCAGTACTCACCGCATATCGAGCCCTTATGGGGGGCATGATCTGAGATGCCCCTCGCTAAGTGCTCGACCTCGGTAAAATAGTGTGCTGTATCTGCCAGTGTAAGAATGTAGTCAATTCGTGAGTTGTTTTTGTGGGCAGCCGAATAGTAAGTATATTGTTGTGCATGTGGGTGAGTCGCCCGCCATACATCAGTCAAGTCCACCGCTGCTAAAAATTCAGCCATTGTGTTTTTTGATCGTAGAGTATCCCTGGGTGGGTATCTATCCATCTGGTCGCACAGAGTCATATTGAGATCTCCTCCTATCGCTATTTCGCCTTTTGGCAAGTCAAGAATCACCTTACTCAGGTCCGGTAGAGCAACATTATGCAAGGTGGATGTGTCACAGAATTTTTAATGACAGGGGCCCTTGGTTTTTATTCTCAGTGGTGAAACCATACTTTCCTACTAGGAGTCTTAGATCATCTGGAGCCAAGTTGGCTGGGGTCCCCTACATTGAAAAAAGCTTGGATGGCTGGCTGTTCTTTTGGTTTTCTGGCTGCTACACTGTAAAACAGTTCACCCATCCATCTCTGGATGGAATCCTCGGAATCAGCCTTCCGTAAAAAGCTTAAGACCTGGTTATTCCAGTTACCTTAGAGTGTGGTTATGACTGGTCGGGCTACATTTTTTAGGGTGGTCAAAGATGCTGTCAGTTGAGGTTGGGGATAGGTTAGTGGACAATCCTAGCATGGGGACCCTCCTCTGGAAGTAACCAGGCATTTTAGAAATCAACTCATTATTATTATTATTTATGTGGCCTCGTAAATATGGGCAGGCACACTGCGCCGCCGGTGCATCAAAACAATGGATGCATTGGCGGCGCAATGGCCTTGGAAATGAGGCCCTAAATTCCCTGTATCAATACAAATGAATTAGACACATGCTGTACTACAATGCATAAGACTAAGTAAGGTGTATAATGTCAAATGAAGCAGGCAGAATATACAGTGAGAAATAGTGTAAATATTGCCACAAACCAAATGATGCTGACGTAAAGTTTTCATTAATGCATCGGGCAATTAAACTAAGGACCCGTTTCACAAAGCTATTTGTACTTGTCAGTGGAAATGACCTTCTCAGAAGTGCAGAACCACATTTAGATTTGCCCTTGCAAAAGGATTAATTTACTCAAATCGTTTTTGTAAATAATTTGATTCCCCAGAGTGGGGAGAGGGAATTTTTGTTTTGGAATTCCCTGTTGGTTCATTGACATCCACAAATGTCTATGGGGCCCATTAGGATGTAGGGCGGATCGCCACCGCCCGCGGAGGCGATCCGCCCTACATCCTTCCCCGCCCGCCACCCATTTACCCCCCGCCATATTAGTATGGCGGGGGTACCGCGGCGGACGGGCAGACCGTCCGCCGCTTTTCTGCCTGGTCGACAAGTCGACCGGGCGTGTCTGCTAGACACCGCCATCCATATTAGCATGGGTGCGGAAACATGCCTTTCCGTGGCGGCGTTGCCGCCACGGAAAGGCATGCGGAATTCTCTTCCGGGGGCCCCTTGCGGGCCCCCAAGATGTTGGGGGGGTGGGGGGTGCACATGGGGGGTACCTATGGTACCCCCCTGCATTGTCATGGACATGGTGGCAGGCACCTCGCGGTGCCTGTCACCTTGTGCATGACAATGCAGGCAGTGCATTCCCAGCATTGTGGTGGGCGGTGCTGTGAGCCCGCCACAATGCTGGGAATGGAGGATGCCGGCGGTGGTATCCTAATCGCCGGTGCGGGACCGCCGCACCACTGGCGGCCGGTCCCAGCACCGCTAGGGTGGCGGGCGGACGGAAGTCCGCCCGCCATCCTAATGGGCCTCTATGTTTGAAGGCATTTACAAACTTATCTCTGATCCCCTCAAACCTTGAAAAAGATAAAGAACTTTTTCCTCTGAAAGGCTGGAGGAAATTGCTTTGCAGGGTTGGAAAGGAAAGCTAATACAAAATCCTGGAGGTGTTGAAAGGTTTCTCCATGGGGAAGATTTTTCTGCTTGAAGAAAAACCAAAAAAGGCCAGCAAGTGTAGTTGCACTTTTCAGCAGGTTTTTTTGCATGACAAAATATACACATATATAGTAACCCATGAACATGGAAATGTAAACGATTTCCAGGAGTATGTCTGAAAACTTGCTCTTGTTTCCCATTTTCAGGCTTAAATTGGCAAAACGTTGGGAATTCCAAAAAGTGAGTACATCTACACACAAAATTATGTGCCTTATTATGTAGCTTTACTAATTTTTTTAAACTTGAGCATGACTTAATAATGAAACGTGAAGCAACTAGCGTGTCAATGCATATCAGCTTCAGTGACACATAGTACTATTACAAATGAGGCAGACACAGACTGTCCATTGATGCACAGTTTTGAGATAAAGTTTATGAATCAGTGTTGGCACAAATATGTAAATTCTTAATAAAGTTTGATTAATATGATATTGGTTTAATGTGGAGTCACTTTCAACCAAATGTGACTACATATTACACACAGCATTATTAAGGACCATTCTAACTGCTTTCAAACCAGACCAAAACACTAGTGAAAAATGTAACCATTTTTTTATCATCAAGAGCTTGAGTCAATACCTTCTTTTAATAATGAATCTATTAAGGTATCTCATTGAAAATGATTGGTGGGATTAGATTCCTCTAGCCATCAAATATACTTCTTGATAGAAATATGTTTACCTATATTTCCTACATGACAGCACTACATTACAATACAAAATGGTAGATTTCAAGCCTGCTTGGTAGGGGATATTATTTGCACAAAAAGGACACATAGCACATGGGGAGTTGTTGCATGGTACACCCATACGTGTCCATTGGCCGGATCTTCAAAATGAAATGCCACTGATGATGTTTTAGCAAAACATGATTTTGAGGCTGACAAGATTTACCATGCAGATGTCTTTACTTTTGCAGATCCAAGGGTCTGGTGGTACTCTGCTCTGTTTAACGAAGATTGCAAAAAGAACAGATGATGGACGGAATGCTGAATCAATCACACATTCACTCCCAGTCACAGATCTGGGTTAAAAACCATCTTTTTTTGGCACGCTACGCCATTCCAGTTTAGCCCCCAGCCATATGCAAATCAGTCTTGACCCTGCTCCCTATGGTAACAGTCCAGCCCGAACTGCCTGGTCAGGTCCTCCCTGGACCAGAAACAAGCATCCTGGGACCAGCTTAAGAAAGCCCTGCCCATTACACTAGGCCACAGGCACTTGTGTAGGCTTCACTGATGTGTCACTGAGGTTCTTTAAGCTAGTCGGTCCATAGGAACATAAGACTACTCCCAGGTCTGCCACAAACCTGCCTCTGGTAGGGGAGGAGGCCCTGGCTTGGTCCTGGAGCCCTGGCCTGAGGGATAAGGCCACAGTAATCAGACACTGATTTCTCACTGTGGCTTCTAGTCAGCTCAGAGGAGCACCAGACTCCTCCCCAGTCTGGTGATGGCCCTGGATAAGGAAGGTGGCTGTGCTGTGGCAGGTGTCTGAGGCCCAGAAGACCATGGTCTAAACATCTGCATGGATCTCACTGGCTTCTCACTGGGGTTTCCATTCAGCCCAGAGAAGCATGAACCTCCTCCCTGATCTGGTGGCACCGTCTTATGGGTAGGGAATGTGGCTATGGCCTGTACCTGGAGCCCTTGCCCGAGGGACAATGTCCTGGGTCTCTGTGTGGCCTTCACAGACTTCTCACTGGGGTTGCTAGAAGATGGCCGGCCCACAGGTACACAAGACTCCTCTCCAGTCTGATGGCACATTGCCTTGGATAGAGAAAATGTCTTTGGCTGGTGGCTGAGGGCCTGGCCTGGCCTGGGTGACCAGGCCTTAGATGTCTACACACGTTTCACCGACCTCTTAATGGAGCTTCTAGGAGCTAGTAAAACTGGGGGAGCACAAAAATTCTCCTGCGTCTGTTGGCACTCTACTCCGTCTATGGAGTTAATCAGCCCAGAAGAGCATAAGACTCCTACTCAGTCTGGCGCCATCCTGCTCCAGCTGGGGTGAAGGTTCTGGCTCTTGCCTGAGGTAGTGGGTTTGGAGGAGCATGAAACTACTTATTGATCTGCTGTCACCCTGCCCTGTGTAGAGAAGGTTTCCCATGCCTTTGCCTGAAGCCAAAGCCAGGCATCTACGCAGGTTTTATTAACTCATTACTGGGGGTTCTTGGAGCTAGTCAGCCAGAAGCTCCCAGGGCCTGGAGTCCTGTCCTAGGGGACCATGCCACAAGCATCCATGCATCCATCATAAGTTCCCACTGTGGTCTTGCCAGAGCTCCACTGCTCTGGCACAACACTCCTCCGAGCTCTGGCGTTCCTCTGCCTTGGGTAGGGAGGTGACTCAGACCGGACCCTAGATCCCTGATCGCACCCACAAAGGTTTTAGAAAATATCTCTCTGGGGCCTCTTTGAGTGAGCTGCACCCTGTGCCCTTTTGAAATCCCTACACCAGCCAAACTGTACAGGGTACCCAGCATGCCTTCGACCTTCCTTGAGCAGGCCAGGGTAGCCAATGATGGCAAAACCCAAAGCTCCCTTTAGGTCTCCCAGGAAGTCATTTTTTCTCAACTATTAAGTCCACATGAACTGGGGAGGAGAAACAAGTCAGAGACAGCCGTGCTTGCTGGCCATCTGTCTATCTGGTTCGCCAGCCACCCAACAGATGGCCCAATCTGACTGCTGATCTGATGTCTCAAGTCCACAAGATGTTGCATACCAAACACTGACCAGATGGCCCATGCCAACTGCCAAACAGATTATGAGCTAACTGTCCTAATATTGTTTGAAATAGATTCTAAGGGCCCGATTCCGATCTCGCTCGGAAGGCCCTCCGAGAAGCCGTACGTAGCGGTACCTTCCGACCGACTTGTTCCGGGAGGCGGTCCATCCAAAAGACAAAGTACGATGCGCAAATGTCTCCAATTCCCGAATGACACGTACGCTCCGAATCCAGCACCATTTTCCGTATGAACAGGCTCCGTAAACGCTGAATGGAGTCGTCCGGAGGCATATCCCAAAGCTGTTTCCTGCCGGCCAAGTACGATGCGTACTTCCTACGCGCCGAACAGGTCGCCACCTCCAGCATGTCACAGCATCCGGAAGAGCCGTATTTCAGCTCCGATTCGCGCCACAACACGATCACTGCGTAGGAGACGAAGCAGACATGTATCCGATCGCGCATGTCATCCCTATACTGTACGCCTACAGTCGAATCAACAACTGTAACCGACGCGTTCGTCACAGACAGTAAGTCAGACACCTACCACACACAAAAACGTCACGACCCCGCGAAAGGCAACGGAATACACAGCTTGTGACAAACCACAGTCAATAGTGGGGTGGGGGGAATTCTTGCAGAAATGTAAAGGAAAGGGGGGTGGTGGATGGCAAAAACTCCCAGCATTGTCCACCCTATATGGGGGTTGATGTTTAACACTATCAGCATTGTCTACCCCATAGGGGGGTTGATGCCTAACACTCACCCAGTGTCCATAGGGGGGTGGATGCCTATCACTCCCACCATTGCCCACCCCATAGGGGTGTGGATGCCTATCACTACCACCATTGCCCACCCCATAGTGGGGTGGATGCCTATCACTCCCCCTGTGTTGTCATGGCCAATTTGTGTTATGTGTACAAACTGCCTGCAAAATTGATACATACAGTGATATGCTGGACAAACCCCCCATTTCTGTAGTGAAGAAAATGTGAATGCGGGGTTCAAGCCCCCAGCACTGTCAACCATATAGGGGTTTTGGGGGATTACCCCCCCCCCCATCTCTGTAGTGAAAAAAGGTGAATGTGGGGCTCAAGCCCCCAGCATTGTCGGGCATATAGGGGTTTTGTGGTACCACCGCCCCCCATCACTGTATCGACAAAAAGGTGAATGTAGGTCTCATACCCCCGGCAAGTTCAAGTAATTATGTATTTTTGGGGCCAAAACACACAAGCAATGTAGTGACAAAGTAGTGGTTGTGTGCCAAACAACAACAGAACTGTTGAGGCAAAAATTGTTGTGTGTGTTACATACCCTCAGACATGTGCAACAATCAGTGCTTTTGGGGGCTAACACTGCCAGCAATGTTCAATTGGACAATGTAACATGTGACCATCCAAAATGCATAAACACACATTTTTGTCACCAGCAGACACAAATACAAAGGATTCAATCTGGAACCAATGTTTTGATGAGATCCAGTTCCACACTGTGGCAGAAACTTTAAATGCTAAACATAAGGAATATGCAGAGTGAAGATGTAGGAGTCCCAGGGCCAGTAGAGAAAGAAACAAAACAAAACATCCACTCAATGCCCTTCATAGACAGTTGAAATACATGGGGGAAGATGCACAAACACAACCAACCTGCCACACGCTGCAGAAAAAACACAACATGTGTGTGCGTGTGGAAGTCTATCTAGCCTGGGACAACACACACAATGGGGGGGGGCTGAACTCCACTGAGACATATGCGTGTTAAGTACAATCTGGAAGTATTCCATATAGAGTATGGATAGTGAATGTGGGCAATCAGGCATTGTTTGATGAGCGGGTGCACCAGAGTCACATGCGGAACAGGCTTGGTGGAACACCAACTAATACATCAAGAAACTGACTCTCTTCTGCAGTACCATCAAGGCCACAGCACTGTGGTGACAGTTTCCTGTCTGCTGAGCCTCTGTGATGCCAAATGAGGATGCGGGCCATAGTTTTGAGCACACTCACTCTTGCGCACTGTGTCACGTGCCTTGCAAGAACCACTGTCATCTCACATACCCAAACATTACTCATAGGGTATGGCCGGTAATGTGAGGCCACATTGTAGATAGGGGCCTTGCCAGGAGCCAAGTCACATTTGGCCTGTCTAAACACCACCCACCTTTATCAGCAGCACTGCGCCTCATCAAAACCTCCCTTGACAGGTGACATTACACAGGCACCCATGACAGTGTGGATCACTGGCTGTATGACGAGGAATCCATTATTGACCACACATCATTGTGATCACAATACAAACATGGGTCCATGTACTGTTGTGTAAGACCAATGTGGCAATCTTTGTATCAGGAAGGTACACCCAGCACGCCACATACTTGGACACACACATTTGATTGTTGAACAAGAAGTGCCAGACACACATATGTATGGGACACAAATTCACAGCATCTGACCACCACAACACATTACACTTACCCACAGAAGGATGACATTGTGATGAGTTGGTGTAGAATGAAGCACAGAGGAGACTGCCTACGACACCACACTAGTCCACAAACCCACAAAATAAAATCATGAGCCTCCCACTACAAAAAACATGAAGTGGTTGTGTCACAGCTGTCTGCGCTACATGTGGAGACAACATTCCTACTTGCTGTGTAGAAAAGCATGGACCAACACCAATATATGAGACAGTCACCATGTGTGGCCTTAGTGTGTTGCACACAACTCAAGATCAGACCATTTACACTGTCAACGTGTTTGCATGTCTATCACACCAACTCTGCATCCACCTACAGAAGATGAATTATGGGCAGATCATCAATAATGTCAAATTGCCAATGCTGAGTGTGTACTGCAGAAGACTTGGAAGACACATGGCTCACCAGATAGAGGATACAACAACTGTGTCAGTAGGCTCCAATGCACAGGCAAATGTGTAAGCTAATATTCATGCACTGTTCACAATGCCAGGGGTGGTTGTGGGATCTATGTCTCATAAACATAATACACATAGCTGGCCATAACACATGTGAAATGTGTACATATGTTTAGGATGGAGTACATGTGCATAATGGAATATGCATTGGACACATGTGGCACTTTAACACTGTCTCAGAATCCTGAAATCCGTCAAGAAGACCTACAAATAAGACATGTTGGCATCAGGCTACAGGGCAGGGTACAATGTGTTGATTGTGAGCAGTCATTGACACATACAAGTGGAACACTTGCAAAACAAGATGACAGATTCTAAACATGCTGATGATGATAACACAAATGGAACTTGGTGGATTCATAATGTGTCACATGTGAGTTTGTTGACAGTGCAGGCTCTTGTCTCAACACAACCAGGGATGTCATCATAATTAACCCTGGGCGGTGAACTACGCTCCGCTCGCGGAGTTTGGGGAGTTTTCTGCACTCCGCGTTACGCGGATCTCGCGGAGTGCAGAGAACGCGTAGCGGACATTTTTGTTTGCTCGCGTTCCTCAACGTCAAGTTGGCGTCCGCGAGCGAGCAAAATCAACACCCCAGTGAGATTTTCCCTCGTTTGCGATCAACAACATCAAGTTGGCGAGCGCGAGCGTGGAAAATAAACCTCCCGGCGAGATTTCTCAACGCGGGGAGGGTCAGGTTTCTCATTGCGAGTGGTCGCGTATGCTCGCGACCGCTCGCAATGAGAAACTGCCCGTTCGCGTTGAGAAAGCTGCCGCTCGAGTAAAAATCTACTCGAGCGGCAGAAAACGACCGCTTGCACTGTGCATGATGCCGTTTGCAATGATTGCACAGTGCGGACAAGCATCCGGCACTGTGCAATCACCGCGAACAGCATTTTCCTATCGCACTACGCTGTTCGCGTAGTGCGGCGGAGTTGTTTTACCGCTTCGCGTAGCGTCGCGTGGCGTAGCGCAAATCCGCGAACTACGCCCAGGCTTAATCATAATGACTCCACTCTACTGGCGCACCCACACCTTGGCCAATCAAAGTCAAATAGGTCGAGAAAGCATTGGACTAGTCAGCCCACAGAAAGCTTCTCAAACAGGAACATCTGCTGGGACTATAGTTTTTGTAGGAAAGGGGGTTTGAAGACAGAGATTCCTGCTCACCTCACACACACCATGGGCTCAGAATATGTCACAGATTTACACACTGCCATGAGGTGATTTACCTACAGTGGAAGGTCAGCTGTGGCAAGCTTGTTCTGAGGACTCAGATACAAACTGTAATAGGGCACATATGCCATGAACCACATGCAGTCCATCACATCACTACATCATTGTATTCCCACAACAAGATTTGCACATCAATTACGGTTGACTAATTAACTATATTTGTTATATAAAAAGCAAATGTACAAATAACAAAAACTGCTTTATTCAGCATTTGGGAATAATGGGATTTTTTTTTAGAACAATAAGACCAATGGCCAGTCTATTTGAGAGAGTCTTTGAGGGGGTCATGCATAGTAATCCTCCCTCGCTTGCCTGCACTGCAAACACAAGGGGACATCTCCCCTTGGAGGGGCATCTTTAGGGGCATGCCAGGCACCGCAGGGACAGGACTAGGGGGCACCGGTTTGAAATTTGGGAGGGATGGGATCTAGTGTTGTGTCGGGCTCCACTGCAGTGGACTGGTCAGATTGAGGGGGTGGGGGCTCCACTGCAGTGGACTGGTCAAATTGAGGGGGTGGGGGCTCCACTGCAGTGTCAGGAACAGACTGAAGGGGGTGCTGTTGGAGGGGAAGTGCTTATGGAAGAGGGGAGGGCCTGACCTTCTTGGGGATGGTATAACGGTGTGTGGGTCAAACTGATGAGATGTGAGGTTTGATCTTTGGGGGGGAGCTGGGACTGGGAGGAAGTGGATTTTGGTGGGGAAGTGTGGGATGGTGGTGGGGTTTTGGACTTTTTTTTATCTGGGGGATGTACGTGTGAGGGCTGGGTGTTCTTACTCTTATAGGAGGGTGTGCGTGCAGGGGTGGATCTCATCTCTGTGCCGGGGGGGTTTCCTCTTCCCCTTACTAGTGTGGTGTGATGGATCAGTGGGGAAGAGGCCAAGGTCACAGAGGAAGACCCGTTGGGAAGTGGTGGTTGCAGGAGAGTCAAGGGTAGGGGTTTTGGAGGGAGAGGTAGCTGAGGAATGCGTAGTGGTTGTGGATGGGTGTGTGATTTTCTTGGCCCTCTCCCCTGTGTGTGTGATGTCAGTCCCCTGAGTGTGCGTGCATGTGTGTTTTGACTTTGTTTTGGGTGGTTGCGTGCTGCTTGTGTCTGTTGGGGTGTGTGCATGTGCCTGTGTGAGTGTGCTTGGGTCAGGTAGGGTAGTGTGGACTGTGGATGGGGCAGAGGAAAGAGGGGTGAGGGACTGCTGCAGGAGGGCACTGCTGCCGTCAGTGAGGAGGCCATGGCCTGAATTGATCGCTGTAGGGCAGACATGTCTGATGAGATGCCCTCCATGTATGATACCAATTGTGTCAAAAGACTGGTATGTGCATGGAGGACACTCAGCATGGATGTCTGCCCCACATGGATCTGTTTTAGCAAATCCACAGCCTCCACACTCAGGGCAGCAGGGGTGACAGATGCAGGGGGTGTGGTGCCTGGCCCGAAGGAGACATGCTCCCTAACACGGGCGGGTCAACGGACACTTGGAATGGGAGCAGCTGTGGGGGTGGAGATGGTGGTGGTGGTGGGCGCAGACTCTGATGTTATGGGATCTGAAATGGGAACACCCACCACCACAAGGGAGTCATCACTGGAGCTTGTTTGGTCCTCGGCAGATGTAGATGTTTCCGACCTGCCCTCAGTGTGGCTCCCCTCACCCTCAGTGCCACTGGGTCCCTCCTCCTCCTCCACACTGGACCCAGTCTGGCTAGCCGCTTCCCCTTGGTCCGTGGAACTGTCTCCTCGAGTAGCCATTGATGATGCTGTGAACAAGGATGAGAAAGAGATTCACATCAGTCATCTGCATAGACTTGACACATGAGTATCATCACAACACATCACAGAGCAAGCATATGCATCATTTTTTGGCAGGTTTTAAATCCTTACACATATGTGAACATGGCACTTGTCAGTCTACCAAGAAACTATGGTTCACAGACACATGATGGCATGTGAAACATTGGTTAGATGTATGTCAAATACCACAAAACCATGTCAACTACAACACTATTTTGCAGGTGGTCTGATCTGTAATGCTCATGAGGGTCATGTGTGATTACATACATGTCTCATCTCCTGCAAGGTAGTCAGGAACTGACACAGCAAATGGTATGCCCACATTAGAAATGTTTAACTGTCAAACATACTTCCATCCACAGTCATCATGATGGGCACCTATGTATTGAACGTCAATGCTCTAATGGTCTGCATGCATGACAACTGTCAAGTACAAATATTGCATCCTCTAAAAAATCATGTCCCACACTATACCACTGTCCTGTCTGGCTGAACAGTCTGTACGGAATCTTGGTACAGGAACGGTACATCTCAAGTTTACAGTCAGCACCGTGTCACAATCCTATATTTACTGCTTCAGCTAACATCTGTATGTGTCAAGTATACATGTCCACTACGTCATCAACACAATTTGAAGCCTTTTACAAGCTCACGTTGTTCTACTTAGCCATCCGAGTATGTGAATAAAAATATCTGTCTACATGAACATTTTACAGCTCTCCAGAAGGGATGATACACACATGTCTTGTCTTGTGTATGTGAGCCAAAAGCCAGACATTAGATGTATGTCCATGACTTGTATATTGACCACCTGTGTCTTTCAAAGATTGGCACATGTACTCACTGTCACCAACCGAGTCTGACCCATGGATTTTCACATTATAATGGTGAAAGTCTTGCCTGACACAAAAATCTGATGTGTCAGTGTCTTGGATGGCCTGAGTTGGCATACCTGTCCTTGGTCCATGTGATTACACAGAGCACTATGTATGGGACAATACATTTCGACCACTTATCAATATGATTTGTCTGAGGCATCAACATTGGTCTCACCTGCTGCACGGATGTATAGCATTGTTAATGCACACCTGTGTGCACCAATAGCACCATTTTGAACATATATTTACGTACCAGACTGAGTACAGGTCATACATCAGTGAATGTGCTGACACATATCAGACAATTACATCACTCATGATGGTCAAATCCATGCACATGTTGTATATAGTCCTAAGCACATGGACATTGGACTACAGCCAATACACAGGAACAAAGTCACACACATGTCACTGACGGAAAGGGACACACCTGGCAATCATATGTTAATGGAGCATAGTTACATTTTGGCCACAGTAGTGTTGTTTTAGCAGACAGACGACCTGTGGGAAGGGTATGAGGCTGAGGGAGTGCAACATGCATGTTAAACATAGTTCTGCAACATGGCACATACTCACCCCACCCCCTCCTTGCTGCTGTCTGGCCTTCAACTGCCCATCCAGGTCAGGGAAGACCACCGTCAGTATCTGGAGCATGTGGGGGGTCAGGGTCCGCGTCCACCCCTTTTGCGAGGAGGTGACAGCTTCAGCTGGACCCTTGCAATCCTCCTGGTTCAGCCACGGAGGTCCTGCCACCTCTTCTAGCAGTGGCAGAGGCGGGGTCTGAATACCCCCACGGATGTTACTGCCCGGACGATGATCTTGCAAATTTCAGCCTTCTGATGGGCGTCAACCTGTAAGGATGACATGGTGACACACAATTACTCCATATGCTACATGTTTATGCATCACAAACATGGGCATATAGGTCATGGTCAGAATGGCAGATAATGTCTAAGGGTTAGCCAAGTATCATCATGAGCAGTTTTCCTGTGTGAAAATCTCCCTCAGAAACATGAGAACAGTGCAGAAAAGTCAAACCCACTACACACACTTCTACATCACTGTACCTGTCCAGAACCTAAATCTACACACTGTAAGACTTACTTAACTATGTTTGCATTCTTGCCCTTGGGGATCCCAATGCTAGGCGTGCATGTTTTTACACATGGCCAATAATAAAGGCAGTGTAATCAACACTCACCTGCTCCCCTGGTTTGCCATACAGCTTGCTGTACTGTGGAAGGAGGCTGTCCAGCAGGCTGGTTCTCCTCCTCTGTGAAAGCAGGTGCCCTCTCCACAGTACGTGCCGTTGTAGCTCCCAGAGGATGCAGAGACAGCAGCAGAGAGATCTTGAAATGCAGTAAAGTTGCATTTAGTGCAAGCAAGTGAAGTCTCTTGGGAACAGACAGACTTATATCTGTGCAGCAGAGGTAGACTCTCTTCCATGCGTCCAAAGCGATAGGTCAGAGTCGTTCGCATTATCTGAATTTGTCCAATCCATAACATTGCACTCATCGGACACGCCTACCACGACGTTCAAAATATACGCATCCTAACACTATTGAGTTTGTTACATTGGTGTTGTGCGGTAACCGATTCGGATTGCACGCGATTTGTACAAGAAGCGAAACGCGCGTCTGTCACCATGATGACCAACAGCCAATGTGTGCGTCCAGCTCGGTATGGGTGCGGATAACGTGTCCTTTGAATACTCACCTGCGTCTGTCACCATGACGACCAACAGCCAATGTGTGCGTCCGGCTCGGTTCGGATAACGTGTCCTTTGAATACTCACCCGCGTCTGTCACCATGACGACCAACAGCCAATGTGTGCGTCCGGCTCGGTTGGGATGTGGCTCACGCGTCCATTCAATACTCACCCGCGTCTGTCACCATTACAGTAAACAGGCAAAGGATGCGAACCACACGTTTCGGGTGAGGCTCAGGCGCCCTACACTAATCAGTCTGCAGGGCAGACAGTATAGCAATTAAGGAATGTTAGTCTGCATTACATGTGTGTGTACAGTGATTAACATGTCATATTGGACATAGTACTTGATAGCTCACACTCCCATGATGATTCAAGCTTGATGGGCACACAAACCATTGTTGTTGAGGAACATCACATCTGTGAGTGACCACTTCACAGATCACCCTCCTAGGCTTGGACACAGTCCCAGGGGATCATTGTGTTAACCCAGGTTATGTCCACACATAATCACTGCTTTCTTGGACTGTGTGTTAGAAAGTGCATAGTGTTAAGTCATTGTGAGTAAATCCACAGTATCTGACTCTTGTACAATGCAGACACTTCATTGTTGATTTTCTCAATGAAATTTATCTGACACATCAGCTTGTATTTGCCATGTGAGTTGCTGTTGTGTCTTTGTGTCACAGGCATACATGGATGCTTGTCAAATCTAACTGTGCCACACATTCTAATATTTTTGGGTATGTGATAGTACATGTATGTCAGACATGACATCATTACAGTGTCCACACTGTGACAGTGGTGTGCATGGAGACACGCTGTCTGTATCTAGTGTCCCACCTAGGTGGCATTACATGATCCAGGTCTATGTACCTTTCAACCATGTGCTAGTTGTGACAAACCTCTGTCTCTGATACTTTATTAGGTGTGTGTTGAGTATGTGATGTTTGATCACATGGACAGTGACAGACACCAGTGAGTAGTCACAGTACAGAACTGTAATTGGTGCACAACCATGTTAATAAGACATGTCTGGGAAGGGTCACATAGCTGTGCTGTGTCTGGGCTCAACCTTATGCATCTGATTTCATTGTGTCTTCATTTAATGTTGTATGTGTGTTATTGCATGTTCCTCACTACATTGGAAAGTGTCCTAAAATATGTTTTCAACTGTAACATAGGTACCGCAGGGAACCAGCTGTCCACAGACCCTTACCGGACCTCCAGACCATGGAAGAATGGGATAGCATCAGGTGGAAATGCTTCACCAGACCACTTGTGGAGTTGACAGACCAGTTGGCCCCCCATTTGCAACCTGGACGCCCATATCCCTTTGCGCTGACCCCCAAGGTGAAGGTGATGGCGGCCCTACATTTCTTTGCCACAGCATCCTTCCAGGATACTGTGGCTACTGCTGGTGGGATGTCACAGACAATGTTTAGCTGTGTGCTTCGTAATGTGTTGGAGGCAATGTTACATTCTCTGAACCTTTACATCAAGTTCCAAACACCAGGACAGTTTGCCGACATCAAGAGTGACTTTTATGCTTTGGGCAGAATGCCACATGTCATTGGCTCCATTGATGGTACACATGTTGCTTTGAACCCACCACAAGCCAATGAACAAATATACAGGAATCGTAAGCATTACCACTCCATAAATGCCCTGGTGGTATGTCTGCCTGACATGACGATCTCACATGTCTGTGCGCGTTTCTTGGGATCAGCACACGACGCCTACATTATGAGAAACAGTAGGATCCCACATATGATGTCTCAGCTGCAAAATGGGGGCTTGCCTGGCTTGTTGGTGGGTAATGTTGTCTGTTTATGTTGTGTGTTGCTTGTTTGTCAGGTTGCACCCTATTTTCAGACACGTGAAGTATTTTCTGTTTAAATTTAGGAGACTCTGGATACCCCAACATGCCGTGGTTGCTGACACCACTCAGGAACCCTGTCACCCCTGCTGAGTTTCATTTTAATGAGGCACATGGGCGGACCAGGCGAGTGGTTGAGCGGACATTTGGGCTACTGAAAACAAGATTTCACTGCCTGGACCGTACAGGAGGAGCCCTCCAATATGCACCTTCGAAGGTGTGTAAGATCATCGTGTGTTGCATGCTTCACAAGCTGGCAGTGAGGAATGAGCTACCTCTCATCCAAGATGACGGGGACCAGCAGCCTCCAGCAGGAGAGGATCCAGGCCTGGGGCATGTTGCCAGTGATGAGAAGGAGGAGGAGGATGTTCGGAGACAGCTCATCAACAACTTTTTCTCATGATTGTAAGTATGCAATGATGAGTTGACAAAGCACTTTCTTTGCATGATATGTGTCTGTTGTACAATATCTTTGTATACGTGTTGGTGCATGCTACTTAACATGATCCTTGGAGTTGTTTGGTGTCCATTGAGTTAGTATGGTCACCAGTACAGTGTTGACATGACTCCTACCTAGTGTTCACATTTTAAAAATTTGAAGTATGAAATGTCTCTTGGAGATGTATGTAAATAATTTGGTATTTCAAGACTGTTCTATGTCTTTCCTTCACAGGGTCCTTTGGCTGGTGTATGGAGACATATGACCTCCCAGACACACAATGCAGTTACAGATTGCAACTTTTCTTGGGATCAGGAATCTGTGCCACATACTCGATTCTGAAAGTTTTCAAAAGTCTTGGTTAATTTGTGCTTATTGTCACAGTGTGATTTGATTGCATTTGTTGTGGAGGCAACATGTTGTGCCTGTGTAATAAACCTGTGCTCCACATTGAGGTGTGCCTCGTCTGTATCCACACATCCAACATTCATTTACATACTGTATATGTGCCCTGATGATCAGTTTATCTGACAATGATTAGTGTTTGTGCATATAAATGTTGTTTCATTTTACATTACTGTAGGCAATGAGGATCTATGCAAGTGTAGTATGTGTGTTGTGATGACCTTGTTGTGTGTATCTCTCAATAGTGTCAGGTTACATTTACCCACATGACAGTTGGTAATTTAATGTACTTGTTTTTCAGCCAATGTCATTGTCATTCCATTCCTTGTTTTTTTGATCATCATTTCTTTCTGACAACAGTGTTTCATTCACGACAGAAGCAAGTTTTGTGTGAATATTAATTTATTACAGTGCATGTGTGAAATTTTACAAGAACGGTATAGTGCTGTACAAAAGTTTGAAGTCCAAAGTTCACAGAGGAGTTGGTAGTGCCAGTAGATGCAATTTTCAGAGCCAAGTCCAGAGTCATTTGAGTAATTGGTCCAACTTAGACCCAACATCCCATGTGGGAGAGTTCAGTGACAGTCAACAAAGTGAATGCTTCTCACGCAATGGAGGATATCAGGAGCAGGTTGTCACTTCCTGGGGGGATGCATAGCCATCTGTCTTTCATTTGTTCCTCATCGGACGACCCCGCTTATGTTTTTCTGGGGGACCCTCAGGTACAGGCTGCCGCGGTGCAGGGTACTCTCTGCCAGAGTCCTCATCCCTCGCTGTGGCAGTTGCAGATGTAGAAGCAACAGATGTAGTGGGCACACAGGGAGGTGTGGTCATGTTGTTGGCTATCTGCCGGAGGCAGGTGAGTATGTCTCTGTGCACCGCAGTAAGATCATCTATTTTTGCAATGTGTGACTCCATTCTGGACATGTGTGAGTCCATTCTGGACATGTGTGAGTCCATTTTGGCATAATGGGCAGCCTGCTGCTATTGCATGTCCTTGAGGATCCCAACTACCTGGCCAAAGTCTCCGGTGCATTCTTGATATGCATTGAGAATGCATGCCATCTGTGGGTCAGCTTGTTCAGCAGCACCAGCTGCCTGACGGGACCTCTCCCCACGCCCCCTCCCACTACCCCAGCCCAGACAAGCAGCACCTGTTGTTGCAGGCACAGACAACACTGAGCCTCCTTTATTATTGACAGTGGGGTTGTTGTCCGCCAACTCCTGAGTGCCCTGTGATGCTGTCCTCTCTGTGTTTTGTTGCCTTGGTGTGTCCGTGTGGATAGTGGTCATCTGGGGGTTGACAAATGTTGCTGAAGTGGTCGCAGGGGGTCCTGGTGTTACAGCTGCTGGTGCTGCATCCTAACCCACACCGGAGGGGCGAGGTAGTTCATCATCATACGATGAGGGCTGAGAGACATCCACACCAGAGAGCTCAGGGTCAACCAGAGTCTGGGACTGGGATTCCTGTTCTGTTCCTGCAGTGTCCCCAGCAGTCCCTGTGGGTAGATGAGAGACCCAATGTTTGTGGTGTTTTTGCACAGGTCATCGTATCATACACATTACATTTGCTATTGTACATTATGATGAGTGTATGTACATTAGATAGTCCTCTATCGTCACAGACCCAGGCCTATTTTTAAGAGAACATTGTGATTTTAACAAGAAGTGTTTTGCTGAGCAAGTCCAGCTCTTTGCATAAATGGGCATGTTTTATTTGTTTGACTGTACATTGACATTGACTGTCAAGTGACACCCTGTGCATGACACAGGTGTGTTGGTTTTTCCCACATCTGTGCTTTTACAATGATATATGTACTCTTCCTCTTATGATGTGTTTCAAGATTTGTGCATGTGTGCTGGCCTTTGTGCATAGCAAAACCAAAGTGGATGATGGACGGAGTGTTGAACATTGCAAGCACTCACCCCCAGTCAACTTATCTGGGTTTAATCCATCATTATTCTTTAGCTCACTCCGCCACCCCAGTTCAGACATGGCCATATGCAAATCAGTCTGACCCAGTGCCTCATGGGAACAGTATAGCCCGAACTGCCAAGCCATGTCTTCCCTGGACCGGAAACAAGCATCCTGGGACCGGTTTCGGGTTCATAACCCTCATCAGCCAGGCTATCTTACATCCAGTGGCAAAGTGAGCAAGGGACCCACGTCTGGGCATACCCTGCCAACTTAGGGTGAACAAAGCAAAACCAAAGGGGATGATGGACGGAGTGTTGAACATTGCAAGCACTCACCCCCAGTCAAGTTATCTGGGTTTAATCCATCATCATTCTTTAGCTCACTCCGCCACCCCAGTTCAGACATGGCCATATGCAAATCAGTCTGACCCTGTGCCTCATGGGAACAGTCCAGCCCGAACTGCCAAGCCATGTCTTCCCTGGACCGGAAACAAGCATCCTGGGACCAGTTTCGGGTTCATAACCCTCATCAGCCAGGCTATCTTAAATCCAGTGGCAAAGTGAGCAAGGGACCCACGTCTGGGCATACCCTGCTAACTTAGGGCGAACAAAGCAAAACCAAAGGTGATGATGGACGGAGTGTTGAACATTGCAAGCACTCACCCCCAGTCAACTGATCTGGGTTTAATCCATCATCATTCTTTAGCTCACTCCGCCACCCCAGTTCAGACATTGCCATATGCAAATCAGTCTGACCCTGTGCCTCATGGGAACAGGCCTTTGTGCATGTCGTTTCCAGTCACATTGGTGTGGCTACCTACACACTCACGGTCCGGAATGTATGTGAGCATTTAGTTTATGGTATTTTGATGAATGTGTTCCTAGTTCTCATCTCATTGCACACCTGTGAATAGCTGTCAGTAGCAAATAGTGTTACTGCTTTGCTTTGTGCCTGATCACATCATGTATATTGTCCTTGTCCTCCATGGACAGATGAGTTAACCAAGGCTGCTTTCTTGCTTTTTCAGGCTCAGAGCTGTGAGGTAGAGAGGTTTGTGTGCTTGTGTTATGCTGCTGGAAGTTGTACCCCTCCTCCCATCCAGACCAGCTTACTCCTCGTGGACAAAGTATCAATCACAGTGAGGGGAGTGTAGTGGCAAGGATGCTGACAATGCTGCATGATGTAGGAGGTGAATGCAACTCCAAACAATGCCTTGTGCACATGACACCATGCAACAGTGTCAGCCATCTTGCTTTGGCCCTTCCATTCACTGTCAGGTATCCATTGTCACTGATGAACAGGTTGCTTTGTGTGTGGGTAGTGATGTGTGCTATGACTGCAACTCACACCATATCCTGTCCTCCACACACCTTCCCAGCCAGCCCAGGGAGCACACCTGGGACTATGCATTCCCAGTGAGTGGAAATGTACTGTGAAGATGGCTGAGAGTGGGGACTGATGTGAGAAGACCAAGGCCTGGATGTGAGTTGTGGCCAATTCATACATAAGGCCCCTGTGTCAGCCATCTTGCCAGTATATTTCCTTTCACTCTCAGGGACTGCCTAGTCACAAGAGTGCTATTTGTTCTGGCTGAGAAGGTGTGTGTAGGGCAGGGCATGATGGTATTTGCAGTCACTGCTAATAATCCTCCTCCCACATAGCCCAACTACACCACCTGGTGCTATGCTTTCCTCACAGTGAATGGAAATGTACTGTCATGATGTCTGACAGTGGTTCCTGGTGTTTGTTTGACCACTACTCCCATCAGGGCCTTGTGCTCCTCACACCAGAGACCAGTGTCAACCATCTTGACAGTACTTTTCCACTCCCTGTGAGATCAGCACAGTTCAGCTGGGCTGGTTGGGCCGTGGGTGAGTATGATTATTTTGACTGACTTCAACTCCCATCAGGCCCTGTCTCACACACACTCATCCCACCCAGCACATACAGCACACCTGTGAGTATGCTGTCCCTGAGAGTGATTGGAAATGTACTGGCCAAGATGTCTGACAGTGGTGCCTGGTGTCTGTTTGAGCACAACTCCCAACAGGGCCTTGTGCGCCCCACGCCGGAGCCCAGTGTCAGCCATCTTGCCAGTACATTTTCATTCACTCTCAGGGATAGCATAGTCCCAGGTGTGCTGTTTGGTGTTGGTGGGAGGGGTGTGTGGGACAGGGCCTGCTGCTAGATATAGTCAGGGCTACCACTACTCCTCCCACCCATAGCAAGTTGCCCACCATGAACCATGCTTCCATGTCAGCCTGGTACTATGCTTTCCTCACAGTGAATGGAGATGTACTGGCCAAGATGTCTGGCAGTGGTGCCTGGTGTTTGTTTGAGCACAACTCCCAACAGGGCCTTGTGCTCCCCACATCAGAGCCCAATTTCAGCCATCTTGCCAGTACATTTCCACTCCCTGTGAGATGAGCATAGTTCAAGGTGGGCTTGTTGGGCCATTTGGGAGGAGGACTGTTGGCTTTGACTACGACTCCCATCATGCTTTTAGCCACACCCACCTTCCCAGCCATCCCAACCTTCCTTCCTGTGACTCAGCTTTCCTGGGAGTGAATGTGTGCAAAGAAGATGGCTGATGCATGTGACCGGTGTTTGGATCCCTTTGCCTTGCTGTGAGTTAGTGCTAAGTTTGTACATCTTTGTAAATGGTGAGATTTCCAGTTACATTGCAGGTATGTTGTTATGTTGTTAGTAAAAATCTATTTTTGATCACTTATCCCATCATGGACTTGTGCTTCCCACACCAGAGCACAGTGTCAGCCATCTTGCCTGTGCATTTTCATTCACTCTCAGGGACAGCAAAGTCCCAGGTGTGGTGTTTGGTGTTGGTGGGAGGGGTGTGTGTGGGACAGGGCCTGCTGGTAGATGTAGTCAGAGCTACCACTCCTCCTCCCACACAGATCAAATAGGCCACCATGAACCTTGCTTCCATGACAGTGAGTAAACTTTACATTCAAGATGTCTGACAGTGGTGCCTGCTGTTTGTTTGAGCACAACTCCCAACAGGGCCTTGTGCTTCCCACACCAGAGCCTAGTTTCATCCATCTTGCCAGTACCTTTCCACTCCCTGTGAGATGAGCATAGTTCAAGGTGGGTTTGTTGGGCCATGTAGGAGGACGACTGTTGGCTGTGACTACGACTCCCATCATTCTTTTAGCTACACCCACCTTCCCAGCAAACCCAACCTTCCTTCCTGTGACTCAGCTTCCCTGTGAGTGAGTGAAACAGTGCTGGCAAGATGGCTGACAGTGGTGGCTCCTGTTTTGAACACAAAGCCTTGCTGTGTTTTTTTGTAAGTTGGTACATGTCATGAAATAGTTACATATTACTCTGAGGTTGCAGGTATTTTGTTTGTCAAAGTGGCATACACATCACATGCTCATTTGCTGCATATTGTTATGGCTTTGCTAACAGTGATTTGTATCACTGTGTCCTTGACAGTGATGTCTGTGTATTTGCTGACAATATTGGCTATTTGAGTATGAACTCACCAGGCTCTGGTACCCCTGATATGCCATAGACGCCCTCCGGTGGAAGGATGGCCAGCACCTTCTCCTCCCAGGAAGTGAAGTTCACAGGTGTTGCAGGAGGGCCACAGCCAGTCCGCTGGCTCAGGACATGCTCTTTGCCAATAAGCTTCTTGACCCTCCTTCGCACATCATAGTACCTGTTCCTGATATCGTCCATTGTGCGCAGGCAAGGTGCTTGAGCGTTCACCTTGTTGACAATCCTCTCCCACATCTTGTTTCTCTGGGACAGGGGGGTCTGTTGGACCAAGTTGCCAAATAACTGTGGCTCTACTCTGAGAATTTCATCTACCATGACTTCCAACTCCTTCTCTGTGAAATTTGGATTCTTCTTTGGGGGCATGGTGATGGGTGGTGGTGGAGATGGATGTGTGGGTGAGTGTGTAGGAGAGGGTGACTGTGTATGAATAAATGTGTGTGTTTGTGAGTGTTGTAGTTGACAGGTGCTAGTAGTGTACAGGTTGTGTGGTGGCTGAGTTGTGAGTGTATGTATCAGTGCAGTGTAATAGTGGCATGTGCTGGCAGTTCTGTTGAATTTGCAAAGGATCATGGTAAGTATTTTGGCCCTTTATATAGGTGGAGTTCTGGGTGTGGCTTATTTTTTAATTATTTTTTTTTGCCTTCAACAATGCTTGTTAGGACTTTTTCTGTCTGTTTCTATTGTATTTTGTTGAGCATAACTGAAACGTTCCGTTGACCACACCGGATGCTTGTTCATGTATTAGCATGGTGGTCCGAGTCTGTCCCATTCACGCTAAACTATGTTGCAGCGTTCGCGTACGAGTCGATCGCATCGGGCTCTTTCCCGGAGGATTCGCTCGGACGGATTGATTTCCATACGCGTTGGTCGTCCGTATTGTGCTCCGTGTGGGTCGTTTGTATTTGACAAGCATTGCATCGTACTACATCGGGTGGACAGGGCGCGTACGTGTCGGTCGGAAGGCATTCCCGATCCGTGTCATTGGTAAGGGTTTCCGATCGAGATCAGAATTAGGCCCTAAGTATTTACTAATGCACTACTCCTTGGAATTTTATAAGACAGAAGTAACAATCTAATGCCTATTCTATCATGTAGTTGGGGGCCCATTAGGATCCGCCCGCCAAATGTCCCTGTGTCACCCCCGCCATAATAGTATGGCGAGGGGCACCGCGGCGGACGTAAAGACCGTCCACCGCTTTTCCGCCGGTCGGATTGCCGGCCGGGCGGAAAAGGCACACAATATGGTGGCGGTGCCTTGCAGGCACTGCCATCCATATTATGATGCTTGCGGTGACATGCTAATCCATGGCGGAGACTCCACCATGGAAAGGCATGCGGTGAATGGCTTTGGGGGCCCGTTGCGGGCCCCCGGTGGTGGGGGGGTGGGTGGCTGCACCTGGGGGGTACCTATGGGACCCCCCTTCATTGCCACGCACAAGGTGGCAGGCACCGCGCGGTGCCTATCACCTTGTGCATGCCAATGCACTACATGCAGCTTTTGCACTGCGGCGGGTGCTGCTAACAGCATCGCCCGCCGCAATGTAAAATGTGCTGGATGCGACCGCCAGGGTGGCGGTCGCATCCTAATTGCCATAGCGGGACTGCCGCACCTATGGCGGTCGGTCCCATTTACCGTTACGGTGGCGGGCGGACAAAGTCCACCCGCCATCGTAATAGGCCCCTAAGTGTTTTAATGATTATTCTAACCTAATTTTCACACACTATGTTTCAACAAACAAATCCTAACTGTAACAAGAACATTTTATCTAATATTTGCACACTATGTTTTAATATCAAAGCAGCTGTGGCCTGTGCAGGTAAGAGCGGTGTGGCCGCCCCCCACCCCAACTCGGCCCCACTGCCCCACCGCTCTTACCTGCACAGGCCAGTCCTGTGTCAAAGTCTATACATTCCTAATAAATCTTAATAATACAAGATAACATTTACCTAATTTCACACACTATGGGGGTCATTACGATGTAGGGAGGATCGCCACCGCCCGCATGGCGGTGGCGATCCGCCCTACATTTCCATCCGCCCGTTACCCATTTCCCCCTGCCATATTAGTATGGCGGGGGGAGCCCGGCGGATGGAAAGACCGTCCGCCGGTTTTCCGCCAGTCGACCGGGGGGAAAAGGGGCTAGATATGGTGGCGGTGTCTGCTAGACACCGCCATCCATATTAGCATGTGTGCGGGAAGCAGCCTTTCCGTGGTGGCGATGCCGCCACGGAAAGGCATGCAGAGTTTGCTGTTGGGGGCCCGCTGCGGGCCCCCAGGGTATTGGGGGCTGGGGTGCACATGGGGGCACCTATGGTACCTCTCTACATTGTCATGGACAAGGTGGCAGGCACCGTGCGGTGCCTGTCAACTTGTGCATGACAATGCACACAGTGCATTCCCAGCATTGTGGCGGGCGGTGCTGTGAGCACCGCCCGCCACAATGCTGGGAATGGAGAATGCCACCGCCACGGTGGCGGTGGCATCCTAATCGCCGGTGCTGGGACCGCCGCACCACTGGCGGCCGGTCCCAGCACTGCTAGGGTGGCGGGCGGACGAAAGTCCGCCTGCCATCCTATTAGGCCCCTATGTTTCAACGCTGTATTTAATAATCCTGACAATTACATTAACACTAACACTTTACTTAGTGCACACATTAACATTTTGTTAACTTTTCTAAACTTATAATTCAGTACACACTTATTGATGTTTGTTAATCACTCAAATGTACATAAAAACTTGGCAAATTTTTAAAGTATCTATGGTTGTAGTGAGGCATACATTCTTCTTGAAGGGCGATGACATTTGGTCCTGGGTTAGGGCACCATAATTTCATTGTAGCCCCATTCCCCTGGCAACTGACGATGGAACTGTGAAATGGAACAGTTTGTGAGAGTTCTGATTTTCTGTGCTAATTCACTGTAGTAATTAACTTTCATTTTAGAGTCTGTCTAAGGGAATTCTGTGAGTTTTCATATTGGATTGATGCATTAATCACTACAACAGTATCATACTTGGTAAATACTGCATCTGGCTTTCTAATTTAATTTTATTGTTCCTTAAATGATGTGCTCTATATGGTGGTCATTCACTTCTTGTGCTCTATCATTGAGAAGCTCCAGGATATTATTGTGTCTTTTTATTCTTATGTCATTTGTTTTGGTACATGCTAATGATAAATGTACAGTTGTCTCATATGCATTTTTGCATCATCTAAAGGTAGCAAATGATTTATCGTACCTTTAGAAATTGTTTCTCTTCTATTTTTAACATTTGCTTTCAACATAAGCAAAGCTATGTAGTGATTTGCCTTTAATTTTACATGCTTCATGATCCAAATATTTGAAATAAGTATTTTATGTAAGGGGGTGTGTAATTGGCGTCATTCTCTCGTTATTACAGCAAAATAACTTGTAATTATGCATAATTTCGTTAGAGGCATAATCCAGCATTTAGCGCTAAATTTCTTAGTGCAAAATGCACCATTGCATCACAAATAAGCCAGTGGATGCATTTTGCACTATGAGAATAGCACTAAATGCTAGTGGACATGAACAGCAGTAGCCAGCAGCAGCTCGCTCGGATCACTAACATAATATCGATTAACAAAATATCCCCATACACAAATATCAACACATAAATATCGATGTCAAAAATATTGACATCCTATGATTATAATTTAAAATATAAAAATATCGAAACAATATTATCGATGTAAAAAATATCAATGTACAAAATATCGTTTTTTTTATATATAAAAAATAATGTTAAATAAATTAAATAATAAAATTAACTTTAAAAAAATTATTTAGATGTAATGTACATTTTAACAAATATAATAAATAAATTTAATTTAAAAAAATGTAAACATAAATATATAAAATGTAATATATAAATTTATATTTACTTTAAAACAATTAATAAACTAATAATTTTAATTTATTTAAAAATGTAATAAAATATATAAAAATTTACAAATAAATATATATATATATATATATATATATATATATACATACATACAAGACCACGGCTGTGGTCGAAACGCGTCTGTTTATGTGCCTGGAATAAACGAACTTTATTAACACTTACGGTTGGTGTGGCTCGTGGATCTTTCTTGTACCCGCAGGGGTTCTTCTCTTGCATATATATACATACACCTATAACATAAAATCTAATAAAAAAAACAATTATACTATAAATTAAAACATTAAAATATTTAATAATTTTTAAACTTACATTTTACACTCCATTGAGTGCACAGTAGGGAAAGTGTTGTATAGCGTAGGAGTAAAAATTACTATTCCAACTCCAGTGAGTGCAACAGTAGAGAAAGTGTTGGATAGCGGAGGGGAAAAAATTACTATTCCCACTGCAGTGAATGCAACAGAAGGAAAAGTGTTGGATAGCGGCTTGGTAAAAATTACTATTCCCACTCCAATGAGTGCAACAGTAGGGAAAGTGTTGGATAGCGGAGGGGTAAAAATTACTATTCCCACTCCAATTACTTCAACAGTAGGGAAAGTGTTGGATAGTGGAGGGGTAAAAATTACTATTCCTACTCCAGTGAGTGCAATAGTAGGGAAAGTGTTGGGGGTCGGAGAGGTAAAAATGACTATTCCCACTCCAGTGAGTGCAACAGTAGGGAAAGTGTTGGATAGCGGAGGGGTAAAAATTACTATTCACACTCCAGTGAGTGCAACAGTAGGGAAAGTGTTGGATAGCGGAGGGGTAAAAATTACTATTCCCACTCCAATTACTGCAACAGTAGGGAAAGTGTTGGATAGCGGAGGGGTAAAAATTACTATTCCAACTCCAATTACTGCAACAGTAGGGAAAGTGTTGGATACTGGAGAGGTAAAAATTACTATTCCCACTCCAGTGAGTGCAACAGTAGGGAAATTGTTGGATAGCGCAGGGGAAAAAATTACTATTCCCACTCCAGTGAGTGAAATTGTAGGGAAAGTGTTGGATAGCGGAGGGGTACAAATTACTATTCCCACTGAAGTCAATTCAAAATTAAAAACAAACAAAATATCAACTACAATACAAAAAATGTAAAAAAAAAACACATATATAAAAATAATAAAAATTACAAAAGATAGAAACATATTATAATGTTAAAAACATCTAAAAATTACCTACAAAAATTATTTATAAAAATGTTAAAAATTATTTACAAACAAATCACTATATTTAATAGAAATTAATTATATTCAAAAACATTGTTACATAAAATTAATATTTTTTATTTCCTACCCTATAACACCACACAATTCAAAACACACATCTAAATTTCTAAAAAAAGTGTACCTCCGTAATTAACATAATTAATTATCAATTAAACAAATATTATTAATAAAAAAACAAATTAAAACAGATAAAAATTAATTTACTCACCAAAGATTACCCCTACAAAAACCAAAATACACACACAAAATAAAAGTAAACAATTACCATAGACATTTATCAATTAATGAATGGATAATAATGAGCAACTAATTATTAATTAATAAAACCTAAACTACATTCCACCCTCTACCCCAATGAACACCACAACACACACCTAAAAATCATTACACAATTTCCATAACTAATTTTACATTATTAAATTATTATCAATGAACAACAACTTATTAAATAATTTAAAAGTATTTACTTCCCACCCTTTACCACTATAAACCCCACAACTCACATCTCAAATTGATTACACAATTGTCATATTTAATTTTTAATTAATTAATTACAATTAATTAACAATTAATTATTAATTAATTTTAAAAAAATTACTTCCCACCCTATTCCACTATAAACCCCACAACTCACATCTCAAATTAATTACACAATGGCCATATTTAATTTTTAATTAATTAATTACAATTAATTAACAATTAATTATTAATTAATTTTAAAAAATTACTTCCCACCCTATTCCACTATAAACTCCACCACCCATTCCTAAAAAATGACACAATTAACATAATTAATTACCACTTAATTAATTAATATTAATTAACAAATAATTGATCAATATTATTAATAAAATATTTCCCACAATTAACACTATAAATTATGAATTGAATACATATTAATATATAAACATTATTATTAAATTTATTAAAATTAAATTACTTCCCACCCTATTCCCCTATAAACCCACAACCCGCTCCTACAAAAATGACACAATTAACATAATTACTAATTAATTAATAATAATTAACAACAAATTAATAATTAATTAATAATAAATTAATTCCCTCAATTAACACTATAAAATCTAAATTAAATAAATACTAATAAATAAAAAATATTAATTAATTTATTATAATTTAAATTACTTCCCACCCTATTCCCCTATAAACCCACAACCCGCTCCTAAACAAAATAACACAATTAACATAATTACCAATTAATTAATGAATAAAAATTCACAGCCAATTAATAATTAATTAATAATAAATTACTCCCACAATTAACACTATAAAATCTAAATTAAATAAATACTAATAAATAAAAAATATTAATTAATTTATTATAATTAAATTACTTCCCACCCAATTCCCCTATAAACCCACAACCCGCTATAGAACTAAAAAACGCAAATTTTAATTAACATAAAATGAATCACTACTAAAAATTTAACACATATATTAAAAGCAATACTTATACAAAAAATAGATCACATACTATTAAAATACATACTAAGGGACCCATTACGATACCCGACGTAAAAAAATCCGCCAGGCATGGAAGCGGCAAAAATCCGCCCGCACACACCGCCTGAACACCGACCACGCCATTATGAGTACACAAACCGAAAACCGCCATCGGCGGAAAAATCACACAAAATACCGCCCGCCATCGTCCGAGTCGGAGTCAAACCGCCCGCCACGGACGGAAACACGCACGACAACACAAAACCGCCCGCCCACACGGCCGACACACCGCACGTGAAATTACGATCGCACCGCCATGAGCGCGGAAAAACAACAAATATACCGCCCGCCAGCGCAAACAACGCCGATGAGAATCGACACGGCAGAAGCCATGGCGCCAACGTACCTGCACAGAAACCATCCGCACACAAAACCAATAGCACACAACATGGCCAATAAGTCCACACAGCAAGGCACACACAAATACACAAGCACAGTACACATCCCGAAAACACCCCCCGGACAAACAAAAAATACAAAGGCCAGAACCCCAGACACAACACACCTGAAAACAACAGACCATGAGGACACACCCACATAGGTGAGTACAAAAGCAGCACTCCCACAGACCACAACCCCTTGCTACATTGCAAACCAGAGAGGAGAGGAGAGGACACAGTGACACAGCAAGGACAGCAGCACACCACAGAAACGCACACATCACAACCACCACCACCACCACCACCACCACCAAACACCGGCACCACAAACCCCCTGCACATTACACAACACACACCGCACCAGCACCACAAACACCATGGCACCACAAAGGATGCCCAAGTTCACGCCCATGGAGCTGACGGTCATGGTCGACGAGATCATCAAGGTGTACCCACAAATCTATGGGAACATGGTTCAGCACACACCACTAGCCACCAGAAACAGAATGTGGAACCGGATCGTAGACCAGGTCAATGCAGTCGGGACCCTGCCCAGGAACAGAGTCGAGATAAACAAACGTTGGAATGACGTAAAGAGCCTGGTCAAGAAGAAGGAGGGCAAAAACAGAGAGCTGGCTGCCGTCACTGGCGGAGGGAATCCCGCGCTCTTTAAGACCTTCAAAGCGTGGGAGGAGAAGGTGCGAGTCGTAATACATCCGGAGATCCTCGCCGGATTAGCAGGGGGAGTGGAGGCTGGTAAGTACAAACTAATGTATACCAGCACACCGCTATGTACTCACATGCGCAACTACCATGCCACAGCTCCCAGGGACAAACACCCCCATGTCCAGCACACAATACACAACACATCACACGCACATGCAACAGACACTACCACACACAGCCCAAACCGAACAACTGTAAGATGCGTGGGGACATGTGTACACTAAGCCAGCCACGTAACCACCAACAGGTCCCCAAATATGCCAGAAGCGCCACAACGAGCACCCACCACACCCATGTGTCCGCCACAGCTGCACTAACCGACAAGTAACAGGTAAGTGGCAGGAACACAAAGTGCAGTGGGTGGGACGGTGGACAGCCCAAGTACAACACACACCAGGCCCCAGTCCCACAGCACAGCAAGGAGGAGCATCCCCCACACCCCACAGCCACGTGTCAGCCACCGCAGTGCACAACGACAGCCGAAAGGCAGACATCACGGTCCACAGCAATCGGTGTCAGTGGGTGTACAGCCACCCCCACGACCCACTACACCCCCCCACCCCCACAGACCTGCAACATGGAGCACCCCCCGCTTAGAGCCATGTGGCATCCAGTACAGTGCACGCACGAACAACTTGCAGGTGGGAAACTGGACAGGGCTGGATTACTGGAGGCATGAGGACCATAACACCACCAACACATGGGACATGTCACGTAGCACACGAACACGCAGCACCGCCCACCGTCACGAACAAGTGAACAATGTGCACACGGACATGAACAACAGACTCACACCCCACATGACCCATCACAGACATAGCAACACCCAAGGAGCCACGTCTGCATGCACAAGCCACACTGAATATAGTCCCACACGGCAGCCACTGTGCAACTCATCACACACAACCGAAACACCATTGAAGTCCTGTCCATGTAGCCCCCACTGCCTGTCAACCCCACACCCCACAACTACGCCTATGTAAGACAAACAACACTAGACGCAACAGAGCGGAACAACATAAATGCACACGAACACCACTGAACCCATCAAACTCACAGACACACCATGCACATACAACATACCATCCATCCCATCCGTCAGCCCCAGTCACATGAAAGGCATGTCATCCGCACAGCTGCCACACATACAGCAGTCACGCTAAGACACATGCCCATGACCAACCATGTACCAGAAGTCAATTAAGCGCACGACACACTGTGAGCAACAACACACAACATGGGCCACACCCCCCCGAGCACTGCAGTGATGCACATGGCACAGGGCAGCACGCACACCAAGGAGATGGGACAACTGCAATACGTTGGCTGGCACACAACCATCACTCACTCATAACGATGCGTCCAATGCCATGTCCAGTAACCACAACAGACAGCAAATATGCAGGGCATGTCAGGCATGCACACACCTCAGACCATGCACTGTCATGCTGCCACAACACATGTCACGTTCGGCACCCATGGCTCACAGCATGTACCCCAAAAGCATATCCCCTCCCAAATGCGAATCTGGGGCATGGCCCCCATGTAGCCATATGCGTTCCTAAGCGTTCCATTTGAACCCCAAAAGCATATCCCCTCCCAAATGCGAATCTGGGGCATGGCCCCCATGTTGCCATATGCGTTCCTAAGCGTTCCATTTGAACCCCAAAAGCATATCCCCTCCCAAATGCGAATCTGGGGCATGGCCCCCATGTTGCCATATGCGTTCCTAAGCGTTCCATATGAACTCCAAAAGCAGAGTACAAACCAGACCCAGGATGGGCCAGGAGCCCGCATACACCAGAGTCACAATGAGTAGGGGCACAGCAACACACCCATCGGCATGGCCAATCCGTCCCATGCCACATGTGCACAGCACACAGTCCCATTGCCTAGCACACACAACTACAGATGCCACAGCCACACACTCGCCTCCGGGAAACCCATGTACGAGATTGCACGAACTGCCAATGTCAGACGACTAATACATACTTCGCCAGGTGCAACACAATAACAAATCTCATTCTCTCCACAGGTGACGAACTGCTGGACGCTGGGGATGGAGACAGCAGCCAGCACAGCCAGCCTACAAGCCCCCAACGAGGACACACGGATCTGGAGGATCTGTCCACCTCTTCGGACACGGACCACCAAGCTGGCCCATCTGGCGTGGCAGGGCCCAGCCGCTCCCCAGGACCCCTCCTACCCACCAACCCATCATCCAGGGATGCTGAACAGTCCCAGTCCCCTGCTGCCACTGTCGTTGCGGCCACACCCACGGTCATTGCGGCCACTACCACTGCCGCAACCGCCACCATCGCCGCACCGACCACCACCGCCTCCACCACCACCACGTCTTCGCTGGCACCAGCCCCAGCGCAGGTGGTGGCCCGGCCGACTGGATCCACCCTGGGAGCCACAGCGAGGACCGTGGTGTGCAATGTGGCTAGTGGGCAGGCCGGTGGCAGCAGGACTGGTAGGAGGAGCAGGGTCAGGGAAACGCCAGCCTCCCCTGGGAGCCATGCCCTGCCTCAAATGGCCAGAGTCCTTGGGGCCTATGAAGAGGCCCAAGGACAATGGGCCAGGTCTGCTACTGACACGCGGGAGGTGCTGGGGGTGCTGAGGTCCATGGACGCCCATATGGGCCAATTCGTGTCCCGTATGGACCAACTCGTGGACCTCATGGGCCAGCTGGTGGTGGCGGTGGGGTCACAGGCAAGGCCAGCAACACCACCTCCGCCACCACCTGCTAGGGCGCAGGGTCGGCCAGCAGTGTCCACTTCCCCTGCGTCCACAGCCAGTGAGCACACCTCACCCACCACCAGCAGGTCGCCACCACACACCCCCCTCCCAAACGTGGAAGGGGCCGTCCGAAGAGGAAACAGATCTCCCGGGAGGACTTCGCACGCTCCAGTCGCAAGTGAGGCAGCCAGCCAGCCTTCCGCCAGCCTTCCTTGACCAGCCACTGCATTGACTTGCTCTACGATCCCACTCCACACAGCCAGCTGGATGGCATGTGTGTGTTGGACTATGGACATAGAACCAGTGGGTACACCCTGATCATCACGCAGCCATGACCGACAGCTCATTGTCACTGCACGCACCACTTTTGTCATCACCTTACACACAATCACATGTCACAGTTTGTAATAAATGCACCTTTTTCACTAACTGCTGTTTGTGCCCTGTGTTTTATTTGTACGGAGTACAACGGCCACCTTGGGCGGAAGGGCACCTGATGCGTGGCATGGCAATGGAATCCGGAGGGCCTGTAGGGACCTAGGGGTGGGAGACAGAACAGGAGCACATTCAATGAGTGTGTCACACACCCATCACACAGTACATGTCAACAACTACAAGCAATGTACACACATCGCACGGAGCAATAGGGCACAATGCCACAGTCACCAACAGTGGCATACTACCCTGGCCATGGAGCGTTGACACACTGCACGCAGTGAACATACGGCCACCCTGACACAGCACACACACACCTGCACAGATACAGACACATCATCCGTCGTACATGGACACTCACCGTCAAGTGAAGTAGCGGGCGATGAGCTGCTGGCGCACATTCCCAGCTTCCTCCTCTCCGCTGTCCACCTCACTCGAGCTGTCCTGGTCTGCGGGCTGGGGCCCTGGTTGATCTCCGTCATCCACAATGAGGGGGATCTGCTTCCGAATGGCCAGATTGTGCAGCATGCAGCACGCCACCACTATCTGGCACACCTTCTGTGGGGAGTACGCCAGTGCACCCTCGGTGCGGTCCAGGCACCTGAACCTGGACTTGAGGAGGCCAAAGGTACGCTCGACCACACGTCTGGTCCTCCCATGTGCCTCATTGTATCGATCGTCTGCTGGGGTGCGAGGATTCCTCAATGGACTGAGCAGCCATGCCCCATTCGGATACGCAGAGTCACCTGGGTGTGAGGGACACAGAGAACCGTTGCAATTCCAACTGGACAGGGGACAGCATCGCACAACCAGCACGCTACACCACTCCACATACTCACCGACAATACAGGCACGATCCTGTTGCAGATTGGCCATCAGTCGTGGCAAGATGCTGTTGCGCATTATGTGTGCGTCATGGGCCGAGCCTGGAAACTTGGCACACACGTGGGTGATCACCATGTCCGCAAGGCACACCACTTGCACATTCAGGGAGTGCGTGTGCTTCCTGTTGCGGTACAGGTGCTCAGTGGCCTGTGGTGGAACAAGGCCAACATGAGTGCAGTCAATGGCTCCCACGACGTGTGGGATTCTGCCAAGGGCATAGAATGCACCCTTCACTGCCGCCAATTCACGAGCCCTGGGGAATCTGATGTACCTGTTCCGGTACAGCATCATGGCTGCCAGTACATCCCTCAGCACCTTGCTGAACATGGGCTGGGACATCCCTCCTCCACTGCCCACTGTGTGCTGGAATGACCCAGTGGCGAAGAAATGCATGGCGGCCATCACCTTAGCCGTGGGGGTGACAGCAGTCGGATACACCCTGCGGGGACGGAGATGGGGCTCTAACATGGCACACAGTCGATGCAGAGTTGGCCTGTCCAGCCGAAACTTCCTGATTACCTCTGTATCGTCCATGTCCGCCAGCAATTGGTATGGGCGGTCAATGTTCGGTCTCCGCCTGGGTTAAATGGCAGAGGACACATGTCAAAGCAACACGGCACATAGCAATTTCGCATACACATCACTGACATGACTGAGCAAGCACATGAGCCACAGCCCAGCTGTCAAGCTGGGACGGCACGGCCACAATACACTTACACAGGTCTCCCAACAATGGCAATGGCAAGTGAGACATACCACTGCCATGTGCATGCACATGGGGATCTAGGCCCCAATGACTTGCGGGGCGTGCTGATGGGGACTGACTGCATATTCGTCAAGCGGCAACGCCACGGCAACATGAGTGTCTGCTGAGCATGGAACTGCTTCCGAGGCTGGATGAGTATGGCACACGACGACGACGATGTGGGCACGGGCTGAGCGGCCAATACAAGTGGGACCTGTGGCACGAGGGGATATGAGACAGTAGTAGGTGTCAGCACTGCACCCTATGTACAGCACTGTACGGATCACAGCTCCCGAAACATTGACTGGTGTCCACATTGACAGCCCCATGCCAAGACGGCTGTGTGCTTGCAGTCACACGTCACAGGTGAGAGGTTACATTGCACGTGCCAGGTGGCAGACGTACATAGTGGGAGCTGGCATGTGTGTGCATGTGTCTCCTGTTCAGGATCCACCAGATGGGCGCTGACTCTGTACTGAGCATTGGACACAGCATGTTCCGTGGAAGGCTTGTGTGTGTGGGATGGTGGCACTGGATGTGCCTCCGTTGGGTGGGGGGCCATGCACAGGGCGGGTACGTCGATGATTGCGCATTGTTGGTCACGGTGGGTGCACCAACTAAGATGTGTTGCCCTGTGTTCAATTCCTATGTCCGCATGATGATGGACTGTGGATGTGGGCAGACTACACATTGGTCGATGTGCTGTCTATATGCATGTGCCTTCACACCAGGCACAGCTGCCCCTGCACATGTGACCCCTGCTGGACTCGCTGCTGGGTCTGTGGAGCTGATGCACCTTCTGCGCGTGGGGCGGGCAGCTCTCCTCACTTCCCTCATTGCGCATGTCATGTCTTTGCCGCAGGTGACATGGATCATGGAGGGCCCACATGTACGCGTGGGTAGGCTACACATGATTGTTCACTGGTCGCCACCCCCAGTCAGTGTTTCGAATGGGAAGGTTGTCGTGCTGGTGGTATGTTCGATGTGGCGGATGGGCGGGCCTAGGTGCGGGCTTACATTCCGGACATGGGGGGTAGTTGGATTGGCGACTAGTTGCAGTACACACGGGACACGTCTCTTCCTTTCCACATCTGGGTCATCCCTTGTACTAACTGACAGTGATACAGTCATCTTCGCCCCAGCCCTCATGTCCTCCCCTCGCCCCCCAATATGCATGCTCACCTGCGAGGCTAGCGCTTGCACAGGCAGCCCCAAGCTCGCACCAGAGAGGGCAAGGAGTGTATGTGTGGGTCCAGGGTATGATGTGTGGCGGGACGCCGTCCACCTGCGTGGTGCCCCAAATGGAGACCCGGCCTGCATGGACTATGCATCACAGTCTTCGCCTTCCGGATCCGCCACCTGCGACACCCAGTGGCTGTGGCTGCCCTTGCGGCCAGGCCGCGTCCGTCTGTGGCTGATGGCCCACACATTCACTCTTTGGCCTCTCTGGGGAGGGCTCGGGGGTGGTGGCGCACGCGCTTGCACTTAGTCGCAATGGCATGTGTCGTGGTTGGTATGATGGGCAATGGATGGGATGGTGCGAGCCACCTCCCGTGACGTCAGTGCTGCTCGTGCTGTGGTGCGTCCCCCTACACTTCCATTTGACTTGTGCCATGCTAGACGTTGAGGTTCTATTGCCTGCGTGATATGACCAGGAGGAGCGCGAGGAGACCTCTCACACACCATGCTCCACTGCCATCCCGTGCCCTGTATCGCCTGTGCGGATTGACTATGTTGGGGTTGCACCTGGTCGACTGGGGCTGTGTGTGCCTTGTCAAGGGGCATGGCGGGCGCACAACAGGATCCAGCTTGTCCACAGAGGGTGGGCTGAGGTGCGCCTGGTACCGCTTTGTACGTGTGCCCGGCTGCTGTGCACACACGTGTTCACTCCCCCCGACAGGTGTCCTCTCACAATGCCCAGGGAAGCGGTGGTGTACTGTTCATGACCCCTCCCAACACGGCGTGCTCCAACTTGGCATGTGCGCATCTACCCGTCGCACCCACCCACCTGAGCACTGCGTCCATACGACTTCACACGACACATGTGTGTCTTCCACAGTAGTGCTACTCATTTGCGTTGACATCCAATACCAGTGGACTACATGGTCATGTCACGACTGCCGTGTACTTCACATACTCTCATCCTCTCTCATTCGTACTTGTGAAATGAGTCAGCGGAGACAGTTCTGGTTTCAAACATTATATTGAGTCTTCTGTCCTCTGTGATGCAGTATAGTGGACACTACTGGCAGCGGAATACATGTTGAGGATATACTGAGCATGATAACAAATGGGATAGGGTGTGGGGTTACATGTGATTGGCTGTTGCATGTGGGATGTGGGCTTCAGAGTGACATCTGCTTGGCCAAGGCTGTGCTAATGTACATTTACGTATAGCTGCGGAACTGCGGACTTTGACACAGACGGTATACATGTAGCCTACCAGACCGCTCGGCATCATGGGCACAGTCCATCTCAGTTCCATGTGACAGGTTTGCTGCGGTTGTTCCTCATGCACGCGTGCATGTGAGATGACATCAGGGCATGTGCTTGCGTGCATGCAGCGGCGTGCCACTTGTTGTTGCACTGTGGTGGTTACTGGACATGTCCCAGTCACTGGGGTCGTGTTGTTGTTGTATGCACTTGTCGTCCATGCAAAGGTCCTGGTATGGGATTCCCGGGGCGGGGGTGGGAGGGGTGCAGCACCCACAGACTCCAGGCGACCTATTCATGTCCACTGAGCGGTGTGTGTGTCCATGTGCGCTGGATCCATGTCGTGTCCTGGTTGTTCGTGCAGTTCCGTCCATGTGGGTGCGATGCACAGAGCCCATGCCACTGCCTCCCACGATGCATGCGGTGTTCCTGGATGTGATGGGGAACAGTGTGCATGTCCCGGTCATATCCGATGTCATGGCGATGTCGTTGATGGTGTGGTTACAGTTGCCGGTCGTTTGGTATGGCTGTTGTGGTGGTGACTGGCCAGTCCGTGCGGAAGCTGAGCATGGGTGCGGGGTTGGACTTCATAGGTCACTCGGGGAACCTGCGTTGTGGTCCGACGTATTTACAGGTTGTCAGGTATGCGATGCCGTCCAGCAGGGCTTCCATGTCATTGGTGGTGTACATGTTTGCCAGCCAATGAAGCGGATGGTGGCTGTCAAGGTGTTGTTCGTAGGTTGTCCCTTGGAGGACCATGATGGGGCATGCTGGGTGACATTCGATGTAGCTGTTCTCGATGATCCGTCGTGTGGAGGCACAGTGGTTCCATTTCAGTGCGCGTGCGATGTTGGCCACATACGCCATGCCCCCATAGGCAGAGCAGGCCCTGTCGTGTGCGTCCAGAGGGAGGAGTAGTGGTAGCAGGTCCGCCTTCAGACATGCCGGGTTGGAGAGGCATATCTCGACGGGATGCTGGTAGGGACACCTCCGACAGTAGAAGACGGGCATGACGCAGCTGAACAATGTGATGCGGTAAGTCAGTCGGTAACTTACGTTCAGCAGGGACAGGAGATCGCATCCCAATGTATGTATCGTGTTGGTTTGGTACAGCTTGAGCTGTTCGGCGTAGTTGGGTAGGTGTGTTGCGGTTGCCATTTCGCAGCGGTTCGTAGAGGTGGCGTGCTCCGGCTGTGTGTGCAGTCTGCAATGTGCACGCTCCGGGGTTGCTGTGAGCTCTGTGTAGTCGTGGGGAGACAGGACTTGTGTTCTGTTGGCTTGTTTGGAGGACACGGGCCCTCTTCCCACATGCTTCTCAGACAGTTCAAGGTCAGTGCTGTGTGACTCCTTCCAATTAACTTGCATGTGGCCGACATGGGGGAGTGTTTTCTTCTTTCTTCCCCGTCCGTTGTGTGCTTCTGTGATATGCGCTATCTGCCCTGTGGTCGGTCTCCTCGGCATGCCTGTGTTGGTCTATTCTTGGACAATGGCTGTATTCACCGGCTTCTGTCGTAGGGCTGTGGTTTCGGTGTTGGAATGGAAGGTCATTCAGTGCTGTCTGCTCTCCCTTGTGTGGGCGGCAGGCTGCCTTTCCGCTCTGCGTTGGGCCTTGTGTGTGGATGTAATTCTTGGGCCACCTGTTGTCGGTCCCCGGGCTCTTTGGTGTTCCGTTTCATGTGTCTTGTTCATATGTGCAGGGTGGTATGGGTTTTTCAGTGTGGTACTGGCGTTCCTCTTCCCGAAGGGGCCCTGCTTCTCCTAGTTGGTGTTGCCGCCGCTGTGTGCTACGCCATGTTTGTTACACTGGGGTGTGTCCTGCAGTTGCGTGTCTTCACTGACATGTGTGCGTCGTTTGTGTGGCGTTGGGTGTTGTCCGTGAATTGGGCGTTGGGGACATGTCTGTGGCCGGCCTGT
The DNA here is from genome assembly GCA_963921515.1 of Calotriton arnoldi. Lineage (NCBI taxonomy): Eukaryota > Metazoa > Chordata > Amphibia > Caudata > Salamandridae > Calotriton > Calotriton arnoldi. The sequence goes on from CAWUFW010008734.1 coordinate 198,266, forward strand.
CACGTGTCATGTGCGTTCGGGGTGGGGCTGATGTGTGTGCTGCTTGGTTGTGTCCCTGTGTCTGTGTGCGACGCATGCATGGCGCTGCGGTTGGCCTCTGCGTTGTGCGCATGTGTGGCGGCGTCATCGGCGCTTTGGGGCCGTGACGGGGTGGTTGGTTCCTAGTCCCAGGTGGTGTGTACACATGTGTTCCGCGATGTTAGGATTTGGCCTGTGTGTCATATGTGGATGCAATGGTGGATGTGTAGTGTGCACGCGCTGGTGGGGGGTTGTCCGCTTTTTCCGCCCTTGCACTGTGTGCGCTGTTTGCGTGCACTTGTTGTGTGTGTGCCTACCTGCGTCTCCGCGGTACGGTGCGTCCTTGGTGGTGCATCAGCAGAAGCATGGGAAGGGCCTGCAGTGCTGGATTCATGCCCGGGGTGCCGCTTCTTCGTTGTCCGTGCTCTGCGTCCGTGTTTCCGCCTCTCTTTCATGTGCGGTGTCTCTTTGCCGTGGGAGCCGTTTGTTTGCGGCATCGTAATTTATGCGCCGGGCGGGACGTGTTTCGTCGGACGGTGTGTGTCAGTTATGCTGCGCCGCTACGTGTGCGGGCGCACTTTGATGGCGGACGGTGTTGCTGGCTTGCCGGCGGTGTTTGGCCTGCTTTTCGCATCATAATTGGGCGGGCGTGTGGACTGCTGCGTGCCGGCGGTAACTGGTGGTTTTTGCATCCGCCAGCACGGCGGTTGTGCTTCCGCCCGCCATCGTATTGGGCCCCTAAAATACATAACACTAATTTAAAAATCAATATTTTAAACAACTATATTTTTGCAAAAGATATTACTAACTTCGATATTTTCAAAACGATATTTCTTACCTTAAAGTCGATATTCTTGACCACGATATTCTTGCTGTCGATATTTCTGTATCACGATATTTCCAACTCGATATTTGTGTATGTCGATATTTAAAACTCGATATTCTGTCCATGCACCGGCTCTCTCTCTCTAAGTTCGCTGTTCCTGTGCGCCTACAGAAAGATTTTTGCCCTAAATTACTCTTACCTACTCAAGTTGGAGTAAGTGCGTAATTTTGGTAATTTTGCTTCACAAGAGTAATGCATGTTTACTGAAATTACTCCGATTACTCTGGCATAACTAAAATTTCGCCCATCCTATTTTTTTTGCCACTTACCTGCAAAGGAAGATTTTTCCATTTTTCAAACTTATCTTCTTTTCTTCAATCTTATGATGCTAGTAATTACAGTGAGAAGTTTAGGAACCTGCACTGTGCTAATTTGTAACTGTGCACTTTAATATGATCTATTTGAACATTTAGGGGCCGATTCCGATCTCGGCCGGTAGGGCTCTGAATCGGATTCGGCTTAACCGGATCCGATTCGGAGCCCTATTTCCCGACCGATTCGTACGCGCGTCCGGGCGAGCGAGTACGATGCGAAATCGCCGACCGACTCGTCCGGGTGTCCCGACCGCTCCGACCGACTCGTACCCGGGTCTAACCGCACCGACCGACTCGCTCGGACTCGACTCGCACCGCGCAATGGAGACGTTCCCCGGCCGGGTAAGTACTATGCGCGCCGCGAGCAGTCCGACCGAGCCGCGCACTCCGGCTCGAAAGAGCAGTCGGAGCCGTACTGTGGGGGTCCGTGTCGGACCCCCCTGTACGTGTAGCCGGGCGAGTCGCACACAGGGGGGACCCATGGGTCCCCCTACCTGTGCATGTACGGCGCGAGTCGCTTCACCGCGTACACGCTGTAGGGGGCGCCTTGTCCGCCTCGCACCCATTGGGAGTCAATGGGAGCCCGCGTACGCGTTGCACGACCGGCTCCCATTGACTTCACTGGGAGTCCGACCGACTCGAGTCCGATGGCATACGTGCGCATCGTACTCGTTCGGTCGGGCTGCACGGGTCCGATTCGGTCGGAAATCTCTCCGGGTCCGGCTCGGTCGGAGAGATTTCCGGCCCGAATCGGAATCGGCCCCTTACTCTATCTCCTGCATACAAGTAAGAGTGAGCAATATACAGGTCTGGAACCTTTCTTAGATATAGAAGGTTGTTCACCTTGTTGATTCCTATAGTTGTACATTTCTTTGGTATTGCTAAACCACCATTTTAATATTTTTGAGTACAGCAGTCCATTGCATGTGTAGGCAGGTAGGTATGAATAGCTCTTTACATATTTCTGTATTGTTTGGTCTAATTCTATGAGAGGTTTTCTCTCTCTGTTTACTAATTCTATTTTGAAGGACAGTTCAGAAACTAAGCATTGACAAAATAGTTCAACCTTTTGTATTGGTTTAAATGGTAAATTGTCTAGCTTTTTGCTCATTCTGTTAAGCCCTCATTTGTATGCTTGTTCTTTGTATGCCCCATGTGAGAATCACAGTTCAATCTGAGGTACCTCTCACTGTTACCTGGTTGTATATTTTCAATGTTTTGCTATTCAAATTGCAATGGCTTACAAAATAAGTTTATCCTTTTGGTGGCTTATAAAGAACCCATGTGTCTTTTGCTATTTCGTTTTAAGCCAGTTGCTTTTCTGAATGTTTCAATGCCCATTAAGTTAGCACCCATGCTTCCCAATGTGCTACTGAGTATTGCTGCATCATCTGCAAAGGCTAGAACAGTGATTTGTTTTGTAAGTCCATCGGACGTAAAAGTATAGCCCTTGCCATTGTTTTTTAAATCACATCGTAGAGTGGTCACATCAAACAATAGTGTAGAAAGTGAGTCACCTTGTTTAACCCCAGATTTCATCAATATTTTTGGTGTTGATTCATAGTTTTTTTCATTGATGTATGTAGATAAGTCCAGGTGTAGGTCTTTTATTACATCTCCAATGTATGATGGAATTCTTTCTCTTTCAAAACACCACATGATGTGATTGTGACAGACAGTGTCTAATACTTTTGATATGTCTATAGATACCAAAGCAAAACTGTGTCTATTCGTTCATGCCCCGTTATAACATTTTGCATGAGTGCTAGGTTTTTGAGACACCCTCTCACCTTTATGAAGCCTTATTGTCATTTATTCAAGGTTACAAATCAGAGGATTCTTTTGTCAATATTTCCATTAGTAGCTTCATGAATGGTATACCTATTGTAATCGGTCTCCAATTGCTCATTTTGTTGAGTTTGTTTGCGGACATGTTCTTCTTAATTAATATTGATCTGTTGTTTTTGGTGCACTCTGGGATTCTGCTAATTCCTGACCAAGTTGATAGAGTTTTGGGTGGCAATCTTGGCTCTTTTTCTATGCACATTTTACAGATCATTTAAACCAACATTGCCAGGACCAACTACTTTGTTTAGGTTAGATTCTTCAAATGCTTATGTTATTTCAAGAACTATGATTTCTTTGCACAAGTGTTCATAATCCCACTCCTCTAAGATTCAGGCAATCTTTGGATTTTCTTATTTTTCCAATTGTTTTTTTGTAGTATTCATAAATGTAATCTGTAGCTATCTGACAAGTGTCATTCCATTCTCCATCAGTGATTAACCTGGCAATTTACTTTTTGCCATTCTTGAACAGTATCTTTGAAGCTGCCCTTTGATTTTGCATATCTGTTTTAGGATTTTTGTTTAGGCTTCTAATTTTCTTATGTATATTGTTTGGGCTGGAGCATTTTGATTTTGATCTTGAACTGTGTTCCTAAGCTCACTGTCTCTTTCATTATCTGTTTGATTTTGATTTTGGTTGACAGATTTTGAATGAATGTTGCTGGTATTTTCTGCAATATATATCGCAATTTCTTCTTCTATCGAATCCATACCAGCTTCACGATGTTGTGGATTTAAAAAATATTTTTCCACCTCACTTATTCTATCATCGAGATCACAAAAATTTGTGACTCTAGGCACTTTTTTCGGTTTATAAAATCTCTGCAGCTGTCTTTTATTGTTTCATCTATCATTTAAGTTTCATCATTTGAATTGCTTTTATTGTTGGTAGATAGTTGATGTGTATCAATGTATTCATGTTTGTTCTTTTCTCTCAGCTCTCTTATTATTTCTGCAATCTATATGCTGCTCGTTTTTAAAAATGTGGGGCCATTAGTATACTGATATTTCTTTTATTCTCACATAACGTTTCAATTTCTATTAGCAGCAAAATTTCTTCTTCAGACCATATTTTTGATGGTTTGTTGATTGCTAAAGCTTGCCACATTGTTTGGCATGTTTGAACCTTTGACTTTCAGTCTTGTTGAATGAAAACATTCTTGGCAAAGTTTCATTGATTTCTCTTACACTGATCCAACAATTTCACCCTTTAATGGAACAAAACAAATGCCACTGGAAATACCTCCTAATCATGGTCCCAGTTTTGAAAGGCAACAAAATGGATTAAGATTCCTATCCCATTATTCATAGCTGAAGTATTCAGGCGACTGGCCTTCTTTGAACAAATCTATTTTTTTCAAAGTAAATGCCAAGACCCCAGGACACTCAGCCAAGACCATCAAGGGGTGTGAAAGAGCAGAGGCTGGGACAGGTGGTAGCTCACCTTGCGGAGACCTACCAGCTCAATCCCAAGAATCAACTACCAGTGTTTTAACCAGTGCTCTAAATGGGCCGGTATTGTGCAGTTCGAAGTATTGGCCCTTTTTTATTTTGAGAGGGAGAGTACTGGCACTTCTCAAGACAGACATAATACTTTGGAGAGTACCAGCACTTCTCAGAAACATGCAGGTACTCTGGTACAGAGTACCTGCACTTCTATTTTCCTATTTCAAGCACTGGTTTTAACTGCAGCAAATCTAATATACACTAGAATTTGAAATACTGTATTTGCTGGCACCGACTTGCCCTCCATTGGAGATTTGTTAAAGGATTTAAAATGTACTCGTGTCAATAGCAGGGCCTCAAAAGAGTCCTTCATTGTTATTTTTCATCACTACTTTACAGGAGCTTGGACCACAGGATGCCAACTTAGGCTCTCGCAAACCAGCCTACTCTACGACAAAAGAAGGGAGTGACTGGCCAAATCTGGGGCATCATCAACCCACCCTATCCACTCTGGTTAGACCACTGGAGTGATGAGCTCTTGTCCTTTCCTCAGCTGGGTGGGGAAGGCCCTATGAGAGAGAGCCCAGTCAATCGGAGTATAGTGCTGCGTAGATGGTCCCCGAGCAGGCCACCTTGCTTCACATCCATGTCCCCGATCTAAGGAAGTTAGAACTGCAGATGGAAAAGTGAAGTAATGCTGGAAATTGGCTGGGCACTTGGATCACCCCAAAGGGGTCCCTACTAAACAGGCGGAAGGTCACTAGCCTTTCATATAATCCATACACAACGAGTAATACAGAAGGATGTTCAAATTAATGTATCTGAACTTCTGAGCCCCTGACTTGGCAAAAAGCTTCAAATGAGTTATCACCAGGTCATCCAGAAGAGTCCATCCATATGACCATCCTATGGTGTTCACAACCAGATGACCAGTCTTAAAGGACAGCCATCTGATCCTACTCTGCCTTCCTAGTGATGTTGCCACTTGCCCTTAGGAGCAACCAGCCAAGTTCAGAGGGATACCGCCGTTTGACTCCTTGAGCTCGGGCCACATACAGGCAGAGGGACCGTCTCTGTATCTCACACTGTGAGAGATTTCCACTTCACCTCAGGAGGGGATGCCTCACAGCACCTGAGGAATTCAGTCGTGGTCATTCTGTGACTCCACAGGCCAGTGGATAGAGTCCAATGATAAGATGCACCCGAGTCTACTGGATCCATGACCTGGGCTCGGTCTGTGCTTTTCTCTCTGCTGAAGCAGAATAAGCATTCAAGGGCTTGAGGAACCCAATCCATGGCACTTTGTGACACTGCAGATCAGCAAATGGAGCCCAGGGACTTACACATTGTAGAGGAGAATTGTTTCTGGGCCTGAAGAAGTGTATTCTGTATAGGTTGGGACACCAATGTTTGGTACCAGGGACCTGTAACCCAGATTACCACAGCTCTGACTGGAAATATGTTCAGAGCTTCTAATCCTGCCACAACAGGGAAGACATTCCCAGGCTTGCACAACCCGGTCCTGGGCTCTTTGAGACACCACGAGTCAGTCATTGGAGGCAAGTCCTGGGGAATGCATTCCACACCTGCTGGAGCTTTGACCAGAGCCCCGGTTAGAGATTTCAACCCTTTAACCTGGAAAGGCCCCACACCATGGTCCAGTGCTATCATCTTGTCCATGCTGTAGCTCGGACTGAGGCCTCTCAGAGATTTCAAACCTGCAGGAGTTGGGAGGCCTCCAAGGTTCTCTGTCCAGGGTAGGGTGCCTTGCCTGTGAGGAAACATCAAATTAGCACTCATAAGGACTTCCAGGGGAGCCCACAATTCTAAACTTTGAGTCTGTCCTTGCATACAGAAAATCACCAGCGACGTTGGTGTGACAAATCTTGACCATCCAGGGGCATGATAGAAGACACACAAGTGAAATGTGACACATTGCTACTTTTAATAATACTCTTAGGGCTCCATCAGCATTTAGTAGAAGCAGGGCCTCACCCTAAAAGGGTAGGACAGGAGATCCACTAAACCGCCAATTTCTCTTCCTCCTTTAGATGTGGAGGGATTGCCAGGCTTCAGAAGGCACATCTCAGTTAGCCCCAGTTCAGATATCTATAACTGGTAGCCAATCTGACGTAGGGACACTATTTTGTACGTGTTGAAAGGTCTTCTTTTCCACACAACTGGGCTGTTTTCCATTCGCAGGGTTGTGCTTTTATGAAGGAAGGAATGTTTGGACACTGGAAAATAGCTGAGGATCCATGGATGACTCTTCTGCTAAGGCGGAGGAGCATCGCCCCACAGGAAGAATAAAATGATAATATCAAGATGTGATTATTGTTTTATTTTTCTGTACTGGCTCAGTTTAGGTGCGGGGATGGGCTGCCCACAGAGCAGGGGATGGAGTGGTGGGCCCTTTGTAAGTGTCATTGGCGGTTTGGCCGGCCGTCTTGGGCCAGCCAAACAGTCATGTGCACTTAGCATTTCTCCACCTAGCTGTATTGCACAGCCTGGGTGGAGAACATGCACAGCCTCCCACTCCCTGTCTGAGTGCCTTAACCATGGTGTTCAGACTACTCACAATGCTGCTGTCATGCGGGTGACAGCAGCGTTGTGATTGGCGTCTGGGAACCTGTGTGCTTCCTGTTTCCTGCGCCGGACGGAGGAGAGGCGGCAGCCAACTAGTACGTGGGTTTTTCTTTTTTTCAACCCCCCTCCTCTGCCCCATCACTACTGCCCCGTAGCAGCCGCTACTGCGAGGATCATCAAAAGGTTCTGGGAATATAGGTAAAGGGTGATTCAGGGAGCATAGTGGGGCTGATCAGAAGCTGGAGCCTTAGAATGGAAAGGCATTCCAAGGAGTTACATGGAAAGGGTGATGGGTAGCACTATTCCCTAAGGGATCTCTGCATGGCAAGTGAGCCAAGTAATCAAGCGGGGCTCACGGACTATATGAGGGAAGTTCGGGGATCATGGGTCTGACAGTGAAGTGCTGTTTAGAACCTAGCAGTTCATGCTCTGCCCCTTCCTGCCCCTCAGAAGTGGGAAACATTTCTTACTGTAGCAAAAGCTTTTGTAACTGTCCTGGTTATTTTTAAATTTGAAACGTGTTGCACTTCACAAAGCATACATTTGTGATGCTGTGGTTAAAGGATTTACAATTTGCAGACTCTAGTACCATTACAATGGAAATAACAATGCATTATTTCTGTGTGTCAGGATATATTGATGGCCTTTCTTGACTATGGCACATTACTGAGTCAAATGTACAGAAGAGTTGACTAAATTTCTAACTTTATGAGAAGTTATTAAAAGCTATGCTTTCACCCCAGAGATGTGATTTTTCACTCCAATTCCTATGCCCTGTATCTATGCCATGTAAATGGGATTAGAAACTCACGTAGGAATATCCTGTGTTGTAATTTTCAAAATGGTGAATTTGAAATTAGTGAAAGCGAACATGAGCACAAACTAAGGTCAACACAGTGATGTTGCATTTTACTGAGAAATAACACGCCCCTGGGAATACACAAAATAGTATACTTCAAGTGGAAAGGACCGGGTAAATAAGGCTACCATATACCCCCTTGCTTCACATATGTCAACAACAGTCTAAGGTGGCTCACCTACAAGACCGACAGCTTCTCAAATTCCCTGGTATATGAGTCAGTCCTCCAACTGGTGCATCTAAAAACAAAGGGGCAGATTTACAAGCACCTTGCGACACTTTTGTGCCTCCGTTGCGTCATTTTTGTGACGCAGTGGCGGTGTCAACAATGCGGCCAATTTACAACGTGACGCATCTAGGGAGATGCGTCACGTTGTGAAGCCCTGCATCCCATTGTACCTGTGTAAGGTATAATGTATGCAGGGTGCGCGTTCCCACGCAGGAAAGCCTTGTAGAAGTGACGCACTGAAATCTACAAGATTTCACTGTGCCACTTCTAGGATGCCACTGCGTCAAAAACGTACGCCTGCTTGAAGCAGGCGTAAGGAGTGACGCAATACAATGAGTATAGGCCTCCCCATGCATTGCTGGAGTTGCGTCGTGCTTGCGACACGATTCCAGCAATGCGTGACTTTTGGGCCAACAGATGCGTCATTCTGACGCATCTGTCAATCCTTGCACCATGGTGCACCGTTTTGTTAATACAGCACATCCATGGTGTTGCAAGGGTATCTCCGGCTTGCGTCAGTTTCTTGTAAATCTGCACCAAAAAATGTCCACCCTCACATTTGATGGCATGCTTCATCCTTGGGCTTTTTATCTGGCACTGAGAACCCGTGTGTGTCATTAAGTTGCTAGTATTTAATAAAGCTACACATTCCTAACTCTCTTACAGTCTGGTCAGTTGGATACAAGTATAAATATAAAAATGGTAAGGGTGGACCAAGCAAATCTGTAATGCTGCTCCCCAAATACATGATTAAATCTTGGAGCCTCCATGTAAAGAGCCTTGAAATAATGTGAAGACAGTGCTATATTAATAATCACATTCATCGGGACATTGTGTTAGATCTGAAAAGTATATGTGCGGTATAAAATCCGTATGTTTTGACACCGAAATGTAACCTGAGCGTGGATGGAGTGGGGTGATAAGTAGTTGTGGACACTATGGGGTCGATTCCGATTCGGGCCGGAAAAAGCACCGACCGACTCGGAGCCGGAATTTATTCCAACCGACACGTACCTGTGGCGCCCGACACGCCAAGTACGATGCAAGGCGTGCAAAATCCGACCGACACGTACTGAACCCAAGCCGAACGACCGAGCCGCACGGAAAACAGCAATCCGGCCGGAAAAACACGCGAATCGAACCGACCGACACGCACTTGGAACAAATCCAACCGAAACGTACACGCGAACTCCAAACCGCTAAGTACGATGCAAGGCGCGAAAACCACGACCGAGTCGAACGGAGGACAAGCCGTACGACCGACACGCATACAAAACTGCGAGCCGAAGTAACACAAAACACCGCGACCGACGCGTACGCAGCATAGAAAACTGCACAAACACAGCGTGAACGAAACGGAGAAGACCGTACGAGACAAATGCAGGGTCCGACTCGGTCACAAGAACGTTTCCAACATGCACAAAAAGTACTAAGGAAAAATACACAAAAAAGGCCAAACAAGCAATTACAAAGCCAATAAATACTGGGGGGTGGGGACAGAGAACAAAGACACACCCACAACTCCACCCATATAAAGGACACAAATCCCAACCATGATCCTTTGCAAATGCCATTTTACTGCCAGCACACAACAGACAGCAACCACACACCCACAGCTCATCCCTCACACAAGCCAAACACCATCAGCACACCAACAAATAGCTACCTCACATACACCCAGCAAAACACACACTCACACACCCTCACCTGCACACCAACACACACATCACTCACCATCACCACCCATCACCATGCCCCCCAAGAAGAATCACAAGTTCCTAGATTGTGAATTGGAAGTCCTGGTAGACGAGATCCTCAGGGTAGAGCCACAGCTGTTTGGCACACTGGTCCAACAGACCCCCATCTCCCAGAAAACCAAGATGTGGGAGAGGATCATCAACAGGGTGAACGCACAATCACCATGTCTGCGCACAAAGACTGACATCCAGAACAGGTGGTATGACGTGCGCAGGAGGGTACGGGAGCTGCTCAAGAAGGACTACCTCCTGAGAAAATACACCGGCAGTGGCCCTCCTGCCAAGCCAGTATACCTCAGGCCCTGGGAGGAGAAGGTGCGGGCCATCCTTCCGCCAGTGAGCGTCTATGGACTAGAGAACATCCCAGAGCCTGGTGAGTACACAACAAATGTACACAATATTCTGCCACAATACACACACACATCACTGTCAAGGGGAGAGTCAAACCATGCACTCATAGCAATTACACAGCAACCAGAACAGAATCATCCCAAAATGTGTATGTCAGTCAGATAAACACAACACATGCCATCTCAAAGTTACATTTAACCGTGTCATCACATGTACAAACACAACTACAACTACAGCTAGGCAGTGGCACAAATAGAACTAACAAACACATCCAGACATGTAGCCACCACTACAACACCAACACACAGTGAAGACCACTGAAAGGAAGGAATTCTGTGTATGCTGGGCAAGTCAGTGTAGCCAATAGCATCATGGGAGTCGTAGTCACACATATTGCTCACCCCCACAACTGTCCCATCAACACCACCATGAACCATGCGCACATCACAGGGAGTGGAAAAGGACTCACAAGATGGCTGACACTGGCTACTGCTGTGGGGAGCACAAGGCCCTGCTGGCAACTGTGCAACAACCAACAGCAGGACACCACTGACTGACATCCTGAGAGACAACTTCCACTCCCTGCAATGGAAGCACGTTCCATGGTGGGATATCTGGCTGGCTGGGTGGGAAGGAGGACTCGCAGCACTGACCATAGTCACAAGCACCTCCCCTCACACACCCCCTCAACACAAACTCCACAGAACCCACCTGGGAGAATGCAATGCCTCACATCCTAACTCAAGATCCCACAAAGAACCTCCACCCTGGGTAATGTTGTGTGAAGCACAGGGACACTCTTGGGACTTTTAGCCAAACAACTGCCAGGACAACACTCCCAGCCATCCTGTCAGCACAGGCAGCCCACCCCACAGGGAAGCAGAGTCAAAAGGAAGGAAGCATGGGCATGCTGGGAAGGGGGTGGAGGCAATAGCATGATGGGAGTAGTAGGCACAGATATCGCTCAGCCTCACAACTGGCCCATCAACACCACCCTGAACCATGCTCACATCACAGGGAGTGGATAAGGACTCACAAGATGGCTGACACTGGCTACTGCTGTGGGGAGCACAAGGCCCTGCTGGCAACTGTGCACCAACAAACAGCACAACACCACTGACTGACATCCTGAGGGACAACTTCCACTCCCTGCAATGGAAGCACGTTCCATGGTGGGATATCTGGCTGGGTGGGAAGGAGGACTCGCAGCACTGACCATAGTCACAAGCACCTCCCCTCACACCCCCTCAACACAAACTCCACAGAACCCACCTGGGAGAATGCAATGCCTCACATCCTAACTCAAGATCCCACAAAGAACCTCCACCCTGGGTAATGTAGTGTGAAGCACAGGGACACTCTTGGGACTTTTAGCCAAACAACTGCCAGGACAACACTCCCAGCCATCCTGTCAGCACAGGCAGCCCACCCCACAGGGAAGCAGAGTCAAAAGGAAGGAAGCATGGGCATGCTGGGAAGGGGGTGGAGGCAATAGCATGATGGGAGTAGTAGGCACAGATATCGCTCAGCCTCACAACTGGCCCATCAACACCACCCTGAACCATGCTCACATCACAGGGAGTGGATAAGGACTCACAAGATGGCTGACACTGGCTACTGCTGTGGGGAGCACAAGGCCCTGCTGGCAACTGTGCACCAACAAACAGCACAACACCACTGCCTGACATCCTGAAAGCCAACTTGCACTCTCTGCAATGCAAGCACGTTCCATGGTGGGATATCTGGCTGGGTGGGAAGGAGGACTTGCAGCACTGACCATAGTCACAAGCACCTCCCCTCACACACCCCCTCAACACATACTCCACAGAACCCACCTGGGAGAATGCAATGCCTCACATCCTAACTGAAGATCCCACAAAGAACCACCACCCTGGGTTATGTTGTGTGAAGCACAGGGACACTCTTTGGACTTTTAGCCAAACAACTGCCAGGACAACACTCCCAGCCAACCTGTCAGCACAGGCAGCCCACCCCACAGGGAAGCAGAGTCAAAAGGAAGGAAGCATGGGCATGCTGGGAAGGAGGGTGGAGGCAATAGCATGATGGGAGTCATAGGCACAGCTCTACATCCCCCACCACATGGCCCAGCAAGCTCACACTCACACATGCACATCCCACAGAGAGTGGAAAGGCCCATCAAAGATGTCTGACACTGTTGCTGTGTCGTGGGGAGCACAAGGGCATGCTGGGAACTGCACACCAACCAACAGCAGGACACCACTGTCAGCCATCTTGCCATTGCTCTCACACCCACACACACTGAACTCCCCACAAAAGCAAGTAAGTATGGGAATGCTGGGAAGTGGGGTGGAGGCAATAGCATGATGGGAGTCATAGTCACAGACATAGCTCACCCCCACAACTGTCCCATCAACACCACCCTGAACCATGCTCACATCACAGGGAGTGGATAAGGACTGACAAGATGGCTGACACTGGCTACTGCTGTGGGGAGCACAAGGCCCTGCTTGGAACTGCACACCAACCAACAGCAGGACACCACTGTCAGCCATCTTGCCATTGCTCTCACACCCACACACACTGAACTCCCCACAAAAGCAAGTAAGTATGGGAATGCTGGGAAGTGGGGTGGAGGCAATAGCATGATGGGAGTCATAGTCACAGACATAGCTCACCCCCACAACTGTCCCATCAACACCACCCTGAACCATGCTCACATCACAGGGAGTGGATAAGGACTGACAAGATGGCTGACACTGGCTACTGCTGTGGGGAGCACAAGGCCCTGCTGGCAACTGTGCAACAACCAACAGCAGGACACCACTGACTGACATCCTGAAAGACAACTTTCACTCCCTGCAATGCAAGCACAGTCCATGGTGGGATAACTGACTGGCTGGGTGGGAAGGAGGGCCGGCTGTCAACCAAATACAACCAATGCAGACCATGTTCACACCCCAACAAATACATAGAAATGCCCAAATAATGCAGGACAATGTGCTACACCAATATCAACCCCTGACTGTGACGACTTAGGACAATGCAATGTACAGGCCCGCACCCAGAGGCACAGTCACAACTGTCAGGTGTGTCAACCATTGATGCCTGCAGAAACATAACATACATTGTGTGTGTCTCCCAAAAACAGGTGATGATGGGGACACAGCAGCAGACGCTGAGGAGTCCCAGTCCCAGGCTCAAGAGGATGCGGAGCTCACTGGTGTCGTACAGCCTCTGCCCTCCTCGGACGAAGAAGACCAACCTGGCACATCCGGTGCAAGTCAACATGCAGCACCAGCAGGACCACCAGCTGCAGCACCAGCAGGACCACCAGCTGCACCCTCTGCACCCACCCCTCCAACGACTGTAACCACAAATACCATCCCTGCCGACATGGACAGAACAAGGAGCAACACCAGCACAGGGACCCTGGACCAACGTGGGGCCATGGACACCACCACCAACCCCCAAGGGGACCAGGGTCATTTGTGCGTGCCACTGCACGCACTGCACATGTCGGCAGGGGTGGTGGGAGGGGTGGGAGACAGAGGTCGCTGCTTGCAGAGGTTGCTGGTGTGCATGATGACCCACAACTGGTACGCATAGCCGATGCGTACCAGTCCAGCACCGGAGATCTCAGCCAGGTAGTGGGGCTCCTCAGAGACATGAAACAGCAGCAGGCTGCCCATCATGCCCGCTTGGACTCACACATGTCCCGCGTGGAGTCCAAGTGGGACGCACTGCAAGAGATGACGGCGGTGCACAGGGACATACTACAATGCCTCCGCCAGATGAACAGCAACCAGTCCACACCTCCCTGTGTGCCAACGACATCTGGTGCTGAACAAACTGCAACTGCCACAGGGAGGGAGGATGACTCTGGCGGAGAGTCCCCTGCACCGCAGCAGCCTGTACTTGAGGGGCCCCCCCAAAGAAGAGGGGTCGTCCGAGGAGGGGCAAGTGAGAGGCCGATGGCCAAGTGCAACTCCCAGGAAGCCTGAACCTGTTCTGGATGTTCACCTTTGTGCACAAACTGTTCACCCTGTTGACGGCAACACAACTCCCACACATTACATGGGGAGTACAAGTTGGACCAATGTCTCAGACAACTGTGGCCCCGATACTGGGGATTTTGTCTACCAGGACTTTCAATTCACCTAGGAACTTCTGATTGCAAGATATATGTACAGCACTAACCATCCTATGCACTATTCACACAAATGTATCACAATAAACACACTAATACACCATACTTGCCTCTGTTGTGATTCCAACGTGGGTGCTGTCATGGGGATGATGAACTGCAAAATTACACTGTGTATGCGAACTGCAACAGCAAGTACAACACAGGCATGTGAGTAAAGGCAACGTGACACATATGAGGGAGACACACCACCAGGGCTACACAACACATACACACCTAGGCCATCTGACTCATTGCCTACACTGATGTTGCCAGGGAAGACGGTGCAATGCACAGACACCACACCTATTCCCAGTTGTAGTCAAGTAGCCCACAGGTGCAGTAAGCAAATGGCAGTCAAATGTGTGACCACAGACAACGCACATCACAAAGTGAAGCACAGGTTTATTACACAGTTGCAACATGTCGTAACCACTACAGATGCAAGGTAATCCCACCTGGCAGCGGGCACACAGTCAACAACTGTAGAAGGAAGGAAGTCCATGGGTGTGGCGCACATCACCTTTAGGGACACAACAGCTACCACCCTGGAAGTACAATCACGTCGTCGGTGGACACAGTTGACCAAACGAATCTGAAAGTACCCTGTGAAGGACAGAAATGACACACAGTCAAAAGCAATGGAGAACAGGTCAGAACAGCAAAACTCATGCACAATACATGTTACAAGATACCCACCCAGAACCAAGTTAGCATGTCAACACTGTTGGGGAGTACAGACCACCTGTAAGCACACATCGCTACACACGTCCAGTCAAGTAGCCCATGGACACACTCCAACAGCACCAGAGCACCACCTACACATATCATGCCAACTCACATCATTGACATGACACCTCAGGATACTCACATTCAGCTAAAGAAGTTGGTGATGAGCTGTGTGCGGACATCACCCTCATCATCATCATCATCACTGGCATCGTGGTCCAGGCCAGGATCCTCCACAGATGGCGGATGTTGGTCATTGTCATCCTGGATGAGAGGCAACTCCTTCCGCACTGCCAGGTTGTGGAGCATGCAGCAGACGATGATAATCTTGCACACTTTTGCTGGGGCATATGGGAGGGACCCTCCTGTCATGTCCAGGCAGCGGAAGCGGCTCTTCAGGAGACCAAATGTCCGCTCAATCACTCTCCTGGTCCGACCATGTGCCTCATTGTAGCGCATCGGGGCTGGTGTCACAGGGTTCCTGAGGGGTGTCAGCAACCACGGCATGTTGGGGTATCCCGAGTCACCTACGGACAGACAAGTGCATATTAGCTGACTTGGAAAAGTGGGCAGAATACTACAGATCAGATCACACACAATGGCACAAAGTCAGTACACACCGACAAGCCAGGCACGCTGGTTCTGCATCTGTGCCATCATCCTGGGGATGCGACTACTCCTCATCACAAAGGCATCGTGTGCTGAACCAGGGAAACGGGCACACACGTGTGTGATGGTCATATCTGCAAGACACACCACCAGTGCATTGACCGAGTGGTAGTGCTTGCGGTTACGGTAGGCCTGCTCCTGGGCCTGTGGTGGTACCAAAGCCACATGTGTCCCATCAATGGAGCCAATGACATGCGGCATCCTCCCCAGGGCATAGAAGTCACTCTTCACGTCAGTGAGTCGTTGCAGTCTAGGGAAATAGATGTACCGGTTCAGGAATAGCAACATTGCCTCCAAAACATCGCGGAGCACACGGCTCAACATGGTCTGTGACATCCCACCAGCAGGCCACGTATGTTGGAAGGTACCGGTGGCAAAGAAGTGTAGGGCTGCCATCACCTTCACCTTGGGGGTCAGCGCTGTAGGATACGGCCGGCCAGGCTGCAAATGTGGGGCCAACTGCACTGCCAAATCCTCAATCAGCTGCCTGGTGAAGCGGTACCGTCGGATGCTGTCCCGTTCCACCATCGTTGCCAGGTCTGGGAATGGTCGATGGACAGCAGGAGCCCTGCAGTGCAGAGGAGAAGAAAGCAAGATTGTCAGTCACCCCACTTATGCGGCATTGAACACACTCAATATCACAACATACATCATTATGAGGCACAACTACATGAAGTGTGCAGTTCCGTAAGGACATGTATGGTACATACATGGCCAACATCTGTCATCACGGTTCAACAAGTGGCATCAATAAGTCCCAGGTTGGCCCATTGGATATCATGAGGCCGTGTCACAGTTCCCATCTCCTGCTGCCGTGTCACAATCACCCCCCACAGTGACATGTGAGGACAGATGTGCCCCAGGCATCACAGCTCAATGACAGGTACATTCCCAGGGACCCTGTATTGCCACATGGACACTGGCATTACATGGAGTATCATGTATACACCACAGCAAAACAACCATGACCCCCACAGGTAGTGGTCCCACTTGCCACTGCAGGACAGACATGGACGTCTGAGACACACACACGCACAACATCAAAGTCCATGCACACACAACGTGGATGTGGAGACTGTCTCCCATTGTGCACATGAAATCAGAGACATTGTAAACACTACATGCACACAGACTGTGGAGGACCATCACTATTGTGCCACTGGGACACCCTGGCTCAAACATACCGTCCCACATGGGACTCACGGGGTATGTGACATGACATACACATACACCACCGTGAAATGTGACCATGGCACATGCACAGATATGAACAGTTGCACATCACAGTGGTCATGTACACGTAACACCCAGGATCCTGTCCCCATGAACACGTGCACAGCCTGGGGGTGGCTGCCCCCAGGTGACACCCACAGGACAACATGTACACCAACATACACACAATAGGAAATGCAGCCTTACATGCCTTATGATACAGTTTGGACAGGCTGTCGTGTTGTAGGTGTGCCCCTCACTCCCTGGGAGCTATCTGTGGCTGGCATATGTTCATCTGAGACAGGCATGGTGACATATGCCAGTCACTTGTACAGGGATGCGTTGAACAGCAATGGACCGATCGGTGCCCCCGGCCGGCCCATTGCATTCAATGTGTGCGGGTACGCATTGTACCCCTGTACGCGTTGTACCGCAATGGACCGATCGGTGCCCCCGGCCGGCCCATTGCATTCAATGTGTGCGAGTACGCGTTGTACCCCTGTACGCGTTGTACCGCAATGGACCGATCGGTGCCCCCGGCCGGCCCATTGCATTCAATGTGTGCGGGTACGCGTTGTACCCCTGTACGCGTTGTACCGCAATGGACCGATCGGTGCCCCCGGCCGGCCCATTGCATTCAATGTGTGCGGGTACGCGTTGTACCCCTGTACGCGTTGTACCGCAATGGACCGATCGGTGCCCCCAGCCGGCCCATTGCATTCAATGTGTGCGGGTACGCGTTATACCCCTGTACGCGTTGATCAGCAATGGACCGATCGGTGCCCCCGGCCGGCCCATTGCATTCAATGTGTGCGGGTACGCGTTGTACCCCTGTACGCGTTGTACCGCAATGGACCGATCGGTGCCCCCGGCCGGCCCATTGCATTCAATGTGTTTTCGGGTACGCTTTGTACCCCTGTACGCGTTGAACAGCAATGGACCGATCGGTGCGCACCCATTGACAATGGCCTAGCCTGGCAACGGACGCGTTTTCGAAATTCGAACGAGTCGGTTGCTGGAAATTCAGTTGGTCACCCACAACAATGTTGCAAAATCATGTATGTCATGAAGTTGAAGATTTGAAGGATGCTGTGGGCGTGTATTGGTGCTGCTATTCCATGGATTGGCCAGATTCAGAAGATGCAAACGACTTGGACCTATCACTTTGGACACATGGGACAGTATCTGCCTCTCCAGCACATATATATTGCTGGCTGTTCCCCTGAGAGCTCACTTGCCTGCACTACATGCTCCAGGACGACATCTGCCACTGCACTGCTGCTGTCTCTGCCCCCTCTGGACCCTGCAATGGCACGTACTGTGGAGAGAGCCCCAGCCTTCAGCCTTGAGGAGAACCAGGCCCTGCTGGACAGCCTACTTCCACAGTACAGCAAGCTGTATGGGACACCAGGGGAGCAGGTGAGTGTTCTGTGCACTGCCTTTCTGAATGTGCATTTTGTCTGACTAGCAAGGCTGAAAGTCTGCACGCCACTGGCTAGCAGGCTCACTGAGTAATTGTCACCCCCCATAGTGTGTAGTGACATGCACTGGACAGGTATGGTGCAGTGACAGTGCATTTGAACAAGGTTTTACTTCCCATGCAATGATACCATGTAGTGACTTCTGGCAAACTGTCCATGGGCAGCGTTGCACTGCCTGTGTACATCATGTGCCCCTGTGATTGAGACATGTATATACAACTGTGTCATGCACGGATATGTTGCATGTGTAGTAATGGCCTTTTCACTTTGTCATCCTGACAGGTTAATGCCCATCGGAAGCAGGAGATCTGGAAGGACATCGTCCGGGCTGTCCGGTCCGTGGGGGTCTACAAGCGCCGGATCCGCAACTGCCAGAAGAGGTGGCAGGACCTTCGGGGCTGGACCCGGAGGATTGCACGGGTCCAGCTGAAGCTGTCGCCTCCTCGCAGGAGGGGCGGAACATGGACCCTGACCCCCACATGCTCCAGATCCTGGCGGTGGTGTTTCCAGACCTGGATGGGCAGCTGAAGGCCAGACAGCAGCAAGGAGGGGGTGAGTCAAAGACTGCACTGTGAACTCTGTATTACATGCTATGTGCCCTCCTCTGGCCTGGTTAAACTGCCACAGTACAGCAGTCATGTTGTCCAGGAGCCATGTCCCTCTATTGTGCACTGCCCACTCCTCATCTGATACCCAGGTGTGGCCCTTACATTCAGGGAATTGTGTCACTTGGGACTGTGTCCTTGCAGTTTGCTTCACTAAAGGTGGGGGACAGCATCTGTTTCCCTAACTCTGTTGTGGGCATCATGGGTGGGTCCATTGTTCACACAACGCCTGTGTTCGGACATGTAATCTGCGTGTTGCTTTGATATGCAGTCCACTTGCTGAGCTGAGCCACCACATGTGCCTGGGTTATGTGGCACACGCCCATGCAGCGGGTGGGAACAATGTTTGGGCCCCAGGAGTGTGCAGATTACGTGTGTCACACATACATAGCCAGCTATCCACTGTCCAGGGCTCATCCCTCATTCATGTGGGGCAGGACAGTCATGCCTACTCCAGGCCATGCAATGCACTCTGTACTCCCACTCCCGTGTATCAGCTGACACATTGTGCGCAGTGAGTTGACCCCTCAGGTGTCTGCCTCTGTGTCAGTGTGCTGTGGATTTGTTGCCAGGACTGCTGGGGTGTTTCTCGGTAGGGGCTCAGCATGCCACTGGAGATGTGACCATAGGAGACGATACTTGTGTGTCACATAGGTGTTTGATCAGCTGC
Source organism: Calotriton arnoldi (assembly GCA_963921515.1). Taxonomy (NCBI): domain Eukaryota; kingdom Metazoa; phylum Chordata; class Amphibia; order Caudata; family Salamandridae; genus Calotriton; species Calotriton arnoldi. Next base: position 218,090 of record CAWUFW010008734.1, read on the forward strand.
CCGTGCAGACTGGGGTATGCGAATGTGAAGTTCAGGCAGCTGTTTCCCATTCACAGCAGATTGTGAGGGGCTCAGGTTCAGAGGGTAGTGTCACAGGTCTCCCATATGTCCAATCGGTATGACCTGGACAGATGAGGGTTAAGATGATGTGTTGTGTGGGGGATGTACATGTGCACTTGTGCAGCTCCAGGACTTGCATTCCCCATGACCTACTATTGTGACACAGTGCAGAGTGTTGTTGTCTGGCTGCCAAGTCATACATCACTGAGACAGTGATGTATGACTTAGCAGTCATGCCTCCGCCATGGCATGTGTCTACTTATTGGTGATCCTGCAGGGGAGTGACATGTGCTACATGCACACCATTGTGGCGATGGCTATCAGGACATGGGTGCATCATGGTGTCTGTCGCTGGTATGCATCACATGCATTTCCTATTTGACTCTGGGCATCCCTTTCATCCGGAAACCTGTACTGACTCAGTGGCAAGAGTTGTGATGTGTGCATGTCCACATGCTACACCGTGTCCTCTGCACTGTCCAACTACTGTGTAGGTGGTGCATGTGTCCACACTGGGGTGTTGCTATCCAACAGACACCAGACAGATGGGTGCAAGGCCATGTGGGATGTGAGTGCCATGGTTGGCATCAGACTGACAATTGGCTTCTCCTGTTCAGTTAGGGCACTTTTAGCAATGTTCAACTAATGATGCCAGGGCTTGCTCTGTAATGTGCTGTGCTCACAGTGGTGTGTGCGTTTGGTGCAGGTGACTGATGTCTGTCTGTTTCCCCATTGTTTGCAGATACATCCACGGCCACGGAAGGGGACAGCTCCACGGACCAGGAGGAGCCGGAGAGCCAGACTGGGTCAGCAGCCGAGGAGTGGTCGGAGGGACCCAGTGGCACGGAGGACGAGGGGAGCCACACCGAGGAGTCCTCAGCACCATCCACCTCAGCTGAGGACCAGAGCAACTCGGAGGATGACTCCCTTATGGAGGCGGGTGTCAGCAGCCACCACACCCCAGCTAGTGTTGCTGTCCCCGCCACCACCAGCACCACCACCGCCCTCCCATCGGCTCCCATTTCCCAGGTCCGTGGAGGCTCCCATGTTCGGGAGCGTGTCTCCTTTGGGCCAGGCACCGCACCCCCTGCCCCTGTGTCCCCTGCTGCCCTGAGTGAGGAGTCTGTGTACCTCCTTCGCCAGCTCCATGTAGGGCAGACAGCCATGCTGAGTGTCCTCCATGCGCACACCGCTCTGTTGACTCAGCTGGTGTCGTTCATGGAGGGCATCTCATCGGGCATGTCTGACCTACAGAGGGGCAATAGGTCCATGGACTCCTCCCTGACGGCAGCAGTGTCCATCCTCAGACAGTCCCTCACCCCTCCTGCCTCTGCTCCATCCACACTCCCCAGCACCTTACCCGTCCCAAGCACACACACACCGGCACAGGCACACACCAGCACACACACGTCCAGCACACAGACACACACGCCACAAACAAAACGCACACGCACGCACAGTCAGGGGACTGAAACCAGACTCACAGGGGATGGGGCCCTGGAACACACACACGCATCCACGAGCACTGCGCAGTCCTCAGTTGCCTCTCCCTCCAAAGCACCCTCCCTTGCCTCACCTGCAACCCCAAAGACCCAGCGGCTCTTCCTCAGTGACCTCGGCCTCTTCCCCTCCGATCCAGCTGATACAGCATTCAGGGGGAAGAGGAAGCCCACCCACACGGAGCAGAGTGCCCCTCGCCCCCGGACACCCTCCCCCAGGCGCAGACAGACTGAGGCCCCCACCCGCAAGTCCCCCCGGAGTCGTAAGAGCAAGACCCCGCCGCCGCCCTGCAGCTCAGGCACCAGGTCTCCTTCCTCCATCCCTCAGGCCCCCACTCCACAGGTGCCCCCACCACACCCTGCCCCAGGTTCCCCCACCCACAGATATACCATCCCCAAGAGGATCCGGCCTTCTCCCCCTGCCACTTGCTCTCCCGGCACCACACCCCCCGCTGCGCTTGTCTGTGCCACTGATGTGGTGAGGGTGTCCTCCCCCTCTGTCCAGCCCACCTTGCCTGTTGCCCATTCTCCTCCCCTGGTGGTAGGCACTGCAGTGGAGTACACTACCACCCTGTCTGACTTGGGCACTGCAGTGGCGGACCTGTCCACTCCATCTGCAGGGTCCACTGCAGTCGTGCCGGCACCCACAACATCTGAGTCATGCCCCCCAGTTGTGCCGGCACACACCATGTCAGACACCTCCACTGCAGTTGTCAGTGGCTCTCCAGCACCCACCACCCCTTCCCTGCTTCCTCCTGGTGAGCCCTGATCCTGTCCCTGCGGTGCCTGGCCTGCCCCCCGGTTGCCCCTCCTAGTGGATTGTCCCTGGTTTTGTGCAGTGCAGGCATGCGTAGGGTGACATCTGCCACTGTCACCCTGTTTGGACTTTGACAATGGACTGGCCATTGGCCTTTGAGTTTTTTCTGGACTTTCAGTTTTCAATACACACATATGCTGAATAAAGCAACTTTCTGTTCTCTAGTGCTTATGCTTCTGATGTACATGTTGTTGATGATGCTAACCATGCCCTTGCTGCAGTGATGGTGATATTTGGTCTCATGATAATGAAGTGTTACTGTGCAGGAACCCATGTGGTCCAGGGGGAATGTGTCCTATCCTGTGGTGTATCCATGTCATCCATAGCAGCATCTGAGGGTGTCATGTGTTCAGTATTTGGCAATGGGATTTCCTACTTACATGAGCAATTTCACATCTGTGGCTTCCACCCCTGCACATCTGTTGTGCCTGCCATTGTTCAATTCGTCTACTTCCCTGACCGTGTGGCCATCTCCACTGGACATGCCGGTTTGGGCATCAATGGGGAAGGACTCATCTGTGTTGTCAGTGCAACATTGCTATACAAGTGTGTTGGATCTGTGCTGATGATTTCGTTGGCACTTCCATGACCAGGCTGATGTGACGGGAGCCTTCATTTGGTGCTAATTGTTGATTGTGTGACCAAGTGCTCAGCTGACATGATGGGGCCCGACTCAGGCAACATATGGCACAGCTTTCCTCACACAGGAGTGGAGTCCCCTCATGGCAGTGTGTACTCCTGTGACATTGCCTGCGCCCAAGGTGTGTGTTGTATGAGCATGTCTGTGTGTTCACTTCCGTTTAGCTGTGCATGCTGTGATCCCTAGTGTTGTACCTGTTTGTGATGCTTGCTGAGTTGACCTATGTTCCCCCAAAGTCTTCTCCCTGGGTTCTCTGTGATGTGGGTGCATGGCACATTACTGGTCATCAGGGTGTCACCCATAGGTGTGTTTGCTGTCAGGGCTGAGTTTGTGTGCAGACGCAGATGGGTCACAGTCAGGTTTCCCCTTGGCACTTGTTGTTTGCCCCTGTCATGTGATTTCCAGTTTGTGTTATCTTTCAGTGATTGTGACACGTTGTGTGTGTGACTGCTGGCACTCCTCAGGGTCCGGGCTGCAATGTTGGTTGTTGTCTATGTGTGTTCTTTGTGGGTGACCTTGGCTTCTTCATTGGTGTGTGACTGTGGCTGGGATCCCATTGGTTGGTGTGGTATTGCCGTCATGTCCATGTACAGCGTAGTGTGCAGTGTGTCAGACATTCAGGAGTCTTGTTGAGTGGCCATGTGTGATGTGTTTCTGCACCTTGGTTCCCACCCACCACCCTGGAATAGTCATGGGTGCATGTGCAATGTCACCAGTGCATGTGTGCTTCACTGCTGCACATTGTTGGAGGTCGAGGGGTGTGGTGTTGAGTGTGTGCAGATGAGAGTTGTTGCCCGGCTAGGCCCCTGCCTCCATGTTGGCCTTGGCTTATTGGCCGTGCTGATTGATTTGTGCTTGTGTAGGTGTGATGGTAGTTTGTTGCTCAGGACACATGACTGTGGTTCACAGTGTGAACGACATTTAGCTTTGTCATCACAGTGGGATTGTAATGCAGCCCAGGGTCACCACATTGTGGGGGCCCTGGGGGTAGTGCTGTGGTGTGTCTGTGTCTTGCTGTGTCAGTTGCTGTTCCTACGTGCCTGTGTGACATGTGTGATTTGTGCTCCCTCTCATCTGACAATGCCTGCTTGCCCACATAGGGGATTTGGATCCATGAGTTACCTTTGTGTGGCACTGTATGCACATCTGTATGATTTATATTCAGGTCTCCTCATATGTTGTGTGGTTGCCTGGGGACACTGGCACCCCCCCCTCACCTGTTGTGTATGATGTGCAGTGTGGGTCTGCCTGTTTGTGTTTGTGCATCTGCACCACTGCATTGGCATATCTTGGGTGTGCCATTGGCTGTATGTAGTTTGGTGGGTTTCCCCTGCTGTCCCTGGGACTCCTAGGTCATCGGTCAGCACAATGATCATGGTTTGTGTGTCCCATTGCTGCCATGGTATGGTATCTGTTCACCTCACATCTACAGTCTCCACAGGGTATCTGCATTTGTGTGCCCATTGGTGCAAATATGTGGGTCTGCATTCTGATGGTCACTTCTGTCATTGTGTCATTGATGAATGTTGACAGTGTCAGCCCCCATGGGTGTTGTTTGTCTGCACATGGCCAAAGGTATGTCTTATTTGCACTGCAGTATTTGCCTCCCCCAATTTATGTTGCAATGGTGTCCCATTGCAACATAAATTGTGTGCATGTGTCCATGCACTACTTTGCCACTGATGTGTTTTATGTTCTGTGACCAGGAATCATCCATGCAGTTTGGCAGTTGCAGCTTTTTCTTTGTCAACACTTACATTTTGGTCACTGTGATGATGGGGGTTTGGACCCCATTGCCACAATGTTCAAAATGTGCTTCAGCTATGGACCCCACACTTACATTTTGGTCACTGTGATGATGGGGGTTTGGACCCCATTGCCACAATGTTCAAAATGTGCTTCAGCTATGTACCCCACACTTACATTTTGGTCACTGTGATGATGGGGGTTTGGACCCCATTGCCACACTGTTTAAAATGTGCTTCAGCTATGGACCCCACACTTACATTTTGGTCACTGTGATGATGGGGGTTTGGACCCCATTGCCACAATGGTCATGGCCTGCTTGCATTGTGGGGGCCACACACATATATGTGTGGCACATGTGATAGGGGGTCACATTGTATGTTCAAAGTCATGTTCAGTGTTGTAGGCATTTGACACAGTCTACACACGCTTGTCATGGTGTTGGGGGATGTCTTTTTCTTGCATTCCCTAGGTTGTGGTGTGCTGGTTGTGTCATGCATTGTCCATCCTATGAGTGGGGGGTGTTGGTGGTAGGCATCCAGCCCCCATGGGTAGAGGTGGTAGTAGTGACAGGCATCCAGCCCCCTGGGTAAGGGTGGTAGTAGTGGTAGGCATCTGGCACCCCCTGGCTAAGGGTGGTAGTAGTGGTAGGCATCCAGCCCCCTGGCTAAGGGTGGTAGTAGTGGTAGGCATCTGGCACCCCCATGGCTAAGGGTGGTAGTAGTGGTAGGCATCCAGCCCCCCTGGGTAAGGGTGGTAGTGGTGGTGGGCATCTGGCACCCCCCTGGCTAAGGGTGGTAGTAGTGGTAGGCATCCAGCCCCCCTGGCTTAGGGTGGTAGTAGTGGTAGGGATCTGGCACCCCCATGGCTAAGGGTGGTAGTAGTGGTAGGCATCCAGCCCCCCTGGCTTAGGGTGGTAGTAGTGGTAGGCATCTGGCACCCCCATGGCTAAGGGTGGTAGTAGTGGTAGGCATCCAGCCCCCCTGGGTAAGGGTGGTAGTAGTGGTAGGCATCCAGCCTCCCCTGGGTAAGGGTGGTAGTAGTGGTAGGCATCTGGCACCCCCCTGGCTACAGGTGGTAGTAGTGGTAGGCATCCAGCCCCCCTGGCTAAGGGTGGTAGTAGTGGTAGGCATCCAGTCCCCCTGGGTAAGGGTGGTAGTAGTGGTAGGCATCCAGCCCCCTGGCTAAGGGTGGTAGTAGTGGTAGGCATCCAGCCCCCCTGGGTAAGGGTGGTAGTAGTGGTAGGCATCCAGCCCCCTGGCTTAGGGTGGTAGTAGTGGTAGGCATCCAGCCCCCTGGCTTAGGGTGGTAGTAGTGGTAGGCATCTGGCACCCCCATGGCTAAGGGTGGTAGTAGTGGTAGGCATCCAGCCCCCCCTGGGTAAGGGTGGTAGTAGTGGTAGGCATCTGGCACCCCCATGGCTAAGGGTGGTAGTAGTGGTAGGCATCCAGCCCCCCCTGGGTAAGGGTGGGAGTGGTGGTGGGCATCTGGCACCCCCATGGCTAAGGGTGGTAGTAGTGGTAGGCATCCAGCCCCCCCTGGGTAAGGGTGGTAGTAGTGGTAGGCATCTGGCACCCCCCTGGCTACGGGTGGTAGTAGTGGTAGGCATCCAGCCCCCCTGGCTAAGGGTGGTAGTAGTGGTAGGCATCCAGCCCCCCCTGGGTAAGGGTGGTAGTAGTGGTAGGCATCCAGTCCCCCTGGCTAAGGGTGGTAGTGGTGGTAGGCATCCAGCCCCCCCTGGGTAAGGGTGGTAGTAGTGGTAGGCATCCAGCACCCCTGGCTTAGGGTGGTAGTAGTGGTAGGCATCCAGCCCCCCTGGCTTAGGGTGGTAGTAGTGGTAGGCATCTGGCACCCCCATGGCTAAGGGTGGTAGTAGTGGTAGGCATCCAGCCCCCCCTGGGTAAGGGTGGTAGTGGTGGTGGGCATCTGGCACCCCCCTGGCTAAGGGTGGTAGTAGTGGTAGGCATCCAGCCCCCCCTGGGTAAGGGTGGTAGTAGTGGTAGGCATCTGGCACCCCCTGGGTAAGGGTGGTAGTAGTGGTAGGCATCCAGCCCCCCCTGGGTAAGGGTGGTAGTGGTGGTAGGCATCTGGCACCCCCCTGGCTAAGGGTGGTAGTAGTGGTAGGCATCCAGCCCCCCTGGGTAAGGGTGGTAGTAGTGGTAGGCATCTGGCACCCCCTGGGTAAGGGTGGTAGTAGTGGTAGGCATCCAGCCCCCTGGGTAAGGGTGGTAGTGGTGGTAGGCATCTGGCACCCCCTGGCTAAGGGTGGTAGTAGTGGTAGGCATCCAGCCCCCTGGCTTAGGGTGGTAGTAGTGGTAGGCATCTGGCACCCCCATGGCTAAGGGTGGTAGTAGTGGTATGCATCCAGCCCCCCTGGCTTAGGGTGGTGGTAGTGGTAGACATCTGGCACCCCCCTGGCTAAGGGTGGTAGTAGTGGTAGGCATCCAGCCCCCCTGGCTTAGGGTGGTAGTAGTGGTAGGCATCCAGCCCCCTGGGTAAGGGTGGTAGTAGTGGTAGGCATCTGGCACCCCCATGGCTAAGGGTGGTAGTAGTGGTAGGTATCCAGCCCCCTGGGTAAGGGTGGTAGTGGTGGTGGGCATCTGGCACCCCCTGGCTAAGGGTGGTAGTGGTGGTTGGCATCCGGCCCCCTGGGTAGGGGTGGTGGTGCGCATTCAGGCCCCTGTGTGCATATGTGGCATTGGTGATGGGCATCCCGCCCCTATGGTGCTGCTGTTGCTGGTGTAAGTAAATTCTGCATCCCTCTGTGTGTGTGTGATGTGTCGTGTACGTGTTGTATGTGTTTTGTGGTTGGTGTCTGACTTACCTTCTGCGCCGTACGCGTCCGTGCCTGTTCCGGTAGTAAATGTAGAATATTGGTATGATCGGGACGAAGGGATTCATGGTTGGTTCGTGTCGTTCGTCTTTCTCGTTGCTTCGCGTCGCCCTCGTCGCTTCGCGTCGTCCTCGTCACTGGCGTGTTCGCCTCGTAGCCGTGGATCGTGTTGTGGCGCGAATCGGAGCTTATGTGCGCCTCTCCCGGATGCTTTGACGTGCCGTGCGTAGCGACGGGTTCGGCGCGTACGGAAAGCGCATCGTACTTGTTCGGCCGGACGGGGCTGCATTTTCCCTTCCGTGCGACTCATTTCTGCGTTTCCGGATTCGCCTCGGTCGGAGGACAGGACCTGGATTGAGTGAGTACGACTCGGCCGGATTCTGTGCTGTTGTGCGCATCGTACTTACTCGTTCGGTATGCTGTACGGATCGGTCGGGAAACAGGCATTCGCATGGCTTTTTTCCCGACCGAATGGTATTGGGTGCGCCTCCGACCGAGATCGGAATCGGCCCCTATGTGCCAGATCAAATGAACGTGTCATGAAGCAGTCTCTCGTAGCCCAGATGGCCCAAATAACCAAACACTTAGCATAGATCAATGTGAAATGTAACACAACAAAAGTATTTTTTTATTAAAGGAAACAATCATGTGATTAATGATCGCCGGAGCAGATCTGGGATTCATTTTGCGGTCAATATTATTCTTCACCAAGGGCCAATAAAGTCCTGACTCTCGATTCTATGCGGTTGTCCAATTAATGGTGCATGTTCATGCGTTCGGACTGTAGCCTATATCTACAGTATGGTTGCTAAAAGCATTCAAATGAGCAGGCAATAATGCAATTTAGACTTTAAAGCACAAAAAGTGAATGCTACATTTTGGTTGTTATTCTGGTTTTTATAGTAGGTCACCCAGTTCCATTGTTGAAAACTCTTGGGCAATGGCTTATTTTATATACATTCCACATTATTATCCAAATTGATGTCAATACTCATGTGTTGAGAATTGTATTGACAGTCTGTTGCAGCAGATGTTTGGAATTATGGAGTTTACAGTGTGATATGGAAAACTATCTATTTGGCTCTAGGAGGTAGGGTCATCTCATTGTTCGAAACTTCACTTCATCATTTAAGACCCTTAAGTGACATGATAGTCTAAACACCCATCTCTGTTCCCTCATATGTAAAAGGTAATTGATTGGTGATATTGTCTCTTTGATGGTCGATGATAATTCCAATACCATAGGTTGTGTTACTTTTTATACAATGGATTACCGCTTTAATTGCCTAAGTCCCTACCAAATTCTGCACTGCTGTTCTATCATGCCTGTGCATGCCATGCTCGTTGTAATTCCAATACACTGTAAACCACATGGGCAGATAATGCGGCATATCACACTCTCCACTGTAAAATTAGCATGTGTCCCCAGTTGCCAAGGTAAGATCAGTCCTACTTCAACATATTTGGAAGTCTAATATAGATAATGTCCAGGGACCCTCTGGAGACCTCAGACACTGCCTTATTTCTCTGCTTTTCTTCATAAAACGGTCTAGTATGTATAGGGTGAGCATTGTGGTTCGAAGAGCCTTTAAATGCATCAAACGTGTCTGTCATGCCTGCGATTCCTGATTTTGAGGATTCACAAATGTTTATTGATTACCTTCTTTGAGATGATGACTCTGAATAATTGTAACTCAGATTAGTCCCCTAAGAATGAGTTTCCCACAGGGACTCCCATGCTGTGTTTATATCCCCATTCATAACTTAGCGTGTGCCGATGACCTGATTATTTCTGATTTGACTAAGACTGGACGCCACCGCGGCCTTGACCTGTTAATATATGAGAATGTAGATTCCCCAAGTTTGCGAAGAGAGAAACAAGATTCTCTTAAAGACACAGACGCTAGTATTATGCATAAGTCTTTTATTGCCACTCCATTGCAGCACTTCAAAGAAAACAATGACCGCACTTAAAATTCTTATGGGAAATACATAAATGCAGATGCATAAAAGTCACATATTTACTACTGAATTTCTAAATTGTTCATAGACAAATTAACACTTAGCTTAAACTTGGTAACTATGCTTCCCTCTTTTACTCTAACCTTATTTCTTCCCTTATACCATGTGTTTATGGTGCAGGGATAGATAGTTAATTATACCCCTACCTGTGCCACACTTCACCATTACTTCTTCTTACACCATCCTTTAAACCACCACCAACACCTTCCACTAGTATAATTTTAGCCTACCCATACCTTACCTCCATACATAGTCTTATCCTTTCCCCTACCCCTACATTAACCCTTACTCCAATGGTAAACACATAGCACCCTCTGTTATTTTTTTTCTTACTATAATGCAATACATCCCCTAAGGTGTATTCCTAAGTAAGGTGTGAAGAAGCAATTGATAGGTTAATAAAAAGGGCGGTGGTATGTGACGAGTAGGGTACTACTGAACCCAGCTGGTTTTTGTAACTTTACAAATATGGGTTTACTACGATGTGTAACAGTGATCTTTTGTCTTCCAGAGGTCCAGAAAACATTTCAACACACGATACAGAGCCAATGTAAAGCAGTTGAGGCTCAACTGCATTGAGGCATTGCTGTGGCCCTCTGGCAGCTGATGACGCGGTTCATGCAGATCCATGAAATAGACCACCACGTCAACGGTGAACGTTCAATTTGGGTGGAGGAATAAAAGCAGCATGTCAAAATTAAAAGTCCCTTGCCACGCTAACTGCCTTTACTCTGTTGCCAAGTTCTTCTGGGGCGATAACAGGCCATGCGGTTAGCTCTGGTATATTTGATACGATTGGGAGGTGTTTGGTGAGGTCTGTTGTGTTCAGTTGTAGTCGGAAGTTGCTGTAAATGGTGGTAATATTGTTGCTGAAAAATTGTGAGAGATTGTTGCAGAAGTCCTGCGAGGGGGGTTGATTGAGTTGGAAACGGCCAATGGTGAAATGAAATCTTTCACAATGGTGAAGATGTCTATGCTTCTGTTGATGCTGGCATCGATGCAGCCTGCCAAAGTGACAAGTTTGGTGGTTTGGATCATTTGGCAGTATCGTCCCGGGGCGGCTCCTCCATTAGGGCTGAGCAGCGTCGCCCCACTGCTTTCTCGCAGTGCGAGGAGCAGAAACAACAAATGGTATTTAAGAATCCATTTTATGTTTCTGCTTCTCGCGCTGTGAGAAAGCAGAATGGTATGCCTGGTTGCGGGCGGGTCGGGGAGGAGTGGCTTGCCCAAGGTTATGGGCCCTGACTGTCATGCGCACTCTGGATTTTCTCTATGCAGGCTGAATGCAGCCTACATAGAGAAAATGGCCTACCTACAGGTGCCCGGCTGGGCACCGTCCGCACCAATCACAACGCTGCCATTGCAGTGTTGTGATTTGCTTAGGGAAGGGGAGGGGGGATGCCTGCTTCCTGTTCCTGCCAGGGGCAGGAGAGCAGGAAAGCAGCAGGAAAACGCTGGCGCGGGACCCGGCCAGGAGCGGAGGCGGCACGGGACCCGATAAGTTACGTTTTTTTTTTTTTTTAAATCCCCCCTGCGCAAACCCCCGCGTGAACCCCCCACCTGCCCCCCCACCAACGAGTCATGCGAGCCGTGACTGGTATCGTCTAAGAGTGGATTTGAACGTGGTCCTGACTGCATTGTCCTGGCTCTTTCACCATGTGTGCTCTCGTTTCAGTGGTGTTTCATCAGCCTCCGTGTATTAACTGGCCTGAGGTCTGGTTCATGTAGTTTTAGTGTGCTTGAGGGGGCCCAGGGTGTTGCCACAAGAAGGTGATCCAATTGCTGCAATTCTTGAAGGCTTTGGGGAGGCTATTGTTGTGTTCAGGTCAGTGGGTGTTGAGATCAGTGTTCAAGTCCTTGTCAGTGATACTGTTCCAGTTTTTGCAGGCTGGTCTGGCGGCGGTGCATGTATGTTGGACTGGGACTGGGATGCTGAACTTAACGAGACCGTGGTCTATGCAAGGAACTGGTGTGGGCTCGTCAACTCGGTTGTTGTCTATGATTCCTTCAACCTTTCTCCTCATCTTTAGCTCAAGATGTCCCATTTTGGGTTTAAAAACGACTTTCAGAAACAACATTCATTACCATTGTCAATCGACTAGTATCAGGAGAACTAGATGGATGGTAAGGAGGACAGTAAAATGTAACTCTTCAAGCGGCCAGATTTTGTTATTACTTCGGCTTGTTTTGTGAGTAAGTTTCAGCAGTACCCTATGCTGCATATCTTCTTTTTTAAAAGAAATATGTTTATTAGGTTGTCTCACATCCTAATGCACATATAGCATGACAACACTTCAGTTAGAAGGGTACACCATGCCTATATGGAGCCAAAGACAACAGTTATGCAAAGCAGTTGTTTTTGCAGTTGATTCTCAGTATTCTGATAAATATACAGTGCCTCTGAAGTTATATCCCCCCTGCTGGTGCTACATTTGACCAGAACAGTCTTATACAACACAATACATACCTTTCAACAAGATACAGGATATGCCTGAAAACTGCACTGGTCTGAGTGCGCCAACGTTTGCCTATGCTGGAGCAATTCTGTTGCTAGGATCTTTCGTAAGATCTTAAAGTCCATGTTCAGCATAGACAATGATCTAAAGGCTGTGGCAGAAGCCCCTTGTGTTTACGTCTTAGGGAGGGGGACCACATTTGCATCCCTGGTGGAGGCATGCAGTTCTCACTTTTCCAGAGCTGCAGTGTAAAAGGTGGACAGTCTCTGCACCAGCACCCCAACAATGTCACGTATCATGCATTTAATCGCCTGTGGGGTGGTGGGACCCCATAGCTCCTCTGCTGTCTCCGCAGTGAGTCTGTGGAATCGCAAGGGGCTCAGAAAGATCCCCTGGCATCCACTGGATCCTCAGCCTGCCTCCCATAGAGTGTTGTATAATAGTCTTGGAAGACTGTAGTAATATCCGACTGGGTGTACACCAGTACTCCGTCCTGCAGGTGCACCTAAGCAATCAGAGATCCCCAACTCTCTGGCCCTACCAACCATGCCAATAACCGTCCTGCCTTACCCTTGATTTTGTGGGGCCAGGCAATATATTTTCTGTTACTGTGACACCGGAGATTCTACAAGAGGGCATTGCACTGCTCCCTGGCCTCCGCCAGCCATGTTCTCACCTCCTGATCAAGGCCAACTTGATTAGCTAGACACTGAATAGTGCCATCGACTTTAAACAGATCCCGATCAAGGTCTCTCCTGATTCCCATAAATGCACCTAAGCAATATCCCTGCACTATTACCTTATAGGCCTCTCACTCCACAAGACGGTCCAACGCCATACTCTGATTATGGTCAAAGTTGCCCGATATGGCCATCTCAGTAGGTAGGGTCTTTCAAAACACTGTCTATTCTTCCTCGAGGTGGATATGCATCAATAGTGGGCTATGGTCAGATATACTGTGGTGGAGGTACTCTGTGTGTTGGACGAATGGACATAGACAGCTGGTGCAAAGGAATCTATCCAAGCAGATATGCAGTGAGTATAAGAAAGAATAGAAAAAGTACTCCCTGACTCGGCCACGTTGCACACTCCAGATGTCTTCAACACCCCAGCTCCGCATCCAGTCCCTGAGCCCCCTCGCTAGTCTGTGAGCAAGATAGTCTGGCAAAGGCAGAGTAGATTGGTCTAAATCTGTGTCCGCTGCAAAAATTAAAGTCCCCCCGGAGCATGTTCCCATCTGTGAGTGAGCTTAACTGCGAGGACAGGCCTGTAAAGAAGGTGAGCTGATCCTGTTTGGGGCGTATATGGAGCCTGTCATTAATTGATGATGGATTCAACCCAGATCTGTGAATGGGGGTGAGCATCTGAAAAGTTTCAGCGCTCCGTCCATCATCTCTTTGTGTTTGCTTTGTTCACCCTAAGTTGGCAGGGTATGCCCAGACGTGGGTCCCTTGCTCACTTTGCCACTGGATTCAAGCTAGCCTGGCTGATATGGGGTGTTACCCCGAAACCGGCCCCAGGATGCTTGTTTCTGGTTCAGGGAAGACCTGGCTTGGCAGTTCGGGCTGGACTGTTCCCATGAGGCACAGGGTCAAGACTGATTTGCATATAGTTGGGTCTGAACTGAGGTGGCGAAGTGAGCTAAAGAATGATGATGGATTTAACCCAGATCTGTGACTCGGGGTGAGCGTCTGAAAAGTTTCAGCGCTCCGTCCATCATCTCTTTGTGTTGGCCTGTCATTAATTGCCAACCATCTACCCTCGCTTCTATCAAGATGTGCCTGCCTTCCCTGTCAGTTCTGATGTGCAGTGCTTCAAAGGGGACCGTGCCCTGATCCAAACCAGCACACCCCTACCAAATGTATAATATTCTGTAGCATATACCTGCCCCTGCCAGCACTGTTGAAGCCGCTGGGCCTCAATGTTAGTAAGGTGTGTTTCCTGCAGGAAGGCAATGTGAACAGCTGAGCGCTTCAAGAATATATGGACCTTATGACACTTGGCCACTGACCCCATGCCCCTTATGATCCACACCAGCACCTTAAACCCTCCATGTGATGCCGCCATAGTAAGAGTGTGCACCCTTTGTGTCAGGCGTCCCATCTCAGCCCCCCTTCACCCACGTGGACAAATCCCAAATACTAGGATGTACAAGACCCAGAATCCAATTAACAAACAAACAGATCCCAACTCCCCAATCTCAGAGCAGCCCAGTAATGGCTAGCTACCCAAACATAGGCATGGCAAACTATAAGTGCAATGTACTACCAGTATCCACATGTTTGGGGCATTGGGAAGGGGCAAATCAGTCATGCATGCAGCACACGAAGGCACCCCACTCTGGCCTTTTCTTGACCACTTAGGCCATCTGCATCTTCTGCATTCCAGAGAAAACCCCAGTAATGTGAACAGCACCCCAGTGACATGCATTCCACAACTGTATGAGTCAGAGAAAGCCACTCCGCCGCTGGCATCAGCCAAGACTCTGAACGGGTCCCAGATGCCAAGGAGGGTCAGCCCAAGACCAGCCAGCCTCTGTCTTTCACTATTGATCAACCTACCGAGCTCGCCCCCACAAATGGCTAGCGGATACCCACCCAGGACAGCAGAGCAATGCCCATCATCACTAGGCGTGGGCGGAGAACTCCGCTCTGCCAGCGGAGTCTGCGGAGATTTCCCTACTCCACGCTCCGCTGAGAACGCGGAGTAGGGAAAAAAACTCCTACTGCGGAGCGGAGTTAGCCAGACCCCCGCTAAATTGGCCCCCCACCTCCACCCCAACTTATAATATACTACTGACAACATAATTTAAAAAGAATAAAAGTCACTTACCTGTATTGCGGCGTCCCCAGGCTGCCCTCCTCCCCCTCGCTGTACATCTTGCACGAACTGCGCATGCGCGCGCATGCACATTTCTTTGTGAGAGATGCGCATGCGCAGTTCGTGGAAGATGTACGGCGAGGAGGAGGAGGGCAGCCCGGGGAGGCCGCAATAAGGTAAGTGACTTTTATTCTTTTTAAATTATGTAGTCAGTAGTATTTTAATTTAGGCGAGGTGGAGGTGGCTGGCGGAGCAGAGCGGAGCGGAGTTTTTCCCCCAACTCCGTGGACCTCCGCATAGTTGCACTCCGCAAGCTTCGTCCGGGGTTAATCACCACCCACAGACCCATCTACTGTGGAACCCTCTCACCCACAAGAGCTGGAGATTTCAGATCAATTCTACTGCTGTCTGTGGGGTCACTTGAGGCATGCTCTGTTTACTGGTGGTTGCGGCATCAGAGGCAGACCCCTCGGAGTGGACATCAGAATATGTGTCATCCTCAGAATCTGTGTGGTCCCC
Source organism: Calotriton arnoldi (assembly GCA_963921515.1). NCBI lineage: Eukaryota > Metazoa > Chordata > Amphibia > Caudata > Salamandridae > Calotriton > Calotriton arnoldi. Next base: position 233,502 of record CAWUFW010008734.1, read on the forward strand.
GCCAGTTATCCCAGAGGCTGCCCGTAATTTTGCTGCCCTGACTTCATCTGTCTGTGCCCTCGTTGGCTTTCTTATGGGTTCACGATGGGGGGAGTTACAACAGTTCCTCTGCACTGGGCCGCTCCCCCACCCTGGCCTGCAGCCTGGTATTGCTCAACTCAGTCCCAGGCATCTGAAGGGTTCAGGGAGATGTGTTGAGTTCCGTCTAGCATCACTCAAAGCTTCGCCGGAAATAAGAGGTAGTCTCACACTTCTGCTTCTCACAGCCCTCTTTTCACTTCCAGAAAGGATGCTCTCTTAGGTTGCACCGTTGCAGTAAAATCCGGGAACATGGTCACTGCTGTATTCTCTACATGAAAAGAGCCAGCCTTCTGGAGCAGGGTATCACCGTCTCTATAATGCAGCGGCCAGGCCACCACCGGTTCCGGGGGACTGGCCAGTACCTTGTATGCCCGTTAGGGCGAACAAAGAAGACAATTCTGTGGACGCCACTTCTGTTTTCATCCAATGTTCTAGGAATGTGATTATGTCGCTCCCCTCTGCTCCTTCTGCCAACCCAACGATCCTGACATTATTGTGCAGATTGCACCCTTCAGCATCTTCAGCTCTGTGCTCCAACATCGACACTCGTTCAGTTAGGTTAGTCATTTGTTGCTGCAAGGAGCATTGCACTGGTGGGTGCTCACTTACAATTGCCTCAGTAGCCTTAACTTTATCTGCCAGCTTTTGGTGGTCCGTCCTGAGAAGGCCCAGCTCCGTTGCCACTTCTCCAATCTTTTGCTGGAGTGTTTGCTTGGAGTCCACGAGAGCCGCTAGTATTCTGTCCAATGTGAACTGCAGTGCAGGTGCCGGGGATTCCATGCTGGACCCCAGAGGTAACCCCTCCACCCAGGGCACCCCCAGGCTTTACACAGCTGTATTACCTTCCTTTGGCCTGGTTCGGCCCATTGCCTGATGTCACAGAACATTTCACAGGGACCTCAATGTTCAAATCACCCAGCCGGGTCCTCACTGTCATCAATCAGGTAAAAGGGCTACTGCCTCTGCAAGTCGCCCAACCAAGTGCAGCAGTTGATCCAGACAATGTCCCACCTGCTCTAGTCGCAGGCCCCCTCCACAGGCACCAGATGCCCAGCCGTACCCCCAATGAACATAGTGCTGCTCACCAGCACTCTCGTGGCACTAGTCTAGTGCACCCTAGTGGGGAGAAGCTCCTCCGAAGTGTCACACCCCATCACAAGCCCTCCAGTCATCGCCAAGGCCCCTTTGCCAACTTGCCATTTCTTCCACAAGGCCCTCGCTGCTAAAAGTCACAAAGGGAATAAGAGCCTCGTCTAACCTCCTGGTCAATGAGCCCCTCCTCACAGAGCAAATGTAGTCCCGGGTGGGGTTGTATGCAAGGGGGGCCCTCCTCATGCAGGGGCAATGTACATTCCCCCACCATTCACTGTGTCCCCTGGCAGTCCTCCATGCGTTGTTGCTACCAAGAAGCAGCCCTGCACCAAGTTTCGGGCCTCCCCACTGCCGCATAATCTCCGGCTGCGGCGACCACCCCCTCAGCCTAGTCCCACGAGGCAGGGTTCTCCCAGTGGGCTAAGAGGCCTCCTCAGGATGCTCGGTGGGTGAGACCCTCCAAGCCCATGGAACCCATTACACCATAGGGCCTGGGAGAAATCCTCGTTGCAAGCCAAATGACACCCCACGCAGGCATCAAAGGCGGTGCCAATGTTAAGCCCCAGCCCCACTCCGTGCACGTCAAGGCACAGGGGCTGTTGCTGTTGTCTACCTCCCAGATCCAGGGTCCAGATGCTCCAACCTCACCCCGGGGGCCTGCTTCGTCACACTGGGCATCCATGCTACACTGCGCTTTGAGGTCTCGGCTTTGCACCTCTCGTTGTTGACCACATATGTGGGGGCTGGTCGAGCACAGGCATCCCAGTGCGCCAGCAATTGGCTCCACTGTGCCACACAATTAGCTGTGGGAGGCCCCTAAACCCCCCCCCAGGGCCACCAGGAACCTGCCTCAGGTGGCCCTGGCCCTGCAGAATCCTTGAAACAGATAAGGAGAAACAGACGGGAGCAGAGCGAGAGCCCCACGTGTCCGCCATGTTTGCCAGCGAAGCCATGCCCCTCTACGCTACCTAGCTTCTATTCCAAAAATGTATAAACTGAATTGTTTGGCATTGTTTTTTATTTAGAAAAACCATTTGCATACAATTACAATCTGACAGGAATATCTGCCAATATGTCAAATACATATGAGTAGAACATGTCAGTGGAAGTGTGCCAATCCACACTTTGTTCAGTTTTTATTGACATTATGTGCTTCAGCAGGTCAATGTCCTTATACACTTTATGAAATGAAGGAAGCAGCCCATTCTAATACAAATTTCCAGTAGTTTGCATGATTGGGGGCCATTTTTAATAGCCAGATTAAAGAGCATCTCTGACCCCACTTTTGTGATGCTGTTTGAGTATTTTGCAGATGCAAAGCTATTAGAGAAGATGTTCAGATCTCCAAAAACGCAGAATTTGCACTGTTTGCAATTGGAAATATTGCATCCTTTTTGAGCAAGTGAACCATGTTGTTTGTGTGTGGGTGTTGCATGTGCCCGTCGAAGTGTGATGGGAAAAGAGTGAGGCGGTAATGGCGGGAAGTGAGGAAGCTGATGAGATTGTGGCTTTCTGTACATGGATAAGTCAGTAGGAGAGTTAAAGAAGATGAGGTTAAAATGCCGATATCGATTTGTGCAATGATCAAATGCGTGTGATGAGTGTCACACAGTGGGAGTAAGTGGTTACATTTATGATTTCAGTGAATGTGTCACTCAGGAGCCTCAGCGTAAGAGACACTGGGGCAAAAGGGGCGTCCCTATAAGTAAGGGTCAGATGTACGACCCTTGTAAGTTGCGCCTCGCAATTTGCGCTCGATTGCGAGTAGCAAATTGCGAGGTGCAATTTACAATGTACTACAGTGTCAGAGACACTGATTGCGATTCCCAATGGGGTCGCAAAATACGAGGCTCATGAATATTAATGAGCCACTCGCAATTTGCGACCCCATTGGGAATGGCTGGCCATCCCAGGGATGGTGGCCTGCTGGGCTCAGCAGACCACCATGTCTGGGACTGCTTTTCAATAAAGCAGTTTTTTTTTTAAATGCAGCCCGTTTTCCTTAAAGGAAAACGGGATGCATTTAAAAAAAGAAAAATGAAACGTTTTCGTTTCATTTGTTAAGGGCAGGCAGTGATCCCTGGGACCACTGCCTGTCCCTAAAAAATATTTTCCCCTGCATTTGCAAAGGGAAAGGGGTCCCCTGGGGACCCCTTCCCTTTTACGAGTGCATTGCCACCCTCTTGAAGAGGGTGGTAATTTGCGAGTGTTTTGCGACCGCAACTGCGGTAGCAAAACATTCATACATGACTTTGGGGTCGCTATTAGGAAGGGAACGCCCCCTCCTAATAGCGACTCGCAATTCCTAAATAGCGAGTCGCAAATAAATTGCGACTCGCTATTTAGGAATTGTACATGGCCCCGTGATATTTTGCATGCGCAAACGGGTCGCAAACCCGTTTGCGCATGCAAAATAGGGTCGTACATCTGGCCCTAAGTGTGTGTGTGTGTGCGTGCGCAAGAGAGAGAGAAAGAGAGAGATGGGGGAGTTGGAGACGGAGAATAAGAGAGGGAGAACCTAAAAGACTTCTCAACTGGGACAGTAAATGTGCGTGAAATTATTAATATTTTCTTATTACAGTAATAATTGGTTCCATTGAATTACTGAACAGGATCAGAAAGAGCAGTGGGCGGGTGGACCTCTTTCAGAAAATACCATGAGATGTTTTCCGCAGAAGAGATTGGTGGAGCTTAACGAAAAGTGATCCTCTTGGGAGATTCTTCGTGCTCCCCATCCTTGGTATCCTGAGTATGAGACGGTAGTTCCAAAGGAACAAAAAAAGCACACAGTGCAAACCACATCTCAACACAATCCGAAGTCACCCAAATGCATTGGAGAGCTGTATTTCGGCAAACACCATTCGATTCAGGAATGATGCATTTAACATAGTCAGCCGTTTTCAGAAAACCAGCAGACCCTCTCAATACATCCTCCCTGAGATCAAAGATAATCAAACGTTTAAATGTAAGAACTGGCAGCAGTGCATAAATATCTGAAAATAGTGTGACAATAACTCATTAATGAGTGACTGGTGCACTACTGAAAACGTACCAACGCAAGGGGCAACTAGCTTTGAGGGATGTTGTAGAGGTAGGTAACACTGAATATGCCTTCCAGCTCCAGTTTGTGAGATGCCTTTTCTAAAACAGCAGCTGGTATTGTAGTAAAAATATTTGTCAGTGGCAAGTGTAATAATAACAATATTTGTCAGTGACAAGCAGCTGGCTCACTGAGCCATTCTTCCATCCTGTGAATACATCTGGGCCCAGATTCACTATGAGCTTGTGTCAGGGTTGTGTCCCTTTTGTTGAGTAGCCCCATCTCAAAAGCATTTGTGACATTTATTAAACCATGCAAAGCCACTTTGCATGGCTTCATGTGGTTTAGTAAATAATAAGTAAAGCATTGCTGAGTGTAACATGGGCGGAGTAGGGGTGTTCTCATGCATGCAATCATGGGGCAGATTTACGAGCCCCTTGCGACACATTTGCGCCTCCGTTGCGTCACTTCTGTGACGCAGCGGCGGCGTAAACCATGCGCCACGTTGCGACTTATTTACAACGTGACGCATCTTGGGAGATGTTGCACAAACATTTTACACATTGCCTCTTATGTTAAGCCTGCATGCTCTGTGCCAAGCTACCAGAGAGTGAGCACAGGTTAATTTAGGGAGCGTATCTGACTTACCCTGAATACAGTGGTGGTCCCTACTTGGACAGGGTGCATATCTCTGCCAACTAGAGACCCCAGCTCTAACAGTGGCTTCCCCAAATGATATGCCTTACTCCTCCATATTTTTTCTGGTCTTGTTTGTTAGGCCTTAGGACAAGTGCACTTTATCACTGCTGACTACTGCTAAAGTGAGTGTGCTCACTGCTTAAAACATGGTAACACTGGCTCATCCCCAATGGGCATACTTAATTTACTTAAGAGTCCCTTGTAAAATGGTACTACATGTACCCAGGGCCTGTAAATTAAATGCTACTATTGGGACTGTAGAACTGATTGTGCCTCCATTTAAATGGACCCTTAAACAAGTCTCAGGCCTGCCATTGCAGCCTGTGTGTGTAGTTTTAAACTGCTAATTCGACTTGGCAAAATAAACCCTTTGCCAGGCTAAATAAAACTTGTCTTTCTAATTCACATAAGTCACCCCTATGGAAAGCCCTAAACATCCCAAAGGGCAGAGTGCGATGTATTTAAATAGTTCTTTTGTTCTTTTGTTTAGTTCTAGTGTCCTGAAAGTGAAAAACTCTTACATTTGTTTTTCACCATTGCAAGGCCTACCTCTCCCATTGTATAACATTGGAGTTATCTTATTACTCCAAATAAGATCAGATAAACAGTTCATGTTTGGTATCTTTGGAATTTTTATGAAAAAGACTCTTTTATGATAAATTCGGATTTTGACCTACAATTTTGAAAATGCCACTTTTAGCAAGTTGGCATTTTCCTGCCTGTGTCATTTTATGCTTCCAGCTTGTTTCCAGGTCAAATGACTAGGTATGGTTGGCAGCTGGTCTTTGTGTATTCCTCTTAGACTGTCACACACAATAGAGAGCTTAGGTGAGGTTGGATGGGCCATCACTGGTAAGATGGGTGGGCGGAGCTGGCCACAGCCCTACTCATACCTGAATAGGCTGTGTCCTGCATTCACACAAATGATTGCATACTCTCTGTAGTCAGTCTGGAGCAAGGGCATGGAAGGCAGGAAACCTGGGCACTTCAAATGGAATCCTCTGGAAGGTTCTGCCACTTCAATGAAGGCACCAGGCATAACTATTGCTCCACAGACATCAACTAATCAGTATACTTCTGGAGCTGTGGAAGACTCTGCCAGGAAGAAGGACTGCTGTGCTGTTGAAAGGACTTTCACTCTGATGGACTGCTGCCATAAATGACTGCTACCTGATGTGCTGACCCGCTGCCTTTCTTGCTTGGGTGAGAAGGACTGGCCACGCAACTTGCACCCAGGACCGGTAGAGTGACTCTAAGGGCAAGTCTCTTGCAAACAGCACCTGGACACATCAAATGTAAGTTCTACCCCGCCAAGTGGGACCAACCCAGTCCTGGACCCTTGAAAGTGAGGCCATCTGTGGATCCAGAAGAGCCGACACGTCTCCTCTGCTGTGCGATGCAACCACGTGCAGAACAGACACATTGCCTCTGCTACGAGAATTCTTCCAGCGCAAGGACTTCGCTTCACCCTCGCAGCCTGCAACCGCCTTGAAACTGCCACTGCGTGACACATTCTAGAAGCAGGCCCTCGCATTGAAGGCCTCTCATTGACGGCAGCCTCGATGACGACACAGGACTTCACCACACAAGCCCTGCAGTTTCTCTGGACCAGCTGATGCGCAACGCAACCTTGATGCAGAACTTCGCATCACAAGCTTTGCTTGTCGATGGCCTCCTCTTTGACGCAGCATCTCGCATCGCAGCCACCCAGCTACCCAAAACCAATGCCATGCAATGCATCTCCGACCCGGATCCCGCATCACCTCGGTTATGGAACATATTCTTGACATTGGATGCACTGCTCCATGCCCAGGAAATATGGTACTCATGTTCAGCAGTCCTAACTGGCTCCCTGTAGCTTGGCTTGAATTTGTGACTTTGCCCCGGTTCGGCGCGACCAGATATTCACAGTTGCCGCTATTTTCAATGAAATATTTAAACCTGCATATCTCTGGTTCCACTGATTGGGTTTTGTAATTTTGATTTTATTTTATGTATTACAATTTACTTAATTGTCTAACTCGGTGTGGGACCCTTCTTGTGTTGTGTTTTCACGTTATTACTGTTTGAAGTGTCGCACAAATACTTTTTGCATTGCCTCTAAGCTAAGCCTGACTGCTCTGTGCCAAGCTACCGGAGGTTTGAGAGTAGGTTAATTTAGGGTTTGCTTGTGACTTCACCCCGGCGAGGATTGTGGTTGCTGCCTGCTTAGCGATTAGCCCCCCTCAACCAGTAACACAACTTCTTACAACTTGTAAGGATTGCTTTTGTGCAGGAAGGTGTCCTTTCATGCACAAAAACAATCCAGCCTGTAATGCAGGCATCTTTGCACTATGGTGAAAGCGGGCCTACATTGGTGCTAGACAGTACAGAGTACGCCAGCACAAGTAGAGAAAACAAAAGCTTCATATCATGGTACATGTGGAACATTTCTGCTCTCTCTCTTTCACACAATGCGGCATAGCAAAATCCCTTGCTGCTCTGTATTGCATGAAATAATAGTAAATGTGCCGATAAATGTAATCTTACTGACATCACATATGCCCACACACACAAGGTTATGACACTCTCATGGGTATTTATTTCAGCTCCATCTACAATGTTACCTGTGGTGAACACTTGGGGCCACATTTACAAAGAAGTGACGCAATGCAGAGCATCAATCAAAGTTGCTGCACTGTTTTACATCAAAGAAAGAGATCAAACAGCACCAAATCTATTAAGATATGGCACTGTGCCTCTCTCCTCCTACACTGGTGCACTTTTAGCTGCTGCGCACAACACACATCCCCCTACACTGTAGTGCAAGGGTATGTGCATGATGTCTAGTGCCGATTTTGTACTGAAATTGTGCTCCTCCAGTACAAAATTTTATTCATAATAATAGTTTAATACTTCTCCAAGTCTGCATGCGCAGCTAACATGCAAAGTTGGAAAAGTTTTAAGAAAATAAAACTTTTCTCCAACATTACCCCTACTTCAAGGATGTGTATTTTATTTACACAAGTCCCTGTCTACCAATGTTAGTAAATCGGGATTTGTATCTAAACCCATATGTGGTTGCGTGGGAATGCCCATGTATCACCCGTGTAACGACCCCTTGATGCAATGTAGCGCAAAGCAGTGAATAGTGTTAATTTGCTTCACTTTAGCACAAACCAAGCTTTGCACTGCAAAGTAAATCCCTGTTACACAGTTTGCACCATTTTTTTAAAATTCTGTGTGCAAACCGTGTGCAAAGTGTAAGTAAATCTCTCTGAAACGTTTTCTGCAATGTTACGCCAGCCTCAAGGAGGCAATGTACCAATATTTGTAGATAGGTTTTTGTGTCAAACTCCAAGGTTGGTTGTATTGGAATGCCCATGTACCTTCCATGAAACGCTCCTCTGAGTAGTGCAAAATAGTACATGCCACCACTTTACCTTGAGTTAGAGCTACTTCCCATGTGAAAAAATGTTTGGCGCTTTAAAGTAAACCCCTTTTTAACATTTGCACTGGTTTGCTACACTTTCGTATGATTCGCGCACTTCCGTACACAGTGTTGTCAACTCACTGGCCCCACTCTATTAACTACAACTTGTGCCTTCCCCATGCACAGCTTATCCCCTTTTATATTAGATTAATTATAGCATGTTAAATGATTACATTTATAACAAGACTCATGACATCATAAATGACATAATTTATGAGAACAGTGTGCATGGTAGAGGGACTTACCCCGTGTCACCACTATGTACTGCAGTATACCTCAAAAGTACCGTGGTGTGCTGTGCCCCAACATGTTACTAAGTTTTTGGCCCTTATTACTAAAAGACTACTGAACCAATTTTTATCAAGTAAGGAAAAAGTACCCTTTTGCTGCTATGTCTGTATAAAAATGTCTTTGAAAAATGCATTGTTGGAAAAATGTGTTATGGGACCCCCTTTTTCTCTTTGCATCCCCTTAACTAATCACCAAGAAACTTTGCATCATTAGCCAATGTAGAAAAAGAAATAGGTTTGCAAAGTTTCATGGAGGTTCGTAAAATAGTGGCAAAGTTATTTCCAATCCAATATCTGAGGAATTCCTATCTCTCGGAATCCTAACTATAACTACAGCGTGGGTACCGTCACTCTGTTTTTATATATATTTATATATATATATATTCACTGAAAAAACAAAGATTAAATGGACATTATAGTTAGGAGAAAATGTCAGTGTTAGCATAACTTTTTAAACTAAAAACCACACTGAAATATACCAGTTATAGTTATCTCTAGTAACTATGACTCGGGAAATAAGGTAACTAAAACTCACGCCACTGCCATGCACAGTCTTGTCATCAAAGATGTCTTTTTAAATGTTGCAGTGATGTTATCAATTATGTCATAGAACATGTCATGAGTGATGTAATATGTGGGGTAATTAGCTGTGCATGGTGAGGGTGCGAGTTATAGTTACAAGCGATTACTTTTCTTTTTGTTTAAAACGTTATGTTGTGACTGAAATTTATTTATTTATTTAAGAAGTTTTATATAGCGCTGGCCTGACCCGAGGGTATCGGAGCGCTTTACATCAGATACATTGCAGAGAATCACATAAAACATTAACAGTGCAGGTCGATGGTGGGGAGATCTGATTCGAAGTCTTGGGGACAAGGAGTCGAAGCAGTGTGAGGTGTCTGCTTCCCCGCTCCGACTGCTCGTATCGGTTCCCTAGGGAGCAGTCAAGGAACAGGATTTTGAGTTGGCTTTTGAATTTTACAAAAGAGGGAATAGTTCTGATGTGAGGAGGAATAGAGTTCCAGATTTTAGGCGCGCTCCCGGCGAAGGATCGTGCCGCAGTTTTTTGTTTTCGAGTTTTCAGCGGGATGAGTAGGAGGGAGTTTGAGCTTCTGAGGTTCCTGGCCTGACCGGCTATTTTGAGTTTGGCCGCCAAATATTCGGGTTTGCCGGTGTGCAGGGCTTTGTGTGTGAGGCAGGCTGTTCTGAAGCTAACCCGCATTTCGACTGGGAGCCACTTAAGTTCTCTGAGTGCAGGAGAAATATGATCGAATTTCTTGATTCCGGTGACCATTCTAGCTGCTGCGTTGAGAGTTATTTTGAGGGGAGCCAGGTGTGATTTTGCTGTTCCTGTGAGGACTGCATTCCCATAGTCCAGTCTTGACAACACCAATGCTTGGGTGGCCTGTTTGAGATCACTGGACGGAATGAAAGGTTTTATTATGTTCAGTAGCTTTAGGTTAAGGAAAGCGCTCTTAGCTGAGTTCTTGATGTGTATGGTCATGTCCAGTTTCGGGTCTAGCGTGATGCCTAGTGATTTGACAGAGTCAGCCAGGTTGAGGTTCCCGTTGAGCGCATCGACGGCTTTTAGCCATTCAGCAATTTGGGGGTTCTCCTCTTTGTTCGAGATGAGGAGTATTTCGGTTTTGTCGGGGTTTAGTTTAAGGTGGTTACATGACAGCCAGTGTTGAACATCTCTCAATACGTCATTGAGTCTTTGAATGTCTCTGATGGAGGCGGTTTCCAAGTAGATCTGGGTATCGTCAGCATAAAGATGGAAGCAGATGTTGGATTTTATGAGTAGTTTGGTGAGAGGTTCCATATAGATGTTGAAGAGTTGCGGGGAGAGCACTGAGCCTTGAAGGACTCCCTTGTTGACTGGGTGAAGGTCGGATGCAAAGTTTTTGATTTTGATTTTTTGAGAGCGATTGTGTAGGAAGGAAGAGAACCATTGGAGGACCACCTCGCCAAGTCCGGCTCTTTCTTGGAGAGCCCTAATGAGGAGTTTGTGGTCTACCGTGTCGAATGCTGCCGATAGGTCTAGGAGAATGAGGAGGCAGCATTGGTCAGAGTCTAGTGATTTGTGGATATCGTCGATGATGTTGAGGATCGCGGTTTCAGTGCTACAGCCTTTTCTGAAGCCAGACTGATGGAAGTCAAGGAGGTTGATGTTGTCCAAGTGTTGGGTTAGTTGCTGGAGTACGCATCTTTCTAGGATTTTGGACAGAAGAGGAAGGTTAGAGACAGGTCCAAAGTTATTCAAATCCTTTATGTCAAGGCCGGGTTTTTTCAGCAAAGGCGTGACTTGTCCCACTTTAAGGCAGTCTGGAACGACTCCGTTTTTCATGGAGCTGTTTATGATCGTGCACCAGAGCGGTGCTAGGGAGCGCTTCAGCTTATTGGTCAGTTGGGGGGAATGGGGTCTAGGACATGAGATGAGGGTTTGGAGGTGGAGATAAGATTGATTATCTCAGTTTCCTGAATGGGGCGGAAGCTTAGCCAGGATTTGGTAGAGGGACAAGGGGCGATATCATATGCCCCGGACGTGCTGCTCTTTGTGGGGAGGGTATTGTTGGTGTCCAGTGAGATTTCGATCTTAGTAATCTTGTCATTAAAGAAGTTAGCGAAGTTGTCGCAGAGTTCTTTGGACGCCTGTATTGAGGAAGTAGCGGGCTTGGAGGTTTGTTGCCTGATGATGTTTTAGAGCTCTTTGGGTCTATTTTTTGCGCTGTCCAGCGCGGTGCGGAAAAACGTGGATTTCTTGTTCTTGATGTGATTGTTGTACTTCCTACAAGCTGTTTTGAGTTGTTCGCGGAGGGTGGAAGTATGGTTATTCCTCCAGCTTCTTTCTATGGCTCTTAGTTGTCTCCTTTCGGAGTTGATGTCAGTGTTGAACCATGACCTGGACGGATGGCTCGGCTTTTTTTTTGCTTTAGAGGAGCTAGTTGGTCAAGCATAGCCACCAAATTTGAGTTGTAAAGCGAGGTGAATTCGGTTGTGGAGAGGTGGTCGTTGGCGCTGGGAAGGAGCAAGCTTATCCTTTCTTATAGGGCTACCATGGGAATCTGGGTGAGGTTTCTAGCCCATTTGGGGGGGTCTTGCATGGGTGGCTGGGAAAGCATTTTTTGGTTGATGTGAAATAAGATCATGTGATAGTCCGACCAGTCCACGGGGAGTATGTGGTCGATCGTAATTGCGTCTCGTTGAGCGATAATGGCATCCAAGGTTGCTCCTTTGTTGTGCGTTTCCTCTGAGCAGTGTTGGGCTAAGTTGTTGTCGCAGAGAAGATTGGATAACGTTTGAATTAGCGGGTTGTTCGCTTCATTCCACCGAATGTTTAGGTCACCAAGAATGAGGTTGTTGGCGTCCCCGAGTGCGCAGTGAGCAATCAGGTCGGACAAATGCTCCCCGAATGCGGAGGTGTTGCCTGCTGGGTGATAAGAGAAGGTGGCAGAGTAGTGCTCCATCATCCTTAGTCTTTATATTGGCGGTAAGACATTCAAAGGTGTTGTACTTGCAAGAGTCCATTTCCATGATGGCGATGTTGTCTTTATGAATGATAGCTACACCTCCCCCTCGTTGGTCTTTTCTGTCTTTGTTAATAATGGAAAAACCTGGGGGCACAAGCATATCTAAGCATGGTGAGGAGAGCTCGTTGAGCCACGTCTCCGTGATGAACGCAATGTCAATGTCCTGCGAGAGGATGGCTTCTGCTAGTTCGATTGCATGCATAGAGGCCGATCTGCAGTTAATGAGCATGCAGTTGGTGGAAAGCTCTTTGTTGCTGTGGTTCGTTCCCCTGGGGGTCCTAGGTAAGGTGGTGAGGATGGGCGGGGGTCTAGGGGGTTTCGTGAAAGGATGGTCTCTTCGGAAACCCGTGATCTCTTGGATCTTGGATTTTGGGGAGTCAGTAGGAGGTGCGTCGTATGATGAGGCTAGATCGGCCGCTTCTTCTAAAGACATTACGGCTTTGGTTCTAGTGGGTCTTGATGTTGTGGTCTCAGTGTCTGTATTTATGCGTCTCTGTAACCTGGGCGTGGGGGCTTTGTTTCCTAAGGTTTTCTGTGATGGGGTCTCAGCGTCCGTTCTTGAGGATCTCTGTATCCGTGTCGCGGGGGTCGCTAAGGGCCCTGTAGGGCGCTTAGGGTGGTTGGAGCTGGACGGAGAGAGCGCCCTGGGAGGGGATTGCTGGGGCATTCGGGCCTTGTCGAGGTTGGTTAGGATTTCATTAAGGCCCCAGGATATCATTTCTAGCTGGCTTTCTAGTAAAGCGAGACGCTGCGCCATGATGTCGTGGGCAGGGGTGAGGGGGTCTTGGGAAGGGTCGCCCTGTGAAGTGTAGGTCGTGTTTAAGTTATGTTGCCTATTACTACTTGTGTAGACTATGTTGTCTCCTTTTGGGACCCTGGGTGAGGGGTGCATTGGGTCATGTCGTGGGTTCGACCTGCTGAGGTCTACGCGAGTACTAGTGTGGTTAAAGGTCGGTGTCGGCAGGGCGGGGTCGTGGTGTTGAGGTGGGTGGATCATATGAGGAAGTTGAGGTTGGCGTTCCTCTGGGAGTTGGAGATCACGATTCATGGAGGCGCTGGAGTGGGAGTTGACTCGGGGGTGGCGGGAGGTGGTGGCGTAGGGAGAGGTGGTGATTGTTTGCTTCTCCTGGTGTGGCAGGTTATCTGGGGGTGAGAACTGGGTCCGGAAGGGTCGAGACAGGTGGGGGAGAGCGGCTCGGAGTGTGGGGAATAGGGAGTCGAAAGCCTCTAGGTTCTCATTGTTTGCCTGTATCAGGACTGTGCCGTTAGTGTAGATGGTCACAGACGTGTTCCGGCCCCTTGATGAGCGATTAGGGAGCGAGGTCGTTAGTTTGCAGCTATGCGAGGTAGTTGTGGTTTTAGAGATGTACAGTTGTGTTCTGAAAGTGGTGTTCCAGTCATCTGGTCTTTCAGTGTGGAAGATGAAATCCATCTTAATCTGCCCTTTAGAGGAGCGGTGATATGTGTCTGTGAATAGTGTTTCTTTGTGCTGTCTAATCAGTCTCTGTTTGAAATTTCTTCTCGCTTTAAGTAAGAGGTTTGGAGGGAAGCTAATAGCGAAGGAGTTCGCACCGTGAGGTTTCGAGTGGGTCGATATGGGTTGGTTGGAGTGAATTGGCATGCCCAGTGCCATTGTAGGGTTTCTACGAGGGGGGGACCGTGCATCTGAAAGGCTGTCTAGGACGATTGGTGTGTTTGGACGGATCAGCTAGGGGTGAGTTAAAAATTCCATTTTGGGGTCAGGCATCCGAGTCTGTTTTGGACTGGTCTGGTTTTTGCTGTGTGGGACACTCGCTATGTGGCTTTATTTTCACGTTGAGGGTGCACATCAGCGGGGATGCGTCAGTATCTTGCGCAGTCTCTTGGTCTGGGTGCGTTCATTGTGACGCCGAGGGCGGCCATCTTAAAACGGGCAAAGCACTAGGAGCACTGGAGTATGAGAGGCCCGAGAGGCTGCGTGGAGGCAAAATTCCTCTTCATTGTGGGCAAAAGGCCGTTGGATTCCTGTTAATTGCTGGCCCTTGCAGTGGATGGGTGTATTTATTGAAGGGGAAAAGTCCTATCTTTAAATAGAGAAGAGTCTCCGTGAGTCAGAATCGGCCATCTTGAGGCCAGGCAGATTCGATAGGTGGAGCGGGGCTCCGTGCAGGTCTTGCACGCTGTTTTGCAGCCATCCCAGGCCTCCTCTAGTCTGCTAGTGTCAGTAGGAAACCTCAGTCAGCATCGTTAGGGGCCCCGGAGCTCAGCGGGCCCTAGCAATCGGTGTGGAGGGGGGCCGTGAGTTGACCAGGGGCGGCCATTTTAGAGTCAGTCATCATACCTGGGGGACGCTGCACCGTGGAGATCCGGCGAGGAATTCGCTCCGGTCCGGGTCCTGAAAGCCGTGCCCAGGAGTGGACACTCGTCAGATATGGGACTCTTGTGGGTCCAACACGGTGCTGATCAGAGAGCGCTTGGTGGGTTCCTTCGCGGTGGAAACGTCATCAGGATCGTTTGCTGTCCTGGAAGCACCGGGCGAGGGACGTTATCTCCATGCGAGTCTGGTCACAGCCGTTTCAGCCGTTTGGACTGTTCCTGTTCTGTTCCGGTGAGTCCCGCTTCTTGGGGGGTGTTGGATGGGGGGGATCGGGTGGGATTTCACTGAGATAGTGACCCCGAACCCGGGAGCCTGATTTCAGAGCTCCTTCCCCATGGCCATCTTGGTCAAAACTAGTAATTTGAATATATTATAATATAACTGAAATATTGACCTAACTATAACATCACTTTATTCTTTGCTTCTTTTTGAGAATTTCCAGTTTTTTTTAATGTATAGCAATATTATATTACCGTACGTAAAGCCAACCCCTCCCTCCCCCGGAGGCGCACGGCACGACAGGGCCTGGCATGGGGCCGGCCATGTCTGTGGCCATCCCCTCACAGGCAAGCAACCCCACATCACACATGGCCTTTGGTCGTGTGCAGTGGGGATTGGCTTAACTTATGTTAACATATGGTAAAAAAATATTACTTTACAGTAAAGAAACCTTCAGCCATGTATGGCATGGAGTTGACCACAGGGATTAGTCTGTGGCCAGGCCCTGAATCCAATGCCCCAGCGGGCAACTAACCCCCGGCTGTGCAGAGTTGAAATCAAGAGTTTGGCCGCAGGACCTGGCAGCACTCAGGCAGACCCCATCCTCTTAGACCAATTTGTCAAAAAAAGGAGAGGGGTGTGCGGCTCACCTCTCCAAGCCTTTGCAGGCCCCACAGACACCATTGCCGTGGCCATCTGTTTTAGAAATGGGAGGGGTCCACACAGCCCACCTCCCTGAGACTACAGTAGCACCAGGAACCCCATCTTGTGAGGTCATATGTGTTCATGGTTGGTCTCCCGGTGTACACTAAGGGCACCCATCATACAGCACATTGGGGGCCACTGGGGAAGCCCCAGTGCCCCTGTGGCCCTGCCAGCTCCCAGCATGCACCCATTGTGGGTGCTGGAGAGACCAACATTGCTCCCACCTGGCGGGAAGCAGCTGTTTTTGCTTGCTCCTGTTGTGTGGAGGAAATCTGAGTTTCCCTGCCCAAAAGATCATGGTCTGAGAAGCAAAAGTTTGCTCCCACCTCGTGGGAGCATTTTCAAAGCTCCCACCAGGTGTGATCATACTTGCTTTCTCTGCGGGCAAGGAAACTACATTGTCCTGGGGGGGTGCTCCCCAGGGCATGGTGTATGAGTCAGTACCAGAGGATGGGGTCTCCGGGAAATGTTAAGGCATTTTAAGGCCCCCCCCTCCCCTATACTTACATGTTGGCCCCAGGTGATGGGGTCCCTGGAACCATTGCTGGCTCGGGGAGGGGGGCCACACCCCCGTATCCTAGTAATAAGTATTTTGGCCCTGTGGGGTTTGGCTCCCTGGGGCCTAAGTTCCTCAAGGAGGGGGGCACACCCCATCCTTTTCTGCACTGAAGTGGCCCCTGGGGAGGGGGTCCTCAGGGCCATTATAAAACTACAAATTGGGGTCCCACGCCCCCTTCCTTATCTTTACAATTTAACCCCGGGGATAGTCCCCGGGGAAGATGATGTTTGGGAGGGAACCATGCACCCCCTCGCCTTTGTTTTTCACAGCGGCCCCAGGCTGCCCTTTCATTTTTCTTAAATGATGCTATCCAGTGGGAGTTACACAGGAATCCTATAGGATCACTGCCTTTTAAAAAAAAATATATATATATATTTTTTTTTTCGGGGGAGGGTCCCTTGTCGACCCCTCGTTGGGCCTAGGGGGAACAGGGTATCCCTACCATGCCCAGTATATATTTCTTTTTTTAAACTTAAACTCAGGATAAGGGACAAGGGGCTCATTTATGGGGTTTTAGCATAGGGCAGCGCCACAAGTTACCTTGTGGCACTGCCCTACGTCAAAGTGAAAGGGCAGGAATGCACCTTATTTATCCAATACAGTGCATTCCTGTTCTTTCCCACTGCGCTGTCACCGTTTCAGCAGCTTAGCGCCACACAGGCTCCGTTGCACCATGGTGCACCATGGTGCAAGGGTGCCTGCGTTGTCAGCAGGATTGTTTTTTTCTATGTATACTGCAGAATGCAGCACACACAGAAAGAGGAAAAAACAAAGGAGAAATGAATTTATTTCCCCTGGAGAGGCATAAGGTTTTGGTGCATCTCTAGGTTTACATGGTTTTGATAATCTGGGGAAGCATCAAAATCCATGGGTGTTGCAGGGGCACTCACTGCAACAACCATGGAATTCCTCCCTAGTGCAGATTAAGGCAACACAGCTATTTGCGTTGCCTTGCCTTGCTCAATATCTATGAGTCCATTCAAACCCACGCAAAGTGGCTTTGCGTGACCTCATAAATATGATTTCAAGTTTGTGCCGATGGAGCGTCACAAAAAGTGATGCTTCAGTGGCACAAGGGGCTCAAAAATATGTCCCTAAGTCCCCGAGTCCTGTAATGGCTGCCTGAAACATTTTTCTTCATGTTGCAGGCAGCCAAACAGAGCTCTTCCTCCAATGACAGTGTGTCTCCTATGGGAGAGAATTGGCCCAAAAGTAAAAAAACAAAACGCTCAATTTTTTAAATTGGGTTCAAGAAACTCTTGCGAGAGTCCCTTGAACCCAACTGTTCAGATATACAAATATTTTTTAACCCTAATATCTCGAAACTATTGAATGGATTAACATCGAATAACAAAAAGCATGCTTTCTGAACCAAGATCTACCTTCCTGGCATATTTGGTGTAATTCTGTTCAGCATTTTTTGCCATACAGCTGCTTAAAAATGTCTATGGAAAATGCATGAGGAGATATGACTTTGTGACCCCCCTTTTTTTCTCAGACGCCGCTTGACAGATCACCCCAAAACATTCCAGGAAGGGCTGAGGTAGATAAACATTTTTTGGGAAATGCATATGAACATTCATCAAACAGGGCTAAAGCTATAAGCAAACCAAAAATCGCAATTCCTATGGAAACGCAGGCCTAACTTTAACAATCCAGTGGTGACTGATATATGTTTATTTAGAAAGAGCCTTTCTTGTTTTGCTAATAACTTTGCTGCCATTTGCCGAATCTTCACAAAAATTTCCCCCCCCCCCAAAAAACATCCACCTCATCTTTTTCATTGAAAGTTTTGGGTGATGCGTCAATTAGGGGCCGAAAAAAGGGGGTCTCAAAATTAGTTTTCCCTAGTTAAATTCCTGTAGGAAGTTTAAGAAGCGATACATAAAAAAATGACTGAACAGAATTACACTAAATTTGGTGTAGATCTGTTCAGCCATTTTTGATAAATTAGGATTCAAAATATAGATATATCTGGATAGTTGGCCCACGGGGAGTCCTGGGGTACTCCAGTGGTACCGCAAATTGAAAAATAGAGAGATAGACGAGACGTCTGTGCTTTTAGAAATTTCCAGGCGTGGTCCTGTGGATTACCCACCGCCTCCGCTGTTAGCAGCCACTGGGGTTAGGTCTCCTGCCACAGCCCTTAATGTCCTTTATTGGAATGTTGCTGGTTTACGTCATGAATACATTATGAATGATTGGGTTGACTTTACGTCCAAATTTAACATCCTTTGTCTACAGGAGGCTTAGGCAGTTGAGCCAATCCATTTAAATGGTTTTAAAACATTTCACAGCCCAGCGATAGAGTCCAAGCATGGGCGACCGAAAGGGGGCCTGTGTATTTACGTCTCAAACATGTTGGCTCCTCTAAGTATCACAGCGATTGTAACAAGAGCTTTTTACCAAATTGTGTTTCTTCTAATCTCTGCACATGCTACTCTAGCCATTGTCAATCTTTACAACAACGCGTGTTCATCGGATATTATTACAGCTCTCCATCAACTAGATCATGACCTAGAGAAGGCTTTTCCCCTAATTGTAGTGATCCAATTATTTAATGGGGCGGAGATTTCAACATACGCACATGCCCTGTGTCATCTAATAAGGCGTGTGGTATGACATCCCCTGATCATTGTGAGACTACTCACTTTCTTCATTCGGAGAATGGGGATACTCTAAACGATTTAATTTTTAAATACAATTTGGGGTTCTGTAATGAATTAATTCGTATACCGGTTATAGTGAGGTGTACTTACAATGGAAGGGGGGACAACAGTGTGATAGACTTTCTACTGTTCCCCCAGCGTTACTCAACACTGGTTTTAGAGTTTACTGTTCATGACATAGCGCTCAGTGACCATTTCCCCCAAAGTGTCTCCTTGAATTTTGACCTTGCTGGACAGTCACGTGGCGCACCAAAAGTTATTGCACTTGAGGAAACCGTGATCTCCCGCCGTAATGGGTATGCGTTAAGATGGTCCCTGGTGGATCCATCTAACTTCCTAGCAAAACTGATTCGAAAAGAGAGGGAGGCTTTTGAGGTTTGCCTAGATGAAACTACAGAGGCGCACAAATTTATTCTAGCATTCAACCGATTAAAAAAGGGCGTTGGCAAGTTGCTTCTTGCAAAACAGAATACACCAAAGGAGGGTGTGTGTGGCTGGTTCAACTCAGCGTGTACAAAAGCGCACAGAAATGTGAAATTAGCTCTAGCTGAACAACCTAGAACTGTAAGGAAAGTCCGGGAGTGTAGATTAGCATATAAATCAGCCATTAAACAACGGAAAAGAAATTTGAAGGAGGATACGTGGAAGACGTTACTTGAGGCCAGTCTATCCAATGACAATACCATGTTTTGGTGTGTCATCAATTCTCCTTCCCATAACCTCCCAGACTCTCCCCATGCAGAGATAGCTATCACTGAGGCTGCTTGGATAGCTCACTTTACTAATCTGTATTCCCCTAAGGAAGACACTGTAATTCCCTCCCTTAGTGCTCCGGGCCATAATGGGCCCGCTACTCTTGCCAACGCGTCCGATTCTATTGGTCCTTTAAAGGCTTCAAGATATCCAGAGTTTTCCTTGGACGAAATTGTCCTGGCACTGAAAGAAATTAAGGGGGTAAAGCCCTAGGGCCCGACGGGATCCCTATTGATCCCTATTGATCTGTTTAAATTTAATATTGAGCTCTGGGGCCCCATCCTTACTCTGCTTTTTAAAGCCTGCCAAGACCAGGGATTCTTATCCACCTGGCCTGAGTCGCTTATTGTTCCCATATTTAAGAAGGGAGACCGCAACAACCCAGCGCAATACAGGCCCATTTCTCTTCTGGACTGCCTGGTTAAGGTGGCTGGTCGCATGCTTTTAGGACGACTTCAGGATTGGGCTGAAATAAATAATATCCTTTCGGACCTACAGTACGGGTTTAGGGCTGGGCACTGTAGAGCAGGCCATTAATTTAGATTTATTAATTGGCAAATACGTGCACATGAAATGTGGCAATTTGTTTTTAGTTTTTGTAGATTTATCTTCGGCTTTTGATTTGGTAGTTCACGATAAGTTATGGGCAATCATGGCCAATATGGGCGTGGATTGCACCATTGTGAACTTCCTTAGGGATCTGTACGCCCAAGGCAGAGCTAGAGTACGTTATGGCCTCAACGGTATTTGTACTGAGCCATTTAAAATAGGAAGAGGGGTACGCCAGGGATGTGTAATGGCCCCCTTCTTATTTCATCTCTATATTAACAGCGTAGGCGACATACTGACAAGCAAATGTTCTGACCTACCCCAGGTGGGACACCGGCCTATACCCGCATTATTTTATGCCGATGATGCGGTGTTAATGGCCCGCACTCCCATTGCCCTGCAGCGTCTGGTGGACGAGTTCGCCCAGTTCATGCGAAACCTTGGGCTAAAAATCAATATAGGCAAAACATTCGCCATGAAGATTGGGAAGAAGGCCACTCGCTGCCGTGACATCGTTATTGAGGGTTCCACAATTCAGTTTACTGAGTCATTTTCTTATCTGGGCATTGTCTTCAATCAATCAGGGCATTGGCAAGGGGCGATCAAATCAAGGCGACTCCATTTCATGAAAACAACAATGGCCCTGTAAAGTTTTGCCAGACAGCTTGGCTTTAAACATCCAAAGGAGATGATGACAATTTATAATGCAAAGTGTAGATCCACTGCCATGTACTGGGCTGAGCAGCTCTGGGGGCATGGAAAGATTGATATATTACAGCTTGAAGAAAATGTTTTTCTCAGGTCTCTCCTTGCTCTCCCGAAAAATAGCCCAACCTATGTGTGTCATTCTGAACTAGGTGCCCCCTACATAGCAGACTTGATTAGGATCCAGCCAGTGCTATTATGGCACAAAATATGGTCATCTGAACACACAACTCTAAATCGAGCCATAATTGCCGATTGCCAAAAATCCTCAAATGCCCTTAACATCCCGTGGCTCAAATATGTGGACAACTTTCTGACAGACCTCGGCCATCCTGAATATTTTAATCTCCCCAAGAGCCTGGTCAATGTGCAAAGAAAAGCTTTGAAACTGAAATGCATCTCAATATTGGAGGAAATCAGATTAGCGTCTTAAATCTGTAAACCAACTGTGCTGAGGAATCAAATGATCCTGACTAGTTTTTATATGCAACCATATCTAGTCAAAGTGTATAATCTGCGTCACAGGTTTGTGCTTACCCGCTTTCGGCTGGATATTTTCCACCGCTTAATTAGCTTTCCTATTACTAACAACTGGTCACCTGACCTGGGGAATTGCACGTGTGATGATATCTCACCTCAGAACACCATGCATACCGTGCTTTTCTGTAAACATTTCTTAGTGTTGAGACAGAAATTTATTAAACCCTTGTTACTACAGTTGGGTTTTACACAATGCCGTCCGGCGTTTATTTATCTGCAAATGGTACCGAATATTTTTATTTGTACAGTAATGTCACGTTTTTTGCTGGCCGTGATTAACTACAGGAAGCAGTTGTAAATAGTAAATATATGATTGTGCTGTGATGACAGTCTTTTAATACTTTTTAACACTTGTTTTTATACAGAAGAATTTTGTACCTTGTTTTACACTTGTATTTTGGTTATTTTTAATTATTGTCATGGATGTACTTTGTAGCTTTTATGATTCACTTTGTGATTTCGAATAAAGCTTATTTTGATTGATTGATTGAGTCATTTGATTGGCCGAGAGGACATTTTTCCCCGTTGGCCCCTTCAGTATTGCGCGACCAGTACCAGTCCTGCAGCACCGAGCAATCTGATTAACTGGATGCAAAAGAAACAGAAACATTGCAGCTGCCATTTTAGTACTTGGGACTCAATTCCCTTGTCCTGAGTTATGAAATAAAAAAGTTTAAGGGGGCAAGGTAGGAATGCCATGAACCCCTGGCACATGGGGAGCCAAAATATTTTGCTTTTTGTGCCCGGGGTCCTGTGATAACCCCAGTGGGACAGAGCAAGGCCTCCCTTGAGGTCCAGTAGGAGTCCTGCAGGACCCAGCGAGGCTATTCTTTGCAGTCGAGCAGGAGTACGGCGGCGTACTACGGGACCAAGCAAGCATTAAAAAGTAAACCTGTGCTGTTGCGCCGCCCCTTGGAGTGCCTCTTGTGCTCATAACAGCCTAGGCATTATTTAAAGGTAGCCATGGGTTGCAACTGATCCCCATGAATTGCCCCTTGGTACTGCTAGTTTGAAGAATTATGAAATCAGCAACAGAAATGAAAAGTGAACAGGGTCTGAGATCCTTGCGATTTACCATACCCTTCACCAAGCACAGAAGAAAGTAAAATAGGGGTATTTCCACTAGGAGGAAGATGCACTTGCTAGTGAAGGCCCTTTCTGCGCTGCACAAGCAGGTGATGCAGATGATGCGGCAGTGCACGAGGCCAACTGGCGGTGCAAGAATCTCCCTTGAGAGCAGAGAGCTGGATCCTAGACGGCCATGCCTGACTGGGAATGCCTCCTCGTTGCTGGCAGTAAGAAGCTCTTGGAGGTTGGGTGACATCCTGCGTCGGATATCCACTCTGCTTAGGCCGCTTAAAGAGATAAATGCACCAGACAGCTGATACAGTGTGGAAGTGACAGCGGACAGCCTAATCGATCTGTGGCTTGGCCCAGGCGCTCTCAGGGGCTCACTTTGTGTTAAAGGATAATGACTCGTACACAATTGCAGAGATGGCCCTTCTTCTGTAGGCCGCGTGCTACGCTTGCTATGTCAATTTTACCTTTCTAGTTCCATCGCTTTTTACAAATTCCCCTTAATTAGGTGAATTACAGGAAATGCCACTTTTGCAGGTCCGAGTAGCTCATGCAACAATACATGGAAAGAAGCAACATGTTGTTAGCAGAAAATAGATAACTTTCTTCTGACATGCAATTGAAATGCTGTCTAGTGACAATGGGATTCCCAACCATGTCTATGCAAAGTTAACGTCCCTTAACGTTGTGAGAATGTTCCCGAAACTTCCTATCCTCATCTGGATGAGGAGTCGGTGAGAAGATGCTACCGCTTTCAGATGTTGGACATACAATGGGTAAACTAGGGGCGTAGAAACTATGGGGCATATTTTCAAGCCCCTATCGCAACACGAAGGTCACTTTTAACGACGTTCCTGTGGCAACAGGGGCTTTGCCTTATTTACAAGGTGGCTTTAAGTCACTTCATGTGGCTGAACGCCGCCTTGTAAAACCCTTTCATGCTACAATTAGCGTGAAAGGGGTGGGCAATGGGTGTTGCAGTGGGCGTTCCGCCGCAACACCCATTGATTTTGACGCTGCCCCCTATTTACAAGGGTGGTGTAAATAGAAGGCAGCACCAAAATTAAGACCAGGAAAAACCTGGTCTTAACTTGGTGAAACGAGGAGAAATACTTTATTTCTCCTCGTTTTTGCTGTTTTTTATGTGTGCTGCAGCACACATAGAAACAGCAAAACTCTGTGAATGATTGTTTATGTACAGGAAGGTGTCCCTTCCTGAACATATACAGGAAGGTGTCACTTCCTGCACATAATTAATCATTTAAAAAATGACGATTTGCAACTTCTAAGTGTGCGGCATAATGCATCACACATAAGAGTTACAAATTGCCATTCTGGATTGTTTATGTGCAGGAAGGGACACCTTCCTGCAGACAATCATTCCTTCAACGCAGCCACCAGGTGCAAGGGTGCCTGCGTTGGCGCTAGGCAGCTGATTTTAGCACCAGCGCAGGGAGAAATGCAGGGGTGAGCCGTATTATTGTAAATACGCCACATCCCTGTGTTTCTAAAATGACGGAGTGCAGCTTTAGCAATTTTGGAGCTAACCTGCCCTCCGAAACTTGCTTGTAAATATGCTCCTATCTTTTTTTTGCTAGCGAAATTTTCTGAAGTTTCTGATGTTTGCTGGATGTTTCGCAGGTTCGTGCCATATTCCCCTCTTAAAGGTTTTACTGCGCATTTGAGATATATATTTAACTCCACTGTGAGATAATTTTTACTGCAATTTAAAACATCTAGTGTTCGAGTTTACTTTCGCAGAGGTTTTCTTTCCAAAATGCTTAGGGCTACATTTATGAAGTTTGTGGCACGGGGCAGCACAGCAAGTCACCTTGCTGGGATGAGTCACAGGGAAAGGGCAGGAATGCACCGTATTTATATAAAATGTCCTTTTCCCGCACTTGTGACTTTTGGCAGCCTAGCGCCAACAAAGACACCCTTGCACCATGGTGCAAGGGTGCCTGTGTTGTAGGCATGATTGTTTTTGTGCAGGAAGGATCACCTTCCTGCACAAAAACAATCCTGAGAGGCTTTTTCTCCTTAATATGTGTGCTGCAGAATGCAGCACATATAGAAAGAGAAAGTAGCAAGGAGCAATGAAGATATTTCTCCTCATTACGCCTCTCCTGGGGAGGGGTATCTTTTTGGAGCATTCCCTGGTTTACAAGGTCTTCTAAATGTGGGAATGCGTCAAAAAACATGGGAATTGCATGGGAACACCCACGCAAGGGTCATGGAACCCTACCCAGGGCAGAACAATGCAAAGCAGCGAGTGGCTCCAGATATTTGGAGCCACTCAAAGTGGCTATTTGTGGCTTCAAAAATCTGATTGAAGGTGTTGCAAGAGTGACGCAAACCGGATATTAAATGTGGCCCTTAATGTTTAATCAGGATGTTTCTCAGCGCGTCTTCCTTTTGTCGCAAATGTTATCATTTTGTTGCAAACGTGACAAAGCGTAAAACTTAGTAAGCTTGCAAGTTTGCAAAGGTCTTCATAGAACTTTTCGAAGATTGCAAAAATAAAACTTTATGACTTTGCAAAACTCTACCATATATCAAGTAAACAGATGAGCAGTTTTATTTCAAAGACAGCCAGCCCGATAGGGATTAGGAAGTTTCAAGTTATTGCTTTTACAGTTCCCCGCACATCTTTCCCTGATTTGCCTTTGGGAGCAAATACATGCTATTTTTACAAATTCAAGTGTAGTGAAGTATATTGCTTTGGAGCATATTTGAATGATTGGTTTGAGTGCTCAAGAACTAAGGGGCATATTAGCAAGACCCACGTTAAAATTATCGCCGTTTTAGCGGCAGGAAACTGCCGCTAAAACGGCGATAATGGGCTTGCTAATATGCGTTATAGAATTCAATAGAAGCCCAGGTTAGATGTGCAGGACATCTAACCTGGGCTTCTATTGGAATTCTATAACGCATATTAGCAAGCCCATTATCGCCGTTTTAGCGGCAGTTTCCTGCCGCTAAAACGGCGATAATTTTATCGTGGGTCTTGCTAATATGCCCCTAAGTATTTCCTCCGTTTTAAGGTGTCCTATCAGGTCACCTCTTTAGTTGAAACTGCACAGAGGAGAGGAGTGGCTTTGGGAAATCCCTATGTAACATTCACACAGACCATGCCACTGGCCCACTCTTGACAATCTAGACAAATTACTCTGACTTTGTGAGACAAGGCCTGGGATGAGAGATCAAGTCAAACGCCTAGAGGTTAGCAACGTTTTCAAGTGGCTAAATTGCTGGCTGTAGTGACTGGGAAAATTAAACTATGGGGCATATTAGCAAGACCGGCGATAAAATTATCGCCGTTTTAGCGGCAGGAAACTGCCGCTAAAACGGCGATAATGGGCTTGCTAATATGCGTTATAGAATTCAATAGAAGCCCAGGTTAGATGTGCAGGACATCTAACCTGGGCTTCTATTGGAATTCTATAACGCATATTAGCAAGCCCATTATCGCCGTTTTAGCGGCAGTTTCCTGCCGCTAAAACGGCGATAATTTTATCGCCGGTCTTGCTAATATGCCCCTATATTTTTTTCTTAGCTGTTAAATTTAGGAGCGACTAGAAACAGGATAGTTAACAATATTTGGCACCTATTAAAATGCAGGACAATAGCAGCATTTTAGAGTGAGATACACTTTATAATCTCAAAAAAGACTGTAAGGTGAATCAGTGTGGCAGGTCTCTAGCGCTGTAAGGAATTTCACATGATCCCCAAACCTCAAGCTCTCACATGAGCTCAGACAGGGGAGTTCGGATTCAGGACGACATTGGATCATGGATGACTTGTTCATCCCCTACGTGAACAGAATGCTAGTGACTTGAAAATATTGACCAAGGCAATAACAAGCCATCTGAAAGTGTTGGCACCGCTGAGGACTAGGATGTAGAATAGATGTGCGCAAGGTCTGCGTACTCCTTCGACCATTAGTGAATGCCTTGCTGATCAGGTTTGATGGATGCGGGCCTCAGCGCCTCGCATTGATCTGTTAGTTGTAGCAAACAAAGCTTGACCCGCATGTAAATTAGACACAAGTAGCCTGACAGCACAGCCACAGCACGTCCGTATGCGGCAGCACGCGGCGCAAGACAGGAAACACATGCTGGATGCCGACTATAAAGACCCTTGAGCAATACCTTGTGATTTCTGTACTTAAACCACGAGTCAAATATTATAGAGTACAAATATACAAGGAGAGCACAAAGGAAAGACTGAGGCGCTTCCCTATATGTCAGTGGCTCTCAAAGCTCGAGTGCTGTTGCTTGCCAGAGATCCAAATTGTTCTGGGGGCACCTAAATGACATGTAAGTTCACATATGGTATTTCCAAGTGAATTTCAACATTTTAAATAAACTTTAATTTGCATTTATAAATGGAATATAATACCAAATGAAATGACCTATGAGTGGTGTAATTTTTCATATGATTGAATTTCCTTAAATGCATGAATGTGCATACTTCAGGGAAGAGTATTTGCATAAGTTGTTGAAGATCTACAATCTCACAAACATAGGGCCTTTGTTAGACCTTGGAGGATGCTCTGCTTTCACAAGGGAGTCACCGCTGATGCAAGCCACTTCACACCCTTGAAGGTCGGCCAAACAGATGCCATTTTAAAGCACCACTCCATCCCACTCTACTCTGCGCCACTCTTCTCTACGTCACTCTACTTCAACGCCTCTCTATTCCACATTAGTCTACTCCACTCCACCCTACTCTAGGCCATTCTACTCTATGCCACTCCAATCTACACCACTCTACGCCACTTCATTCCCCTCTATTTCACTCTATTCCACTCTACTTTACACCACTCTATGCCACTCCACTCTACGTCACTCTACTCTACGCCACTTTATTTTACACCTTTCATTTTACTCAATCTACTCAACAATACTCTACACCACTCTACTTAATGCCACTCCATTCCACACAATGCCATGATATGGCACTCTATGCCACTTCATTCTACGCTACTTCACTCTGCACCACTCCATTCTATGCCACTTTACGCCATACCATACCACTTCACTCCACTCTGTGCCACTCTGCTCTACACAACTTCACTCTTCCCTACACCACTCCACTCAACTCCACACAATGCCACTCTTTGCCACTCCATTCTGTGCCACTCTACCTTATGCCACTGCACTCCACTCTACGCACTCCACTCTATGGCACTCCATTCCATTCCACGCCACTCCACTCTACCCCACACCACTCTATGCCACTCTAGTCTATGCCACTCCAATCTAGGCACTCTGCTCTACTTTTTGTCACTCTACACCACTCCATTCTACCAGTGGCGGCTATTCTACTATGGAGGAAGACCGTGGCCTCCCCTGCTAGACAAATGAGGGAAAGGAATAATAAAATGATAATAAAACAGTATTATTATCATTTTACTTTTCCTCTGGATGGAGCTGAGTCTTTGGGGGTGAGGCCATGACAAGCACGGAAGGGGAGCGGTGGGCAGCACTGCTGTCAGTGCGAATGACGGTTTGGCCGGCCACGTTAGGATGGCCAAACCGTTATGCGCATTGACATCTCCCCAACCCGAGCTGCATTGCCTGGTGGAGAGAACAGCAGGCATAGCCTCCCAGTCCCCTTTGGAGTGGAAAACAATCACGCTCAGGCCACTCCCAGTGCTTCTGTCATGCTGCTACCAGCATGAGAGAGAGAAGCTCTGGGATTGGCCGTGGGGAGTCTGGGAGCCTCAGAACATACACAGCAGGAATGAGAAGAGTGGCAGAGTGACGATTAGCGAGGAGCAGATAAGCTATTTTCTTCTTTTTTGTTTATTTTGTTGTCTGTCTGTCCCCCGCCACACCATTCTCCTCCCCCACCCCGCTGCTCTGCCGCGAGACCAGCCGCTACTGCATTCTACACCACTCCACTGTATTCCACTCCACTCTATGCCACTCCACTCTATGCCACTCTACTGTATGCCACTCTACTCTATGTCACTCTACTATATGCCACTCCACTCTATGCCACTCTACTGTATGCCACTCTACTCTATGCCACTTTACTCTATGTCACTCCACTTTATGTCACTCTACTCTATGCCACTCCACTCTGCCACTCTACTCTACACAACTCCACAGTACGCCACTCTCCCCTATGCAACTGCACTCTATGCCACACCACGCCATTCTTCTCTACACCACACCAATCTATGCTACTCAGCACCACTCCAATTCACTCCATGACACTCAACACTATGCCACTCAGCTCTATGCCACTATATTCTCTGCTCCTCTATAAGACTCCACTCTATGCCACGCCACTAACTTTTAGCTGTGCTGAACAGCAGCAACGCTTCTTTACAACACAACTAAAATCATTGGTATAGCCAATCGCTCTCACATAGGCAAGACCTATTGGCTTTGCCAATGCTTATTACATTTTGCACACATTGCTGTGAAAATGTGTGCTTTTCGCCCTGCTCTTGTTAGGGCAGGATGACTTACACTGTGTCCTGGAGACTTCTTGGCGAACAAACCACCCAGCCGGTCAGTGGTTACAATGGCAGAGCCAGCGGATGCTCGGATGGTTTAAACATGGCAGCTCACTCACTCTGATTAAAAGTGGCCAACTGCATGTTTGGTCGGGCATGTTCAGTGCCGATTTACAGCAGTACCTCTGCCCTGCCAAACTCTAAATGAGGCTCTTGGCCCTCCTAAGGGCACCAGGGTAGATAGTCAGCAGGGTAGTAGACGTGAGAAAACGGACCCAAAATTAGTGGGGGAGTCTGGGACATTCTGTTCTTTTGGGGAACAATATTTTGCATCAGAGTAAAAAAAAAAGGTAAACTTTGGAACTGCAAATGGACTAATGTATAACATTCTCAAGAAATGAACAGCTGTTACTTTTTTAAAGGTGGAAATGATTATACCTGTACGTTCTCCCAGAAATCTGAGACAATCATAGGTTTTGAGAAATACTCCTGAATTTCTTTTTGAATCCCACTAATGTCAGAAGTTTTGTTTGTGTATGTTTAAGTCTAAGGAAATGCATGTATGCATTTTTCTAAGAGTCCAGTCCTGTGAAACAGTCCTATGAAATCTGTCTTAATTACCTCACAATTACATCTCCTTTTCTCTCCGTCAACCCCTTCACTATTACCTTTGAAGTGTCTTCTTTTGATTTTTTATATAAAGCACTCTAGACAAATTTTAGCTCTATTGTGCAGTCACAGAGTTATTAAACCACTACTATATTGGTTTGATGAGTTGATCGGGGACTAATTAACATGGCCAAGAGCACAGAAATGAATGTAATTTATTTAATGTGACAATCACTGCTCGTTTGTTCTAATGCTGAGTGTTTGAATATATCTTTAATAATGTTCATTTTACCCTTTTTTTAAATCCAGACTGTATTACTGGTTTATATTTGAACTGCTACATAAACAGATTGCACACACACGTCAATAACACCAAGAATGTGTAAAATTGCAAATTTTACATTTTGTGAAAATTGCATGAATTTTCCCAAAATGGGATGGTTGGTAGTACCTCATTTGAAAATAGAATACATGAGCTTACCTCCTTTAGTCTTGTGCAATACTGACATACTGACCTGTGCACAGCGCGTTTAGGTTTAGTCACCAAAGCCTATTTCCATTAGTTGTACAACTACCTTGTTGACTCACAGTCATGCTTCCTCTATGCAGTACTGCAAGCTGTTACCAGAGGTCTCTTGTGTCACATCCAAATTGTCGCTGCACCAATCTGCAGCACCTTAAACCATTACCAGAGGCCCCGTAGTCATCCTCTACTGTCTCTCAAACTCAGGGTACCAGAGAACAATAAACAGGCCAGATGCCTGTGGCTTTGAAATTAATTTGTCTAATCACTTGTGCCAGTCCAATGATTTTTGGCTGTTTTTCGATGGTCCTAATCAAAAATCCAATGCTGATAGTCATTATGGGCTGTCTCTGAGCATAGCCTGCATATTTTCAGGAGTTCATCTTAATATTCAGAAGTAGCATGTTAGACTTGGCATCTTTTGGCGTGTTTCCCCTGACTTTTTGCTTTCTGACCTCCCAGTTTTGACTCTGTTTTTGCTGGTGTAATGATTCTGCGCACTTTCCCCACTGCTGTCCAGTGGGAAAGTGCAAGTGCTCCTGTATAAAATGCGTTATGGATTGGTGTTTCCATGATTGGCCTATTTGGTTTATGTGTCAGTCCCTTGTAAAGTGCACTGCGAGTGCCAGGGCCTATAGACCAAATGCTGTTGGTGGGCTGCAGCACTGGATTGTGCCACCCACTCAAACAGCCCGTAAAGTGTAACTCGGGCCTGCCAACGCAGAGCCTGTGCGCAGCCTGGGGCTGCCATGTCGACTTGGCAAGTGCCCACACTTGCAAGTCCCTAAACCTTCCCTTTGCTACATGTTAGTCACCCCTAAGGTAGGCCCAAGGTACCCCTGTGGGCAGGGTGCGGTGTATGCGAAAGGTAGGACATGCCTGGGTGTGTGCGGCATGTCCTGATAGTGAATTACAGCCTAGTTCGTTTTCACTATTGCAAGGCTACCTGTTCCCCTAGGCCAGAACGGGCGGTTTTGATTATTACAGCTTATAATCCTAACTGACCCCGGGAACGTGGTAGAAATTCGAGTTTAGTATGCCTGGACTCAGAATGATAAAATGCATCTTTTAGTGAAGTTGGTTTTAACATTCTGTGTTTGAAAATACCACTTTTAGAAAGTGGGTATTTTCTTGTCTAACCATCCAAGCCTGCCTCTGCGAGGTTGTGTATTCCTTGTCTGGAATGTGAGTGACCGGGGCTGGGGGATGCCAGGAGACAGGGTGAGTCAGCACAGGGCTGAATAGCAAGATCTACATGTAGATGGGTGGGAGGGGTCGCACCTGGGCCCTGAATAGGACAGTGCCTTCCTCCACAATGCTGGCTCCACCTCCTGTGGTGCGTCTGATGTCCCTGGCCTACTCACTGAAAGAAGGGACGGAGACTTGTCAACAAAGTGCTCCAGAACTGGTTTGGACTAGGCAAAGGCCTCTCTGCCTTCAGAGAACAAAGGAATTTGGGATATAAATATTGGGGCCCTGACCCCATGAATTTAGATCTCGCTGGAATCAAGGAACCTGCCAAGACGAAGAGCTGGAAGAGCTGCCAGGAGGAGTACTGCCCCCTTGCTGTGTTGTTGCTTTGTTGGGTTGGCCTGCAGCTGCTGCTTCTGCCTTGGGCAGTGAAAGGAAGGAACTTTCTACAAACTTGTGCTGAGTATCTCCAAGGGCCTGGAACCGAGCTGGCCTCCTGTTAAGAAGTCTCAGGGACTACAAAGACTTCACAAGCCTCTGGGTACCGCTTCTGGAACGCTGTTTCAGTTGCCACAGAGGAAGGGAACTGCAACCGACTCCGTCAACCGAATCCATCCCTGGCCGGTGACCTGTTTGCACCGCAGACCGCATCGCCCCGCTTCGCATCGCAACCCTGGTCTCACCGTGGGCGACGTCCGCCGCCGCCAACATCGAGCCGCTGTTTGCACCGTGACCTGTGGGCACCGCAGTTCGCATCGCATCGCTTCACTGGGCCAGCCGGACCAGACCGACGAGGTCGCTGCAACTGGCTCAAGAGTCGAGACCGCACCGCATTTGGGGCACCTCTCGCACGTCTGCGACGCACCGCTCCGACTCGCACCGCTGTCCAACGCCAGCTCCCGCACTCCGGCTTGGTCGCCTGCATCGCAACCTGTCAGCACCGCATCGAGCATCGTCTCGCCCTGCATCGCACGCCTTGGACTCACCGACTCCGTCTCCACGACGCTCATCGAGCCGCTGCCTGCACCGCATCGAGGGACACCGCACCTTGCATCGCTCCGTCTTGCACCGCAACCGCGACGAACGCCGACCGGCTCGTACACTCCGTACCAGCCACAACGAGAAAGGTACTGTAACCGAGTCTGTTCATGACTCTGCTGGCCCGTATCGACGCGGTCGGCTGGAACTGTTAGACTCTGGGGTTTTCAGCATCACGGTAGGCTCGGACGGAGCTACCGACTCGTACGAACTTTGCTTTTGTGCTATTCCTGCAAAGAAGAAGTTACCGTATCAAGTATTCATTCGTAAAGTATAGTATTGTGGATTTTTGTCGTAATTGGTCTTGTCTTGAGTATATAAAATATTGGTTATTTTTCTAAACTGGTGTGGTGTCCGTTTGTAGTGCTTACACTGTATTACTGTTGGTTATGTGCAAATGCTTTACACACTGCCTCTGAATTAAGCCTGACTGCTCGTGCCAAGCTACCACGAGGGTGAGCAGGGGTTACTTCACGAGTGTAACACCCTTACCCTGACAAGGAAGAAGGGTCCCTACTTGGACAAAGGTGCAAGCCCTTGCCAACTAGAGATCCCATTTCTAACATTGGTTGTCAGCGGTGAGGATAGGACTTGTGTTTGCACTTGACTTACAGTGATTGGTGTGCACTACTACCATATCGCAGACCGTTACGTACCACATACTGGTTCTTTTTCTTTTGGCCTATTTTTGATCTTGCCAGTTTCAACTCACTACTTTTGTCATGCCTGAATCAATTGCATCATCCGTTGCATCTCTGGAAGTTATCTTTGAGGAGGACAGGTTGGAATCCTACGCCGTAAAGGAGTTACGAGCGATTTGTAAAAACCTGAAAGTCCAAATTAAAGGCCTCACAAGGAAGGAGGAGCTACAGAAGGCGCTGAGGGCCTGGGTAGCAGCCAGACATGCCAATGGGCAGCCTGGTAATCTCAGTGAGGAGGCGGAGGAGCCTATTTCCAGGGTGGATGTGCTTTGGGTAGGGGGAACCCGCCAGGTCAGGCAGCAGCAGTCTGTCCCCAGAGGAGCTGGAGGACAGGCGGGAGGCAAGGCAGTTTGAGCTGCAGAAGCTCAGGCTGGAGAGTGAGCGGGAGGAGAAGAGATTGGCCATAGAGGAGAGGAAGATGCTCTTAGAGCATGAGAGAGAACTGAAGGAGCTAGAACTTAGGAGTAAGTCAGGCTCAGATGGTGGCAGCAATTCGTCCAGAAAGGCAGACAGGATTGTGCACATTCCCAAGAACGTAGGCAAGGAGTTCAAGAAGGGGATGACATACAAAGGTGGTTTCAGGGTTATGAGGCAGCCATACACATGAATGGGGTCCCTGAGGAGAATTGGGGAGCAGGATTGTGGCCACTTTTCCCGGAAGAAGCCAGGGATGCTCTGATAGCTTTGGGTAAGGGGTATCACCTCACCTATGCTGATATGAAGGATGCCCTTCTCACAAAGTATGGTCTTACTCCTGAAAAGTACAGGGATCAGTTCAGGTCCAGTAAGAAGTCTGATGTCAACACTTGGTTGGAATGTGTGGATGTGTTCTGCAGGTCTCTGGATGGTTGGGTGAAGGGCAGTAGTGTAACAGATTTTCAGGGGCTCTACAACTTGATTGCATGGGAGCACTTGTCTAGTCTATGTTTTGCAGATCTGCGCCAGCACCTAGTTGATAGTAAGCTAACTGACCCCAGG
This sequence comes from Calotriton arnoldi, assembly GCA_963921515.1. Classification (NCBI taxonomy): domain Eukaryota; kingdom Metazoa; phylum Chordata; class Amphibia; order Caudata; family Salamandridae; genus Calotriton; species Calotriton arnoldi. The sequence continues at coordinate 267,350 of CAWUFW010008734.1, forward strand.
AAGCTTGCTATGGAAGCGGACCGCTGGGTGAGTACCAGGGTCCACAAGAAAGCGTTTGGGGGAGACTCAGCCAAAGGTGGGCAGGGTCCCCAGCAGAAAGGTGGGGGGGACAAGGGTAAAGCACAGGAGTTCTCTAAAGGGCCCCAAACTAGTACCCAGGGTAAAGGTTCCCAGCCCCCGGTGATAAGAAGAAAGGGGTCTCTACAGGGAAGCCTGTTGAGACCGGCCCCCGCAAGTGTTATGCATGTGACCAGGTAGGTCACTTTAAGGGGGACCCCAAGTGCCCAAAGGGGACACAGCCGCCCACCGGTGGACAGTCCAAAGTGTTGGCTAGTGTAGCGCTTGGGGAGGAGGGGTGCCCACAGGAGGGTGGGGATCCCGCAGAAATGACCCTTGTCTCACTAGGGGACAGTGAGATGGTCCCAGGAAACCAGGTGCCCCCTAACACAAAGAAATATAGCACCTGGGTGACCATTAATGGGAACAGGGTAGAGGCTCTCAGAGATACTGGAGCCAGTGTGACCTCAGTCCGGTGTCACCTGGTGTCTGAGAAGCAAGTAGTCCCAGGAGCATTCCACCAAGTAGTTGCTGTCGACAACTCTGAGCGCCAGTGTATGGTGGCGCAGGTTCCCTTTGAATGGGGGGTCTCAGGACCCTTGAGGGTGGTTGTGAGCCCTACCATGCCTGTAGATTGTCTGCTAGGAAACGACCTGGAGTAGTCCTCATGGAAGGAGGTTGAGCTCAGGTCTCACTTGGAGATGCTTGGGTTGCCAGAGTGGGCATGCGTGTCTACTCGGTCAATGGCAGCCGGAAAGGGTGATCAAGAGGACTTGGAGCCTGAAACAGTGGCCCAAGTCCCTGCCAAGAGAAAGGGCAGGGGGCGCGGGAAACCGGCCCCCGAAGTTCCCACGGACCGGGAGGAGGCGGACCTCGAGGGGGACGCCCGGTGCCTACAGGGGAGCAGGTAGCCGAACTGGGAGACATCTCTGAGCTGACCCATTGGCAGCAAGAAGGGGGTCCCACCAGGGAGGAGTTCTGCAGGGAGCAGAACGAGTGCCCTACTCTGGAGGGTCTGTGGCGGCAGGCTGCAGACCAGGCAGCTGGTAATCAGTCCGGGTCACATCTGATCTACTGGGAGAGTGGTCTCCTATACAGTGAGCCTAAGGTTGCTGAGCCTGGGTCAGCCCGTGTGCTGGTGGTACCCCAGCGCTTCAGGACCTTCCTACTGGGTCTGGCTCATGACGTGCCTTTGGCAGGACATTTGGGGCAGGACAAGACCTTTGACAGGCTTGTCACCCACTTCTTTGGCCCCAAATGCGAAGGCAGTCAGATGCACACTGTAGGTCTTGCCAAACTTGCCAGGCAAGTGGTAAGAGTGGGAGGAAGATCAAAGCTCCTCTCCAACCTTTCCCTGTTGTTGGAACACCCTTTGAAAGGGTAGGGATGGATATTGTGGGGCCACTGGATCCCAAGACAGCCATGGGCAACAGGTACATCCTGGTCTTGGTGGACCATGCCACCCGGTACCCAGAGGCAATTCCTCTCAGGACAACGACGGCGCCAGTGGTGGGCCGGGCGTTAATGGGGATCTTTTCCCGTGTGGGATTCCCCAGAGAGGTGGTTTCTGATAGGGGGACCAATTTCATATCGAAGTATATGACATCCCTGTGGAAGGAGTGTGGTGTAACCTACAAGTTCACCACTCCTTACCACCCACAAGGAAACGGTCTGGTGGAGAGATTCAACCAGACCTTGAAAGGCATGATCAAGGGTCTAACAGAACCCATGAGGCGTAAGTGGGACGTCCTCTTGCCATGCCTACACTTTGCATACAGGGAGGTGCCTCAGAAGTCTCTTGGGTACAGCCCCTTTGAGCTCCTGTATGGCCACCCTGTCAGAGGACCTCTGAGTTTGGTAAGAGGAAGGCTGGGAGGCAGCTCCCAGGAAAACTCCCCAGGATGTATTTAGCTACATGCTGGCCTTTAGAAACCAAACTGCCCGCTTCAGGAAACTCGCTCAGGCGAACCTAGAAGCAAGCCAGGAAGAAATGAAGAGATGGTATGACCAGAATGCCACTCTGGTCGAATTTCAACCTGGGCAGAAAGTGTGGGTCATGGCCCCAGTGGCACCTTGTGCCTTGCAGGACAAGTGGACTGGGCCATACGAGGTAAAGGAGCGCAAAAGTGACGTCACCTACCTGGTGGATTTGCAGGCTCCAAGGAACCCTTTGAGGGTCCTTCACGTGAACCGCCTCAAGCCCCACTTCGAGAGGTCCGAAGTGAGTATGCTCTTGGCGACAGATGATGGGGTGGAAGAGGAGAGCGAGCCTCTCCTGACCTCCTGTCTACCAAGGAGCATGATGGGTCAGTATAGGGTGTGATCCTCTCCCCTACTCTGACTCAGGAGCAGCAGGGGGACTGTCGCCAGTTGTTGGGACAGTTCGCCCCACTGTTCTCTCTGACCCCCGGTGTTACTCACTGGTGTACCCATGACGTGGACACCGGTGACAGCCATCCTGTGAAGCACAAAATTTACAGGTTGACTGACCGGGTCAGAGCCAGCATCAAGGAGGAGGTCTCTAAGATGTTGGCGTTAGGGGTGATTGAGCCCTCCCACAGTCCTTGGGCCAGCCCAGTGGTCTTGGTCCCAAAGGCTGCGGCGCCCGGTGCCACTCCAGAACTCCGGTTTTGTGTGGACTACCGTGGGCTCAATGCCGTCACCAGGACTGACGCGCACCCCATCCCCAGAGCTGATGAGCTCATTGATCGGTTGGGAGCTGCCCGGTTCCTCAGCACGTTTGATTTAACGTCTGGGTACTGGCAGATTGCCTTAACCGATGGGGCCAAGGAGAGATCAGCATTCTCAACCCCAGAAGGTCATTACCAATTCCGGGTGATGCCCTTTGGGTTGAAGAATGCCCCTGCCACCTTTCAGAGGTTGGTCAATCAGGTGTTGGCTGGGCTGGAGGATTTCAGTGCCGCCTACCTGGATGACATTGCTGTGTTCAGTTCCAGCTGGGAAGACCATTTACAGCACCTTGAGAAAGTGTTGAGGGCTCTGCAAGGGGCAGGCCTCACGATCAAGGCCAGTAAGTGCCAGATCGGGCAGGGTTCTGTGGTGTACTTGGGACACCAGGTAGGAAGCGGCCAGGTGGCGCCCCTACAACCCAAGATTGACACCATTCTGGCTTGGGAGCCCCCAAGACCCAGACAGAGGTGAGAGCCTTCTTAGGTCTCACCGGCTACTATAGGAGATTTGTTAAGGGCTATGGCACCATCGTTGCTCCCTTAACAGAGCTGACCTCTAAGAGGCAGCCCAGGAAAGTGATCTGGACTGAGTCCTGCCAGAAAGCTTTTGATGCCCTGAAGGCAGCCATGTGCACGGCGCCCGTGCTCAAGGCACCTGACTTCTCCAAAGAATTTGTCGTGCAGACTGACGCTTCAGAGCATGGTGTGGGAGCGGTGCTCTCACAACTGAACGAAGAGGGCCTGGATCAGCCTGTAGTCTTCCTTAGCAGGAGACTACTTCCCAGGGAACAGAGGTGGAGTGCCATAGAAAGGAAGCTTTTGCTGTGGTCTGGGCACTGAAGAAGTTGAGACCATACCTGTTTGGGACTCACTTCCGGGTTCAGACAGACCACAGGCCCCTCAGATGGTTGATGCAAATGAGGGTGAGAATCCAAAACTGCTGAGGTGGTCCATCTCCCTACAGGGAATGGACTTTACGGTGGAACACCGTCCTGGTACAGAACACGCCAACGCAGATGGTCTGTCCAGGTTCTTCCGCCTTAGTGAAGAGAACTCCAATGGGGTTGGATAGTTCTCCCTACTTTCAGCTGGAGGGGACATGTGTTAGACTTGGCGTCTTTTGGCGTGTTTCCCCTGACTTTTTGCTTTCTGACCTCCCGGTTTTGACTCTGTTTTTGCTGGTGTAATGATTCTGCGCACTTTCCCCACTGCTGTCCAGTGGGAAAGTGCAAGTGCTCCTGTATAAAATGCGTTATGGATTGGTGTTTCCATGATTGGCCTATTTGGTTTATGTGTCAGTCCCTTGTAAAGTGCACTGCGAGTGCCAGGGCCTATAGACCAAATGCTGTTGGTGGGCTGCAGCACTGGATTGTGCCACCCACGCAAACAGCCCGTAAAGTGTAACTCGGGCCTGCCAACGCAGAGCCTGTGCGCAGCCTGGGGCTGCCATGTCGACTTGGCAAGTGCCCACACTTGCAAGTCCCTAAACCTTCCCTTTGCTACATGTTAGTCACCCCTAAGGTAGGCCCAAGGTACCCCTGTGGGCAGGGTGCGGTGTATGCGAAAGGTAGGACATGCCCGAGTGTGTGCGGCATGTCCTGATAGTGAATTACAGCCTAGTTCGTTTTTCACTATTGCAAGGCTACCTGTTCCCCCTAGGCCAGAACGGGCGGTTTGATTATTACAGCTTATAATCCTAACTGACCCGGGAACGTGGTAGAAATTCGAGTTTAGTATGCCTGGACTCAGAATGATAAAATGCATCTTTTAGTGAAGTTGGTTTTAACATTCTGTGTTTGAAAATACCACTTTTAGAAAGTGGGTATTTTCTTGTCTAACCATCCAAGCCTGCCTCTGCGAGGTTGTGTATTCCTTGTCTGGAATGTGAGTGACCGGGGCTGGGGGATGCCAGGAGACAGGGTGAGTCAGCACAGGGCTGAATAGCAAGATCTACATGTAGATGGGTGGGAGGGGTCGCACCTGGGCCCTGAATAGGACAGTGCCTTCCCTCCACAATGCTGGCTCCACCTCCTGTGGTGCGTCTGATGTCCCTGGCCTACTCACTGAAAGAAGGGACGGAGACTTGTCAACAAAGTGCTCCAGAACTGGTTTGGACTAGGCAAAGGCCTCTCTGCCTTCAGAGAACAAAGGAATTTGGGATATAAATATTGGGGCCCTGACCCCATGAATTTAGATTTCGCTGGAATCAAGGAACCTGCCAAGACGAAGAGCTGGAAGAGCTGCCAGGAGGAGTACTGCCCCTTGCTGTGTTGTTGCTTTGTTGGGTTGGCCTGCAGCTGCTGCTTCTGCCTTGGGCAGTGAAAGGAAGGAACTTTCTACAAACATGTGCTGAGTATCTCCAAGGGCCTGGAACCGAGCTGGCCTCCTGTTAAGAAGTCTCAGGGACTACAAAGACTTCACAAGCCTCTGGGTACCGCTTCTGGAACGCTGTTTCAGTTGCCACAGAGGAAGGGAACTGCAACCGACTCCGTCAACCGAATCCATCCCTGGCCGGTGACCTGTTTGCACCGCAGACCGCATCGCCCCGCTTCGCATCGCAACCCTGGTCTCACCGTGGGCGACGTCCGCCGCCGCCAACATCGAGCCGCTGCTTGCACCGTGACCTGTGGGCACCGCAGTTCGCATCGCATCGCTTCACTGGGCCAGCCGGACCAGACCGACGAGGTCGCTGCAACTGGCTCAAGAGTCGAGACCGCACCGCATTTGGGGCACCGCTCGCACGTCTGCGACGCACTGCTCCGACTCGCACCGCTGTCCAACGCCAGCTCCCGCACTCCGGCTTGGTCGCCTGCATCGCAACCTGTCAGCACCGCATCGAGCATCGTCTCGCCCTGCATCGCACGCCTTGGACTCACCGACTCCGTCTCCACGACGCTCATCGAGCCGCTGCCTGCACCGCATCGAGGGACACCGCACCTTGCATCGCTCCGTCTTGCACCGCAACCGCGACGAACGCCGACCGGCTCGTACACTCCGTACCAGCCACAACGAGAAAGGTACTGTAACTCGAGTCTGTTCATGACTCTGCTGGCCCGTATCGACGCGGTCGGCTGGAACTGTTAGACTCTGGGGTTTTCAGCATCACGGTAGGCTCGGACGGAGCTACCGACTCGTACTGAACTTTGCTTTTGTGCTAATCCTGCAAAGAAGAAGTTACCGTATCAAGTATTCATTCGCAAAGTATAGTATTGTGGATTTTTGTCGTAATTGGTCTTGTCTTGAGTATATAAAATATTGGTTATTTTTCTAAACTGGTGTGGTGTCCGTTTGTAGTGCTTACACTGTATTACTGTTGGTTATGTGCAAATGCTTTACACACTGCCTCTGAATTAAGCCTGACTGCTCGTGCCAAGCTACCACGAGGGTGAGCAGGGGTTACTTCACGAGTGTAACACTCTTACCCTGACTAGGAAGAAGGTCCCTACTTGGACAAAGGTGCAAGCCCTTGCCAACTAGAGATCCCATTTCTAACATAGCATCAGTCACTTTTATTTATAAAGTCTTTGTATACTGCATAACGGACAGCTCTTCATCGGTTTCTAGAAAGTGCAAGTTCGAAGCCACTACTGTGAGGGGAGTAAAGAAAAAGGTGAGAATGTGTATGTGGTACAGCAGGATGGGGGAGGCAGGGTGCAAAGATGCTGGGGTGAGCAAGGAGACGTGCAGCCCTGTATGTGGTGAGCCAGAGATCGCCTGAGTCTGACACAGATGCTTGTAAAAGGATGCAGTATATGTGAGAAGTTGGCCTGGCATATGTTGTCCACTAGTTCTAGTGGGCACCTTGCACCAGTCCAAACGACCCTTATTGATGATAGGTTTAAAGACAACCTTTATTGAAAGCTATCCTAGTGGTAGCTATGGAGAGCAGCCTTCAGGCTAAGTCTTGAAGGAGTGTAAAGCAGCTTGGTTTACCAGATTATAACCTCTTGAACGACCAAATGAAAGGAGAACCACACCAGGTATATATAAAATATATGTATTTATTTCTAAACACTCACTACTAATCTCTTTATGAGATTAGAGTCCAAGATACACAATATCACAGTATTAAAACGACAGTAAATAGCACAATGTACAATGGGCCCCGGGGGGGACGAAACCATATATTAAGAAAGTGGTATAAGAACCACGACTTGACTAGACACAGTGCCTAGAGCACGTAAAATCGCTGGGACCCCAAGCAACCACCCAAGGTAGTGACACAGGATACCCACGGGGTCGTGTGCAGTGTGAGAACACAGCCACGAGCGCCGTAGGAGTCTATGAGGAAAGTCGCCGTTGGAATTTTAAAGATAAAGGACACTTAGGAGAGGATTTTGAGCAAACCCCTTTAGACATAAGGGGCTCTAGGGCCAACACCCACAGGAGCACCGGAGTACTTGAGTTACCTCACCCAGGGAAGCCGGGTGCATAGGTGTCAAAGGGTGTCGGGAATCGTCGTTGTTTTCAATGGCGATCTGCTGCAAAGTGCTGCTGCCGTGAAGAAGAAAAGTGGGATGATCCAAGCCTGGATCGAAGATGTGAAGAACCTGAAAGCAGAGGGGACAGAGTCTGGGTCACTAGCCAGTGACTAGGAGCGGAGCAATCGAATGCCCACCGATGTCGGGTGCTTCAGGTGCGAAGAGGTGAAGCTTGACTCTGCAGCCATGGGGTCCAGGAGATGTCGAGGATGACCAGGAGCTGGATTCGAGCTGTCCCACAAAGGATGTCGAGTGCTGGCGTGTCAGTGCTCGGATTGAACACAACAAGCCTTGGCAACAGCAACCCACGCAGGAAGAGTAAAGATGCTTCGGTGAAGACCAGCAAGGTCCTGGGGACTCCCCAAGCGATGGAAAGTCAGGGCACGTCTGGAGCAACCAGGGAAGCCCAATTAAAGTTAGAGTTGCCTTCTTGGGGACCCACAGGTCAACGGACCAGGGATCGTGAAGGGACCTTGAGAGGAATCACAAAATGGCGACCCATGGAACACTCGTTGAGTGTAGGCCAGCAATCTTCGGGGTAGTTACTCCTCGGGGTCAGGGCTACAAGTAACCCAAAGCTCAGCCTCAGGGGTCACCGGAAAGCTGATGCTTCTGCAAATGGACGACGCAGTGCCCAGGGGTTCGGGTTGCACAGTCACCATGAGGGATACAGGCCTCAGACTTGCTGTGGGCACAGATAGACCTCAGAGACCTTGGGAACCCACCTCCTGTGTGGCAATATTCTTCAGAGTCCTCAGGAGCTGCGGAGATGCCAACCGGTCAGTTGCATTAAAGGTGCCTGCCTTGCAGGCGAGTAACTCCTTTACTCCAAGGGAGATTCTTCAGTCATCCAGCGTAGTGTAGATAGTCAAAGTACTTGGTTTCTGTGTCAGAGTTTAGTCCAGGTGTAATCTGAAGTTCTGTAATCAGGGGTTCCTACTTTATACCCAAGGAAGGGGTGGGACAAACTCTGGGGACCCACTTATGGGAGGGTCAGGAAAGAGGGGTGGCTACACCCATTTCCTTTGTCCAGTTTCACGCCAGAGCAGGGGCAGGTAGCCCCTGCAACCGGTTTGAGCTGGACTATGCACAGGGACACCAAATGTGCCCCCAGTGCAGACTTCAAAGCACTCTTGGAGTGCACCCACCCAGCCCCAATACACTAAAGCCTGTCTGGGAGGTGGTTACACCTCCTTGCGACAGGAAACCTATTGTCCAGGCCTCCCCTGCCGGAGTTTCGTCCAGCAGCAGGAGGGCAGACTCGTGTCTGTGGCTGCAGCATCCATTTTGTGATGCCAGGGTTCTGTTAAGCTGGTACTGGGTGTTCCGGTGGTGCCATGTTTCTCCCTCTAGTAGGGTGGGATCATACCTCCCACTCCAGTTACTGGGGTGGAGGTATGATTCCAAGGTGTTTGACACCAAACACGACCTGTTTCCATGCAGCCGTTCTCAAGTTAGCTTTTACCGCAAGGTTATAATGCACTTAAGAGTATATGGTCTGGCTGCATCACAAACAACCCCGGAATGAAGATTCCGAAAGCTGAAGAGGGGCTCTGCTCATGCATGGGCACCCTCTCACATGAAACCCAGCACCCTGCCTTCAGGATTGTTAAGGCCTGCCATAGGGGTGACTGATAGGTTTACATGTGCAGTGATATGGAGAGATATAGGGAACCTATATCTCAGTAAGGGGTGCATACACCACCTTACACAGGCTGCTGTAGCAGACCTGTTGTGTCATTTTAAAAGGCTTCCCAGGGGTGGCACAATACATGCTGCAGCCCCTGGTAGGCATCTGGGGTACCTATGCCCTGGGTACATAGTATACCATGTACTAGGGACTTATAAGGGTACTCCAGAATCCAATCTGGAGTGTACCTAAAGTACATACAATCAATTTAGAGTAGAAAGCAGATAGACTGGGGTCCTGATTAGCAGGGCCTCAGTCTGGCTAAGTCGAAAAACAGTGAAACATCAGCAAAAATTGGGGGTAACTATAAGAAGCAGATCCTACTCTCCTACAGTATATTACACTATTACTAGGGGTCAATGAGTCAAACCCATGTGCTCTCTGTAGCAGATTGCAGTACATAAACCATTACTAGTAGTTCTGACAGGCTTCCATCACTGCACCATCAAACACAGGGTACGAAAGAAATAGGAATAGATACTCTTTAATGCTTCCTTGAATTAAAGTAGAAAAGAACAAAGGTAAATAATTTCCATTGGGCTTTTATTTTGACCAAGACAATTCAGAGGGTGTGGCTTCAACATGTACATTTTCATATTCGTTTTGGCAAGTATCATGATTTGAGCTTATTTTCTATGGTCTATGCAATTATCTTAACTCTCGGTTATGATAGCGACAGTTTCACATGCAAAAGCAAAGCACCTGTGCACTTCATAAAGAATATATAGAATTGCGGATGGCTAACAGTGAATTATGGGCATATTGTTCACCAAGGGGTTCTGAGTGACATCAAATAGACAATGAGAGTGATGTGTCGCAAATTTACCATTAGACTTGTTATGCAAAATTCCTCAAAGGATAATATTGCACCACTTAATGCAATTTAAACCCATCGTTCTTTTACCCAACATGCTACCTCAATTTGAACCCAGTCATACACAAATCACTCCCTACCCTGTTCCCAAAAAGAACAGTTCAGCCTGAACTGCCAGGCCAGGTCCTCCGTGAACCAGAACACGAGCAACCCAACACCAGCTTTGCCCCAATTATTCTTTGTCTCAACCATTTAGTGTGAGAACTATACCAAACACACACAGTTATGTGGTGTGTATCCTGCACCTTGAAGTGCAGTCTCACTCATAGAGTTGCAACTTGGTCTCACTCTTTGCTATTTTCAATGATCCCCTTTGCTTTAAGAAAAATCATGCATAGACACTTTGGTCAGGCCCTCCTGTATTGTTTGCATTTCCATTAATTTAAGGGCATGCTGTGATGACAAAATGATTGCCTCTCAACTACTCCAAAGTGCATCCGTTCTAAACATCTAAGTTGACTTTTATGGGTGCCCCATGGAATTTTTGGCAGAAAAATGTCAGAACCATGGTCTTTGGTGGAACAGAACCATTGATGAGATGACCGAGCTGTCAATTGCATTACAAATTGTTGATATGGATGGCAAGAAGGAATGAAGAGGTTAGATTGATCTTCCTGGCAGGTGTGGTTGTGCCTCCTCTGATGGCCCTATTTCCTAGACGAGCATCATGGGAGCGACAGTCCACTATCAAAGCACATTGAAAGATGTTCCTGAAAAAGTAATGTTAAGATCTTTCCGAAGATGTTTATTTCAGAGTTGTGAACCAAATTCTTTCAAACACCTTCCGATGTTTTTGTTCTTCTCAGCATTTGACGTGGAAGGATCTTAGCATGGATCCAATTTCTGGATGTAGTCAGATATGTTGCATCAGAACACTCCCACTTACTTGGCAAATAAACATGAACTATCTGGTTTGAATTGTGCCCTAAGAAGTTCGAACACTCTACTGTTGAAACCACAATAGTTAAACAAGAAGAGAACCTACAATCGCACCTTCTCCTATCTTGCACCGAGAATATGGAACTCTCTCGCTCCCGTAATCAGAATGACCCCTCAACTGCCGCATTTAAAAAATAAATCAAAGGATTGTTCCTGAATAGCTACCTGTGCCAATAAACCTGTAACCAAACAAACAAACTTTTATTTCTTATTTACAACATTGGCCTTCCTTACTACTTTGCAATGTGCATCCTGTGTAACCGCATATCTGTCTATTATTTTCTCCTTTACCAGCTTAACCTGTCTGCTTCGATGTGGAAGGCTCTGATACTTTGACGGGTCTTGTTTGCACTATATGAAACTTTTCAAATAAATAAAAAACTAATAATAAATCGTGAATTCAGTAACATTCCCCAGTTTTAAATACACATAAACAGCCACGGACCTCAGTGCAGTGGGTCCCTTCCACCTCTGGATCCCGGTATCACTATTCCTGCTGCACTATTGATAGCTGCACCCCTGACTCGACTGCCAAACTGCGATACTTTTACATTTAAAATACCTAGAAAATCTGGAAACATCACATCTGTGTTGCCAAACAAAGGAATGATGTTATTGTACCTAACAACAGGCTGTCAGAGTAATAAGTTTATGGTTAAAAAAAAGATAAACAATGATTTTTATTTCTCCAGAAAGAAAACAAATCCCCAGTTTTATTAGTTTAAATAACTAATTATTTAGGTATCTTGAAATATCGTTTTGCATTTATCATTGAAGTGGAAGTAAATATAAAAATACAACAAAACCAATTAAAAAAATTAATTACAAAAAAAAAAACACAGTACAAAGTCATCAAACATAAATAATTCAAACTACAATATCAAAGCATCCTACACCCCACTGCAGACAAGAATTTAAATGTCAGAAGCAGTCGCCTAAGCTGTCCACACAACCATGAACTCGCTAATAAATTCATGCGCTAAATATCAATGCTCTCCACGGGTTCCCAGAACCGATAACAATACAATTACACGCGGCCCGATAGAGAACTCTTATTAGAATGTTAAAATGTGTACTGAAAAAATGTACAAAAGCATCTTTAGTGCGGAACATAATCTATAATTTTATATAATATGTATGGTAATGTACCCCATAGGGTGCATTATAAAAGGATTGCAGAATTGAACGTGTCTGACAGCTTGTATACCACAAGACTAAAGGTCAAGTGGTGTGTGTGTATCCCCTGGTAACTAGAGATGCCATAACAGCCTTTTAGCGAACAGCAGGGGGTGAATTATCAAAAATAATGTACCATTACCTTGACTTTTAAATGTGCCCATGTCAGTCTACAGGAAGTTTCTATCCTTTACATTTTTTTTCTTCACATCAGCAGGACAGTGTCATAGAGCCTCAAAATGTATTTTTTTAGCAATTCTTTAATGGCTGGCTTGTGTCTTTCAAAAGCCTAAAAAAAAATGGAAATAAATACAGGGAAAGTAGAGCTGAACACTAAGGTGTTGATTTACTACTGGTTGCATGGGCACTCATTCTTAAACAAATAGAGGAATGCAGGCTTTTAAGAGGCAGGTCCAGCATACATGCCCAATAACATATGGATCAAGGAGTGGTATGCAGTTCCTAAGGGTGATGGGAGGAAGGCGAAAGAGGGACAGAGGAGGGAGAGAGGAAGGCAAAGGGGAGATGTGGGGAAACCAGGTAGGAGAAGGATCAGAGGGGGGAGAGCTCCAATAAGGAGCAAGGGCCCTCACACACCCTGAAAGATGTCATGCTTCATCATAGGGCAGCCCCTCGTTGGGCCGGCGCTGCAATGCCCAACGGATCCCTCAGTGGGGCTCTTTGCCCGAGGTCTTTAGAGTAGCACGCCAGGAGGCCCTATGTGTGGGGGTGGAGGGGCATAGAGTGGTGAGTAGAGTGGGTGCAGTACATGTAATAAAAATAGCTATGAGTGCTCCAGGGAACCTTTATTAACTGGACACTATGCTATGGTTAAAAACGAGACTACAAGACTCTAGGCTGGCAGGGGGATTCAACCTGCTGCAGCTCAGTGTGTGTAATGACGAGTGTGGGTGGTTAAAAAGTCGACATGTTTCACACCTAAAAACTCCAAGTGGATGTGCAGCGTTACTTCAGGACCGGAGGAGAAAAAACTTAATCTATTCTTAAGTGTAGGTGACGGTCATCGGGGTATCCTAAGTAGTACTGTCCCTATTAAATGGATTCAAGTCAATCCAGAAAAAGGGCAAGCATATAATGCTGTGTAATTCGTCCTTCTAGCGAACCTGGAGGGTGGAGAAAAAAGGGGGGGGGAAAGAAACGAGAAAGACACAACCATCAAACTATCATCATAAAACTCATGGAACTATTAAAACCACACAGCCATGATGTGCCCATGTGACTTGAAGTGGTCATATTAGAGACCAACCTCGAGGAAAAGCACAAGTGTTTAGTAATTCAACAAGTGAGAAACGAGTAAAAAAACATGCTGGTTACATACCCGTTGTCTCTGTAGGGAAGTATTCAACAAACTGGCAGTGGTCCCCCTACGGGCGCAACCTGTTGAGGACGGTAGAGCCCTACCGCCCCACCAGGGGAGCCCATGGCCAAAGCTAGCTAGAAGGAGGAAACTCACCTCTGGGAGTGTAAGCTGAAACTTCAGCCAGGATATCAACGGCCATCCACAGGAATGGCGGACGCAAGTTACATAAGGAGAGGTAGAGCCCATAATAGAGGCTGTAGTGAAGGCTGTATTGGCAGGGGAACAAAGTATACAATCATAGTTGCCTCAGATCTACAATGCAAAGCCCAGTGCGTCTATGCGGTTATATGCTAAGTGTATCTGGTAGTCGCCATGTAAGGTCCCCCTAGTAATGTGACTCACGTCAGGTGGTGCAATAGAATCCTGACCGAAACCCTAATGACATGGGCACAAGCCAGCTATACAGGTGCCAGCATAGTAAATACAGGTATGTCTTCAGACCCTACCTCTTGAAGGTGTTAGTACTGAATACAGGATGGAATGGTGACTATAGGGTGGAGTCGTAGGGGTGACACTGTAGGTATATGGTGTAGTTAACACCAAATATAAATACTGTTGTAAACAAAGGAATCCAAAAATAAATATCACATAGCTCATTGGCACGGGAATATGTGTGATGATAGGAGAGGGAGGGCATGTATATCCAAATACCAATACCGGCATCCAGCTATCGCAACATTCATGTGCACGAGAACGTGCGTGATGATAGGAAGCTGAGGAAAGGTGGCAGCAGGACCGCGGGGGCAAGAGCGACACGCAGTGGCCAACCTAGCCGCGGGCCCCTCCTGCCCGCTGCTGCATGAAGGAAGGAGCCAACGGGAGTAGTGTATGGCTGCTGCAGACAGGAAGGAGCCAACGGGAGTAGTGTATGGCTCCTGTCGAGCCGGGGCGGCGGTGAGGCTTTCTGAGGTGCATTCGCGGGCTGCTTACGACATGCACCGTTCGCCGCTGTGGCCATGTGAGAGCCCCCAGCCGCGGTATGCAGTAATGCCTACGGTAGTTCAGTAGGAGGGCAGCAACTGTGAGCGTTGCGTCCCTCCCAGAGGGAAAGCTTACTACAAAAATGTAGAGTTAGAATATGTAAAAAGTATGGACCTATTACCAAAGGGGACGAGTCCTGACGTGGGGCGTATAGACTCACCATCTGTTTGATGCACTCTAACGTGGGACCTACCCACGGCCAGACTCCTGGGGCAATGTCTCGCTCTGCTGCGAGGGGCACGTTGATGTGCTGTCGGTCTCGTGTATTTGTCATCATGGCGAGTGAAAGGGGACTTGTGAAGTCGACATTGGGCGTCAGTTTGGAGTGGTGGAATAGCTAGTGCCTGTTGACACTAAAGGGGGTACCATCTTGGAGTGGTCTAGGGTCGCCTGGATACACGTGGAATACAGCATGTAATCGCACATGGGAGGGGGCCCAGAATTTGACGCAGTGCCACCCATTCTAGTCTGTGGAGATTACATGAGTGCAGAATGGTTCCATGTTAAAAACCAATAGAACTTGCTTGTCACAAGGACTATAAGGCGGGACACTGATTGTGGTAGCCATCTGTGGTGTTATGACAGACTGTACTCACGTACAGTGGCTAGTCAGTAGACTTCTGGTGCACGTGGGTAGAGGCTGAGGGAGTCCCGCTAGGCGTACACCATGGGGATGGGGGGGTGGAAACGGTGGGTGCGCCGGCGGGTGGCTGGTACACTGCTCATTGGGGTCAATGATCCTGCGTACTCATTGGTTAACCTCCGCCCATGGAATATCATCGTTGAGCCCTGTGAGACTTGTGGACAGGCGAAAGATCCAGTGTTGTTCTTTATTAAAAAGCACCTGTTGGGTGATGTTAGGGAAAGATTCCAGTATGGTCAACTTGATATCATTATGAGTGTGGTGATATTTGATATAGTGGGAAAGCATTTTGGAGGTAGTCCTCCCGCACCTGATGTTACTCCGGTGCTCCGTTATGCGGGTCTTGGCTGTCCTCGTCATCTTGCCAACGTAATATTTGGGGCAAGGGCAAGTAATCAAATATATACAATTGCGTGTATTGCAATCGGTGTGTGTCATCTGGGTCCAGGTAAAGGTGGCGGTGAGTTTCACTTCTTTAGAAGGACATGTAAGTGGGCACACGCTACACGAACCACAGGGATAGTGACCCTTGATTAGGGGGAGCCCCCAAAGTTGTTGTTGGCGTTGTGGGCATGTGGGAAGTGGCCTTGTATGTACTATGTTGTCTTTGATGTGGGGTGTGCGTTTAAAAGCAAAACGCGGGGTCGCTGGAGTCAGGTCCCCTGTGTGCAAGATTGGCCAGTGTTTTTTGATTATCTTCTGTATCATGTTGGAATGTGGAGTAAATGATGTGACACAGGTTATCGCATCACTGACAGGGCGATCGCGTGTCTCAAGGAGCCCGTCCCTGTTATTATTGCGTGCTCGCTGATTGGCTCTAGTTGCCACGTCCTGGGGATAGTGTCTTGCCACCAGGTCTGTGGATATAGCATGAGCCTGTTCTTTGTAATCCCCTAACGGAGCTGCAGTTGCGACGAAGTTGCAAAAATTGTCCGAAGGGGAGATTGTCCCACAAATGTTTGGGATGATGGCTGTCACACCTCAAAAGACTGTTGCAGTCAGTGGGTTTCTTGTATGTTTTTGTAGTTTTTCTCCCATCAGACAGAGTTATTAGGAGATCAAGGAAAGCAACCTCAGATGTAGATGTGGTGCTACTGAATTTCAGAAAGCAATTGAGAGTGTTCATCCAGTTGTAGAATTCCACACAGGTAGTAGATGAGCCCTGCCACAGGATCAGGATATCATCGATATACCTGCGCCACTATATGATGTTAGGTTGGTAGGGGTTGTCATTGTGGAGGATGCACCTTTGCTCGAAGTCAGCCATGTAGAGACAGGCCAGACTGGGAGCAAAGGTGCTGCCCATCGATGTGCCCTGGTTCTGATGGTATAGCCTATCCTGGAACTGGAAAAAGTTCTCCTTCAGTGCCAGGGTAGCACACTCCATGATGAAGCTATAGGGGGTGGCTGAAGACCAGGTCTCCGCCCTCAGGTAATTCTCTATCACCTCCAACGTGTCGTCTTGGGGAATGTTGGTATACAACGATTCTACGTCGAGGGTGAAGAGAATGTCCACTTGAGTGTCCTCTCCGAGGTTGTTAAGGAGGTTTAATACTGCAGTAGTATCCTTAAGAAAAGAGGGTGTTTTAGTGACCAATGGTTGAAGAAAGGAGTCACAAATTTGTGACAGGGATTCTAGGATTGACCCAATCCCTGACACTATGGGTTTCCCTGGTGGTGGTCTAGTGGCCTTATGGATTTTTTGGAGTGTGCAAAAATAGGGTGTCCACAGACTTTTTTTGACCAGAAAAACCGCTTCTTTTTTACTGATCCATCCTTGAGTTTCTGCTGCAAAGACAGTGGAAGCAATGTGCTTGGTGAGGCGGCCCTTGGGATCTTCTCTGATAGGCGTGTAGTGGGACCTATTGGATAGCTGTCGTTCACATTCCTGGTTGTAATCCAAGGTGTTCAGGAGAACGATGGCTCCACCTTTGTCCGCTGGTTTTATCGTTATGGACTCGTCTCTGCCCAGGGAGCGCATAGCCTCTGTCTCAACCTTGGACATGTTGAAAAAGGTTTGTCTGGGAGGACACTGGGACAATTCTTTGAGAACCGCCTTCTCGAATGTGAGGACCTCCGGAGCGACCATCCTTGTGGTAGGGGTAAAGGTACATGGAGCATGGAGGCCCGAGCCGGTTACCTCTGGTGGAGGTTGATCCTGGAAGAACGCATGGAGGCAGATCTTCCTAAAGAATCGATGTAGCTCCTGTGTGAACCTGAAACTGTCTTCTTTCGGTGTGGGGACATACCCCAGGCCCTTGCTGAGGACAGTCTTCTCATTCTCTGTGAGGATCCGGGACGACAAGTTAACAATCAGTTTTTCTTCCCGGATGTCTGGCTCCTGGCCTGCCTGGAGGTCTCCTGGTCTTGGGTCTGCCACTGTACCTGTTTTTTCTGGCCTCCTCTTCTTCTTCCTCTCCCTCTGCCCCAACCTCTGCCTAAAAAAGGAGGTGCAAAGTAGGGTTGAGGAAAGGCATGTGGTGGTCCTGGTGGGTACATCTGATATGGCTGCCAACCTTGAGGTGGTGCGTGGTAGAGTGGTCCGTCATAGCCCATCAAGGGTGGTGGTTGTGGTCGTTGATTTCTGTGGTCGTCATCACATCCCCTGCTTCCAGAGCTGGAGCTGATACTTGTTGAAGAGTATCGTGCTCTTGATTGGTTGAGGTCCTCAGATGAGGCATCGCTGTTGCCTCTGTAATCCTCTTTCAGGTAGGGATATATCTGTTCCCTATCGAATTTTTTGATGTCTTTTTGTCATCCTCCTATCACCCTTAGGAACTGCATACCACTCCTTGATCCATATGTTTATTTATTTATTTTATTTATTTGAAGAGTTTTATATAGCGCTGGCTAGACCCGGAGGTATCAGAGTGCTTTAAATAAGGTTAAAACAGTGTTACAACGTTACATCAGTTACAATTACATCCGTTACTTAGAGCATTAAATAACATAAAAAACAAGACCAATAGAGCAAAGGGGGTAATGGGGGGAAAAAGTAAAGGGGTTAGACTGCAGATCAGGTCACAGGAGAAAGGCCATGGAGTAAAGAACTAGCAGGGGACAACAAAAAAAGTCAGAGTCACACAAACCGGTGGTGTTCCTGTGATCACCCATATCAGAGCCGGACTCCCTCACAGAGTTGGGTCGCAATTAGAGATGGCACGGGTCAGAGGGAGGGGGCAAAAAGGGTGCCTCACCGTGATCAAGCAATGAGAGAGGGGAGAAAGTGACTCAAAAAGGGGGGTCGACTGAGGGCGATGGTCACTCTGGCAGTACAAGGCGCTGACCAGTGGCGTGAATCCGTCTGGGAGTCTATCGCAAACCGCAAGATGGAGGATCCAGGAGATGGACACCAAATACCTCGCAAACAAAATGGCGGGACTACGGACAAACAAAAATCCGGCCGAAAAACCAACTAGGACACCTACCCCAGGAGCAGGGCTGAATGGGGAGTGCAGTCAAGAGATCTAGAAGGAGGAAAGGCTGGACCTCGTCGATCCCTCACGAGTCATCAATAGCCGGGGGAAAAGTCAGCACAGGCATCCAGGCAGCAGCCCCGGAAGGAGAAGGCAGCTGCGGGGTCAGGAGGGTGCGAAAACACAGAATAAGGGAAAACAAGGTCAGTGAAAAGGGCATCGGCGTCGCGGCATTCTCGAGTCTACTTCGTCAGGGAAGCAGACCCACACATCCCAGCTGCAGCCCCGGAGAGGCGCAGCAGGAATGCCAGGCAACTGCAAGACAGGTCCGGAAAAGACAGGCGACGATCAGAGGGGCCACCATGGCAGCTAAGTCGGGCATCGGCAGCGACGTAGAAGAACAGCAACCAGCAGACCCTCGGAGTCCACCGGATGGCGAGAGAAGAAAGGAGAACCAGCGGAGAGACGAGGAGAACTGTGCCCGATGTCCGGCTGGGTAGGTGACGGCCGAGGCGATGAACCGGAGCCAATCTCCTCTATAGCTGTCGAGGTAGTTCCACTGGGCATCGGCCATGTTGCTCGGGCTCCGCAGCCAGAACATCGACCACGATTCCTCGGAGGGTCTCGAACCCAAATGCGGGAGATGAGGGAGACGAGGACCGCAGACAAACATGATCCCAGGTAAGTAAAAAGGGTCAAATATTTTATTGGGCATGTATGCTGGACCTGCCTCTTAAAAGCCCTCGTTCCTCTATTTGTTTAAGATTGTTAGCACGGTCTTCTGTCCGTGGGACATACCAATAGGAGCAGCTAATTTAGCACCCACGGGTCATACAGTAATTATTGGGACCCTTTCGATCTGCTACAACTCCCAGCAGATCCAACTACCAACCTCGCCCCTTCTCCATTTTTTTCCCCCAGCCATCATGGACTGTCCCCAGGGATTCTCTTTCGACGGTGAGATGGTGTCAGAGATACTACGTGCTCCATCACTACTAGGAGCAGAGGGTTCCATGGCAGGCAACACACAATCCGAGGATTGGAACACACTGACTTCGATGAAAAGAATGTATGTCAAGATCACACTTCATGGTCTGCTCATGACCGAATACTTACTTGCCAATATAGCCACAGGTGGGCTTATTGTGAGGAACATGCCACGTATTTTCCTCGAGGATATGGTCTTCAGAAAGGTGTGGTCCCTGGTGGCGTGGAAATGCACCAGGGACTTGCTCATCCTTATCATTAACACGGCCAAACAGCTAGCTGATGATCTCCTCATAAAAATTACTATGGCAGAAAATGCCCTGAAGACTGCGATACAAATCACCGCATACAAGAACAAACTGGCGGAGATCAACATGGAATTCAAAGAAAATCGAGACTATGTGTTGAAACAAAATATAAACAAGTTACAAAAAGACATCAAAAAATTCGATAGGGAACAGATATATCCCTACCTGAAAGAGGATTACACAGGCAACAGCGATGCCTTGTCTGAGGACCTCAACCAATCAAGAGCACGATACTCTTCAACAAGTAGCAGCTCCAGCTCTGGAAGCAGGGGATATGATGACGGCTGCAGAAATCAACGACCACAAGCACCACCCTTAATGGGCTATGACGGACCACCCTACCACGGACCACCTCTAGGTTGGCAGCCATATCAGATGTACCCACCAGGAGCACCACATGCCTTTCCTCAACCCTACTTTGCACCTCCTTTTTTAGGCAGAGGTTGGGGCAGAGGGAGAGGAAGAAGAAGAGGAGGCCATCAAAAACAGTTTCAGTGGCAGACCCAAGACCAGGAGACCTCCAGGCAGACCAGGAGCCAGACATCGGGGAAGAAAAACTGATCGTTAACTTGTCGTCCCAGATCCTCACAGAGAATGAGAAGGCTGTCCTCAGCAGGGGCCTGAGGTGTGTCCCCACACAGAAAGAAGACCGTTTCAGGACCACACAGGAGCTACATCGATTCTTTAGGAAGACGCACCTCCATGCGTTCTTCCAGGATCAACCTCCACCAGAGGTAATCGACTCGGGCCTCCATGCTCCGTCTACCTTTGCCCCTACCACAAGGATGGTCCCTCCGGAGGTCCTCACATTCGAGAAGGCGGTTCTCAAAGAATTGTCCCAGTGTCCTCCAAGACAAACCTTTTTCAACATGTCCAAGGTTGAGACAGAGGCTATGCGCTCCCTGGGCAGAGACGAGTCCATAACGATAAAACCAGCGGACAAAGGTGGAGCCATCGTTCTCCTGAACACCTTGGATTACAACCAGGAATGTGAATGACAGCTATCCAATAGGTCCCACTACACGCCTATCAGAGAAGATCCTACGGGCAGCCTCACCAAGCACATTACTTCCATTGTCTTCGCAGTAGAAACTCAAGGATGGATCAGTAAAAAAGAAGCGGTTTTTCTGGTCAA
Source organism: Calotriton arnoldi (assembly GCA_963921515.1). Taxonomy (NCBI): domain Eukaryota; kingdom Metazoa; phylum Chordata; class Amphibia; order Caudata; family Salamandridae; genus Calotriton; species Calotriton arnoldi. The sequence goes on from CAWUFW010008734.1 coordinate 288,108, forward strand.
CAAAAGTCCGAGGACACCCTATTTCTACACACTCCCAAAGATCCATAAGGCCACTAGAGCACTACCAGCGAGACCCATAGTGTCAGTGATTGGGTCAATACTAGAACCTCTGTCACAATTTTGTGACTCCTTTCTTCAACCATTGGTCACTAAAACACCCTCTTTTCTTAAGGATACTAGTGAAGTATTAAACCTCCTTAACAACCTCGGAGAGGACACTCAGGTGGACATTCTCATCACCCTCGACGTAGAATTGTTGTATATCAACATTCCCCCAGATGACACGTTGGAGGTGATAGAGAATTACCTGAGGGCGGAGACCTGGTCTTCAGCCACCCCCTATAGCTTCATCATGGAGTGTGCTACCCTGGCACTGAAGGAGAACTTTTTCCAGTTCCAGGATAGGCTATACCATCAGAACCAGGGCACATCGATGGGCAGCACCTTTGCTCCCAGTCTGGCCTGTCTCTACATGGCTGACTTCGAGCAAAGGTGCATCCTCCACAATGACAACCCCTACCAACCTAACATCATATAGTGGCGCAGGTATATCGATGATATCCTGATCCTGTGGCAGGGCTCATCTACTACCTGTGTGGAATTCTACAACTGGATGAACACTCTCAATTGCTTTCTGAAATTCAGTAGCACCACATCTACATCTGAGGTTGCTTTCCTTGATCTCCTAATAACTCTGTCTGATGGGAGAATAACTACAAAAACATACAAGAAGCCCACTGACTGCAACAGTCTTTTGAGGTATGACAGCCATCATCCCAAACATTTGCTGGACAATCTCCCCTTCGGACAATTTTTGCGACTTCGTTGCAACTGCAGCTCCATTAGGGATTACAAAGAACAGGCTCATGCTTTATCCACAGGCCTGGTGGCAAGACACTATCCCCAGGACGTGGTAACTAGAGCTAATAAGCGAGCACGCAATAATAACAGGGACGGGCTCCTTGAGACACGCCATCGCCCTGTCAGTGATGCGATAACCTGTGTCACATCATTTACACCACATTCCAACATGATACAGAAGATAATCAAAAAACACTGGCCAATCTTGCACACAGGGGACCTGACTCCAGCGACCCCGCGTTTTGCTTTTAAACGCACACCCAACATCAAGGACAACATAGTACATACAAGGCCACTACCCACACGCCCACAATGCCAACAACAGCTTTGGGGGCTCCCCCTATCAAGGGTCACTATCCCTGTGGTTCGTGTAGTGTGTGCCCACTTACATGTCCTTCTAAAGAAGTGAAACTCACCCCCACCTTTACCTGGATCCAGATGACACACACCAATTGCATTACACGCAATTGTATATATTTGATTACTTGCCATTGCCCCAAATATTACGTGAGCATGACGACGAGGACAGCCAAGACCCGCATAACGGAGCACTGGAGTAACATCAGGTGCGGGAGGACTACCTCCAAGATGCTTTCCCACTATATCGAATATCACCACACTCATAACGATATCAAGTGGACCATACTGGAATTTTTCCCTAACATCACCCAACAGGCGCTTTTTAATAAAGAACAACGATGGATCTTTCGCCTGTCCAAAAGTTCCACAGGGCTCAACGATGATATTCCATGGGCGGAGGTTAACCAATGAGTACCCAGGATCATTGACCCCAATGAGCAATGTACTAACCATCCGCCGGCGCATCCACCGTTTTCCACCCCCCCCATGGTGTACCCCTAGCGGGACTCCCTCAGCCTCTACCCACGTGCACCAGAAGTCTACTGACTAGCCACTGTACGTGAGTACAGTCTGTCGTGACACCACACATCGCTACCACAATCAGTGTTCCGCCTTATACTCCTTGTGACAAGCAAGTTCTTTTGGTTTTTAACATGGAGCCATTCTGCACTCATGTAATCTCCACAGACTAGAATGGGTGGCACTGCGTCAAATTCTGGGCCCCCTCCCATGTGCGATTACATGCTGTATTCCACGTGTATCCGGGCGACCCTAGACCACTCCAAGATGGTACCCACTTTAGTGTCAACAGGCACTAGCCATTCCACCACCCCAAAATGGCACCCGGTGTCGACTTCGCAAGTCCCCTTTCACTCGCCATGATGACAAATACACGAGGCCGACAGCACATCAACGTGCCTCTCGCAGCAGAGCGAGACATCGCCCCAGGAGTCCGGCCGTGGGTAGGTCCCACGTTAGAGTGCATCAAACAGATGTTGAGTCTATGCGCCCAATGTCAGGACTCGTCCCCTTTGGTAATAGGTCCATACTTTTTCCATATTCTAACTCTGCATTTTTGTAGTAAGCTTTCCATCTGGGAGGGACACAATGATCACGGTCGCTGCCCTCCTACTGAACTACTGTTGGCATTACTGCATACCGCGGCTGGGGGCTCTCACATGGCCACAGCGGCGAACGGTGCAGGTTGTAAGCAGCCTGCGAATGCACCTCAGAAAGCCTCACCGCCGCCCCGACTCGACAGGAGTTATACACTACTCCTGTTGGCCCCTTCCTGTCTGCAGCAGCCATACACTACTCCCGTTGGCTCCTTCCTTCATGCAGCGGCGGGCGGGAGGGGCCCGCGGCTAAGTTGGCCGCTGCATGTCGCTCTTGCCCCCGCGGTCCTGCTGCCACCTTTCCTCGGCTTCCTATCATCACGCACATTCTCGTGCCCATGAATGTTGCGATAGCTGGATGCCGGTATTGGTGTTTGGATAAACATGCCCTCCCTCTCCTATCATCACACACATTCCCGTTCCAATGAGCTATGTGATATTTATATTTGGATTCCTTTGTTTACAACAGTATTTATATTTGGTGTTAACTACACCATTTACCTACAGTGTCACCCCTGCAACTCCACCCTATAGTCACCATTCCATCCTGTATTCAGTACTAACACCTTCAAGAGGTAGGGTCTGAAGACCTACCTGTAATTACTATGCTGGCACCTGTATAGCTGGCTTGTGCCCATGTCATCAGGGTTTCGGTCAGGATTCTATTGCACCACCTGACGTGAGTCACATTACTAGGGGGACCTTACATGGCGACTACCAGATACACTTAGCATATAACCGCATAGACGCACTGGGCTTTGCATTGTAGATCTGAGGCAACTATGATTGTATACTTTGTTCCCCTGCCAATATAGCTTTCACTACAGCCTCTATCATGGTCTCTACCTCTCCTTAGGTAACTCACGTCCGCCATTCCTGTGGATGGCCGTTGATTTCCTGGCTGAAGTTTCAGCTTACACTCCCAGAGGCGAGTTCCCTCCTTGAGCTAGCTTTGGCCATGGGCACCCCTGGTGGGGCGGTAGGGCTCTACCGTCCTCAACAGGTTGTGCCCGTAGGGGGACCACTGCCAGTTTGTTGAATACTCCCCTACAGAGACAATTGGTATGTAACCAGCATGTTTTTTACTTGTTTCTCACTTGTTGAATTACTAAACACTGGTGCTTTTCCATGAGGTTGGTCTCTAATATGACCACTTCAAGTCACATGGACACATCATGGCTAAGGGATCTGTGTGGTTTTAATAGTTCTGTGAGTTTTTTGATGATAGTTTGATGGCTGTGTCTTTCTCGTTTCTTTTTCCCCCCCTTTTTTCTCCTACGTCCAGGTTTGCTAGAAGGACGAACTACGCAGCATTATATGCTTGCCTGTTTTTTGGATTGACTTGAATCCATTTAATAGGGACGGTACTATTTAGGATACCCCGATGACCATCACCTACACTTAAGAGTAGATTAGGTTTTGTCTACCCCGGTCCTGAAGAAACGCTGCACATCCACTTGGAGTTTTTAGGCGTGAAACATGTCGACCTTTTAACCATCCACACTTGTCATTACACACACTGAGCTGCAGCAGGTTGAATCCCCCTGCCAGCCTAGACTCTTGTAGTCTCGTTTTTAACCATAGCATAGTGTCCAGTTAATAAAGGTTCCCTGGAGCACTCATAGCTATTTTTATTACACGTACTGCACCCACTCTACTCACCACTCTATGCCCCTCCACCCCCACACATAGGGCCTCCTGGCGTGCTATTTTAATGACCTCCAGCAAAGAGCCCCCCGAGGGGCCTGTTTGGCATTGCAGCGCCGGTCCAACGAGGAGCTGCCCTATGATGAAGCATGACACCTCTCGGGGTGTGTGAGGGCCCTTGCTCCTTATTGGAGCTCTCCCCCCTCCGATCCTTCTCCTACCTTGTTTCCCCACATCTCCCCTTCGCCTTCCTCCCTCCTCTGTCCCTCTTTCCCCTTCCTCCCATCACCCTTAGGAACTGCATACCACTACTTGATCTGCATGGGCACTCACACAGCAAAACTATTTTTACTGTGCTAATAGTCATTTCTAATGAATGGTAAATAGGTGCCATGTTTTGCATCACATTCGGCCATGAAAGCTCAAATGCAAAATGTTAGCAAATCTGCTATGTAAAGTGTGTAGAATTTTAATTATGCAGCTTAAGTCTCCCATTGAGTTACTGCCACACCCCTATACCATATTTAAGCCTTGGTGTATGCTGAGCCATGAAGTTCCCCTGGATGGTATACAAGTGTGCTCCTCTGCCATGAGTGCCCAACTGCGTCTATTTCTGGTGTCCTAACTTTTATTTTTCTCTGGTGTCACAATAATCTAAGTGTATACCCACTGGCCTAGGCCTCTTCTTGTCTATGTGAGGTCTTGGGTGTACTAAGCGTGCCCTATTTGCTGGCTGTTAACTGTTGTTTTAGTTGTGGGTATAGCACGTAGTGTGTTGATGGATGAAGCATACTGTGCTTAAGAGAAATCTATACTGTTACCAGATGTTTTAATCTGAGCCATTGGTGCTGATGTCTACTGGCTCACCTGTGTAAAGCTCTGCTTTTATGTTTATGCCCATACTCTTGTGATAACATCTCATGTGTGTGTCAAGCATGTGTGCATGTGTAGTGAATGTAACACATGCTTGGTGTGTGAGTGAACCAGAGTAATGGAGACTAGTGGGATCATTTTGGACACCCATGGCCTGGCTTAGCATGAGTTAGAGGGAGAGGACTGTGCTCATTGACAGTGGAAATGTGTTGCCTGCATTGCTGTAGCTGAAAGAAGGAGACCTAGTAACTGAAGAAAGGAGGATGTAATTAGGTCTATCTTTAGAAATTCTATGAGAACTTTTCATTAGCATCGAGCTCTTGATTAGTCATCATTAGCCATATATGTATCCAGTATCACACCCTGAAAATGCCGAAGAAGATATTTAAATGTCTCCTAAGCAACACTAGAAAACTGTCACTCATTTCTTAGTCACCAGCAAGTTGCACAATGGGAACACCCTTTACGCCGGGATTAGCAAGCAACTCACTAGAAGACTGCAAACCATCGAGATCTCAGCAGCCAAACTCATCCGCAACCTCCGACACAAAACTCACACCACACCTCAGGGACCAACACTGGCTCCCGATAAACAAATGTGCTCAATTCAAACTCCATAACATTCAAGGCACTATACAAAACAGGCTTCACTTAACTAAACAGTCGCACCTGCTTCTACCAACTACCCTAACACCTCCACTCCGCAGGACTCCCACTCGCACACATCCCACGCATACATAGAACCAGATGAGGAGGGTGGGCGTTCTCTTACACTGCCCCTAAGGCATGGAATGACCTCCCACTCAAAATCAGAACTTCCTCCTTCCTTCTTGAACTCCACAAGAAGCTGAAGACCTGGCTTTTTGCAATTATCTGGCCTACCATAGGCAGGGATAGGCACCCAAACCTGCTCAGTGTGAGGACAGTAATAGTGTGCTTTACAAATACACATAACATTAGCATCACCATTTAGCGGATGGTAGGGGTGACGGATGGCACTGTAGACTCTCTTGTGCAAGGTGAAGAATATAAGCGTGAGCCCCTGAACTTCAGTTGGGCTGATGATAGCCGGGTGCAGAAACCCCACACCTCCCTGTGCCTCTTCTGTGCATGCACCAGGATGGAGACCGTCCCTGCAGCAAAAATCATCACTCTGCACAAAACCTGTGGCATCTAGAGAAAAGCATGAAGAGGACTCTTGAAAGGAGCCCCACCCCAAACTGATTGTATGGTTTGAGACAGTAGATCCACATCCTGTGTCGAAAGGCTTTACAAAACTGTGGGACCCCCTTGATTCCAGTTCCAAGTCCACTATGTTTAATCAAGGAAGTGCTCTGCAGAGTACTCAAAGGACTGCTGTTCAACAAGGGCTGGCATCTACATGATAACTAGGCTCCCAGAGGTAAAGGGTTCTCAGCTGAAAGATTAATTTTTCTACTGAAGAAGCAATGGTTCTTCCCTGAAGCACACAGGAGCCTGCCTGTCTGCCTGCTAAAAGAGGGAAAAAGTATTCTTGGCACTGAAGGAGGAGAGACTGTTCAGGAGGAGCAAGGCTGAGGGAGGTCCAGGGAGAGGTCACTGCTCAGGTAAGAACTAGCGAGGAACCTTGTTCCTTTGGGCCCCCCCCCCCCTGATTTATCATCCCAGATCTTGGTTGGATCCATGGCAGGATGCTCCCCAAGGTTGTAATTGCTTGATTACCAAATACATGGTCGAGGGCTATAACTATGTGATTTCAGTTGGCCAGGACGAGGGCTGCAATAACCTGATTGCTGTAGGCTCGCTGCCTGATAGATCTCGGTCCAGTCTGGACTTCAACCACCAAGACTGCCATGCCCAACCCTCAGACCTTACCTGCTTCAGCTCAGGTGGGGCTGCATCACCATACCAGATGAAAACCACCATTGGTGTGTCTGTACCTGCCCCTGCATATGCCTCAGCCCTGCAACTTCTCCAGTTCCAATTCTGGCACTCAAATGGACTTGCTGGCGCACCACGACTTCTGATGGGGACACAGGAGGGCCGCCTCCAGTCGAAGGCAGTGAAAGAGGTCTCGTAAAGTGTCACCCATCCCAAGCAGAGGTAAGCACAAACATAAAGTGAAATAATTAGACTGGGGCACATATAAACTGTACTTAAGCCTGATTCATGCTATGCCTGATTTCATAAAAGGGAGGGAGCACTCCAGAAGGTGTAGTAGAGGGAGCGGGGAGAGAGTAGCACCTTCAGAGTATCGCACTCAGGAACAATGCCTTCTGCAATCATTGAATTGATTGAATTTAATGGATGTTTGTTGAGTGCTGAGCTTGAACACCGATGCACTTTCTTACTAAGAAGCCTGTGACTGCTTGCCCTCACTACCCTGAGAGGCAAGTGCAGAAGCGATTGTAATTGGCCCAGCTGCAGGACCACAGTAGGACACCCTTGGACATCAGTGGTAAATGACCTCAACCCCCAGTGGTTGAGGTCAAATAGCACATGCCTGTCTGCCATGTAGCCTCTTGAAAGTGGTCTGACCTCATAGTTTCCTCCCCGCAATTTAGCAATATTCCCTCATGATTGATAGTTCGTGTTGGATATGACATTCATTTCCTCCTTTCCTACTTTTCTAGTGACTTTAAAACAAGATGGATTCAGACAATCATTTTGGACTTGCAAACCATACAAAGTTTCAATTTTATGATAACCTATTGGCTGAAACATTTGTGAACTATGCGTCATATTCATTTATTAGAATTACGGGTAGTTGGTGGGGGAAAATCGTTGTTCCTTCACACTCCCCAGCTGAGCAGCAGACTCTACTCCCAGCTTCTCAATGCCCACATGCTGCTATTATACACACAGGCAGGTGATGAAACACTTGGAAACAGAACAACAACAAGAAATGAGTAAGAAGTTGGTACAACACATCTTTTTTTATCACATTTGTTATTTTTTACAGAACCTTATCAAGAAAAAAAACTGCACTAAACAGATTCTTACGCCCTGAAAACAAAGTTTTCCAGGCAAAGATGCCCCCGGCATAAACACACACTCTGTTAGAGGCACTCACCCTCTCTCACTTAGACTAGTTGAAGTCTTGTAGAATGGAGCATTGGCAAAGACACTGGGGTATATTCACAAGAACGTGTGATAACTACCACAAGAGTAGCGTAACGCAACTTTCAGCATCGCAGCCCATCTCGGGAAAATAACCCCGTGACAACGTGGAATTCACAACACGGCGGTAGCATGTGATAGTTGGCCGACACCGCGGCCAATGCTCGCGATACAACCACCTCAACGGAGATAAAAACACAAACCACAACGCGAAAAAAGCTGCGATGGGCCAAAGCGCGATAAGAAAACAGTGACAACCAGCGCGAGGGCAGCAATACTCACGCGCAATGCGGAAAAAAGCACAAGAACAGTATACGGAAAATGCCACAGAACAAAATACATCAACAGCGGGGTACCACGGATGCCCCCTGGCCAACTGCAGAGGACAACATGCACACCACAATATCCAAGCACCGTGGAAGAACAGAACCTACAGGCACACCTCATGAAAGAGACCAGTGGCAGACAAATCAGAGCCGCAGGAGCGACACACCCACCTTGCAGCATACGCACAGAAGCAGAAGTGCACCCCGACATTGACAACATCCCGGTACAAACAGCAACACCCCCACAACTGAACACAGGACACAACTGGTTCGGAAAATGTGCACAACCTGGCAAATCACATCTGAAACCCCAGGGATATGTAACATGACAATATACAATTCCAACCTGTAACCTGCAAATATGTTTTATTCACACATGCAGTGCAATTGGACATCTACTACTGTCCCATGAATGCCACGGACGGCCACAATGTGACGTGCTCATGAGAAGTAAGTGGCAATGATGGAGTCCCTACGGGCCATTCCTGCCGCAGCTGCAGTGGGATGTGGGCCACCTGCCCCATCACCACCATCATCGTCCGGTACCTCTGGAACTGAGATCCATGGGGCCCTGGTGCGAGCACAGATGTTGTGTAACACACAACATGCAACGATCATCTTGCACACGACGTCCGGGCTGTACAGGAGCTTCCCACCAGTGCCGTCCAGGCACCTGAAACGTGACTTCAACACGCCAAATGTGCGTTCAACTATGCCCCTGGTGCATTAGTGGGCTGCATTGTACTGCCTCTGGGTGGGTGTGTTCGGGTCCCAGAGGGGTGTCATCATCCAAGGGCAGAGTGCATATCCTTGATCACCTGGGACAGTGCAGGGAGAAAAGAGTCAATACTTGGTTCGGCAGGATGTGATGGCAGGCCCACCAATTCAGTGACGCCTGTGCTGGCTGTGTGTGGGGTGAGTGTAAGCCAGCCCTCAGGGAGTAGCTGGTGCTGGCAACTACACCAACAGTCATCAGGCACACAGACATGCAATGTCAGAACTACAAGGGGGGATGACTCGAGTCGCACAGGGCTTGTTGCCCCGGATGCACAGCGGCCGACACAGGCCCACCACCACGGGACGCTGACCTGCGGGAGACTGGGGTAGGGTCATGAGGGCAGAGCAGTGCCTCACATGTGTCATGGCTGCATTCCGCATCTCCACACGTTCAGCTGTTGTGTGGCTGTGGTGCCATGTGAGGTCTGTATTGGGTGCAGGGGTAGCCCAGGATGACCATGGAGTGGTGTAGTTGTGTCTGGTAGGTGGTCGTGTAGTTTGACATGTCGGATGTGGTTTGGTCACGTGTGCATCCCCACAGTTGTGCTTTGTGCATTGGTGGCTGTGGGATGTGTGGTGTGTTGATTTGGTACTTACCAACGAGCAGTCCCGTTCCATATGTGCCATCCTGGAAGCGCTGGTTGATGATGGACTGTCGGAATATGAAGGAATCATGCACACTGCCTGGGTAGTTGGCGACGACATTGGTGACGAGTCCCCGGTGGTCCACTATTGCCTGCACATTGATGGAATGCGTGTGCTTCCTGTTGTGATAGTGGTGTGCAGTATTCGCAGGGGGCAAAAGTGGGACATGTGTGCAGTCGATTGCCCCCAACACGGCCGGGAATACGGCTATGGCGTAGAAGCCTTGCTTAGTCTCCAGCTGTTCCTGCGCAGTCTTGGGGAAGTGAAGGTACTGGGGTATGAAGCTGATGATGGCATCCAGGACAGGTGTGATGAACTTTGATAGGGCTGGCTGTGAGACCCCTCTGACTCTGGCAGTTGTTGGTTGGAAGGTCCCTGAGGCCAACAGGTGCAGCACTGCCAGCAGTTTTGTCTGCGGAGGGATGTTTGTTCTCCGCTGTGTTGGGACCGTCAGCCTGTGGGCGATGTGGGTCAGGATGCGGAGGATGGTTGTCCTTTTGAGCCTGTAGTGGGCAATGTCTTCCGCGGGCGTTAGGTCTGTGAGAGTGGTGCGTTTTCGGGAGCTCCGCTGTCTTACTCTACCCTGCCTCTGTGGTGGTCCGGGGGGGGGTGCGGGTCCGGGTCCTGTGGGTGGTGGCGGTCCTGGGGGTGGTGGCGGTGGGTGTTGTGGCCCTGTTGGGGCTCCGAGCTGCATGTAGAGTAGCTCCATGGCGTCGTTTGTTCTTCGGGTATGGCTGTATGCGGGACTCCGTTGCCTACTGCAGGTAGACGTCCGTCTTTACACCTGCTTGAGGCAGGTGTTAAGTCCCTGGTGCAACCGTGGCTTAACGCCTGTTTTTGGTTCGCTTCGCAGTTCTGTCATTTCGTTGTGAAAGTGGTGTTGTTTTTTCGTGTGTTTTTGCACGGGAACGCCTACTCTGCATCTCATTAGGGTTAGTTGGTGGTGTCCGCCGTGGTGTTAGATTTTGGGGCAGTTATCGCGGGAATACTGGTGTTGTCTGCAGTTTGCACCAGCTTGTAAATGAGGCGTTAAATCTATCTCCACTTTTGTTGCGTTAAGGTGGCGATAAATCAGAGTTGAATCCTTGTGAATATGCCCCACTGTTTCCTAAGCAGATATTTCCCATACTGACACCATTTCTGGGCTAGAACCTTCTCCAAGCTAAGGATCTTCTTCCTGTCAAGCACTCTCTCTCCCTTCGAAACCTTCTACTAGAAAGATATCAGATCAATAGTATAAAGGTTCCTGCTACGGAGTCATTTGAGGTGCATGGGATTGCTAGATCACTGCAATGATCTGAAGAACACTGGAAAAGGAGGCTCATTTTAGGTCTGGCTTGACAGCGCAACTGCATGGCCTATTGCTACTTACTCTTCATAATATTAATAGAGTGGGCTTTAGCTCTGTCCCAAGGAGTATTTTCATTCACCTCATGCTATAGGCTATTTTATGTATCATTATGTCTGCACTGGAACGCTTGCACTACAAAGCAGAAAGTAATGTTTTAATAAGAAAGGGACACACACTCATCACGCATTAATTTTTCCTCTCATGTACGCGTGGCACACTGAAAGCAATCTTTTTTTGTTTTGTTTTTTCACTTCAGCAAGCTGTTTTAATATTAGTGAGGGCTCGCATTTTCGCATTTTGCCAACCGAAGTAATTTTTATACACCCATAAACTGTTAAGTATTTAATAAGCTAACACTGGTCTGCACAAATGCTGTCCACATGCTTTCACATATTAAGCCAGACTTATTAGATTTGCCAGTGCTTGTTACATTTTGTCATTTAGTGGTGCAGCCCCTAGGCATTGACAGAAAAGGCGAAAGCAGATACAAAAGTGACGATGAAAATTACTGTAATATTGATTGCTATTTCTGGGCCTTACACTGCCAATACTGACATCCCAAAAGCGCTGGTTTAGGTTCACGAGGAAAAATCCAATTGTGCAGGCCCTGATGTCTCTCTGGGAATGAAGACTCTGCCAGCTCTCCCTGTCTGTCATCGTCAAAGGCTCAGACACTCACTGAAGCGGGACATATTGATTCTCTTTAAGAAAATGACTGCTTCTCAATCTTGATGGTAGAACACCACTGCCTAGCACAAGTGATGCTTCACTTGTCCACATTGTAGTCCTTCTTCTGTTTCCAGGAAGCTCTCTTACTTGTGCAGCCAACACGTATACTGCTTGTGGGTGAAAGAGTTTGCCTGTTGTAGTTGGGTGCCGGTTGGTGAGGTGTGTTGTGGGATCTGTGGGAACATTTGATCACAGAGCTTCAACCACCTTGAACTCAGTAGCAGTTTTTTTGTGGTGATTTTATGCAGCTCTGCTCATCATCTGCCTTTCCAGTGTGCAGCTATTTTGGCCACCAGTCCTACAAACCCTGGGAGCACCTGTTTTTCCCTCTACTGTCCCCTAACAGATACAGGAGCATTCTTGTTATATATTTATAAAGTTCTGCATGACAAGATAGTGCCATTTGCCTAAACCTGCACAATCATTTGTCCAAGTGTGAAAGTAAAAGTTCTAGACCATGCCTCTGCTTCAAAAACCGCCTTCTTTGTTCCCACATATGCCCCCTAAGAGCGCCATAATTGCTGCTTTAACATATTTACCTCTTGGATTGGAGAGGTACGTAGTGTAGTATCGTGAATTCTAACCTAGTTCTCTGTTTCCATGAGTTGCATCTTGCCATCGGAGGCATCTCCCCCCCCACCCTCCTCCCCCTCCAGGAAGCAGTACTCAATACTGCGGAACTAAAGCTCGAAGAGCAATGATGCATTTAATGAAGCACACATCTGTAAATGTCCCCCCTGCTGACCCACACTAAAGCAAACGAAGCAGGACAAGCGCAGTGCAGAGGCAAACTGGAGGAAATGTCTGAAGACGATGACAAAGAAGTCCACCCGGGCCTCCTTAAAGTCTACACTAAATGGATTAGTAAAGCAAAACACTTCATTGGACGTAGTCATTGAGAAGGCTGGGGCACCACTGAAACATTCTTTACGTCTCCTTAACCTGACACATTATCTTCCCGATTTCACCTCTTTGCAGCACCTTTGTGCAAAGTAAATGCATTCTTTATTGATAAAATGGAAAAAGAAAAATATTAGACAAGGGACGGCAAAATAATTAGCAAAGAATGAAAAGGCTTCCTATACCCCCTTTACCCTTACGATATTGTCTTCATGTCAAGCACTAAGGAGACCACAGACCCTGACCTTTTCTCTACAGACTTGTACTTCTGAGCTATTTGTGTCCACTGTCCACCCAGCATTCTCTGATGTCAGTGGACACAGGCCAGGCCCTGCCTATTGCTGCTGCTTCGATGTCTGCCATCAGCACCTTGTTAAATCATTCTCTGTTGGTGTGCCACAGAAATGCAGAAGGAAAGACAATACGCCCTTTGGTCCATGTAACAAACTTAGGGGCATATTATCAACGGCATGCGTTGAATATCGCAAATCGCGCTTAGCGCGATTTTGATTATCGCCGTCTATCGCTGGATTACATCGCCGTGTTAGCGGCGTATTAGCAACGCTTAGCTCACAGGCGATGTACAAACCAGCGATAGACGGCGATAATCATCATTAGCATGTGAAATCAAGCGATGATTTCACAGCGTTAATGAAAAGCTTGTTAATATGGGAGTGTGGACTTAACCTGTCAATCCACCTCCCATACTAAACATGCTTAAGTCAGGTTTTGACCAGACGTTAGGATCCGGCGATAACCGCGGTTAGCGGGACTTTTAATATCGCTTCGCAAGACCGGGGCTGCCTTGTTAATACAGCGCTGTTGTGTTAGCGCCCTCTTTCATGTTGTATTTTTGAAGGAACGTCTACTTTGCATCTCATTAGCGATGTTTATCGCTGGCATGAGATGCGTTACAAAATCAGCTGCTAACATGCGCTAATGCATGTTAGCGACGCCTTGTAAATAGGGCGATAAAAATATTGCCGCTTTAGCGGCAAAAAGTGCCGCTAAAGCGGCGGTACTGCCCTTGATAATATGCCCCATAGATCCTATCGGACTTTCTAACTTTCCGACTCATCACCAATCTATCAGGTGAAGATGACCAGGCGCTGGTTACCACAGACACAGCGGCGGCCGGCGCAGGTAAGCACAGTGGGGCAGGGGCGAGGTGGGAGGGGCGGGGCGAGGTGGGAGGGGGGGAATAGGTAAAATAAATAAATAAATAAAACCTATTCCGTCGCCTGTCGACTCCCCCCCCCCGCCACCCCGCTCCACCGCCCCACCCCGCTTACCTGCACCGGCCGCGACTGCACAGACATCTATAAAGGGGGGGTCAAATAAAATTTTCCTTTGGACAATGTGAACATATACTAAAAAGAAGTATTCTTTGGTACCATGCAATTAATGGACAAATATGTTATATAATTACTTTTAAAAAAAATGACAAAAACATATCTCATTATGCTGTGTTTTTATAATTTATTTTAAGAGTGCTCTGCAGCTCACCAGACAGTGCTAGTACAGGCTCTCATTAATTGCATGGCAAAGCTCTCAATCGACGATGGAGACCATATTCTCTCAAATTCTCATGTGTCTTTGAGACTTACACTTTCCTTCAGCGTAGTTTTGCTTTTTGTATGTGGCTCCAGTGACGGCCGGTACGGAATTGGGGTTCAGGGGGGAGCAGGGGAAAAAGAAAGAAAATTCATTTACCTCTGCACACCATCTCTCCTACGTCATCTCTCCTACGCTTCTCTTCCAGGAAGCACCCAGGCTCCCCTAAGCCAATCATGATGCTGCTGTCACCATGACATCAGCGTCATGGGTGGTCGGAGTGCCGTGGGTAGGCACTCAGACGGGGACTGCGAGCCTGTGCATGTTCTCCACCCAGGTTGTGTATTACAGTTCAGTGAACAACATGCTAAATGCGCATGACTGTGTGCCCGGCCCAAGACGTCTGCCAAACCATCATGCGCACTTAAGTGCACATACCACTCCTCCGCGGCAGGCTGTGACAACTGGCAAGCCCGCCTGCCCCAAAACTAGCTTCAGCAAGGAAAAATAATATGATAAAAGCGAGTTATCATCATTTTAATTTTCCTTTTTTGCACTGCTGAAAAGCAGTGGGGGACGCTCTTCCACGTTAGCGGGGGAGCCACCACTGCGTGGCTCCTCTGAGAGGGCTGTTGAAGTCCTGACAGTGGGACTTCTACAGACAAGCTCAGCCCTGCCCTTCCCTTATGTATAAGAGTACTGCTGGTAAACTCGTTCTGTCTGGTATTTATGAGGTTTGCAGTGCAATCCCTAGATAGAAGAATTAAGCAGGGCCAGCGTTAGCTTTGGTGGCGGCAGGTGCGACAATCTTTGTTGGTGCCCCCCAATGATCTCCTTCTTCACGGATTCCCTCACTACCGCCGTACAACAGTGCCCATCATCTCCCCATAGCCCCTCTCTCGCATGCATTTAATGTGTTTTATAGCACTACATATACCAGTGTAGGGTGTCAGACCACTTTATATCACACACATTATACAGAGACAATGAATCATACGTGTGCAAATCAGTCTGTATGAAATGTTGCATAAAACAATGAGGATTACAAAGCTGTAGGACTCACTTGTCATCCATACCAATAGGCAGTAGTTTTTAAGAGTGTTTGGCTGGAGAAACACAAACTCAGGATTTAAAATGTACCAAAGTAATTAGGTTTGGCTTTACTAATAAGAATGTATTTCTACCTAAACAAACCCTTTTAAGCAACAATAGGATAATGAAAGACTGTGGAAAAAACATAACATTCTAACCTATTCCATGCAGTTTGCACACAGCTCTTCGATGATAGTTCATAGATTACTGTGCTATATTATAATTGTAATGTATGAACTGCAAGGAACAAAAGGATATTTGTGTCAAAAGCAGTAACCCCCTGAGCTATCCGCATAAAACACAAATCTGTGATCAGCATGATACACTTCCTTGCAGCAGGCATATTAACCCTCTATGCTACTTTATGATGAGGCAAAAATCCACTAGGCAAAACTCCAATCTCTCTCCAGGAGGAACATTGATCACCAGAGTTGACATTTTTTATGTTGTGTGAAAACTACTGGACACACAAGGAACTCTACAGCATGTATTTTTAAACCCACAGGGGCATATTAGCAAGAACGGCGTTAAAATTATCGCCGCTGTAGCGGCAGGAAACTGCCGCTAAAGCGGCGATAATGGGCTTGATAATATGCCCTTGAGAATTCCAATAGAAGCCCAGGATCACACCAGAACATGGGCTTCTATTGGAATTCTCAAGGGCATATTATCAAGCCCATTATCGCCCCTTTAGCGGCAGTTTCCTGCCGCTAAAGCGGCGATAATTTTAACGCCGTTCTTGCTAATATGCCCCACAAGTTATTTCTAAACACAGCAGCCTCACCCCTGAGCACAGCGCCAGGTGTGGCTGCACCAGTGGCAGTGACCTAAAGTCTGCCCTGAGATTAAGTTACACTCTAGAGCCCACTTTAAATTATTTCTATTTTTAATTTTGAAGATGACTATAAATCTTGGCACTCTTTACAATACTTAAGCAGTGCAATCATTTTTTAAATCCATAGTGCCTGAATCTAACAGTTCCAAAGAAGATTTTCACTAAAATGAAAAAAGAAACCTTATATGTTTCGGAGGCTGTTGTTTTTCAGTACTGTTTTTTAAAACTTCATTAGAAATCGAAGTCTGGGAATGAAGATGCAAAAACTGCAAACTTTCTCATGTCACTTTTTAAGATGTGGATAGATTGTGTATACTTCATTACAGAGAAGTATTTAAGACTTTGCAGGACAATAATTTTTTGGGGCTTGTTTTGCGGTGCAATGTTCTGAGATTTATATTCATTCAGAGAGCAGAAATGTTTCTAAATTGAACACATCATTATAGTTTGAACTGCCTCAGCCCCAGTTCTTAATTTGTAAACAAATAAATGCCAGGGCCCTCGTCAAGAGGCCACTGCAGCTTGCCCCACCCATTGCCCCAGCCAGCGCTTCCAATGACAGTACTAACACAACTTAAGAACTGCACAGTCCACCTCCAAAGCATCCACCTAATTGTTCTCAAGGAAGCTACCCAGACTGAGTAAGGGAAGCAGAAGCCGAGCAGCAGACTGCACGGTGTGCTTCAGAGACTCTGCTGCTGGGCCAAGCGTATTGGTCACTAACTGACCAGTGTGCCCTAGCAGAAGCTCTAAAACTGAAACTCAGCATTACCAGCAGAGCCTTATGCAGTAGTTGCTGACACCCCCTCTCCAGATTTACCAAGAGGGCCCCTTCCTACTTAACCTACAATGCCTCACTATGCGTGCCCTCACTTTACTCCTCCTTTCTCTCAGCTATCTTCACTTTCTGCACCTCCTCTCCATTGTAGTCCTCATCGCAATGTAAAGGTCACTCACCTCTCAACCGTTTCTTTTTCTTTCCCCTTGCTCTCTCCATCTTTACCCCATTTGCAGTATTCCCATTACATTCCCTTTTTTCTTATCTTATTTTTACCCTCTCTAATTCTAAACCCATATTCCTTTTCCGTTCAATTGCAAATGTTGTTCACCCCCTTATTTCCGCTCATACTTTTTCTTCACTCATCTATTTCTGTCTTTTAACCTTTTACATCTTTTCTACTGCAAATTTTCTCACCTCTTTCTCTTTCTTCGCCTTTTCTGCTCTCTTCCTCTCATCGCTCCCTCCACTGTCTCCACCCTTCTTTTACTTCTTTTTTATCTTGCCCCTCTTTTCATCCACCCATCCTCCATTCTACTCCATCAATTACCCTCCCTCTTATCACACATCTCTTCCCTCTGATTTTCGCTTCTGTTTCCCATTCTTATCACAACCCTACTCTCAACCTTCCCATTTCCAGCTCCTTTCCCCATTTTATCTTACCATTCTCTTTCTCTCTCCTAATCCTCCTCTGTTTGCACCTTCTTTTCTGAGTTACAATTCACCTTCCTTTTCTCCCCCTCCCCCAGTGTAATGTGTGTGTTATGTAAAGTGCTTTGACACCCTTCACTTTTATGAGTGACACTATAAAATTAATTAAATGCATCTGAGAGAGAGTGCTTATGGAGACTGTTAAAGGGTGGTGGGGAGGGAATCCGTGGTGGAGGTGGCCATTGGGCGGGCGCCAAAAAACATTGTCGCACTGGGCGCCACCAGTGCTAAAGCCGGCCCTGCTCCCAGGGGCGTAGGGGGTGAGTGGTGTTTGGGGTGTTACACCCCCTAAAGCATGTATTCTCTAGTAAATATTTGGGTACAAGTGCTTTCAGTCCGATAATGTGATGTGTCTGTCGGATATCACCTGAGAAAACACTCACACTCTCTCTCTCTCTCCTATGTGTTGAGTATATTGTGTACCCCTAACAATCCACAATCTTCTCTCTTTCCACTGCCCCTTAAGCCCCCGTCTCAAGTCTTGCTTCTCAAATAATGTGTTTTAACAAGATGGCCCAGCGTTATTGTTGGGAAATCTGAAGCTCACACCCCTCCAATCATATGGCCAAGCTACGCCACCGCCCTCCCCCTTATCACTCCCCACGTGTCTCTCTGCAGCTTTCTCTCAGCTGCTGACATTGATCTGAGTACACTGTGAATGAACACAAAAAAGTAAAAAGGTTTGTAGATCCGAGGCCTCGCTCGCCTCTGTAAGGAGCTCCCAGACCTCATCATTGACAATGCTGAGAGCCTGGAATTGAATTAAAAGCACATTAACACTGCACATTGTGGTGGCAAATATTGCCTGCCAGAGTTGCAGCCCTGTTTCTTTTTCTGATGATGAGTCTCAAGTGCAGGCACATTTGACCGTCTGTAGTGGTGGTGGCGCCCGGTGCGACAATGTTTGTTGGTGCTCCCATCCATGGTGGAGGTGGTGACCACCTCCACCACGGATTCCCTCACCACCAACTTTTAACAGTGCCCCTCAAGGCTTCATAACAACTCTCTTTGAAATGAATTTAATTAGTTCTATAGCGCCACTGACCAGTTTAGGGAGTTAGAGCACTTCGCATCACACACACATTATACAGAGACAATCAATCATACGTGTGTAAATGTTCCATAAGCCAGAGACTACAATGCGTAGGAGTCACATGTAATCCATACTGGTAGGCAGTATAGTTTCAAAGTTCGTGGTCTGGAGAAGCACAAACTCAGAATTGAAAACGGAACACCATAGTTGGGGGTTCTCTTTAATAATACGAAACGATTTCTACCCAAATGAACCCTTTTTGCAACATTTATCTATGCTCTAATCTATACTTTGCAATGTGTATGCAGTTCTTTGATGACAGTTAATAATTCACTGTTATATATTAGGATTTTAACTTATAAACTGCAAGTAACAAAAGGATGTCTCTTAGAAATGCAGTAACCCACTGACCTATTTACATTATATGTACTTTGTGATCTGCATGGTGCACGTTGTTTGCAGCAGGCATATTAACCCACTGTGCTATTTTATGATCAGTCAAAACCTCAACTAGACAAAACTCCGATACATTAATAACCGGAGTTATCTTGCCATTTTTATTGTTGCCTGGAAAGTGCTGGAGGCAAGGAACACGACAGCAGGTGCTTTTGACACCAAAAGAAACTTGCAAACTCGGCGCCCCCCCAAAGTGTTATTAGTAAGTTAAAGAATTGGCATGAATTACGATAAATATAGTTGGAAGGTGTAACATCATAAAGATGACGATTCTCCCAAAATTTTTATATTTATTTCGCTTCATTCCTTTGAGAGTTACTAATTTTTTTTAAAGAAACTGGATGGTGTAATAAGCAGTTTCATATGGGGATATAAACGTGCACGCCGAGCAATAAAACTACTAAAATACCCATTTAGCCAAGGCAGCCTCCAGCTCCCCGACTTTAAATTATATTATTGGGCCTCTTTTATAAATAGGCTACGCAGCATTCTCTCTAACAGTGGTCAGGATTTTAACCAAAAACGTCTGCTAGGCCAAGATAGCTGTAGATTTCTCTATCGAATTCACGACCCGAATTACTTTAAGAGAGTACGTTTTAGGACTCTCAGGGCTTTAGTCTTTATATGGTGGGAAATTGTAGCTAGATACTCTCTACCGATATACTATAATAAATTCCCCCATTGGGATAACCCACTTCTCCTAGACATCTTTCACGACGGTGTGTCTAAACAGTGGGCTAAACTTGGCATTGACAATCTCGGAGACCTCTATGATTTTAATGGTTTTCGAACTTTTCAAAATTTGCATGACACTTTCTTAATGCCACGTCAACACTACTATAAATATTTGCAATTCAGAGATTTTTTTGGGAGAACACAGAGGGGCCGAATCTGATTCGGGCCGGAAAACCACCCGACCGACTCGGTACGGGAATATAGTCCGACCGACACGTACCGGCGTTGCCCGACCTGGGAAGTACGATGAAATGCATGTGAATCATGACCGACTCGTACGGAACTCAAGCCGAACGACCGACCCGGACGGCAACAAGCTATCCGGCCGGGAAACCACGCGAATAGAACCGACCGACACGCACCAGGAATGAACCCGAACGAAACGTACCCGCGAACTCCGACCCGCGCAGTACGATGCAATGGGTGCAAAATCAGACCGATTCGCACGGAGCCCAAGCCGTACGACCGACACGCATACAAAAGCCAGCCGAACAAACACAATACTCTGCGACCGACGCGTATGCCGCATATGAAACCTAGCTGAAACACAGCGGGTACGACTCGGAGAGGCGCGCACGAGACAACTGCAACGTCCTACTCGGTCAGAAGAACGTCTCCTACATGCACAATAATTACAAATGAAAAAATACAAAAAAAGAGGGCCAAACAAGCAATGACAAAGCCAATAAATACAGGGGAGGAAAAAAATGGAACAAGGACACACCCCCAACTCCACCTACATAAAGGGCAGAAATCCCTACCATGATCCTTTGTAAATTCCACTGACCTGCCAGCACAGAACACCATCAGACAGCAAACGCAGACACACACACAGCTCATCCAACACAAAAGCCACACACCATTAGCGCCTCAACAAATAGCACCCTCACACACACCCAGCAAAACCTACACTCACACACCCTCACTTGCACACACACACACATCAATCACCAACATCACCCATCACCATGCCCCTAAAGAAGAATCCAAAGTTCCTAGATAGTGAATTGGAAGTCATGGTAGACGAGATCCTGAGGGTAGAGCCACAGTTGTTTGGCACATTGGTCCAACAGACCCCCATGGCGCAGAAAACCAAGATGTGGGCGAGGATCGTCGACAGGGTCAACGCACAATCATCATGTTTGCGCACAAAGGAAGACATCCAGAACAGGTGGTATGATGTGCGCAGGAGGGTCAGGGACCTACTGAAGAAGGATTACCTCCTGAGCCAGCACACCGGCAGTGGCCCTCCTGCCAAACCAGTATACCTCAGGCCCTGGGAGGAGAAGGTGCGGGCCATCCTACCACCAGTGAGTGTATATGGACTATCAAACATCCCAGAGCCTGGTGAGTACACAACAAATATACACAATATTGTGTGACAATACACACACATCACTGTCAAGGGGATAGTCAAACCATGCACCCCTAGCAAATCCACAGCAACCAAAAGATAATCATCCCAAGATGTGTATGTTAGTCAGATAAACACAATACATGCCATGTCATAGTGATATGTAACTGTGTCATGACATGTACAAACCCAATAACAAATAGAGCTAGGCAGTGGCACAAATCTAACCAACAAACACTGTCAGATATTTAGCCACCACTAGAACACCACCTCACAGGGAAGCTCACTGAAAGGAAGGAATCCTGTGTATGCTGGTGAAGTCAGTGTAGCCAAGAGCATGATGGGACTCTTAGTAACAGATAATGGGCAGCCTCATATTTGGCCCATCAACACCACTCTGAACCATGCTCACAACACAGGGAGTGGAAAAGGACTGACAATATGGCTGACACTGGGTACTGCTGTGGGGAGCACAAGGCCCTGCTGGGAACTGTGCACCAACAAACAACAGGACCACACTGTCAGCCATCTTGCCATTGCTGTCACACTCACACACAGTGAAGTCCACTCAAAAGGAAAGAAGTATGGGCATGCTGGGAAGGGGGGTGTAGACAATAGCATGATGGGAGTTGTAGTCACAGATATTGCTCACCCACACAATTGGCCCATCAACACCACTCTGAACCATGCTCACATCACAGGGAGTAGATAAGGACTGACAAGATGGCTGACACTGGGTACTGCTGTGGGGAGCACAAGGCCCTGCTGGGAACTGTGCAACAACAAACAGCAGAACACCACTGCCTGACATCCTGAAAGCCAATTTGCACTCACTGCAATGCAAGCACGTTGCATGGTGGGATATCTGGCTGGGTGGGAAGGAGGACTGACAGCACTGACCATAGTTACAAGCAGCTCTCCTCACACACCCCCTCAACACAAACTCCACATAACCCACCTGGGAGAATGCAATGCCTCACACTCCAAATGAAGATCCCACAAAGAACCACCACCCTGGGTAATGCTGTGTGAAGCACAGGGACACTCTTGGGACTTGTAGCCAAACAAACGCCAGGACAACACTGTCAGCCTTCCTGTCAGCACAGGCACACTACCCCACAGGGAAGCAGAGTCAAAAGGAAGGAAGTATGGGCATGCTGGGAAGGGGGGGGTGTAGGCAATAGCATGATGGGAGTGGCAGTCACAGCTCAACATCCCCCACCCACATGGCCCAGCAAGCTCACACTGAAGCATGCACACCTCACAGGGAGTGAAAAGCCACCTCAAAGATGTCTGACACTGGCCTCAGCTGTGGGGAGCACAAGGCCCTGCTGGGAACTGTGCACCAACAAACAACAGGACCACACTGTCAGCCATCTTGCCATTGCTGTCACACTCACACACAGTGAAGTCCACTCAAAAGGAAGGAAGTACGGGCATGCTGGGAAGGGGGGTGTAGGCAATAGCATGATGGGAGTTGTAGTCACAGATATTGCTCACCCTCACAATTGGCCCATCAACACCACTCTGAACCATGCTCACATCACAGGGAGCGGATAAGGACTGACAAGATGGCTGACACTGGGTACTGCTGTGGGGAGCCCAAGGCCCTGCTGGGAACTGTGCACCAACAAACAGCAGAACACCACTGCCTGACATCCTGAAAGCCAACTTGCACTCCCTGCAATGCAAACACGTTGCATGGTGGGATATCTGGCTGGGTGGGAAGGAGGACTGACAGCACTGACCATAGTTACAAGCAGCTCTCCTCACACACCCCCTCAACACAAACTCCACATAACCCACCTGGGAGAATGCAATGCCTCACACACCAAATGAAGATCCCACAAAGAAACACCACCCTGGGTAATGCTGTGTGAAGCACAGGGACACTCTTGGGACTTGTAGCCAAACAAACGCCAGGACAACACTGTCAGCCTTCCTGTAAGCACAGGCACACTACCCCACAGGGAAGCAGAGTCAAAAGGAAGGAAGTATGGGCATGCTGGGAAGGGGGGGGTGTAGGCAATAGCATGATGGGAGTGGCAGTCACAGCTCAACATCCCCCACCCACATGGCCCAGCAAGCTCACACAGAAGCATGCACACCTCACAGGGAGTGAAAAGCCACCTCAAAGATGTCTGACACTGGCCTCAGCTGTGGGGAGCACAAGGCCCTGCTGGGAACTGTGCACCAACAAACAGGACCACACAGTCAGCCATCTTGCCATTGCTGTCACACTCACACACAAAGAAGTCCATTCAAAAGGAAGGAAGTACGGGCATGCTGGGAAGGGGGGTGTAGGCAATAGCATGATGGGAGTTGTAGTCACAGATATTGCTCACCCTCACAATTGGCCCATCAACACCACTCTGAACCATGCTCACATCACAGGGAGTGGATAAGGACTGACAAGATGGCTGACACTGGGTACTGCTGTGGGGAGCACAAGGCCCTGCTGGGAACTGTGCAACAACGAACAGCAAGACACCACTGAATGACATCCTGAGAGTCAACCTGAACCCACTGCAAGGGTGGCATGCTTCATGGTGGGATAACTGGGCTAGGTGGAGAAGGATGGCCGGATGTCCACCAAATACAACCAATGCTGGCCATGCACACACCTCAACATTCACATTGAAATGCCCCAGGTATGCAGGACAATGTGCTACACCAATATCAACCTCTTACTGTGACAACTTAGGACAATGCAATGTACATGCCCGCATCCAGAGGTACAGTCACAACTGTCAGGTGTGTGAACCATTGATGCCTGTAGAAACATAACATACAATGTGTGTCTCTTCCAAATACAGGTGATGATGGGGACACAGCAGCAGGCAAGGAGGAGTCCCTGTCCCAGGCTCCGGGGGACACTGAGCTCACTGGTGTGGAACAGCCTCTGCCCTCCTCGGATGGCGAAGACCTTCCTGGCACCTCCGGTGTGAGTCATCATGCAGCACCAGCAGGACCAACATCTGCACCCCCTGCACCCACCCCTCCAACAACTGCCAACACACAGACCACCCCCACCGACACGGACAGACCAAGGACCACCGATGACAACAGCACAGGGCCCCAGGCCCACCGTGGAGCAACGGACAACAACACCACTAACAACCCCCAAGGGGGCCTCGGGTCACCTGTGCGTGCCACCACAGGTCCTGCACGTGTCGCCAGGGGTGGTGGGAGGGGTGGTAGACATAGGTCGCTGCTTGCAGAGGGGTCTGGACTGCATGATGACCCACAACTGGCACGCATTGCTGATGCGTACCAGAATAGCACCGGAGAGGTCAGACAGGTAGTGGGGATCCTCAAGGACATACAACAGCAGCAGGCTGCCCATCATGCCAGCTTGGACTCCCACATGTCCCGTGTGGAGACACACATGTCTCGCATGGAGTCCAAGTGGGACCCATTGCAAGAACTCACAGCGGTGCATAGGGACATATTGACATGCCTCCGCCAGATTAGCACCAACATGGCCACACCTCCCTGTGTGCCCACAACATCTGGTGCTGCAACAACTGACACTGCCACAGGGAGGGAGGAGGACTCTGACGGAGACTCCCCTGCCCCTCAGCAGCCTGCACGTGAGGGACCCCCCCCAAAGAAGAGGGGTCATCCGAGGAAGGAAAACTGAGAGGTTGATGGCCACGTACATCCCCCAGGAAGCCAACACCTGTTCCAGAAATTCTCCTTTGTGTGCAAACTTTTCACCCTGTCGAATGCAACACAACTCTCCCACATGACATGGGGAGTTCAAGTTGGACTAATGTATCATATGACTGTGGACTTCACTCAGGACATTTCTGCTACCAAGACTTGCAACTCATCTGGGAACTTTGGATCACAATCCCAATGTACAGCACCCACCATCCTGTGCACTATACACACACACATTTTTGTAAATAAAATCACTAGTACATCATACTTGCCTCTGTTGTTATTCAAATGTGGATACTGTTATGGTGATGATGATCTGCTAAATTACACTGTGTATGCTAACTGCTACAGCAAGTACAACACCATCATGTGAGTCATGGTGACGTGACACATATGAGGGAGACACACCACTAGGGCTACACAACACAGAGACACCAGGGCCATCGGACTCATCGCCTACAGTGATGTTGCCAGGAAATACTGTGGAATGCACAGACACCACACCTATTCAGAGTCTGTGCCAACTAGCCCACAGGTGCATTAAGCAAATGTCAGTCAGATGTGTGACCACAGACCATGCACATCCCAAAGTGAAGCACAGGTTTATTACACATTTGCAACATGTTGTTTCCACTACAAATGCAAGGTTTACCCACGTGGCAGTGGCCACACAGTCAACAAGTGCAGAAGATATGAAGTCCAGGGGTGTGTGGCACATCACCTGTAGGGAAACTACTGCTGCCACCCTGAAAGCTGAATCATGGTGTCGGGGGATCCAAGTTGACCAAAGTACTCAGTAAGCACCCTGTGAAGGACAGACATGACACACAGTTAAAACCACTGAAGAACAGGACAGAACTGCAATACTCATGCCCAATACATGTCACAAGACAACTACACAAAACCAAGTTAGCATGTCAACACTGTTGGGGAGTACAGACTACACATTGCTGCACGCATCCAGTCAAGTAGCACATGGCCACACTCAAACAGCACCAGAGCACCACCCACACATATCATGCAAACTCACATCATTCACATTACATCTCCCTGGATACTCACATTCAGCTGAAGAAGTTGGTGATGAGCTGTGTGCGGACATCACCATCATCATCACTGGCATCGTGGTCCAGGCCAGGATCCTCCACAGGTGGCGGAAGTTGGTCATCGTCATCCAGGATGAGAGGCAACTCTTTCCGCACTGCCAGGTTGTGTAGCATGCAGCAGACGATGACAATCTTGCACACCTTTGCTGGGGCATATGGGAGGGCCCCTCCTGTCTTGTCCAGGCAGCGGAAGCGGCTCTTCAGGAGACCAAATGTACGCTCGATCACTCTCCTGGTCCGACCATGTGCCTCATTGTAGAACATCTGGGCTGGTGTGACAGGGTTCCTGAGGGGTGTCAGCAACCATGGCATGTTGGGGTATCCGGAGTCACCTACGGACAGACAAGTGCACATTAGCTGAGTTGGAAAAGTGGGCGGAATACTACAGAGCAGAACACACACAATGGTACAAAGTCAGTACACACCGACAAGCCAGGCACGCTGTTTCTGCATCTGTGCCATCATCCTCGGGATGCGACTACTCCTCATCACGTAGGCATCGTGTGCTGAACCAGGGAAACAGGCACACACATGTGTGATGCTCATATCTGCAAGACATACCACCAGAGCATTGATCGAATGGTAATGTTTCCGGTTCCGGTATGCCTGCTCATGTGCCTGTGGTGGTACCAAAGCCACATGTGTCCCATCAATGGAGCCAATGACATGTGGCATCCTCCCCAGGGCATAGAAGTCACTCTTGACATCAGTGAGTTGTTGACGTGTAGGGAAATAGATGTACTGGTTCAGGCATCTCAACATTGCCACCAAAACATCGCGTAGCACACGGCTGAACATAGTCTGTGACATCCCACCGGCAGTCGCCACAGTGTGTTGAAAGGTACCGGTGGCAAAGAAGTGTAGGGCTGCTATTACCTTTACCTTGGGGGTCAGCGCCGTAGGGTATGGGCGGCCAGGTTGCAAATGTGGTGCCAAGCGCACTGCCAAATCCTCAATCAGCTGCCTGGTGAAGCGGTATCGTCGGATGCTGTCACGTTCCACCATCGTTGCCAGGTCAGGGAATGGTCTATGGACAGCTGGAGCCCTGCAGTGCATAGGTTGAAGAAAGAAAGATTGTCAGTCACCCCACATATGTGCCATTCACCATACTCAATTTCACATGGTACATCAATACGAGACACAAGTACTTGATGTGTGTGCCATTCTGTTCGGACATAACTGGCACCTACATGGCCATCATCTAACTTCTCAGTACAACATGTGTGGACAACAGATTCCAGGTTGTGCTATGGGAAACCATTAGGCTGTGTCACAGTACCCATTTACTGCGGTCACGTTCCACACACACACCACAGTGACATGTCTGGACAGATGCGCCACAGGCATCACAGCTCATTGACAGGTAGATTCCCAGTGACCCTTTCTTGCCACATGGACACTGGCATGACATGGCGTATCATGTACACGTCAGAAAATGAAACATGACTCCCACAGGTAGTGGCCCCTGTCGCCTCCGCAGGACAGACATGGACGCCAGTGACGCACAACATCAAAGTCCATGCACAAACAACTTTGATGTGGAGACTGTCTCCCATCGTGCACATGGAATCAGAGACATCGGAAACACAACATGCCACAGACTGTGGAGGGCCATCACTATTGTGGCAATGGGTCACCCTGTGACGTACATGCCTTCCCCCATGGGACCCAGGGGGTATGTGACATGTCATACACATACACAACCTGGAAATGTGACCATGCCACATGCTCCGAAATGAACTGTTGCACATCACAGTGGTCATGTGCACAACACACAAAGGACCCTGTCCCCATGAACACATGCACAGCCTGGGTGTGGCTGCCCACAAGTGCCACCACAGAAACCACATGTTTACCCCCATACACAGAAAAGGTAATGCAGCCTTACATGCCTTAGGAAACAGTGTGGACTGGGTGTGGTGTTGTTGGTGTGCCCCTGAGTCTCTGGCAGGTATATGTGGCTGGCATACGTTCACCAGTGACAAGCATGGTGACATATGCGACTGACCTGTACAGGTACGCGTTGTACAGCAATGGACCGAGCGGTGTGCCCGGCCGGCCCATTGCATCTGTTGGGAGCGGGTACGCGTTGTACAGCAATGGACCGATCGGTGTGCCCGGCCGGCCCATTGCATCTGTTGGGAGCGGGTATGCGTTGTACAGCAATGGACCGATCGGTGTGCCGGGCCGGCCCATTGCATCTGTTGTGGGCGGGTACGCGTTGTATCCCAACATACGCGTTGTACAGCAATGGACCGAACGGTGCGCACGCGTTGACTGGGGCCTGGCATGGCAACGGACGCGTATTCGAAGCTTCAATGAGTCTGATGCAGTGAATTCAGTTGGCCAGCCACAACAATGTTGCAAGATCATGGGTGTCATGAACTTGGATTTTTGAAGGATGCTGTGGGCGTGTATTAGTGCTGCTATTCCATGGATTGGTCAGATTCAGAAGATGCAAACGACTTGGACCTATCACTTTGGACACATGGGACAGTATCTGCCTCTGCAGCACACATATAATGCTGGCTGTTCCCCTGAGAGCTCACTTGCCTGCACTACATGCTCCAGGACGACATCTGCCACCAACACTGCTGCTGTCTCTGCATCCTCTGGCTACTGCAATGGCACATACTGTGGAGAGAGCCCCAGCCTTCAACCTTGAGGAGAACCAGGCCCTGCTGGACAGCCTCCTTCCACAGTACAGCAAGCTGTATGGGAAACCAGGGGAGCAGGTGAGTGTGCTGTCCACTGCCTTACTAATTTTGCATGTTGTCTGACTAGCAGGACTTACAGTGTGCACACCACTGGCTAGCATGCTCACTGAGTAGTTCTGACCCCCCAACGTGTGTAGTTACATGCACTGAACAGGTACAGTGCAGTAACAGTGCATTCCAACAAGGTTTACTTCCCATGCAATGATACCATGTAGTAACTGCTGGCAAACTGTTCATAGCCATCATTGCACTGCCTGTGTACATCATGTGCCCCAGTGATTGAGACATGTATATCCAACTGTGTGATGCACGTATATGTTGCATGTGTAGTAATGGCATTTTCACTTTGTCATCCTCACAGGTTGATGCCCACCAAAAGCAGGAAATCTGGCTGACCATCGCCCAGGCAGTAAGATCCGTGGGGGACTACAAGCGCCGGATCCGCAACTGCCAGAAGAGGTGGCAGGACCTTCGAGGCTGGACCCGGAGGATCGCAAGGGTCCAGCTGAAGCTGTCGCCTCCTCGCAGGAGGGGCAGACACCGGAGCCTGACCCCCCACATGCTCAGGATCCTGGCGGTGGTCTTCCCTGACCTGGATGGGCAGCTGAAGGCCAGACAGCAGCAAGGAGGGGGTGAGTCCATGACAGCACTGTGCACTTTGTCTGACATGCTATGTACCCTCCTCTGGCCTGGTTAAACTTCCACAGTACATCAGTCTTGTGGTCCAGGACCCATGTCCCTCTATTGTGACATGCCCACTCCTCATCTGATACGCATATGTGTGGCCCTTACAGTCAAGAAATTGTGTCACTTGGGGACTGTGTCATTGCATTTTGCTTTGCTCAAGGTGGGGGACAGCATTTGTTCCGGTGACTATGTTGTGGGATTCATGCGTGGGTCAATTGCTTACACAGTGCCCAAGTTCTGACATGTAATCTGGGTGTAACTTTGATATGTGGTCCACTTGCTGATCTGATTCACCACATGTCCCTGGTGGTATTTGGCACACCCCCATGCTGCGGGTGGGAAGAATGTTTGGGCCTCAGGAGTATGTATATCAAGTGTGCCACACATGCTTAGACACCTGCCTACTGTCCAGGACTCATCCCTCTTACAGGTGGAGCTGGACAGTCATGCCTACTCCAGGGCATACAATAGACTCTGTACTCCCACTCCCGTGGATCATCTGACATGTTGTGGTCAGTGACATGTTCCCTCAGGTGTCTGCCTCTGTGTCATTGTGCTTTGGTTTCGTTGTCAGGACTACTGGTATGTTTGTCGGTTAGGGCTCAGCATGCCATCTGAGATGTGACCATGAGAGACGATACTTCTGTGACTTATAGATGTTTGATCACTTGACTGTGCAGTGTGCACACAGGTGTATGCGACTGTGACTTTCAGGCAGCTGTTATTCATTCACAGCACACTGTGAGGTGCTCAGGTTCTGAGAGTTGTGTTTCATGTCCCCCATATGTCCAATTGGCATGACGTGGACAAATACTAGTTCAGATGATGTGGTGTGTGGGGGATGGACATGTGCACTTGTCAGTTACATAACTTGCATTCCCCATGTCCTAGGATTGTGACACAGTGCAGACTGTTGTTGGCTGGCTGCCATGGCCATGTGAATGGAGACAGTGATGTATGACTTTGCACGCATGCCTGTGTCATGGCATTAAACTTCCTAAGAGTGATCCTGCAGGGGAGTGACATGTGCAACATGCACCCCATTGTGGCATGGACTATCCGGACATGGGTGCATCATGGTGTCTGGTGCTGGTATGCATCACATGCATTTCTATTTAGACTCTGGCCATCCCTTTCTCCGGACACCTGCACTGACTCAGTGGCAAGAGATGTGATGTGTGCATGTTCACATACTTCACTGTGTTCCCTGCAATGTCCAACAACTGTGTAGGTGGTGCATGTGTCCACACTGGGGTCTTACCATCAAACAGGCACCAGACAGATGGGTGCAAGGGCAGGAGGGGTGTGAGTCCCATGGTTGACCATCAGACTGACAATTGGCTTCTCCAAATCTGTGTGAGGAGTTTTGGCAATGTTCAACTAAGGATGCCAGGGCTGGCTCTGTAAGTGCTGTACTTACTGTGGTGTGTGCGGTCAGTGCAGGTGACTGATGTTTGTCTGTTTCCCTAATTGTTTGCAGATACATCCACGGCCACAGGAGGGGACAGCTCCACGGACCAGGAGGTGCTGCAGAGCCAGACTGGGTCAGCATCCGACGAGTGGTCAGAGGGACCCAGAGGCACGGAGGGCGAGGGGAGCCACACCGAGGAGTCCTCAGCACCATCCACCTCAGCTGAGGACCACAGCAGCTCGGAGGATAACTCCCTTGTGGAGGCGGGTGTCAGCAGCCACCACACCCCAGCTATTCTGTCTGGCCCCGCCACCACCACCACCAGCACCGCCCTCCCATTGGCTCCAATTCCAGATGTCCGTGGAGGCTCCCGTGTTCGGGAGCGTGTCTCCTTCGTGCCAGGCACCGCACCCCCTGCGTCCCCTGATGCCCTGAGTGAGGAGTCTGTGTACCTACTTCGGCAGCTCCATGTAGGGCAGACAGCAATGCTGAGTGTCCTCCATGCACACACCACTCTGTTGACACAGCTGGTGTCGTTCATGGAGGGCATCTCGACGGGTATGTCTGCCCTACAGAGGAGCAATAAGTCCATGGACTCCTCCCTGACAGCAGCAGTGTCCCTCCTCCAACAGTCCCTCCCCCCTCCTACCTCTGCCCCATCCACACTTCCTGGCACCCTACCTGTCCAAAGCACATGCACACCTGCACAATCACCCAAACACACAGACACGAGCAGCACAGACACACCCAAAAGAAAGGCAAGACGTGCACACAAGCATCCTCAGGGGACAGATACCACACACACAGGGGATGGGGAACAGACACACACACAGGCATCCACAGTCACTCCGCAGTCCTCCAAATCCTCTCCCTCCAAGACCCCTTCCCTTGCCTCACCTGCAACCCCACCTACACAGCAGGTCTTCCTCTGTGACCTCGGCCTCTTCCCCTCCGATCCTGTAGATCCGGCATACCGGGGGAAGAGGAAGTCCACCCACAAAGAGGGGAGTGCCACTCGCCCCCGGACACCCTCCCCCAGGTGCAGGCAGACTGAGGACCCCATTCGGAAGTCCCCCCGGACCAGGAAGGGCAAGACCCCACCACCACGCAGCTCCACCACCCAGTCTCTCTCCTCCATCCCCCAGGCAACCACTCCACAGGTTCCACCGCCACACCCTGCCCCAGGTTCCCCCACACACCGATACCGCATCCCCAAACTGCTTAGGCCCTCCCCCCTGCCACTTGCTCTTCCACCCCCAACCTAGACGCTCAGCCTGTTTGTGCCACTGGTGTGGAGACCGGGTCCCCCCTCTGTCCTGCCCACCTCATCTGCCCCCCTTCCACTCCCTTGGAGGCATGCACTGCAGTGGAGTCCACAACCACCCCGTCTGACTCGGGCACTGCAGTGGGGACCCAGTCCACTCCATCAGACCAGCCCACTGCAGTGGTTGCAGCACCAACACCATCTGACTTGTGCCCTACAGTGGTGCCGGCCCCCCTGAGTCAGACACCTCCACTGCAGTTGCCTGTGACACTCCTGCACCCACCTCCCCTTCACTGCCTCACTCTGGCATCCCCTGATCCTGTCCCTGCGGTGCCTGGCCTGCCCCTTGTATGCCCCTCCAAGGGGGATGTCCCCTGTCCCTACCAGTGCAGGCAAGCAATGGGTGACAAGTTGTCACATATCACCCTGTTGGGACTGTGTATTTGGACTGGCCATTGGCCTTAGTTTAATTTGGACTTCTGATTTTTGATTGACATTTGCTGAATAAAGCCTCTTTTGTTTACTTGTGGTTTTTCTTTTGATGTACATGATGTAGATGAGTATCATCATGCATTTGCAGTTGTAATAGTGTTCAGATCAGGAAAATGAAGTGTTGCTGTGATGGACTCCATGTGGTCCATGGGATATGTGTCCTGTTGTAGTCTGGATCTATGGCATCCTCTGCTGCAGTCTGAGGGTGTGATGTTCAGCATATGACACAGGGATGTACGTTTTGCATTTGTAAATTAACATCTTTGTCTTACAGTGATGCACATCTGGTGGGCTTACCACTGTTCAATGTTTCTATTTCCCTGACTGTGTGCCCATCTCCACTGGACATGCAGTTTAGCACACCAATGTTGAAGGACTCATCAGTGTATACAGTGCACCTTGCTTGACACGTGTTTTGGGTGTACGCAGATGACTGACGTGACACTCCCGTACCCAGGCTGATGTGAGCAGAGCCTTCAGTGTGTTGTAGTTGTTGACTCACTGACCGAGTGTTCTGCCGACATGTTTGAGTCGTGCACAGACAAGGTTTGGCACAGCGGACCTTCCACAGCAGTGGAGTGCCCTCATGGCAGTGTGTAATCCCGTGACATTGCCTGGGCCCGTGTTTTGTGTTGTGTAAGCATGTCTGTGCGTGTACCCTTCCCTTTTCCTACACAGGCTGTGTCCCTACGGATGTTCCTGTTTCTGATGCTTGCTGAGTTGTTCTGTGTTCATCCAGCATCTTGGACCTGGTTACTCCGGGATGTGGGTGCATGGCAAACTAAGGTTCATCAGGTTGTCATCCCAGGTTGTCTTTGTTGTCAGGGCTGGGGATGTGGGCAAACGCAGATGGGACACATTCAGGATTCCCCTTGGCACTTGTTGGTTACACATGTCATGTAATTTACAGTCTGTGGTAGCTTTCAGTGATTGTGACACGTTGTGTGTGTGACTGCTGCCACTCCTCAGGGTCAGAGCTGCAATGTTGGAAGTTGTGTACGTGTGTTCTTTGTGTGTCACCTTGTCTTCTTAATTGGTGTGTGACTATGGCCGGGATCCCATTGATTGTGGTGGATTTCACGTCATGCCCATGTACCGCGTAGTGTGCAGTGTGTCAGACATTCACGAGTCTTGTTGACTGGCCATGTGTGACGGGTTTCTGCACCTTAGTTCCCACCACCACCCCTGGTATGTCATGGGTGCATGTGCAATGTCACCAGTCCATGTGAGCTTCACTGTTGCACATTGCAGGTCTGTGGTGTTGAGTGTGTGCAAATGTGAGTTGTTGCACGGCTAGACCCCTACCTCCATATTGGCCATGGCTGGCAGGCCGTGCTGATTGATTTTTGCTTGTGTAGGTGTGATGGTAGTTTGTTGCTCAGGACACATGGCTGTGGTTCACAGTGTGAATGACATCTACCTTTGTCATCACAGTGGGATTATCATGCAGGCTAGTGTCACCACAATGTGGGGTCCCTGGGGGTAGTGCTGTGGTGGGTCTGTCTCTTGCTGTGTTAGTTGCTGTTCCTACAAGCTTGTGTGACATGTGTAATTTGGGCTCCCTCTCATCTAACAATGCCTCTTTGCCCACATAGGGGAATCCGATCCATGAGTAACTTTTGTATGGCACTGTATACACATCTGTGTAATTGGAATTCAGGCCTCCTCATGTGTTGTGTGGTTGCCTGGGGACACTGGCACACACCCCCATCACCTGTTGTGTTTGATATGCAGTGTGAGTCTGCCTGTTTGTGTTTGTGCATTTGCACCACTGCATTGGCATATCTTGAGTGTGCCATTGGCTGTATGTTGTTTGGTGGCTTTCCCCTGCTGTCCCTGGGACTCCTAGGTCATCAGTCAGCACAATAATCATGGTTTGTATGTCCCATTGCTGCCATGGTATGGTATTTGTTCACCTGACATCTACAGTCTCCACAGGATATCTACATTTGTGGGTCCATTGGTGCAGATATGTGGGTCTGCATTATGATGGTCACTTCTGTCATTGTGTTATTTGTGAATGTTGACAATGTGAGCCCCCATGGGTGATGTTTGTATGCACATGGCCAAAACGATGTTTTATTGCCACAGCACTGTTTGCCTCACCCAATCTATGTTGCTATGGGACACAAGCACTACTATGCCACTGATGTGTTTGTTGTTGTGTGACCAGTAATCATCCATGCAGTTTGGCTTTGGCAGTTTTTACCCTGACTACACTTCCCTTTTGGTCACTGTGGTGATGGGGCTTTGGGCCCCATTGCCACACTGTTCAAAATGTGCATCAGCTATGGACCCCACACTCACCTTTTAGTCACTGTGGTGATGGGGCTTTGGGCCCCATTGCCACACTGTTCAAAATGTGCATCAGCTATGGACCCCACACCTACCTTGTGGTCACTGTGGTGATGGGGCTTTGGGCCCCATTGCCACACTGTTCAAAATGTGCATCAGCTATGGACCCCACAACTACCTTTTGGTCACTGTGGTGATGGGGCTTTGAGCCCCATTGCCACACTGTTCAAAAGGTGCATCAGCTATGGACCCCACACTTCCCTTGTGGTCACTGTGGTGATGGGGCTTTGGGCCCCATTGCCACACTGTTCAAAATGTGCATCAGCTATGGACCCCACACCTACCTTTTGGTCACTGTGGTGATGGGGCTTTGGGCCCCATTGCCACACTGTTCAAAAGGTGCATCAGCTATGGACCCCACACTTCCCTTTTGGTCACTGTGGTGATGGGGCTTTGGGCCCCATTGCCACACTGTTCAAAATGTGCATCAGCTATGGACCCCACACTCACCTTTTGGTCACTGTGGTGATGGGGCTTTGGGCCCCATTGCCACACTGTTCAAAATGTGCATCAGCTATGGACCCCACACCTACCTTGTGGTCACTGTGGTGATGGGGCTTTGGGCCCCATTGCCACACTGTTCAAAATGTGCATCAGCTATGGACCCCACACTTACCTTTTGGTCGCTGTGGTGATGGGGTGTTCAGCCCCATTGCCACAGTGGCCATGGTCGGCTTGCATTGTGGAGGCCACACACATTTATGTGTGACACATGTGCTAGGGGGTCACATTGTATGTTCAATGTCATGTTCAGTGTTGTAGGCTTTTGACACAGACTACACACGCTTGTCATGGTGTTGGGGGGATGTAATTTTCAGACATTCCTTATGTGGGAGTATGCTGGTTGTGTCATGCATTACCCATCCTTTGAGTAGGGGTAGAGGTAGTGGCAGGCATCCATCCCCCTAAGGGTGGGGATGGTAGTAGTGACAGGCATCCAGGCCCCCATGAGTAGGGGTGGTGGTAGTGGCAGGCATCCAGCCCCCCCTGAGTAAGGGTGGTGGTAGTGGCAGGCATCGAGCCCCCTAAAGGTGGGGATGGTAGTAATGACAGGCATCCAGCCCCCCCTGAGTAGGGGTGGTGGTAGTGGCAGGCATCCAGGCCCCCCTGAGTGGGGTGGTGGTAGTGGCAGGCATCCAGCCCCCCCTGAGTAGGGGTGGTGGTAGTGACAGGCATCCAGGCCCCCCTGAGTAGGGGTGGTGGTAGTGGTAGGCATCCAGGCCCCCTGAGTAGGGGTGGTGGTAGTGGTAGGCATCCATCCCCTAAGGGTGGGGATGGTAGTAGTGACAGGCATCCAGGCCCCCCTGAGTGGGGTGGTGGTAGTGGCAGGCATCCAGCCCCCCCTGAGTAGGGGTGGTGGTAGTGGCAGGCATCCAGCCCCCCCTGAGTAGGGGTGGTGGTAGTGGCAGGCATCCAGCCCCCTAAGGGTGGGGATGGTAGTAGTGACAGGCATCCAGCCCCCATGAGTAGGGGTGGTGGTAGTGGCAGGCATCCAGCCCCCCCTGAGTAGGGGTGGTGGTAGTGGCAGGCATCCAGCCCCCTAAGGGTGGGGATGGTAGTAGTGACAGGCATCCAGGCCCCCTGAGTGGGGTGGTGGTAGTGGCAGGCATCCAGCCCCCCTGAGTAGGGGTGGTGGTAGTGGCAGGCATCCAGCCCCTAAGGGTGGGGATGGTAGTAGTGACAGGCATCCAGGCCCCCTGAGTAGGGGTGGTGGTGGTAGTGGTAGGCATCCATCCCCCTAAGGGTGGGGATGGTAGTAGTGACAGGCATCCAGGCCCCCATGAGTAGGGGTGGTGGTAGTGGCAGGCATCCAGCCCCCCCTGAGTAGGGGTGGTGGTAGTGGCAGGCATCCAGCCCCCTAAGGGTGGGGATGGTAGTAGTTACAGGCATCCAGGCCCCCCTGAGTAGGAGTGGTGGCAGTGGTAGGCATCCATCCCCCTAAGGGTGGGGATGGTAGTAGTGACAGGCATCCAGGCCCCCATGAGTAGGGGTAGTGGTAGTGGCAGGCATACAGCCCCCCCTGAGTAGTGGTGGTGGTAGTGGCAGGCATCCAGCCCCCTAAGGGTGGGGATGGTTGTAGTGACAGGCATCCAGGCCCCCCTGAGTGGGGTGGTGGTAGTGGCAGGTATCCAGCCCCCCCCTGAGTAGGGGTGGTGGTAGTGGCAGGCATCCAGCCCCCCCTGAGTAGGGGTGGTGGTAGTGACAGGCATCCAGGGCCCCCTGAGTAGGGGTGGTGGTAGTGGTAGGCATCCATCCCCCTAATGGTGGGGATGGTAGTAGTGACAGGCATCCAGGCCCCCATGAGTAGGGGTGGTGGTAGTGGCAGGCATCCAGGCCCCCTGAGTAGGGGTGGTGGTAGTGACAGGCATCCAGGCCCCCTGAGTAGGGGTGGTGGTAGTGGTAGGCATCCAGGCCCCCTGAGTAGGGGTGGTGGTAGTGGTAGGCATCCATCCCCCTAAGGGTGGGGATGGTAGTAGTGACAGGCATCCAGGCCCCCATGAGTAGGGGTGGTGGTAGTGGCAGGCATCCAGCCCCCCCCTGAGTAGGGGTGGTGGTAGTGGCAGGCATCCAGCCCCCCCTGAGTAGGGGTGGTGGTAGTGGCAGGCATCCAGCCCCCTAAGGGTGGGGATGGTAGTAGTGACAGGCATCAAGCCCCTCCTGAGTAGGGGTGGTGGTAGTGGCAGGCATCCAGCCCCCCGAGTGGGGTGGTGGTAGTGATGGGCATCCAGCCCCCTATGAGTGGGGATGGTAGTAGTGATGAGCATCCAGCCCCCTATGAGTAGGGGTACTGGTAGTGATGGGCATCCAGCCCCCTATGAGTAGGGGGTACTGTTAGTGATGGGCATCCAGCCCCCTATGAGTAGGGGGTACTGGTAGTGGTAGGCATCCATCCCCCTAAGGGTGGGGATGGTAGTAGTGACAGGCATCCAGCCCCCCCTGAGTGGGGTGGTGGTAGTGGCAGGCATCCAGCCCCCCCTGAGTAGGGGTGGTGGTAGTGGCAGGCATCCAGCCCCCTAAGGGTGGGGATGGTAGTAGTGACAGGCATCCAGCCCCCCCTGAGTAGGGGTGGTGGTGACAGGCATCCAGGCCCCCCTGAGTAGGGGTGGTGGTAGTGGTAGGCATCCAGCCCACCCTGAGTAGGGGTGGTGGTAGGGTGGTGTTGGTGGTAGGCATCCATCCCCCTATGGGTGTGTATGGCATTGGTGATGGCCATCCCACCCCTATGGTTCTGCTGTTGCTAGTGTACGTCATTTGTGCATCCCTATGTGTGTGTGACATATTTCGGGTACGTGTCGTTTGTTTGTCTTGTTGGTGTTTGACTTACCGTCTGCGCCGTACGCGTCCGTGCCGGTCCCGGTAATAGATGTAGAGTATAGGTAGGACCTGTGCAATGGGATTCATGCTTGGATCGTCTCGTTCGGGTTTCTCGTGTCTTCGACTCGTACTCGTAGCAGGCTTGTTCGTCTCGTAGCCGTGGATCGTCTTGTGGCGCGAAACGGAGCTTATGTACGGCTCCCCCGGATGCTCAAACGTCCCGGACGTAGCGACGGGTTCGGCACGTACGGAGTGCGCATCGTACTCGTCCGGCCGGAAGGTGCTGTGTATTTGCTTCCGTACGACTCAATTCGGCGTTTACGGATCCGGCTCGGGCGGTAAACAAGAGCTGGATTGGGTAAGTACGGCTCGCTCAGAATCTGGGTTGTTATACGCATCGTACTTGTTCGTCCGGACGAGTGTTCGAATCGGTCGGGAAACACGCACTCGGCTGTTTTTTTTTACGGACGAATACTGTTAGGTGCGCTTCCGGCCGAGATCGGAATCGACCCCAGAGTCTTAGATTAGTGGAGACACACAACCTATTGACATTTCTACATGAACCTCCTCAGAAACATGCAATACATGTTGCATACAAGTATTTTTGCCAGGATAGAACTGACCCATGACAACAGTTAGCCTTAAAATGGAGTACTATACTGAAGACTGAAACTGCTCCTATAATGATAGATGAAGCATTCACAACATTAAAAGACGCCGTGTTGTCTACCAATCTAAGGCTACAACAATTTGAGACAGTATGTATGTTATATTATACTCCTGAAAAGATTGCCAGCTGGGGGCAACAAAGAACTCAATATTCGAGCAATAAGTTGAATTACCCTAAATGTGGTGTATATGATGCAAATATTGTACATATGTTTGTTACATGTCCGCAGCTAATGGCATTCTGGCAGGGAATTATACAGGTGTGTAAAAACTGCCTTGGATTAGATCTGGTTTTTACTACACAGGAGATCATGCTGGGCTATAAGGGAGAACCTAGCTATGCATGCAGTGCACTACTTTCTATAATTCTGGTTGCTGCTAGACTAGCTATCTCTAGGGCCTGGATTTCTCCCAGGCCTTGCAATGTTGCGGCGTGGTGGGCTATTGTTGTGGAGGTTTTTGAGAGGGAAAAGGCCTTAGCTAAATTTAGAGGCTTAAGCTCAACGCAGAGATTTAATGCAGTTTGGCATAAAATGATGAAAGATTGATCGTATATATTGAGATACCCCAC
The DNA here is from genome assembly GCA_963921515.1 of Calotriton arnoldi. Taxonomy (NCBI): domain Eukaryota; kingdom Metazoa; phylum Chordata; class Amphibia; order Caudata; family Salamandridae; genus Calotriton; species Calotriton arnoldi. The sequence continues at coordinate 327,592 of CAWUFW010008734.1, forward strand.
TCTAACTTTTCGAACTTTTATGTTTGAATGAACTTTATGTATTTGTTTTTACCTCTTCTGCGATATGATTTTCAAACTTCATATAATTTTCAAACTTCTTTTGTTGTATCTGCACTAAAATTAGTACAAGCTGATGTATATGTATTTGTTTTGCCTCCCTTGCTTGAACTTCAAATAATTTTTTTTTTTTAAAAAGCAAACTCGGCGCCCCGTAAAGTCATCACCCGGTGGCACAGATCGCACTGCCCTAGAGCCGGCCCTGCAGGCACAATCCTGACTATGGTGGGTAAGCAATTTCTTCACATCGCATCAACACTCCAACAAAGGATTGCGTGTGCCAAGATCACCGAAGGCATGGTATAACATGGCATTCCACATAGTGTGTCTTTGCTCACTTACATCTTCCACTCACATGTGGCAGGTGTGAAATTAGTCTACGTGTTGGCTTGCATTGATTATATGTCTCTTTGTTGCATTTTATACTTGCAGGTTGTGACAACCTATCAATTCGTACTCCAAATTAATGAACCATTGTTTGTACTTTTATTAAATCTTCTCATCAAATATGTTTTTGGCACAAAATCCCTTTAGCAGAGTAACTAAATATAGGTCCTGAGGAATGCCCCTACAGCTAATAAAGGGTAACAGAAGGGCAGAAACGTCTTGAGCACACTTTCACGCTAGGGTTGAAGTTCTTCCTTACTTTTTAGGTCGAGCCTGGGCAGAGTATGCGCTGCTGCGAGGCATGCAGTATTGGAGTATGGCTTTGAAGCCCCACCCACTCTCCGCCCCTATTTTTAATTGGCTTGTGTCATTGTCCTTCGTAAGGACTTGTTAGTCCCTCCTTGGTACCGCCTTGACTGCATTTGTTACCTCCCATAACGACTAGACCTTTTACTTGTCTTGTTACACGGTCTGCTTTATCTTGGCTGTGAGCACTATTTTGTTTAATGATTTGCCCCTATTCCTCCCACTAGGTCACAGCACGCCGCTCGCTTTTATTTTATTTACTAATGGCAGTCCGCTTTAACTATAGCGGAGCTTTTTTTAATTAATTTAGTTTAGTAGAGCGGTCTGCTGTTAGTATAGCTGCAACGCGTACTTATTTTTTGTTTTTTATTGTTTGTTTGTTTACTAGCGTCCATGCATAGCTTTCACATTCATGGAGGCCGTGCACCTTTCTTTAGACAAGCCGCGGCTAAAGAGAGGTGCCCGGCCGCTATTAAAGTGAAAGCACGGCATGGGCACTTTTATAAAAAAAAATCTGTTTGGCAACTTGACAAACAGATGCTTTTTTTTGTCAAAGCGCCCCATGCCACGGTTTCACTTTAATGTCGGCCACGCCCCTTTCTTTGTATGCCGCTTGTCTAAAGAAAGGGGCGCGGCCTCCATGAATGTGAAAGTTCTGCATGGGCGCTAGTACACAAACAAATATTTGCAATGCAATAGGTCTCGCATTTGCGAGAGTTTAAGCTATTGCAGTGCCAATAGCACAAACTCTCATAAATGCGAGACCTATTACATTGAAAATGCTTGTTCTCTTTAATATTAGCCCTTGGAGACACAATAAAGTAGCTGATCTCCACCAAGAGGAAGTTTTGACTCCTATCCCCTCTCCTTCGTTTTGCACTCTTTGTGACACATGACACACCATTGGTGTGACGTGGGGAGGAATTCTAGGCGGAAGCATGCCACCTTAGGGTGAGGGAGGTTTTTTGTCAAAAACAGACACCTGTTTCCTCAAGCAATCGAGAAATGTCCTGATCCTCCAGGCCGGCAGCATCTTGCATTACTGGGTGGGAGACCCGAGTACTTGTTGTGTGCTTTATTCAGGAACTAAAGAATATGTGCTTAATATCCACATTTTGCTGTGGTTTAACTGGTGCCCCATGTGAACCTTTTGTTATAGTTGTACTTCCACTGTGCAGTTATGACAATAACTAGCTATCCACACTACAAGTTATTCTTCTTTCCAATATTGTTTTCATCCACGCTCAGATGTATCAATGATGCCATCTTACAGGTCTCTTTAAGTTATTCGTGGAGAATTAGCTCAGTGTATTTTACCCTGCAACTGTATTACTGGTGCACAATTGTCCAATTATTAGATAAAATAAATACACCATGGAGAGCTTGGACCTGCTAACAGTTTCGAAAATTGGCTACTAACAGCCTGTTTCCCAAAATGTGCAAATCAATTTCAAATCATTCACTGATATGTTGAAGTTTTTCAAATGTTGATCAAGATGGCACATTGTTTTAGCTGGATGTATTTGGTTGAAAATATTCTTGCAGTTGATTCATGATAATTTTGTACCATATAGAAAACCTCATTCTTTCGACTCAGGATCACCTCATTTACTTTTATATCTAGGCACCTACCCATACACTTGCTCAGGAGGTCTGCCGCATTGGGTCCTTCCATCTGGAGTTGGACTTGGACACCATAGTAGTAATACCTAAGATGCAGCCTCCCTACATATCGTGCGCAGATTACTGTCCAATATCACTCCTCAATTCTGAGGTAAAAAATGTGCAGCGATATTGGCTAATTGGGTCAAACAAGTCCTGACTGGGTTGGTGCAACCAGACCAATGCAGCTTCATGCCATCCTAGACACGAGACACTGTATCCATCGGCTGCACGTAGCCCTGGCCCACTGTTATCGATTGCCTTCAGATCTAGCCTTGCTCCTTATTGACTTTGAGAAGGCTTTCGACATGGTGGACTGGGACTACCTTCAATTGGTGCTGACGTGCGCTGGCCTCGGGCCGAGATTCCAGAGCATCCTCTATTCAAACCCTATTGACCGGGCCTATTGACCGGGACTGGGTTAATGGCGTCCTCTCTGAAACCTTTGCCATCGAACGGGGTACCAGACAGGGCTGCCCAATGTCTCCTCTCCTCTTCGCCCTAGCAAAAAAGCCTGTTGCCCAATTTATCCGCACAGACCCCCAGTATACTGGCTAGGTCTGAAGTGAGGGGCACGAAAATTGTATTGCACTACATGCCGAAAGACGTACTGCTATACCCTGCACACCCTGCCATGAGTGGGCCCCACTGTCTCCAATTGCTTGAACAATTTGAAGGAGCTTCTGGCCTTCGGATGAACCCCTCTAAATCGGTGCTGGTCTCTCTGGGGTTGTCTAGAGATTGCTTTGACTGGCAGACGAATATTTGTCTCTGGCTTTGTATTAAAAATGTGGGCATATGGGTTGCTTTGCATCCAGAGCTCGCCTGGGCCCTTAACCTCCAACCCCTGGTTCAAAAAGCCAAGTCAGACCTCATTAAATGGCGTGCCCTCCCCCTCAATGTCTTGGCGTGCATTGCCCTCTATAAGATGATAATGCTCCCACGATATCTTTCTGTTTTTCAGAACCTACCACTTCACTTGCCCTTGACGTGGTTCTCTGCACTAGACGGTGCTGCAAAACATTTCTGTGGCGGGGTACACGGCCATGCTTGGCCTTTGTACAATGTCAACGGGGCCCCTACGATGGAGGCCTGGGGATGACCAATCTACATCTCTATTATCTGTCCTCTCATCTCCTTGTCCTCAATGACTGGTTTAACAGGTGATAGTCTGATTCCACCTATCGCTTGAAACTCTCATTGTTGGGTTTTCCCCATCTACAGGCCTATGGGTACCGGGTCTCTCTCTCTCTATGCCCCTGGTGACTGGAGTGGTGTTTATTGCTCAGAGAACTGCCCTTCGACATGTACAGTGGGAGGCTAAACTTACTCAGAAGACACCGCTTTGGCACGGCACCTGGTTAAAAGAGGTGGCCGCACTTAGCAGTTTCCGCTCCTGGGATCTTATTTGTATTACGTGATTTGGAGTTGTATGGTCGGGGATGCACATGCGTTCCTTCCAGGATGTTAGACAGACATATAGCCTTACACATACCCAATTTTATAAATACCTCCAACACAGGCACGCTCTCCACTCTCATTCCCTGCCCACCGACTCTCTCCCGGAGTTCAATCCTCTGAAAACCAAGTTGCTTATGGGAAACCTGGGCCATGGAGGACTTTCTAAGATCTACTGCACGCTCACTATCAACTCCCATGGTTCACTGAACCATCTAAGAACCCGTTGGTAGAGTTGGGTGGGGCCCCATGGAGGATGAGGACTGGCAGGATACCATGATGGCTCCTTGTGAACTTACCACCTCCTCCAGATTAAGGCTCGTCCAGATCAATTATCTTTACTTTGTGTACCTTTCCTCAATTTGCCAGTACTGTGCAGGCTTATGTCCCACCTCTGTATATCATCAATGCAGAGTTGATCCAGCAGATCTTTACCATATGGTATGGACCTGTGCAATGGTGCTTCAGTACCGGACCAAGGTGACCCGAGAGTTGTCGGAGGTGCTGGGATGGGAGGTTTCCCTTTCCCCCCTATTGGTTCTCCTTGGGGTACTTGAGGGCTCTAGGGGTATGAGGGCTGAGAGGGCATTCCTGGGCATGGCCCTCCTGGTGGCAAAGTGAAACATCACTGCGCGATGGATGTCCCCTGGGTCTCCTACCCTGTCAGGGTGGAGACAGGGTGTGGATTGGTGTGCCTAGCAGGAGCGTGTGGTTTTCGAGGCCCGAGGTTGTCCCCAAAATCATAAACAGGTGTGGGGGAAATGGTTGGGTCAACTTACTTAATTAACTATGGATTTGTAGTTGTGGAGATTCTTCACGTTTGCTGTAATGTACCTACTGGGTGTCTCTGCCTTGTATAGACTGTATACCCCATCTTGTAATGTGTCACATGTGTGCCATGCACTCATCCCCACCAGCTCAGCTGGTCTAAAATTCAACAAAGATGTTTATAAAAAGAATATATATATATTTATGCATTTGATTACTATTTTCCTTCCATCCATGTACTCTCTTTTCCATCCAAGCGTTTACCCATTCCCCCATTAACCAAGTAATGCAAGCAACCACAACAAGGCAATCAATGAAGAAACACTTTCACTCACAAAATAGCCAGAAAGATTAGCATTGCCAATGGTTGTTTATAAGGGTATACACTTTCTCCATGAATGTTCTCTATAAAACGGAACCTTGTAATGTCTGGTGGCACCAACCTAGGACTTACGATTGTGTGAAAATTAGCCTGTCAGATACCTGGCTTCACAGGATGCAGAATGCCAATAAGTGGGCTTTGAAAAAAGAGATCACATTAGCCTTGCTGAACGATCTCATCACTGCTCCAGCTCACTAAGGATATTTTTCAAATGAGTGTATCATCTACAGATGTCCCCAAGATCTAGCACCTGATTATTTAGTTATAGCAATCTACCCTTGCAGTGTGGTTTCTCAGAGGAACGTTTGTTGGTGCTTAGCACAAATGAGTGCATCAGTGTGAGTTCCATGAATGGCTTTAGTCTACTTCAAATGCATGCTAAGATTCTCCTGCCGTCACCTTCTATTGCAGGCGTATGCTGCAGCACCATGCAGTAACAGGAGCATGGTGTAGCCTTGCTGCATTATAGGAATCTGCCAGAGCTCTGCACAGACATAAGAGTCATCTGGAGCCCTGTGCTGTTATAGGAGTCTGCCAAAGCCACTTGCTACTAAAAAATAATAATTTCTATTATTGAAATCTATTTGTTACATGATCCTGATAAAGCTGTATACAACCATATGATTTTGCTGAAGTCCCATACTTTTACAGATGTCTACAGGAGTGTAGCACAGGTCCCTGCAACCCCTGTTGAGGGGCCCCATTCCACCCAAGTTCAAGATCAATGAATATTTGTAGGGTATGGGAGACTCAAGGGCCCCTCTTCGCATTCTGTGCGGGGGAGGGGGTGCATCATTTTATCTTATGCCACAGGTGTCAATTCAAGTCCCATGCTGCTACAGGAACCTACTGGGGACCCTCTGCTATTACATAAGTCTGCTATGGTCTATGGTGTTAGAGAGGTCTACTAGGGCTCTTTACCAGTAGATATATCTGCTGGCACTCTATGCTGTTACAGAAGTCTGCTACAGCGGTAGAAGGTGATGGAGTTGCTCTTATGGGATCACTGACATAATATCAACAGACACTATATCGACCTACCAAAATCGAGACAAAAATGTTGATTACACTAATATCGACAGACTATACTTACTTAAAAAAATACCAAAATATCGAGACCAAAATATTGTCATACAATTACATAGATATCAGTATGATCGAACACAAAAATATAGTTATAGGAAATATCGAACATGTTTAAAAAATATACAAGGCGTCAATAATATCAATGACCACAATATAGACACTAATAATATCGTTAGAAAAATGATATCGACATGTTTAAAACATTTATAAACATACAAAACATACCCCAAATAATATATAATTATTAATAAACATACACAACATACAAAAGAAATAAATTAAAACATGTTTTAGAGACATTTAAAAATATTACCATTTAATATATTAAATACACACAATTATTTACTATTTAAAATATTATACCAAATTAAAAAGCACATAATATTAAAAATAATATAATTCACATATAATATAATAAACCGCTTTAAAATAAAAAAATGCAATAACTGAAACTTAATTAGCGTTTTCCATATATGGAAACCAACCACCAAATCAATTAAAACAATAAATATCGACCAATGAAATGCCCACACTATTAAAATAAACCAATGAAATTAAAATAACAATTAATTAAACACTATATAAACACATGAAAATTAAGCATTATTTTACACTTCAAACAAAAAGAAAGAAAAAGGAGAAACTCTGCCGGATTGCTACCAGAACACTGGACTACATTATAAAAAACTCTATTTCCTGATCCACAAAGTAAGTAAAATAATATTTAGAAACTGCTACTGCTAATCTTCTAAAAGCACTATTTTTAGATACAAAATAATTAATATATGTTTTTTTAATTTATATCTCCTCTACAGATAATTCGAAAAAGATTCCAACACCTACAGAACACTGTGAAAAATCGAATTGCAAAGAAAGTAAGGGGCCGATTCCGATCTCGGTCGGAGGCGCACCCAATACCATTCGGTCGGGAAAAAAGCCATGCGAATGCCTGTTTCCCGACCGATCCGTACAGCACACCGAACGAGTAAGTACGATGCGCACAACAGCACAGAATCCGGCCGAGTCGTACTCACCCAATCCAGGTCCTGTTCTCCGACCGAGGCGAATCCGGAAACGCAGAATCGAGTCGCACGGAAGGGAAAATGCAGCCCCGTCCGGCCGAACAAGTACGATGCGCTTTCCGTACGCGCCGAACCCGTCGCTACGCACGGCACGTCAAAGCATCCGGGAGAGGCGCACATAAGCTCCGATTCGCGCCACATCACGATCCACGGCTACGAGGCGAACACGCCAGCGACGAGGACGACGCGAAGCGACGAGAAAGACGAACGACACGAACCAACCATGAATCCCTTCGTCCCGATCATACCAATATTCTACATTTACTACCGGAACAGGCACGGACGCGTACGGCGCAGAAGGTAAGTCAGACACCAACCACAAAACACATACAACACGTACACGACACATCACACACACACAGAGGGATACAGAATTTACTTACACCAGCAACAGCAGCACCATAGTGGCGGGATGCCCATCACCAATGCTACATATGCACACAGGGGCCTGAATGCGCACCACCACCCCTACCCAGGGGGGGCCGGATGCCAACCACCACTACCACCCTTAGCCATGGGGGTGCCAGATGCCTACCACTACTACCACCCTTACCCAGGTGGGTGCCAGATGCCTACCACTACTACCACCCTTACCCAGGGGGGGCTGGATGCCTACCACTACTACCACCCTTAGCCAGGGGGGTGCCAGATGCCCACCACCACTACCACCCTTACCCAGGGGGGGCTGGATGCCTACCACTACTACCACCCTTACCCAGGGGGGCTGGATGCCTACCACAACTACCACCCTTACCCAGGGGGGGCTGGATGCCTACCACTACTACCACCCTTAGCCAGGGGGGTGCCAGATGCCCACCACCACTACCACCCTTACCCAGGGGGGGCTGGATGCCTACCACTACTACCACCATTAGCCATGGGGGTGCCAGATGCCTACCACTACTACCACCCTTAGCCATGGGGGTGCCAGATGCCTACCACTACTACCACCCTTACCCAGGGGGGTGCCAGATGCCTACCACTACTACCACCCTTACCCAGGGGGGCTGGATGCCTACCACTACTACCACCCTTAGCCAGGGGGGTGCCAGATGCCCACCACCACTACCACCCTTACCCAGGGGGGCTGGATGCCTACCACTACTACCACCCTTAGCCAGGGGGGTGCCAGATGCCCACCACCACTACCACCCTTACCCAGGGGGGGCTGGATGCCTACCACTACTACCACCCTTAGCCATGGGGGTGCCAGATGCCCACCACCACTACCACCCTTACCCAGGGGGTCTGGATGCCTACCACTACTACCACCCATAGCCAGGGGGTGCCAGATGCCTACCACTACTACCACCCTTACCCAGGGGGCTGGATGCCTACCACTACTACCACCCTTACCCAGGGGGCTGGATGCCTGTCACTACTACCACCTCTACCCATGGGGGCTGGATGCCTACCACCAACACCACCCCCACTCATAGGATGGACAATGCATGACACAACCAGCACACCACAACCTAGGGAATGCAAGAAAAGACATCCCCCAACACCATGACAAGCGTGCGTAGACTGTGTCAAATGCCTACAACACTGAACATGACTTTGAACATACAATGTGACCCCTATCACATGTGCCACACATATATGTGTGTGGCCCCCACAATGCAAGCAGGCCATGACCATTGTGGCAATGGGGTCCAAACCCCATCATCACAGTGACCAAAATGTAAGTGTGGGGTCCATAGCTGAAGCACATTTTGAACATTGTGGCAATGGGGTCCAAACCCCCATCATCCCAGTGACCAAAATGTAAGTGTGGGGGCCATAGCTGAAGCACATTTTGAACAGTGTGGCAATGGGGTCCAAACCCCCATCATCACAGTGACCAAAATGTAAGTGTGGGGTCCATAGCTGAAGCACATCTTGAACAGTGTGGCAATGGGGTCCAAACCCCCATCATCACAGTGACCAAAAGGTAAGTGTGGGGTCCATAGCTGAAGCACATTTTGAACAGTGTGGCAATGGGGTCCAAACCCCCATCATCACAGTGACCAAAAGGTAAGTGTGGGGTCCATAGCTGAAGCACATTTTGAACAGTGTGGCAATGGGGTCCAAACCCCCATCATCACAGTGACCAAAATGTAAGTGTGGGGTCCATAGCTGAAGCACATTTTGAACAGTGTGGCAATGGGGTCCAAACCCCCATCATCACAGTGACCAAAATGTAAGTGTGGGGTCCATAGCTGAAGCATATTTTGAACATTGTGGCAATGGGGTCCAAACCCCCATCATCACAGTGACCAAAATGTAAGTGTGGGGTCCATAGCTGAAGCACATTTTGAACATTGTGGCAATGGGGTCCAAACCCCCATCATCACAGTGACCAAAATGTAAGTGTGGGGTCCATAGCTGAAGCATATTTTGAACATTGTGGCAATGGGGTCCAAACCCCCATCATCACAGTGACCAAAATGTAAGTGTGGGGTCCATAGCTGAAGCACATTTTGAACATTGTGGCAATGGGGTCCAAACCCCCATCATCACAGTGACCAAAATGTAAGTGTTGACAAAGAAAAAGCTGCAACTGCCAAACTGCATGGATGATTCCTGGTCACAGAACATAAAACACATCAGTGGCAAAGTAGTGCATGTGTCCCATTGCAACATAAATTGGGGGAGGCAAATACTGCAGTGCAAATAAGACATACCTTTGGCCATGTGCAGACAAACAACACCCATGGGGGCTGACACTGTCAACATTCATCAATGACACAATGACAGAAGTGACCATCAGAATGCAGACCCACATATTTGCACCAATGGGCACACAAATGCAGATACCCTGTGGAGACTGTAGATGTGAGGTGAACAGATACCATACCATGGCAGCAATGGGACACACAAAACATTGATCATTGTGCTGACCGATGACCTAGGAGTCCCAGGGACAGCAGGGGAAACCCACCAAACTACATACAGCCAATGGCACACCCAAGATATGCCAATGCAGTGGTGCAGATGCACAAACACAAACAGGCAGACCCACACTGCACATCATACACAACAGGTGAGGGGGGTGCCAGTGTCCCCAGGCAACCACACAACACATGAGGAGACCTGAATACCAATCATACAGATGTGCATACAGTGCCACACAAAGGTAACTCATGGATCCAAATCCCCTATGTGGGCAAGCAGGCATTGTCAGATGAGAGGGAGCACAAATCACACATGTCACACAGGCACGTAGGAACAGCAACTGACACAGCAAGACACAGACACACCACAGCACTACCCCCAGGGCCCCCACAATGTGGTGACCCTGGGCTGCATTACAATCCCACTGTGATGACAAAGCTAAATGTCGTTCACACTGTGAACCACAGTCATGTGTCCTGAGCAACAAACTACCATCACACTTACACAAGCACAAATCAATCAGCACGGCCAGTAAGCCAAGGCCAACATGGAGGCAGGGGCCTAGCCGGCCAACAACTCTCATCTGCACACACTCAACACCACACGCCTCGACCTCCAACAATGTGCAGCAGTGAAGCACACATGCACTGGTGACATTGCACATGCACCCATGACTATTCCAGGGTGGTGGGTGGGAACCAAGGTGCAGAAACACATCACACCTGGCCACTCAACAAGACTCCTGAATGTCTGACACACTGCACACTATGCTGTACATAGACATGACAGCAATACCACACCAACCAATGGGATCCCAGCCACAGTCTCACACCAATGAAGAAGCCAAGGTCACCCACAAAGAACACACATAGACAACAACCAACATTGCAGCCCAGACCCTGAGGAGTGCCAGCAGTCACACACACAACGTGTCACAATCACTGAAAGATAACACAAACTGGAAATCACATGACAGGGGCAAACAACAAGTGCCAAGGGGAAACCTGACTGTGACCCATCTGCGTCTGCACACAAACTCAGCCCTGACAGCAAACACACCTATGGGTGACACCCTGGTGACCAGTAATGTGCCATGCACCCACAACACAGAGAACCCAGGGAGAAGACTTTGGGGGAACATAGGTCAACTCAGCAAGCATCACAAACAGGTACAACACTAGGGATCACAGCATGCACAGCTAAACGGAAGTGAACACACAGACATGCTCATACAACACACACCTTGGGCGCAGGCAATGTCACAGGAGTACACACTGCCATGAGGGGACTCCACTCCTGTGTGAGGAAAGCTGTGCCATATGTTGCCTCAGTAGGGCCCCATCATGTCAGCTGAGCACTTGGTCACACAATCAACAATTAGCACCAAATGAGGGCTCCCGTCACATCAGCCTGGTCATGGAAGTGCCAGCGTAATCATCAGCAAAGATCCAACACACTTGTATAGCAATGTTGCACTGACAACACGGATGAGTCCTTCCCCATTGATGCCCAAACCTGCATGTCCAGTGGAGATGGCCACACAGTCAGGGAAGTAGACGAATTGAACAATGGCAGGCACAACAGATGTGCAGGGGTGGAAGCCACAGATGTGAAATAGCTAATCTAAGTAGGAAATCCCATTGCCAAATACTGAACACATGACACCCTCAGATGCTGCTATGGATGACATGGATACACCACAGGATAGGACACATTCCCCCTGGACCACATGGGTTCCTGCACAGTAACACTTCATTATCATGAGACCAAATATCACCATCACTGCAGCAAGGGCATGGTTAGCATCATCAACAACATGTACATCAGAAGCATAAGCACTAGAGAACAGAAAGTTGCTTTATTCAGCATATGTGTGTATTAAAAACTGAAAGTCCAGAAAAAACACAAAGGCCAATGGCCAGTCCATTGTCAAAGTCCAAACAGGGTGACAGTGGCAGATGTCACCCTACGCATGCCTGCACTGCACAAAACCAGGGACAATCCACTAGGAGGTGCAACCGGGGGGGGCAGGCCAGGCACCGCAGGGACAGGATCAGGGCTCACCAGGAGGAAGCAGGGAAGGGGTGGTGGGTGCTGGAGAGCCACTGACAACTGCAGTGGAGGTGTCTGACATGGTGTGTGCCGGCACAACTGGGGGCATGACTCAGATGTTGTGGGTGCCGGCACGACTGCAGTGGACCCTGCAGATGAAGTGGACAGGTCCGCTACTGCAGTGCCCAAGTCAGACAGGGTGGTAGTGGACTCCACTGCAGTGCCTACCACCAGGGGAGGAGAATGGGGTACAGGCAAGGTGGGCTGGACAGAGGGGGAGGACACCCTCACACATCAGTGGCACAGACAAGCGCAGCGGGGAGTGTGGTGCCGGGAGAGCAAGTGGCAGGGGGAGAAGGCCGGATCCTCTTGGGGATGGTATATCTGTGGGTGGGGGAACCTGGGGCAGGGTGTGGTGGGGGCACCTGTGGAGTGGGGGCCTGAGGGATGGAGGAAGGAGACCTGGTGCCTGAGCTGCAGGGCGGCGGCGGGGTCTTGCTCTTACGACTCCGGGGGGACTTGCGGGTGGGGGTCTCAGTCTGTCTGCACCTGGGGGAGGGTGTCCGGGGGCGAGAGGCACTCTGCTCCGTGTGGGTGGGCTTCCTCTTCCCCCTGAATGCTGTATCAGCTGGATCGGAGGGGAAGAGGCCGAGGTCACTGAGGAAGAGCCGCTGGGTCTTTGGGGTTGCAGGTGAGGCAAGGGAGGGTGCTTTGGAGGGAGAGGCAACTGAGGACTGCGCAGTGCTCGTGGATGAGTGTGTGTGTTCCAGGGCCCCATCCCCTGTGAGTCTGGTTTCAGTCCCCTGACTGTGCGTGCGTGTGCGTTTTGTTTGTGGCGTGTGTGTCTGTGTGCTGGACGTGTGTGTGCTGGTGTGTGCCTGTGCCGGTGTGTGTGTGCTTGGGACGGGTAAGGTGCTGGGGAGTGTGGATGGAGCAGAGGCAGGAGGGGTGAGGGACTGTCTGAGGAGGGACACTGCTGCCATCAGGGAGGAGTCCATGGACCTATTGCCCCTCTGTAGGTCAGACATGCCCGATGAGATGCCCTCCATGAACGACACCAGCTGAGTCAACAGAGCGGTGTGCGCATGGAGGACACTCAGCATGGCTGTCTGCCCTACATGGAGCTGGCGAAGGAGGTACACAGACTCCTCACTCAGGGAAGCAGGGGACACAGGGGCAGGGGGTGCGGTGCCTGGCCCAAAGGAGACACGCTCCCGAACATGGGAGCCTCCACGGACCTGGGGAATGGGAGCCGATGGGAGGGCGGTGGTGGTGCTGGTGGTGGCGGGGACAGCAACACTAGCTGGGGTGAAGTGGCTGCTGACACCCGCCTCCATAAGGGAGTCATCCTCCGAGTTGCTCTGGTCCTCAAGTGAGGTGGATGGTGCGGAGGACTCCTCGGTGTGGCTCCCCTCGCCCTCTGTGCCACTGGGTCCCTCCGACCACTCCTCGGCTGCTGACCCAGTCTGGCTCTCCGGCTCCTCCTGGTCCGTGGAGCTGTCCCCTTCCGTGGCCGTGGATGTATCTGCAAACAATGGGGAAACAGACAGACATCAGTCACCTGCACCAAACGCACACACCACTGTGAGCACAGCACATTACAGAGCAAGCCCTGGCATCATTAGTTGAACATTGCTAAAAGTACCCTAACTGAACAGGAGAAGCCAATTGTCAGTCTGATGCCAACCATGGCACTCACATCCCACATGGCCTTGCACCCATCTTTCTGGTATCTGTTGGATAGCAACACCCCAGTGTGGACACATGCACCACCTACACAGTAGTTGGACAGTGCAGAGGACACGGTGTAGCATGTGGACATGCACACATCACAACTCTTGCCACTGAGTCAGTACAGGTTTCCGGATGAAAGGGATGCCCAGAGTCAAATAGGAAATGCATGTAATGCATACCAGCGACAGACACCATGATGCACCCATGTCCTGATAGCCATCGCCACAATGGTGTGCATGTAGCACATGTCACTCCCCTGCAGGATCACCAATAAGTAGACACATGCCATGGCGGAGGCATGACTGCTAAGTCATACATCACTGTCTCAGTGATGTATGACTTGGCAGCCAGACAACAACACTCTGCACTGTGTCACAATAGTAGGTCATGGGGAATGCAAGTACTGGAGCTGCACAAGTGCACATGTAGATCCCCCACACAACACATCATCTTAACCCTCATCTGTCCAGGTCATACCGATTGGACATATGGGAGACCTGTGACACTACCCTCTGAACCTGAGCCCCTCACAATCTGCTGTGAATGGGGAACAGCTGCCTGAACTTCACATTCGCATACCCCAGTCTGCACGGGCAGCTGATCAAACACCTATGTGACACACAAGTATCGTCTCCCATGGTCACATCTCCAGTGGCATGCTGAGCCCCTACCGAGAAACACCCCAGCAGTCCTGGCAACAAATCCACAGCACACTGACACAGAGGCAGACACCTGAGGGGTCAAATCACTGCGCACAATGTGTCAGCTGATACACGGGAGTGGGAGTACAGAATGCATTGCATGGCCTGGAGTAGGCATGACTGTCCTGCCCCACATGAATGAGGGATGAGCCCTGGACAGTGGATAGCTGGCTATGTATGTGTGACACACGTAATCTGCACACTCCTGGGGCTCAAACATTGTTCCCACCCGCTGCATGGGTGTGTGCCACATACCCCAGGCACATGTGGTGGCTCAGCTCAGCAAGTGGACCGCATATCAAAGCAACACGCAGATCACATGTCCGAACACAGGCGTTGTGTGAACAATGGACCCACCCATGATGCCCACAACAGAGTTAGGGAAACAGATGCTGTCCCCCACCTTTAGTGAAGCAAACTGCAAGGACACAGTCCCAAGTGACACAATTCCCTGAATGTGAGGGCCACACCTGGGTATCAGATGAGGAGTGGGCAGTGGACAATAGAGGGACATGGCTCCTGGACAACATGACTGCTGTACTGTGGCAGTTTAACCAGGCCAGAGGAGGGCACATAGCATGTAATACAGAGTTCACAGTGCAGTCTTTGACTCACCCCTCCTTGCTGCTGTCTGGCCTTCAGCTGCCCATCCAGGTCTGGAAACACCACCGCCAGGATCTGGAGCATGTGGGGGTCAGGGTCCGTGTTCCGCCCCTCCTGCGAGGAGGCGACAGCTTCAGCTGGACCCGTGCAATCCTCCGGGTCCAGCCCCGAAGGTCCTGCCACCTCTTCTGGGAGTTGCGGATCCGGCGCTTGTAGACCCCCACGGACCGGACAGCCCGGACAATGTCCTTCCAGATCTCCTGCTTCCAATGGGCATTAACCTGTGAGGATGACAAAGTGAAAAGGCCATTACTACACATGCAACATATCCGTGCATGACACAGTTGTATATACATGTCTCAATCACAGGGGCACATGATGTACACAGGCAGTGCAACGCTGCCCATGGACAGTTTGCCAGACGTCACTACATGGTATCATTGCATGGGAAGTAAAACCTTGTTCAAATGCACTGTCACTGCACCATACCTGTCCAGTGCATGTCACTACACACTATGGGGGTGACAACTACTCAGTGAGCCTGCTAGCCAGTGGCGTGCAGACTTTCAGCCTTGCTAGTCAGACAAAATGCACATTCAGAAAGGCAGTGCACAGAACACTCACCTGCTCCCCTGGTGTCCCATACAGCTTGCTGTACTGTGGAAGTAGGCTGTCCAGCAGGGCCTGGTTCTCCTCAAGGCTGAAGGCTGGGGCTCTCTCCACAGTACGTGCCATTGCAGGGTCCAGAGGGGGCAGAGACAGCAGCAGTGCAGTGGCAGATGTCGTCCTGGAGCATGTAGTGCAGGCAAGTGAGCTCTCAGGGGAACAGCCAGCAATATATATGTGCTGGAGAGGCAGATACTGTCCCATGTGTCCAAAGTGATAGGTCCAAGTCGTTTGCATCTTCTGAATCTGGCCGATCCATGGAATAGCAGCACCAATACACGCCCACAGCATCCTTCAAATCTTCAACTTCATGACATACATGATTTTGCAACATTGTTGTGGGTGACCAACTGAATTTCCAGCAACCGACTCGTTCGAATTTCGAAAACGCGTCCGTTGCCAGGCTAGGCCATTGTCAATGGGTGCGCACCGATCGGTCCATTGCTGATCAACGCATACAGAGGTACAACGCGTACCCGCACACATTGAATGCAATGGGCCGGCTGGAGGCACCGATCGGTCCATTGCTGATCAACGCGTACAGGGGTACAACGCGTACCCGCACACATTGAATGCAATGGGCCGGCCGGGGCACCGATCGGTCCATTGCGGTACAACGCGTACAGGGGTACAACGCGTACCCGCACACATTGAATGCAATGGGCCGGCCGGGGCACCGATCGGTCCATTGCTGATCAACGCGTACAGGGGTACAACGCGTACCCGCACACATTGAATGCAATGGGCCGGCCGGGGCACCGATCGGTCCATTGCGGTACAACGCGCATAGGGGTACAACGCGTACCCGCACACATTGAATGCAATGGGCCGGCCGGGGCACCGATCGGTCCATTGCTGATCAACGCGGACAGGGGTACAACGCGTACCCGACACATTGAATGCAATGGGCCGGCCGGGGGCACCGATCGGTCCATTGCGGTATCAACGCGTACAGGGGTACAACGCGTACCAGCACACATTGAATGCAATGGGCCGGCCGGGGCACCGATCGGTCCATTGCGGTACAACGCGTACAGGGGTACAACGCGTACCCGCACACATTGAATGCAATGGGCCGGCCGGGTGCACCGATCGGTCCATTGCTGTTCAACGCATCCCTGTACAAGTGACTGGCATATGTCACCATGCCTGTCTCAGATGAACATATGCCAGCCACAGATAGCTCCCAGGGAGTGAGGGGCACACCTACAACACGACAGCCTGTCCAAACTGTATCATAAGGCATGTAAGGCTGCATTTCCTATTGTGTGTATGTTGGTGTACATGTTGTCCTGTGGGTGTCACCTGGGGGCAGCCACCCCCAGGCTGTGCACGTGTTCATGGGGACAGGATCCTGGGTGTTACGTGTACATGACCACTGTGATGTGCAACTGTTCATATCTGTGCATGTGCCATGGTCACATTTCACAGTGGTGTATGTCATGTCACATACCCCGTGAGTCCCATGTGGGACGGTATGTTTGAGCCAGGGTCTCCCAGTGGCACAATAGTGATGGTCCTCCACAGTCTGTGTGCATGTAGTGTTTACAATGTCTCTGATTTCATGTGCACAATGGGAGACAGTCTCCACATCCACGTTGTGTGTGCATGGACTTTGATGTTGTGCGTGTGTGTGTCACAGACGTTCATGTCTGTCCTGCAGTGGCAAGTGGGACCACTACCTGTGGGGCTCATGGTTGTTTTGCTGTGGTGTATACATGATACTCCATGTAATGCCAGTGTCAATGTGGCAATACAGGGTCCCTGGGAATGTACCTGTCGTTGAGCTGTGATGCCTGGGGCACATCTGTCCTCACATGTCACTGTGGGGTGTGATTGTGACACGGCAGCAGGAGATGGGAACTGTGACACGGCCTCATGATATCCAATGGGCCAACCTGGGACTTATTGATGCCACTTGTTGAACCGTGATGACAGATGTTGGCCATGTATGTACCATACATGTCCTTACGGAACTGCACACTTCATGTAGTTGTGCCTCATAATGATGTATGTTGTGATATTGAGTGTGTTGAATGCCGCATATGTGGGCTGACTGACAATCTTGCTTTCTTCTCCTCTGCACTGCAGGGCTCCTGCTGTCCATCGACCATTCCCAGACCTGGCAACGATGGTGGAACGGGACAGCATCCGACGGTACCGCTTCACCAGGCAGCTGATTGAGGATTTGGCAGTGCAGTTGGCCCCACATTTGCAGCCTGGCCGGCCGTATCCTACAGCGCTGACCCCCAAGGTGAAGGTGATGGCAGCCCTACACTTCTTTGCCACCGGTACCTTCCAACATACTGTGGCGACTGCTGGTGGGATGTCACAGACCATGTTGAGCCGTGTTCTCCGCGATGTTTTGGTGGCAATGTTGCTATTCCTGAACCGGTACATCTATTTCCCTAGACTGCAACGACTCACTGACGTGAAGAGTGACTTCTATGCCCTGGGGAGGATGCCGCATGTCATTGGCTCCATTGATGGGACACATGTGGCTTTGGTACCACCACAGGCCCAGGAGCAGGCCTACCGTAACCGCAAGCACTACCACTCGGTCAATGCACTGGTGGTGTGTCTTGCAGATATGACCATCACACACGTGTGTGCCCGTTTCCCTGGTTCAGCACACGATGCCTTTGTGATGAGGAGTAGTCGCATCCCCAGGATGATGGCACAGATGCAGAACCAGCGTGCCTGGCTTGTCGGTGTGTACTGACTTTGTGCCATTGTGTGTGATCTGATCTGTAGTATTCTGCCCACTTTTCCAAGTCAGCTAATGTGCACTTGTCTGTCCGTAGGTGACTCGGGATACCCCAACATGCCGTGGTTGCTGACACCCCTCAGGAACCCTGTGACACCAGCCCAGATGCGCTACAATGAGGCACATGGTCGGACCAGGAGAGTGATTGAGCGGACATTTGGTCTCCTGAAGAGCCGCTTCCGCTGCCTGGACAAGACAGGAGGGTCCCTCCCATATGCCCCAGCGAAAGAGTGCAAGATTATCATCGTCTGCTGCATGCTCCACAACCTGGCAGTGCGGAAGGAGTTGCCTCTCATCCAGGATGACAATGACCAACATCCGCCACCTGTGGAGGATCCTGGCCTGGACCACGATGCCAGTGATGATGATGATGATGAGGGTGATGTCCGCACACAGCTCATCACCAACTTCTTTAGCTGAATGTGAGTATCCTGAGGTGTCATGCCAATGATGTGAGTTGGCATGATATGTGTAGGTGGTGCTCTGGTGCTGTTGGAGTGTGTCCATGGGCTACTTGACTGGATGTGTGTAGCGATGTGTGCTTACAGGTGGTCTGTACTCCCCAACAGTGTTGACATGCTAACTTGGTTCTGGGTGGGTATCTTGTAACATGTATTGTGCATGAGTTTTGCTGTTCTGTCCTGTTCTTCATTGCTTTTGACTGTGTGTCATTTCTGTCCTTCACAGGGTACTTTCAGATTTGTTTGGTCAACTGTGTCCACCGACGATGTGATTGTACTTCCAGGGTGGTAGCTGTTGTGTCCCTACAGGTGATGTGCGCCACACCCATGGACTTCCTTCCTTCTACAGTTGTTGACTGTGTGCCCGCTGCCAGGTGGGATTACCTTGCATCTGTAGTGGTTACGACATGTTGCAACTGTGTAATAAACCTGTGCTTCACTTTGTGATGTGCGTTGTCTGTGGTCACACATTTGACTGCCATTTGCTTACTGCACCTGTGGGCTACTTGACTACAACTGGGAATAGGTGTGGTGTCTGTGCATTGCACCGCTTTCCCTGGCAACATCAGTGTAGGCAATGAGTCAGATGGCTTAGGTGTGTATGTGTTGTGTAGCCCTGGTGGTGTGTCTCCCTCATATGTGTCACGTTGCCTTTACTCACATGCCTGTGTTGTACTTGCTGTTGCAGTTCGCATACACAGTGTAATTTTGCAGTTCATCATCCCCATGACAGCACCCACGTTGGAATCACAACAGAGGCAAGTATGGTGTATTAGTGTGTTTATTGTGATACATTTGTGTGAATAGTGCATAGGATGGTTAGTGCTGTACATATATCTTGCAATCAGAAGTTCCTAGGTGAATTGAAAGTCCTGGTAGACAAAATCCCCAGTATCGGGGCCACAGTTGTCTGAGACATTGGTCCAACTTGTACTCCCCATGTAATGTGTGGGAGTTGTGTTGCCGTCAACAGGGTGAACAGTCTGTGCACAAAGGTGAACATCCAGAACAGGTTCAGGCTTCCTGGGAGTTGCACTTGGCCATCGGCCTCTCACTTGCCCCTCCTCGGACGACCCCTCTTCTTTGGGGGGCCCCTCAAGTACAGGCTGCTGCAGTGCAGGGGACTCTCCGCCAGAGTCATCCTCCCTCCCTGTGGCAGTTGCAGTTTGTTCAGCACCAGATGTTGTTGGCACACAGGGAGGTGTGGACTGGTTGCTGTTCATCTGGCGGAGGCATTGTAAAATGTCCCTGTGCACCGCCGTCATCTCTTGCAGTGCGTCCCACTTGGACTCCACGCGGGACATGTGTGAGTCCAAGCGGGCATGATGGGCAGCCTGCTGCTGTTTCATGTCTCTGAGGAGCCCCACTACCTGGCTGAGATCTCCGGTGCTGGACTGGTACGCATCGGCTATGCGTACCAGTTGTGGGTCATCATGCACACCAGCAACCTCTGCAAGCAGTGACCTCTGTCTCCCACCCCTCCCACCACCCCTGCCGACATGTGCAGTGCGTGCAGTGGCACGCACAGATGACCCTGGTCCCCCTTGGGGGTTGGTGGTGGTGGTGGTGTCCATGGCCCCACGTTGGTCCAGGGTCCCTGTGCTGGTGTTGCTCCTTGTTCTGTCCATGTCAGCAGGGATGGTATTTGTGGTGACAGTCGTTGGAGGGGTGGGTGCAGGGCGTGCAGCTGGTGGTCCTGCTGGTGCTGCAGCTGGTGGTCCTGCTGGTGCTGCATGTTGACTTGCACCGGATGTGCCAGGTTGGTCTTCTTCGTCCGAGGAGGGCAGAAGCTGTACGACACCAGTGAGCTCCGCATCCTCTTGAGCCTGGGACTGGGACTCCTCAGCGTCTGCTGCTGTGTCCCCATCATCACCTGTTTTTGGGAGACACACAATGTATGTTATGTTTCTGCAGGCATCAATGGTTGACACACCTGACAGTTGTGACTGTGCCTCTGGGTGCGGGCCTGTACATTGCATTGTCCTAAGTCGTCACAGTCAGGGGTTGATATTGGTGTAGCACATTGTCCTGCATTATTTGGGCATTTCTATGTATTTGTTGGGGTGTGAACATGGTCTGCATTGGTTGTATTTGGTTGACAGCCGGCCCTCCTTCCCACCCAGCCAGTCAGTTATCCCACCATGGACTGTGCTTGCATTGCAGGGAGTGGAAGTTGTCTCTCAGGATGTCAGTCAGTGGTGTTGTGCTGTTTGTTGGTGCACAGTTCCCAGCAGGGCCTTGTGCTCCCCACAGCAGTAGCCAGTGTCAGCCATCTTGTGAGTCCTTCTCCACTCCCTGTGATGTGAGCATGGTTCAGGGTGGTGTTGATGGGACAGTTGTGGGGTTGAGCTATGTCTGTGACTATGACTCCCATCATGCTATTGCCTCCACCCCACTTCCCAGCATTCCCATACTTACTTGCTTTCGTGGGGAGTTCAGTGTGTGTGGGTGTGAGAGCAATGGCAAGATGGCTGACAGTGGTGTCCTGCTGTTGGTTGGTGTGCAGTTCCCAGCATGCCCTTGTGCTCCCCACAGCAGTAGCCAGTGTCAGCCATCTTGTGAGTCCTTCTCCACTCCCTGTGATGTGAGCATGGTTCAGGGTGGTGTTGATGGGACAGTTGTGGGGGTGAGCTATGTCTGTGACTATGACTCCCATCATGCTATTGCCTCCACCCCACTTCCCAGCATTCCCATACTTACTTGCTTTTGTGGGGAGTTCAGTGTGTGTGGGTGTGAGAGCAATGGCAAGATGGCTGACAGTGGTGTCCTGCTGTTGGTTGGTGTGCAGTTCCCAGCATGCCCTTGTGCTCCCCACAGTAGTAGCCAGTGTCAGCCATCTTGTGACTCCTTATCCACTCCCTGTGATGTGAGCATGGTTCAGGGTGGTGTTGATGGGACAGTTGTGGGGGTGAGCTATGTCTGTGACTATGACTCCCATCATGCTATTGCCTCCACCCCACTTCCCAGCATTCCCATACTTACTTGCTTTTGTGGGGAGTTCAGTGTGTGTGGGTGTGAGAGCAATGGCAAGATGGCTGACAGTGGTGTCCTGCTGTTGGTTGGTGTGCAGTTCCCAGCATGCCCTTGTGCTCCCCACAGCAGTAGCCAGTGTCAGCCATCTTGTGAGTCCTTATCCACTCCCTGTGATGTGAGCATGGTTCAGGGTGGTGTTGATGGGACAGTTGTGGGGGTGAGCTATGTCTGTGACTATGACTCCCATCATGCTATTGCCTCCACCCCACTTCCCAGCATTCCCATACTTACTTGCTTTTGTGGGGAGTTCAGTGTGTGTGGGTGTGAGAGCAATGGCAAGATGGCTGACAGTGGTGTCCTGCTGTTGGTTGGTGTGCAGTTCCCAGCATGCCCTTGTGCTCCCCACAGCAGTAGCCAGTGTCAGCCATCTTGTGAGTCCTTATCCACTCCCTGTGATGTGAGCATGGTTCAGGGTGGTGTTGATGGGACAGTTGTGGGGGTGAGCTATGTCTGTGACTATGACTCCCATCATGCTATTGCCTCCACCCCACTTCCCAGCATTCCCATACTTACTTGCTTTTGTGGCGGAGTTCAGTGTGTGTGGGCTGCGAGAGCAATGGCAAGATGGCTGACAGTGGTGTCCTGCTGTTGGTTGGTGTGCAGTTCCCAGCAGTGCCCTTGTGCTCCACACAGCAGTAGCCAGTGTGCAGCCATCTTGTGAGTCCTTATCCACTCCCTGTGATGTGAGCATGGTTCAGGGTGGTGTTGATGGGACAGTTGTGGGGGTGAGCTATGTCTGTGACTATGACTCCCATGCATGCTATTGCCTCCATCCCACTTACCCAGCATTCCCATACTTACTTGCTTTTGTGGGGAGTTCAGTGTGTGTGGGTGTGAGAGCAATGGCAAGATGGCTGACAGTGGTGTCCTGCTGTTGGTTGGTGTGCAGTTCCCAGCATGCCCTTGTGCTCCCCACGACAGCAGCAACAGTGTCAGACATCTTTGATGAGGCCTTTCCACTCTCTGT
Source organism: Calotriton arnoldi (assembly GCA_963921515.1). Taxonomy (NCBI): domain Eukaryota; kingdom Metazoa; phylum Chordata; class Amphibia; order Caudata; family Salamandridae; genus Calotriton; species Calotriton arnoldi. The sequence continues at coordinate 350,641 of CAWUFW010008734.1, forward strand.
GGGATGTGCATGCGTGCAGTGTGAGCGTTGCTGGGCCATGTGGTGGGGGATGTAGAGCTGTGCCTACGACTCCCATCATGCTATTGCCTCCACCCCCTTCCCAGCATGCCCATGCTTCCTTCCTTTTGACTCTGCTTCCCTGTGGGGTGGGCTGCCTGTGCTGACAGGATGGCTGGGAGTGTTGTCCTGGCAGTTGTTTGGCTAACAGTCCAAAGAGTGTCCCTGTGCTTCACACAACATAACCCAGGGTGGTGGTTCTTTGTGGGATCTTGAGTTAGGATGTGAGGCATTGCATTCTCCCAGGTGGGTTCTGTGGAGTATGTGTTGAGGGGGTGTGTGAGGGAGGTGCTTGTGACTATGGTCAGTGCTGCAAGTCCTCCTTCCCACCCAGCCAGATATCCCACCATGGAACGTGCTTCCATTGCAGGGAGAGGAAGTTGTCTCTCAGGATGTCAGTCAGTGGTGTTGTGCTGTTTGTTGGTGCACAGTTCCCAGCAGGGCCTTGTGCTCCCCACAGCAGTAGCCAGTGTCAGCCATCTTGTGAGTCCTTATCCACTCCCTGTGATGTGAGCATGGTTCAGGAGTGGTGTTGATGGGCCAGTTGTGAGGCTGAGCGATATCTGTGCCTACTACTCCCATCATGCTATTGCCTCCACCCCCTTCCCAGCATGCCCATGCTTCCTTCCTTTTGACTCTGCTTCCCTGTGGGGTGGGATGCCTGTGCTGACAGGATGGTGGGGAGTGTTGTCCTGGCAGTTGTTTGGCTAAAAGTCCAAAGAGTGTCCCTGTGCTTCACACTACATTACCCTGGGTGGAGGTTCTTTGTGGGATCTTGAGTTAGGATGTGAGGCATTGCATTCTCCCAGGTGGGTTCTGTGGTGTATGTGTTGAGGGGGTGTGTGAGGGGAGGTACTTGTGACTATGGTCAGTGGTGCAAGTTCTCCTTCCCACCCAGCCAGATATCCCACCATGGAACGTGCTTCCATTGCAGGGAGTGGAAGTTGTCTCTCAGGATGTCAGTCAGTGGTGTTGTGCTGTTTGTTGGTGCACAGTTCCCAGCAGGGCCTTGTGCTCCCCACAGCAGTAGCCAGTGTCAGCCATCTTGTGAGTCCTTATCCACTCCCTGTGATGTGAGCATGGTTCAGGGTGGTGTTGATGGGCCAGTTGTGAGGCTGAGCGATATCTGTGCCTACTACTCCCATCATGCTATTGCCTCCACCCCCTTCCCAGCATGCCCATGCTTCCTTCCTTTTGACTCTGCTTCCCTGTGGGGTGGGCTGCCTGTGCTGACAGGATGGCTGGGAGTGTTGTCCTGGCAGTTGTTTGGCTAAAAGTCCAAAGAGTGTCCCTGTGCTTCACACTACATTACCCAGGGTGGAGGTTCTTTGTGGGATCTTGAGTTAGGATGTGAGGCATTGCATTCTCCCAGGTGGGTTCTGTGGAGTTTGTGTTGAGGGGGTGTGAGGGGAGGTGCTTGGGACTATGGTCAGTGCTGCGAGTCCTCCTTCCCACCCAGCCAGCCAGATATCCCACCATGGAACGTGCTTCCATTGCAGGGAGTGGAAGTTGTCTCTCAGGATGTCAGTCAGTGGTGTTGTGCTGTTTGTTGGTGCACAGTTCCCAGCAGGGCCTTGTGCTCCCCACAGCAGTAGCCAGTGTCAGCCATCTTGTGAGTCCTTTTCCACTCCCTGTGATGTGCGCATGATTCATGGTGGTGTTGATGGGACAGTTGTGGGGGTGAGCAATATGTGTGACTACGACTCCCATGATGCTATTGGCTACACTGACTTGCCCAGCATACACAGAATTCCTTCCTTTCAGTGGTCTTCACTGTGTGTTGGTGTTGTAGTGGTGGCTACATGTCTGGATGTGTTTGTTAGTTCTATTTGTGCCACTGCCTAGCTGTAGTTGTAGTTGTGTTTGTACATGTGATGACACGGTTAAATGTAACTTTGAGATGGCATGTGTTGTGTTCATCTGACTGACATACACATTTTGGGATGATTCTGTTCTGGTTGCTGTGTAATTGCTATGAGTGCATGGTTTGACTCTCCCCTTGACAGTGATGTGTGTGTGTATTGTGGCAGAATATTGTGTACATTTGTTGTGTACTCACCAGGCTCTGGGATGTTCTCTAGTCCATAGACGCTCACTGGCGGAAGGATGGCCCGCACCTTCTCCTCCCAGGGCCTGAGGTATACTGGCTTGGCAGGAGGGCCACTGCCGGTGTATTGGCTCAGGAGGTAGTCCTTCTTGAGCAGCCCCCGTACCCTCCTGCGCACGTCATACCACCTGTTCTGGATGTCAGTCTTTGTGCGCAGACATGGTGATTGTGCGTTCACCCTGTTGATGATCCTCTCCCACATCTTGGTTTTCTGGGAGATGGGGGTCTGTTGGACCAGTGTGCCAAACAGCTGTGGCTCTACCCTGAGGATCTCGTCTACCAGGACTTCCAATTCACAATCTAGGAACTTGTGATTCTTCTTGGGGGCATGGTGATGGGTGGTGATGGTGAGTGATGTGTGTGTTGGTGTGCAGGTGAGGGTGTGTGAGTGTGTGTTTTGCTGGGTGTATGTGAGGTGGCTATTTGTTGGTGTGCTGATGGTGTGTGGCTTGTGTGAGGGATGAACTGTGGGTGTGTGGTTGCTGTCTGTTGGGTGCTGGCAGTAGAATGGCATTTGCAAAGGATCATGGTTGGGATTTGTGTCCTTTATATGGGTGGAGTTGTGGGTGTGTCTTTGTTCTCTGTCCCCACCCCCCAGTATTTATTGGCTTTGTAATTGCTTGTTTGGCCTTTTTTGTGTATTTTTCCGTAGTACTTTTTGTGCATGTTGGAAACGTTCTTGTGACCGAGTCGGACCCTGCATTTGTCTCGTACGGTCTTCTCCGTTTCGTTCACGCTGTGTTTGTGCCGTTTTCTATGCTGCGTACGCGTCGGTCGCGGTGTTTTGTGTTACTTCGGCTCGCAGTTTGTATGCGTGTCAGTCGTACGGCTTGTCCTCCGTTCGACTCGGTCGTGGTTTTCGCGCCTTGCATCGTACTTAGCGGTTTGGTGTTCGCGTGTACGTTTCGGTTGGATTTGTTCCGGGTGCGTGTCGGTCGGTTGGATTCGCGTGTTTTTCCGGCCGGATTGCTGTTTTCCATGCGGCTCGGTCATTCGGCTTGGGTTCAGTACGTGTCGGTCGGATTTTGCACGCCTTGCATCGTACTTGGCGTGTCGGGCGCCACAGGTACGTGTCGGTCGGAATAAATTCCGGCTCCGAGTCAATCGGTGCGTTTTCCGGCCCGAATCGGAATCGACCCCTAAGTATCAAACCGAAATAAATTAAAACTATTAGGTAAAATACCCAACAGAAGTCCAAGTTAATCACAACCCCGCCCCCCAATACACAGTTAAACAAAATTATTAAAATTACTTTTTTTTTCCAACAGAAATCTCAGCAAAAAAACCAAAGACAAACAGTAAAGAAAACCCATCAGCATTAAAAAGACTTCAAAATCAACGTTGTAAGTATAAAACTGACAATGTATATATTTTAGAAAATAAAACAGTACAGGAATATTTATAGTAATTGTTCTATACATTTTTCTTAGCATTAGAAACATCACAATGACTGAAGGCGCACAATTCATAACATCACAAAAAGGAACATTTATACTATGTTATATGGGGTATGTGTACACCCAAGAAAAGCAAACAGGAGACAAAGTCAACTGGAAATGTAGTAAATACTATTCTAACAAATGTTATGGGAGGGCTGCAACTAAGGAAACAACTGTACTATATGTTAGGGAGCATAACCACCCCCCTAACGTTGCTGAAACAGAAGTTAAAAATGCTTTAGACAATATAAAAGAAGCTAGCACTAGATCTGAAAAGTTTACTACAGAAATACTTAAAGAAATGCTCCTCAAAGTCCCACAACATGCAACTGGCCAAATGCCCTCCATTTCGTCCCTAAAAAGAACAATAGCTAGAACTAAAAAAGCTACTACCACCACCACACCTGCCCCCAAAACTTTTGCAGGAGTTGAAATTCCCCCAGAACTCACAATTACTCATAATGAAGAACAATTTCTTCTTTATGATAACAAATCAACAGAAAAAGAATAATATTATTTGGAACTGCTACTAATTTACAACAACTCCAAACCTGTGACACTTGGATGATGGACGGGACTTTTAAAATATGTCCCAAACCATTTTATCAGTTATATACTATACATGCACTTTATCAAAACACAAACATCCCTTTTCTATATGCTTTATTACCAAATAAGCAAAATTCCACCTATATTGAACTATTAACAAAAATTATACAAGAAACCAATAATTATTTTCCCTAAAAAATAATCATTGACTTTGAACAGTCAATGATACAAGCAATACTAAAAACCTACCCTCACACAGCAATTCAGGGTTGCTATTATCATTTTAATCAATGTATTTGAAAACACCTCCAAAAATCCACACTAAGGGGCCGATTACGATTGCGGAAGGCCCATCACCGCTAGCCATGCGATCGTACCGTGATATTCCCCCGCCACATTACGATGGCAGAGGGAATCGCGCTCGGACTGTGGCGGACGTAAAGACCGTCCGCCACTGGTCTGCCAAAAGCAATCATACAGATTGCCTGGCGGACGGTCCAGAGAGCATAAAATGGTGGCGGTGCCTAGCAGGCACCGTCCACCAAATCATGATGCTGGCTACAGCCGACCTTTCCATGGCGGCGATACCGCCATGGTAAGGCTGGTGGGGATTAGTTACGGGGGCCTGTTGCGGGCCCCCCTTGTATTGGGGGGAGGTGTGGGTGCACTGGGGTACATTTCATAGCACAACGTGGCAGGCACCGTGTGGTGCCTGCCGCGTAGTGCAGTGAAATGCACATCCTGCCTTTTTGGCATCGCGGCGGATGCTGCAGTCAGCAGCACCCGCCGCAATGTTAAATGGCAGGATGCGACCGCCATGGTGGCGGTCGCATCCTGATTTTGGTGGGCGGGACCGTCGCATGTATGGTGGACGGTCCCGGTCTCCACCAGGATGGCAGACGGACTCCAGTCCATCCGCCATCCTAATGACCCCCTAAGTATTGAATATGCAACAAATAGCTCCTTTGCATATCAAATTAAAAACCTTATAGCACTAGCATACGTCCCAGTTACTGACATAGCCGAACACTACAATTTACTAATTGAAAGTGCATACTACCAACAAAATGAACAGAAACTGAGGGGCCGATTCCGATCTTGGCCGGTAGGGCTCCGAATCGGATTCGGCTTAACCGGATCCGATTCGGAGCCCTATTTCCCGACCGATTCGTACGCGCGTCCGGGCGAGCGAGTACGATGCGAATTTGCCGACCGACTAGTCCGGGCGTCCCGACCGCTCCGACCGACTCGTTCCCGGGTCGAACCGCACCGACCGACTCGCTCGGACTCGACTCGCACCGCGCAATGGAGACGTTCCCCGGCCGGGTGAGTACGATGCGCGCCGCGAGCAGTCCGACCGAGCCGCGCACTCCGGCTCCAAAGAGCAGTCAGAGACGTACTTTGGGGGTCCGTGTCGGACCCCCCTGTACGCGTAAACACGCGAGTCGAACACAGGGGGGACCCATGGGTCCCCCCTACCTGTGCGTGTACGGCGCGAGTCGCTTCGCCACGTACCCGCTGTAGGGGGCGCCCTTGACCGCCTCGCACCCATTGAGTCAATGGGAGCCCGCGTACGCGTTGTACGACCGGCTCCCATTGACTTCAATGGGAGTCCGACCGACTCGAGTCCGATGGCATACGTGCGCATCGTACTCGTTTGGTCGGGCTGCCAGAGTCCGATTCGGTCGGAAATCTCTCCGAGTCCGGCTCGGTCGGAGAGATTTCCGGCCCGAATCGGAATCGGCCCCTAAGTCTTATACTTGACTATTTTGAGGATACCTGGGTGGGAAGGCTACACAGATCTGGACACGGAAGGCAACCTAAATACCACATTCCATGGTGGAATGTATATAACAGTACCCTAAACAAAGAAGCTAAAACTAACAATGCTGTTGAAGGATGGCATAATGCCTTCCAAGCAACAACAGGGAGAACTCCACCAACTCTACATAAACTATTACTATCTATCCAAAAAGAACAGAGCTACCAACAACTAAGAATGGAGCAGTCTGTAACACAAATAGGCCCAAAACCTACCAAACAAACTAGACAAATGTTTGAATACTTACAATACAAAATAAGACTATATCCAACAACTAAAGGCCTACAATACCTAGAATTATTAGCCAAATCCCTACTTTAACTAAAAAATGCATCTAAATACCCTAAAAGTCATTACCAGAATCAAAATAAACAAATAAATATAATTTTTATATTTAATTTTTTTAAATTATTTTGCCAAATATATTAATTAATATACAAAAAATATATTGACATAATAATTATATTTCATAAAATATAAATCACAATAATGAATTTTTTAAAACATTTCCCACCCACAATAAATAATTTAAAATTACTTACTGTTTCCGTAGCTGAAGAAACGAAATCCCAACTGCCATAAATAAATCCATGTTTGTCATAATCTCAATAAGCATTAAAAATCCCCCCCAAAAATTGAAAAATCCAACTGTTTAAAAAGTAATCCACCGGAAATAAATCCACAGACGATAAACCATAAAAATCCCGAAAAACGTATTTAAAAAAAGAATCGCTCCATGAAAACTCGAAAAATTAAGGAAGTGTAAAATAATTATTAGTTTTCTAAAACTAATACACACTTCCTTAACTAAAAAAAACACAATCTTCTCCCAACCGGAACTCTCAATCAACCAAAACATGTAAAGAAACAAAACAATCCCACCCACACAAAAATACACATAAATTATAACAAAATACTAATAAAGATATTACTAACACCATAGTTTAAACACAATTTCACATATCTATATAATTCTAACATCGACAGAAACTAACGATATATCACTAACACATAACTAAACCATACAACTCACCAAAACTTTAAAAACCTGACACTACACACACTCCCTAGTACTTAACTACCTTCAAATTAAAGTAAAATTAAACTTTAAATAAAAAAAATTAAACTTACCTGACCCGATGCGACACAGCTTCCAACTGCGAGCTTCTCCCCTCAGAAATGACGCACAACAAACTCGAGCGGTTACAAAATACAATTCAGAAACAAACATGGCTGCTTTAAACATTAAAGATTTATCTATTTCTTTAATAAAGTGATAGAACATTATAAATACATTGCTGTATAATTTTGTAAAAATACTACAAATTAATACTTATGTATTGAAAATATTTTCTTATTTTTTTGTAATGTAAAATTATAATAATAATTATTAAACATTTAATAATTATTATTATAATTCTATAAATATACATTTCCTATCCAATGTATATAAAAAATCTGTACTATTTGAAATGAATGTTAAAAAAATGTATTAATGTAATAAAAAGAAATTGTATTAAAAAATTACATAAAATAATTAAAATTATTTATATTTCAAATATAAATAATATTACTTAAAATATAACAATATATGTTTAAAAAATGTAAAACTTGTCAAAAAAGTGTTTGTAATAAAAACATGTAAAAATATACATATTAATAAAGAATTACACTTTATGTAGGTATGTAATAAATATTTACAATACACGTTAATAATGTATAACGGTTATTAAAAATGATTTTCTTTCTAAAAAATGTTTATACAACAATGTAAAACTACATAATTTTATGTTAAAAATGTACATAACTGTAATAAAAAGTTTAATAATGTGTAAAACTTTTTTATTCATTTTGAAAGGTACAAATTGGGCAGAGCCCTGCAGAGAGAGTACATACATTGTATATGACATGCAGTATCTAGTTATATTATACAAAAACCACATGACCTGCGGAACGGCAGACCAACAGTATAGCAAACTACACCGAACACACCCGGGGAGTCTCAATTGCGCATTATTAACAAATACCTGGCTGTAAAAATTCAATATCATCAGACTATACAAGTGAGTTTCTGACCACCAATTGTTCAATAGGATCGTGGGAGTCTGAATGTGGCAATGGGGGCAAATCAATACCTCTGTATGTTGCCAGCGGGCCCAAATTTTCCTGTGCGTCTGTGGGCACCCTCTTGCCTGAAAAACTATAATTTTTGCTGTCATACACCTGTCCATTGCCTTCTTCCATCCCGCAACACTGGGTGGGGACGTGGCTTTCCAATTCTGTGCAATATCCCTCTTGGCTAGGGTGAGGCCCAGGAACAGGAGGTGCTGCTTGTAGCGATTCCCCCCAATGTCATCCGTGCTATGTAGGAGAAACAATCTGGGTTCGAGCGGGATGGTCCATGCCAAAACCTGACCTAGGCAAGACGTCACGTCACCCGAGTCCAGAATGGTTGAATCCCTGTACAACTCCACACAGTATGGAGGAAGGAGCCCTCGTCGTCACCGCAACGGAGACATAGAGGAGACTGAACAACACCCATTTTCCACAGCCGACAACGGGTGTAATATACCCGGTGGAGGTACTTGAACTGAATGAGACGGTAGCATGAAGACACCGCTGCATACCGAGGACTAGCCAGGGCTTCCGTCCAATCATCATCTGTCAAGGCCGGCAGATCGGCCTCCAATGCGGCTCTGGTTTTATGAATGGTGGTCTGAGTGTGAGTATTTAGCGTCTGATAGATTTGTTTAATTTTGTGAGCCCCAATATCCCCTATCAGCAAGCGGCCCTCTAGTGGGTGGAATTCTAGCAGAGCCTCTAAATGACGAATAAGGGGGTCTAAGGCATGCCGTAATTGCAAGTAGCGATAAAACTGACATTTATGTAGGTTGTAGTCGGTTTGTAACCGTTGAAAGGACTTAAGTGTAGTGCCTTGCATAACATCCCCAAGCGTAGAGATTCCAATAAGGTCCCATTTACGGAAACCGACCAGGGCGGAAACGGGCCATAGATATGTGCCCTGCCAGAGGGGGTGGAACCTGTCAATCTTCCCCACCAACCCATGGATTTGACTGTGCGTCTCCAGATTTGTATAAATGTCTTGCAAGCTGGAGATAGTGTTTCAAGGGACGTGCAACTGTACAGGAGATGTAGCAAGGGGGTGCCAGCCGTAGCCATCTGTTCAACTGCGTATGCTGGATCTGACCGAGACCCATACCACCATTCATTGATCACCAAAAGGTGAGAGGCGGAGTAATATGCGTGGACATCGGCTGCTGCAATACCGCCGCAGTATGTAGATTGTGTGCATGTACGGAGTGCAACCCGGATCGCTCCCCCTGCCATAAGAATCGATTCAAAATCGCGTGAAGTTGTGTAAACCATGAAGGAGGAAAATTATATGGAAAATTCTAAAGTCTATATAGCAGACGCGGTAAGGATACCATCTTAAAGATAGGGGATCGTCCATATAACAATAAGGGCAGCTGGGACCAAACCATCATCTCATTGCGGGCAGCAGGGAGTAGTGGGGCGATATTATGTGCCCATGAGATTGTAGGGCACGGCGATATGAAGACCCCTAAGTATTTAAAGCCTTCCGTAGCGATAGATAGTTGTGAAGCCCAAACCTGGCGCCTCTGATCCCCGCATATCGAGAAAAGTGTGGATTTGGATGGGTTGGTGCTCAGCCCAGTGGTTTCTCTGAAGATATGAAGTATCTGGAGGACGCAAGGCCCCGAGGACCATGGGTCCGTCATAAAGAAGAGAACATCATCGGCGTAAAGCGCGATTCTGTCTGAATATTCCTGCGACCAATCAAACCCCTGGATCAGCGGGTCCTGACGCACCCACACCGCCAGGGGCTCTATGGCTAGGGCAAACAAAAGTGGGGACAGGGGGCAGCCCTGTCTTGTGCCTCAGCGAATGGGAAAGGGGGCCGACCGATATCCTGCCACACGGACAGATGCGGAGAGATCCATATATAACAGCTGGGTATATGCAATGAACCGTGGTTGGAGGTTTATGGCATGAAGGAGTTTGAAGAGGTAAGTCCAACTCAGGGAGTCGAATGCCTTATCTATGTCGGCCAGCAGAACTTCCGCTGGGCGACCGAGTCTGTGGGCCCCTGCAATGGCATTATGGACTCGCCTAATATTATGTCTGGTGGAGCGCTTTGGCATGAAGCCAGACTGATCGGGGTGAATGAGATCTTGGATGCACGAATGAAGGCGGTCTGCTAGGACCTTCCCCAGGAGTTTAGGCTCAAAATTGAGCAACGAGATGGGACGACATGAAGCCGGGTCTTCAGGAGGTTGGCCAAGCTTGAGAAACACCACAATCTCGGCATGGAGCCAGTCTGTGGGTAGGATATGCTGCTCTAAGGCCTCATGCAGTGCCCGAGCAGATGTGGGCCTAACGCCGTCATATGCGGTTGCATGAAATCGCTAGGAAAGCCATTTGGACCCGGGGCTTTGCCAGGATGAATGCTAGATAGCGCTGCCCTTAGTTTGTCTATAGTTATGGGGCCATCCAGTGAGTCTCTTACTTGATCGGAGAGCTTACGGGGAGGAATATCCGACAGAAATTCATCTATAAGGGTCTCCGATATGAGCTCCCGCTGTTGATAGAGTGTGGTATTAAAGGATGCAAATGCCTGGACCACCGTCTCCGGGGAAGTGCAAAGAGTACCATCCAAGTCCCGTAGAAGGGGTACCTGAACAGGGACTGTCTTGGCCTGGCATAGCCGATGAAGCATTTTGCTGGACTTATCGCCCCATTGGTAGATCCTGTGCTGTGTTGCCAGCCACGCTTCTTTGGCCTCATCAGTAAGGAGCTGATGGATTTGTTGCTGGGTAAGAAGGAGATTACGCCTCGAACTTCGGTCCGACCCTTCCCATACTTGCGCCTCTAACTGGCTTTGACGATCTTCTAGTTCAAGTAACTGAGTCAGGCGTTTGCGTTTCTCGCCGGTGTAGAAACTTATATCTACTCCCCTGATCGACGGCTTGAGGGCCTCCCACAGAATTATACGTGATGGAGATGAGTCTGGATTAAACTGAAGATATTCTGCGATGGCGTACTGCAGAGTCTCCTGGTATTGGAAGTCCCGAAGGAGCAAGGGGGACATTCGCCACCAACATGGGTCCCGTTGAACTTTCAGGCGTAGCTTAATCTGAACAGGTGAGTGGTCTGAAAGACCCCGGGATAGGATGGATGTATGCGATACTCTGTGTATGAAACTGTGGGGGAGAAATATGTAGTCCAGCCGCGATATATACAGAGATTTATGAAAACCGTGATAATTTCCACGGGCAACTGATAATGGCATATCTTAATATAAGAGAATAACAGATTAGTAACTCAATGGCACATTTGTAATTAATACTTTTACCATACAATTCTAATAGAATTTATCTTTTCTTCAGAATTATTATCCAAATGGGAATATCGACCTGGTCAGCCCAATCTTGGCACCAGTATTAGGTCAGTACATACCCCCTTCCATATTACTTGGTACCCAGGTGGAGAATATATGTTAGTAATTTCATCTTCACCTCCCCAGGTTGCCCTTGCCCTTGTCCTGATGAAGACCCGCGAGCGGAGGTCTTAAGCTACCCTCTTCGCATAAGTCAGGTCGAAACGTCGACGCCTACCTCCATAAAAGAACCTGTACCCTAACACAATTCCTTGCCCCGTGTTTCTGATGGTGCATTCTAGCACGTGTACAAGAATGTTTAAATTATTTACTGTATACGAATATGGACAGGTCTGACTGTACTGAGGGGTGTTTCAAATCAAGACCCAGTACCAACATATAATAGATAACTAAGTTGATTATCTACCACTTCCTCTTCTCCATTCCTTCTTCTAAACCACATGAGTACTCTCTCCTCCCTTACACTGTCTCTTCTAGCAACCTAATTTCTTTATATTGTGGATGATTGGTGGTAATGTCTTTACCCAATGCTGATGCATTAATGAACAACTAAGTAAAATTCTTTTGTATTGCAATTATATACGGGTGTGTGTGTTTTTTGTTCTTTTCTCTTTCAGGGTGCTAATAAGCTATGTTTTATGTGTATTAATTTACTTGCTGTTGATCCATTCACCAGCATTAATTGAACTTTAAATATTCTTCATTGATCCTATTTTCCTACAGAATTGGGTCCAGGACCATATTTTTTGCAGCATACTGTACCCAGGTCCTGTGGCCTTCTCTGGGTTTACCCCATTAATTTGTAATGGAAAAGCACTGTGAATCACCCACCAGGATCTAGCCAGTGTTTGGAGATGAGGATCGGCATGCGGCGATGTATTAGGACCGCCGTGCCCCGAGCGCCGCGTGTAAACCCTGAATGATACACCGTGGCAAAACCAAACCTACTAAGGCATGGAGTTTTAATACCTAAGAGGTGAGTCTCTTGCAGCAGAAGTATATCTGTGTCATACCATTTCGCTAAACGGAGTACTGCACCTCGCTTGATTTTATTCAACAGGCCCCGTACATTCCACGATATTATATTCAGTTCTCCCAACGGAGAGTTAAGTGTTTGCTGTGTCATCTAACCCCTTCATAGTCAATGTCCGCAATTACTATAGTGTCTGCATGGGACGTAGCTGTGTGTTCGGTGTCTAGAACTTTGCTAGCAATAGAGATCCAACAAACCCCCACCCACCTCCCCTCCCCAATACTTCCAAGAACAAGGAGTACCTGTCGCGGTGGAGACATAACCCGGGCCCCAAACGTGAAGTCCTAAGCAGCCCCACCAAGAGAACCCACCCGTCCTAACATTATAAAACATAACACCTAGGGGGTCGATTCCGATTCGGGCCGGAAAAAGCACCGACCGACTCGGAGCCGGTATTAATTCCGACCGACACGTACCTGTGGCGCCCGACCCGCCAAGTACGATGCAAAGCGTGCAAAATCCGACCGACACGTACGGAACCCAAGCCGAACGACCGAGCCGCACGGAAAACAGCAATCCGGCCGGAAAAACACGCGAATCGAACCGACCGACACGCACCCGGAACAAATCCGACCGAAACGTACCCGCGAACTCCAAACCGCCAAGTACGATGCAAGGCGTGAAAACCACGACCGAGTCGGACGGAGGACAAGCTGTACGACCGACACGCATACAAAACTGCGAGCCGAAGTAACACAAAACACCGCGACCGACGCGTACGCAGCATAGAAAATAGCACAAACACAGCGTGAACGAAACGGAGAAGACCGTACGAGACAACTGCAGGGTCCGACTCGGTCACAAGAACGTTTCCAACATGCACAGAAAGTACTAAGGGAAAATACACAAAAAAAGGCCAAACAAGCAATTACAAAGCCAATAAATACTGGGGGGTGGGGACAGAGAACAAAGACACACCCACAACTCCACCCATATAAAGGACACAAATCCCAACCATGATCCTTTGCAAATCCTATTCACCTGCCAGCACTAAACAGACAGCAACCACACACCCACAGCTCATCCCTCACACAAGCCACACACCATCAGCACACCAACAAATAGCTACCTCACATACACCCAGCAAAACACACACTCACACACCTTCACCTGCACACCAACACACACATCACTCACCATCACCACCCATCACCATGCCCCCAAAGAAGAATCACAAGTTCCTAGATTGTGAATTGGAAGTCATGGTAGACGAGATCCTCAGGGTAGAGCCACAGCTGTTTGGCGCACTGGTCCAACAGACACCCATCGCCCAGAAAACAAAGATGTGGGAGAGGATCATCAACAGGGTGAACGCACAATCACCATGTCTGCGCACAAAGACTGACATCCAGAACAGGTGGTATGACGTGCGCAGGAGGGTACGGGAGCTGCTGAAGAAGGACTACCTCCTGAGCAAACACACTGGCAGTGGCCCTCCTGCCAAGCCAGTATACCTCAGGCCCTGGGAGGAGAAGGTGCGGGCCATCCTACCGCCAGTGAGCGTCTATGGACTAGAAAACATCCCAGAGCCTGGTGAGTACACAACAAATGTACACAATAGTCTGCCACAATACACACACACATCACTGTCAAGGGGAGAGTCAAACCATGCACTCTTAGCAATTACACAGCAACCAGAACAGAATCATCCCAAAATGTGTATGTCAGTCAGATAAACACAACACATGCCATCTCAAAGTTACATTGAACCGTGTCATCACATGTACAAACACAACTACAACTACAGCTAGGCAGTGGCACAAATATAACTAACAAACACATCCAGACATGTAGCCACCACTACAACACCAACACACAGTGAAGACCACTGAAAGAAAGGAATTCTGTGTATGCTGGGCAAGTCAGTGTAGCCAATAGCATCATGGGAGTCGTAGTCACAGATATTGCTCACCCCCACAACTGTCCCATCAACACCACCATGAACCATGCGCACATCACAGGGAGTGGAAAAGGACTCACAAGATGGCTGACACTGGCTACTGCTGTGGGGAGCACAAGGCCCTGCTGGCAACTGTGCAACAACCAACAGCAGGACACCACTGACTGACATCCTGAGAGACAACTTGCACTCCCTGCAATGGAAGCACGTTCCATGGTGGGATATCTGGCTGGGTGGGAAGGAGGACTCACAGCACTGACCATAGTCACAAGCACCTCCCCTCACACACCCCCTCAACACAAACTCCACATAACCCACCTGGGAGAATGCAATGCCTCACATCCTAACTCAAGATCCCACAAAGAACCACCACCCTGGGTTATGTTGTGTGAAGCACAGGGACACTCTTGGGACTTTTAGCCAAACAACTGCCAGGACAACACTCCCAGCCATCCTGTCAGCACAGGCAGCCCACCCCACAGGGAAGCAGAGTCAAAAGGAAGGAAGGATGGGCATGCTGGGAAGGGGGTGGAGGCAATAGCATGATGGGAGTTGTAGGCACAGATATTGCTCAGCCTCACAATTGGCCCATCAACACCACTCACAACCATGCTCACATCACAGGGAGTGGAAAAGGACTCACAAGATGGCTGACACTGGCTACTGCTGTGGGGAGCACAAGGCCCTGCTGGCAACTGTGCAACAACCAACAGCAGGACACCACTGACTGACATCCTGAAAGACAACTTCCACTCCCTGCAATGCAAGCACGTTCCATGGTGGGATATCTGGCTGGGTGGGAAGGAGGACTCGCAGCACTGACCATAGTCACAAGCACCTCCCCTCACACACCCCTCAACACAAACTCCACATAACCCACCTGGGAGAATGCAATGCCTCACATCCTAACTCAAGATCCCACAAAGAACCACCACCCTGGGTTATGTTGTGTGAAGCACAGGGACACTCTTGGGACTTTTAGCCAAACAACTGCCAGGACAACACTCCCAGCCATCCTGTCAGCACAGGCAGCCCACCCCACAGGGAAGCAGAGTCAAAAGGAAGGAAGGATGGGCATGCTGGGAAGGGGGTGGAGGCAATAGCATGATGGGAGTTGTAGGCACAGATATTGCTCAGCCTCACAATTGGCCCATCAACACCACTCACAACCATGCTCACATCACAGGGAGTGGAAAAGGACTCACAAGATGGCTGACACTGGCTACTGCTGTGGGGAGCACAAGGCCCTGCTGGCAACTGTGCAACAACCAACAGCAGGACACCACTGACTGACATCTTGAAAGACAACTTTCACTCCCTGCAATGCAAGCACAGTCCATGGTGGGATATCTGGCTGGGTGGGAAGGAGGACTCACAGCACCGACCACAGTCACCAGCAGCTTTTCACACCTCCCCCTTAACACAAACTCCACACAACTCACCTGGGAGAATGCATTGCCTCACACACCAATAATCTATCCCACAAAGAACCACAACACTGGGTCATGCAGAGTGAAGCACAAGGACACACATGGGACCTGTAGCAGAACTAACCCCAGGATTACACTGTCAGCCATCTTGTCAGCACAGGCACACAACCCCACAGGGAAGCAGAGTCAAAGGGAAGGAAGCATGGGCATGCTGGGAAGGGGGTGGAGGCAATAGCATGATGGGAGTCGTAGTCACAGCTCAACATCCCCCACCCACATGGCCCAGCAAGCTCACACTCACGCATGCACATCCCACAGAGAGTGGAAAGGCCCATCAAAGATGTCTGACACTGGTGCTGTGTTGTGGGGAGCACAAGGGCATGCTGGGAACTGCACACCAACCAACAGCAGGACACCACTGTCAGCCATCTTGCCATTGCTCTCACACCCACACACACTGAACTCCCCACAAAAGCAAGTAAGTATGGGAATGCTGGGAAGTGGGGTGGAGGCAATAGCATGATGGGAGTCATAGTCACAGACATAGCTCACCCCCACAACTGTCCCATCAACACCACCCTGAACCATGCTCACATCACAGGGAGTGGAAAACAACTGACAAGATGGCTGACACTGGCAACTGCTGTGGGGAGCACAAGGCCCCGCTGGCAACTGTGCAACAACCAACAGCAGGACACCACTGACTGACATCTTGAAAGACAACTTTCACTCCCTGCAATGCAAGCACAGTCCATGGTGGGATAACTGACTGGCTGGGTGGGAAGGAGGGCCGGCTGTCAACCAAATACAACCAATGCAGACCATGTTCACACCCCAACAAATACATAGAAATGCCCAAATAATGCAGGACAATGTGCTACACCAATATCAACCCCTGACTGTGACAACTTAGGACAATGCAATGTACAGGCCCGCACCCAGAGGCACAGTCACAACTGTCAGGTGTGTCAACCATTGATGCCTGCAGAAACATAACATACATTGTGTGTGTCTCCCAAAAACAGGTGATGATGGGGACACAGCAGCAGACGCTGAGGAGTCCCAGTCCCAGGCTCAAGAGGATACGGAGCTCACTGGTGTCGAACAGCCTCTGCCCTCCTCGGATGAAGAAGACCAACCTGGCACCTCCGGTGCAAGTCATCATGCAGCACCAGCAGGACCACCAGCTGCAGCACCAGCAGGACCACCAGCTGCACCCCCTGCACCCACCCCTCCAACGACTGTCACCACAAATACCATCCCTGCCGACATGGACAGAACAAGGAGCACCACCAGCACAGGGACCCTGGACCAACGTGGGGCCATGGACACCACCACCACCACCAACCCCCAAGGGGGACCAGGGTCATCTGTGCATGCCACTGCACGCACTGCACATGTCGGCAGGGGTGGTGGGAGGGTGGGAGACAGAGGTCGCTGCTTGCAGAGGTGTCTGGTGTGCATGATGACCCACAACTGGCACGCATAGCCGATGCGTACCAGTCCAGCACCGGAGATCTCAGCCAGGTAGTGGGGCTCCTCAGGGACATCAAAGAGCAGCAGGCTGCCCATCATGCCCGCTTGGACTCACACATGTCCCGCGTGGAGTCCAAGTGGGACACACTGCAAGAGATGACGGCGGTGCATAGGGACATATTACAATGCCTCCGCCAGATGACCAGCAACCAGTCTACACCTCCCTGTGTGCCAACAACATCTGGTGCCGGAACAACTGCAACTGCCACAGGGAGGGAGGATGACTCTGGCGGAGAGTCCCCTGCACCGCAGCAGCCTGCACTTGAGGGGCCCCCCCAAAGAAGAGGGGTCGTCCGAGGAGGGGCAAGTGAGAGGCCGATGGCCATGTGCAACCCCCAGGAAGCCTGAACCTGTTCTGGATGATCACCTTTGTGCGCAAACTGTTCACCCTGTTGACGGCAACACAACTCCCACACATGACATGGGGAGTACAAGTTGGACCAATGTCTCAGACAACTGTGGCCCCGATACTGGGGATTTTGTCTACCAGGACTTTCAATTCATCTAGGAACTTCTGATTGCAATATAAATGTACAGCACTAACCATCCTGTGCACTATTCACACAAATGTATCACAATAAACACACTAATACACCATACTTGCCTCTGTTGTGATTCCAACGTGGGTGCTGTCATGGGGATGATGAACTGCAAAATTACACTGTGTATGCGAACTGCAACAGCAAGTACAACACAGGCATGTGAGTAATGGCAACGTGACACATATGAGGGAGACACACCACCAGGGCTACACAACACATACACACCTAGGCCATCTGACTCATTGCCTACACTGATGTTGCCAGGAAAGACGGTGCAATGCACAGACACCACACCTATTCCCAGTTGTAGTCAAGTAGCCCACAGGTGCAGTAAGCAAATGGCAGTCAAATGTGTGACCACAGACAACGCACATCACAAAGTGAAGCACAGGTTTATTACACAGTTGCAACATGTCGTAACCACTACAGATGCAAGGTAATCCCACCTGGCAGCGGGCACACAGTCAACAACTGTAGAAGGAAGGAAGTCCATGGGTGTGGCGCACATCACCTGTAGGGACACAACAGCTACCACCCTGGAAGTGCAATCACGTCGTCGGTGGACACAGTTGACCAAACGAATCTGAAAGTACCCTGTGAAGGACAGAAATGACACACAGTCAAAAGCAATGGAGAACAGGACAGAACAGCAAAACTCATGCACAATACATGTTACAAGATACCCACCCAGAACCAAGTTAGCATGTCAACACTGTTGGGGAGTACAGACTACCTGTAAGCACACATCGCTACACACATCCAGTCAAGTAGCCCATGGACACACTCTAACAGCACCAGAGCACCACCCACACATATCATGCTAACTCACATCATTGACATGACACCTCAGGATACTCACATTCAGCTAAAGAAGTTGGTGATGAGCTGTGTGCGGACATCACCATCATCATCATCATCACTGGCATCGTGGTCCAGGCCAGGATCCTCCACAGGTGGCGGATGTTGGTCATTGTCATCCTGGATGAGAGGCAACTCCTTCCGCACTGCCAGGTTGTGGAGCATGCAGCAGACGATGATAATCTTGCACACCTTCGCTGGGGCATATGGGAGGGACCCTCCTGTCTTGTCGAGGCAGCGGAAGCGGCTCTTCAGGAGACCAAATGTCCGCTCAATCACTCTCCTGGTCCGACCATGTGCCTCATTGTAGCGCATCTGGGCTGGTGTCACAGGGTTCCTGAGGGGTGTCAGCAACCATGGCATGTTGGGGTATCCCGAGTCACCTACGGACAGACAAGTGCACATTAGCTGACTTGGAAAAGTGGGCGGAATACTACAGATCAGATCACACACAATGGCACAAAGTCAGTACACACCGACAAGCCAGGCACGCTGGTTCTGCATCTGTGCCATCATCCTGGGGATGCGACTACTCCTCATCACAAAGGCATCGTGTGCTGAACCAGGGAAACGGGCACACACGTGTGAGATGGTCATATCTGCAAGACACACCACCAGTGCATTGACCGAGTGGTAGTGTTTGCGGTTACGGTAGGCCTGTTCATGTGCCTGTGGTGGTACCAAAGCCACATGTGTCCCATCAATGGAGCCAATGACATGCGGCATCCTCCCCAGGGCATAGAAGTCACTCTTCACGTCAGTGAGTCGTTGCAGTCTAGGGAAATAGATGTACCGGTTCAGGTATAGCAACATTGCCTCCAAAACATCGCGGAGCACACGGCTGAACATGGTCTGTGACATCCCACCAGCAGTCGCCACAGTGTGTTGAAAGGTACCGGTGGCAAAGAAGTGTAGGGCTGCCATCACCTTCACCTTGGGGGTCAGCGCTGTAGGATACGGCCGGCCAGGCTGCAAATGTGGGGCCAACTGCACTGCCAAATCCTCAATCAGCTGCCTGGTGAAGCGGTACCGTCGGATGCTGTCCCGTTCCACCATCGTTGCCAGGTCTGGGAATGGTCTATGGACAGCAGGAGCCCTGCAGTGCAGAGGAGAAGAAAGCAAGATTGTCAGTCACCCCACATATGCGGCATTGAACACACTCAATATCACATCATACATCATTATGAGGCACAACTACATGAAGTGTGCAGTTCCGTAAGGACATGTATGGTACATACATGGCCAACATCTGTCATCACGGTTCAACAAGTGGCATCAATTAGTCCCAGGTTGGCCCATTGGATATCATGAGGCCGTGTCACAGTTCCCATCTCCTGCTGCCATGTTACAATCACCCCCCACAGTGACATGTGAGGACAGATGTGCCCCAGGCATCACAGCTCAACGACAGGTACATTCCCAGGGACCCTGTATTGCCACATGGACACTGGCATTACATGGAGTATCATGTATACACCACAGCAAAACAACCATGACCCCCACAGGTAGTGGTTCCACTTGCCTCTGCAGGACAGACATGGACGTCTGTGACACACACACGCACAACATCAAAGTCCATGCACAAACAACGTGGATGTGGAGACTGTCTCCCATTGTGCACATGAAATCAGAGACATTGTAAACACTACATGCACACAGACTGTGGAGGACCATCACTATTGTGCCACTGGGTCACCCTGGCTCAAACATACCGTCCCACATGGGACTCACGGGGTATGTGACATGACATACACATACACCACCGTGAAATGTGAGCATGGCACATGCTCAGATATGAACAGTTGCACATCACAGTGGTCATGTACACGTAACACCCAGGATCCTGTCCCCATGAACATGTGCACAGCCTGGGGGTGGCTGCCCCCAGGTGACACCCACAGGACAACATGTACACCAACATACACACAATAGGAAATGCAGCCTTACATGCCTTATGATACAGTTTGGACAGGCTGTGGTGTTGTAGGTGTGCCCCTCACTCCCTGGGAGCTATTTGTGGCTGGCATATGTTCATCTGAGACAGGCATGGTGACATATGCCAGTCACTTGTACAGGGATGCGTTGAACAGCAATGGACCGATCGGTGCCCCCGGCCGGCCCATTGCATTCAATGTGTGCGGGTACGCGTTGTACCCCTGTATGCGTTGAACAGCAATGGACCGATCGGTGCCCCCAGCTGGCCCATTGCATTCAATATGTGCGGGTACGCGTTGTACCCCTGTACGCGTTGAACAGCAATGGACCGATCGGTGCCCCCGGCCGGCCCATTGCGTTCAATGTGTGCGGGTACGCGTTGTACCCCTGTACGCGTTGAACAGCAATGGACCGATCGGTGCCCCCGGCCGGCCCATTGCATTCAATGTGTGCGGGTACGCGTTGTACCCCTGTACGCGTTGAACAGCAATGGACCGATCGGTGCACACCCATTGTCAATGGCCTAGCCTGGCAACGGACGCGTTTTCAAAATTCGAACGAGTCGGTTGCTGTAAATTCAGTTGGTCACCCACAACAATGTTGCAAAATCATGTATGTCATGAAGTTGAAGATTTGAAGGATGCTGTGGGCGTGTATTGGTGCTGCTATTCCATGGATTGGCCAGATTCAGAAGATGCAAACGACTTGGACCTATCACTTTGGACACATGGGACAGTATCTGCCTCTGCAGCACACATATATTGCTGGCTGTTCCCCTGAGAGCTCACTTGCCTGCACTACATGCTCCAGGACGACATCTGCCACTGCACTGCTGCTGTCTCTGCCCCCTCTGGACCCTGCAATGGCACGTACTGTGGAGAGAGCCCCAGCCTTCAGCCTTGAGGAGAACCAGGCCCTGCTGGACAGCCTACTTCCACAGTACAGCAAGCTGTATGGGACACCAGGGGAGCAGGTGAGTGTTCTGTGCACTGCCTTTCTGAATGTGCATTTTGTCTGACTAGCAAGGCTGAAAGTCTGCACGCCACTGGCTAGCAGGCTCACTGAGTAGTTGTCACCCCCCATAGTGTGTAGTGACATGCACTGGACAGGTATGGTGCAGTGACAGTGCATTTGTACAAGGTTTTACTTCCCATGCAATGATACCATGTAGTGACTTCTGGCAAACTGTCCATGGGCAGCGTTGCACTGCCTGTGTACATCATGTGCCCCTGTGATTGAGACATGTATATACAACTGTGTCATGCACGGATATGTTGCATGTGTAGTAATGGCCTTTTCACTTTGTCATCCTCACAGGTTAATGCCCATCGGAAGCAGGAGATCTGGAAGGACATCGTCCGGGCTGTCCGGTCCGTGGGGGTCTACAAGCGCCGGATCCGCAACTGCCAGAAGAGGTGGCAGGACCTTCGGGGCTGGACCCGGAGGATTGCACGGGTCCAGCTGAAGCTGTCGCCTCCTCGCAGGAGGGGCGGAACACGGACCCTGACCCCCCACATGCTCCAGATCCTGGCGGTGGTGTTTCCAGACCTGGATGGGCAGCTGAAGGCCAGACAGCAGCAAGGAGGGGGTGAGTCAAAGACTGCACTGTGAACTCTGTATTACATGCTATGTGCCCTCCTCTGGCCTGGTTAAACTGCCACAGTACAGCAGTCATGTTGTCCAGGAGCCATGTCCCTCTATTGTGCACTGCCCACTCCTCATCTGATACCCAGGTGTGGCCCTTACAGTCAGGGAATTGTGTCACTTGGGACTGTGTCCTTGCAGTTTGCTTCACTCAAGGTGGGGGACAGCATCTGTTTCCCTAACTCTGTTGTGGGCAACATGGGTGGGTCCATTGTTCACACAATGCCTGTGTTCGGACATGTAATCTGCGTGTTGCTTTGATATGCGGTCCACTTGCTGAGCTGAGCCACCACATGTGCCTGGGGTATCTGGCACACACCCATGCAGCGGGTGGGAACAATGTTTGGGCCCCAGGAGTGTGCAGATTACGTGTGTCACACATACATAGCCAGCTATCCACTGTCCAGGGCTCATCCCTCATTCATGTGGGGCAGGACAGTCATGCCTACTCCAGCCCATCCAATACACCTGTACTCCCACTCCCGTGTATCAGCTGACACGTTGTGCGCAGTGATTTGACCCCTCAGGTGTCTGCCTCTGTGTCAGTGTGCTGTGGATTTGTTGCCAGGACTGCTGGGGTGTTTCTCGGTTGGGGCTCAGCATGCCACTGGAGATGTGACCATAGGAGACGATACTTGTGTGTCACATAGGTGTTTGATCAGCTGCCCGTGCAGACTGGGGTATGCGAATGTGAAGTTCAGGCAGCTGTTTCCCATTCACAGCAGATTGTGAGGGGCTCAGGTTCAGAGGGTAGTGTCACAGGTCTCCCATATGTCCAATCGGTATGACCTGGACAGATGAGGGTTCAGATGATGTGTTGTGTGGGGGATGTACATGTGCACTTGTGCAGCTCCAGGACTTGCATTCCCCATGACCTACTATTGTGACACAGTGCAGAGTGTTGTTGTCTGGCTGCCAAGTCATACATCACTGAGACAGTGATGTATGACTTAGCAGTCATGCCTCTGCCATGACATGTGTCTACTTATTGGTGATCCTGCAGGGGAGTGACATGTGCTACATGCACACCATTGTGGCGATGGCTATCAGGACATGGGTGCATCATGGTGTCTGTCGCTGGTATGCATCACATGCATTTCCTATTTGACTCTGGGCATCCCTTTCATCCGGAAACCTGTACTGACTCAGTGGCAAGAGTTGTGATGTGTGCATGTCCACATGCTACACCGTGTCCTCTGCACTGTCCAACTACTGTGTAGGTGGTGCATGTGTCCACACTGGGGTGTTGCTATCCAACAGACACCAGACAGATGGGTGCAAGGCCATGTGGGATGTGAGTGCCATGGTTGGCATCAGACTGACAATTGGCTTCTCCTGTTCAGTTAGGGCACTTTTAGCAATGTTCAACTAATGATGCCAGGGCTTGCTCTGTAATGTGCTGTGCTCACAGTGGTGTGTGCGTTTGGTGCAGGTGACTGATGTCTGTCTGTTTCCCCATTGATTGCAGATACATCCACGGCCACAGAAGGGGACAGCTCCACGGACCAGGAGGAGCCGGAGAGCCAGACTGGGTCAACAGCCGAGGAGTGGTCGGAGGGACCCAGTGGCACGGAGGGCGAGGGGAGCCACACCGAGGAGTCCTCAGCACCATCCACCTCAGCTGAGGACCACAGCGGCTCGGAGGATGACTCCCTTATGGAGGCGGGTGTCAGCAGCCACCACACCCCAGCTAGTGTTGCTGTCCCCGCCACCACCAGCACCACCACCGCCCTCCCATCGGCTCCCATTCCCCAGGTCCGTGGAGGCTCCCATGTTCGGGAGCGTGTCTCCTTCGGGCCAGGCACCGCACCCCCTGCCCCTGTGTCCCCTGCTGCCCTGAGTGAGGAGTCTGTGTACCTCCTTCGCCAGCTCCATGTAGGGCAGACAGCCATGCTGAGTGTCCTCCATGCACACACCGCTCTGTTGACTCAGCTGGTGTCGTTCATGGAGGGCATCTCATCGGGCATGTCTGACCTACAGAGGGGCAATAGGTCCATGGACTCCTCCCTGACGGCAGCAGTGTCCCTCCTCAGACAGTCCCTCACCCCTCCTGCCTCTGCTCCATCCACACTCCCCAGCACCTTACCCGTCCCAAGCACACACACACCGGCACAGGCACACACCAGCACACACACGTCCAGCACACAGACACACACGCCACAAACAAAACGCACACGCACGCACAGTCAGGGGACTGAAACCAGACTCACAGGGGATGGGGCCCTGGAACACACACACGCATCCACAAGCACTGCGCAGTCCTCAGTTGCCTCTCCCTCCAAAGCACCCTCCCTTGCCTCACCTGCAACCCCAAAGTCACAGCGGCTCTTCCTCTGTGACCTCGGCCTCATCCCCTACGATCCAGCTGCTCCAGCATCCAGGGGGAAGAGGAAGCCCACCCACACGGAGCAGAGTGCCCCTCGCCCCGGACACCCTCCCCCAGGCGCAGACAGACTGAGGCCCCCACCCGCAAGTCCCCCGGAGTCGTAAGAGCAAGACCCCGCCGCCGCCCTGCAGCTCAGGCACCAGGTCTCCTTCCTCCATCCCTCAGGCCCCCACTCCACAGGTGCCCCCACCACACCCTGCCCCAGGTTCCCCCACCCACAGATATACCATCCCCAAGAGGATCAGGCCTTCTCCCCCTGCCACTTGCTCTCCCGGCACCACACTCCCCGCTGCGCTTGTCTGTGCCACTGATGTGGTGAGGGTGTCCTCCCCCTCTGTCCAGCCCACCTTGCCTGTTCCCCATTCTCCTCCCCTGGAGGTAGGCACTGCAGTGGAGTCCACTACCACCCTGTCTGACTTGGGCACTGCAGTGGCGGACCTGTCCACTCCATCTGCAGGGTCCACTGCAGTCGTGCCAGCACACACACCATCTGAGCCATGCCCCCAGTTGTGCCGGCACACACCATGTCAGACACCTCCACTGCAGTTGTCAGTGGCTCTCCAGCACCCACCACCCCTTCCCTGCCTCCTCCTGGTGAGCCCTGATCCTGTCCCTGCGGTGCCTGGCCTGCCCCCCCGGTTGCCCCTCCTGGTGTATTGTCCCTGGTTTTGTGCAGTGCAGGCATGCGTAGGGTGACATCTGCCACTGTCACCCTGTATTGACTTACTTGATGGACTGGCCATTGGCCTTTGTTGGAGCATTACTGTTCTCTGAGGTTTTGGACACACATATGCTGAATAAAGCAACTTTCTGTTCTCTAATGCTATTACTTCTGATGTACATGATGTTGATGATGCTGACCATGCCCTTGCAGCAGGGATGATGATCTTTGGTCTCATGACAATGAGGTGTCACTGGGCAGGGCCCCATGTGGTCCAGAGGGACAGTGTCCTATCCTGTGGTGTATCCATGTCATCCTTAACAGCATCTGTGGGTGTCATGTTTACAATATTTGGCAATGGAATTTCCTAGTTACATTAGCAATGTCACATCTGTGGCTTCCATCCCTGCACATCTGTAGTGCTTGCCATTGTTCAATTCGTCTACTTCCCTGACCGTGTGGCCATCTCCAGTGGACATGCAGGTTTGGGCATCAATGGGGAAGGACTCATCTGTGTTGTCAGTGCAACTTGCTGTACATGTGTGTTGGATCTGTGCTGATGATTTCGTTGACACTCCCATGACCAGGCTGATGTGATGGGAGCCTTGATTTGGTGCTAATTGTTTACTGTGTGACAAAGTGTTGTGCTGACATGATGGAGCCCTACTGATGCGACATATGGCACAGCTTTCCTCACACAGGAGTGGAGTCCCCTCATGGCAGTGTGTGCTCCTGTGACATTGCCTGCGCCCAAGGTGTGTGTTGTATGAGCATGTCTGTGTGTTCACTTCCATTTTGCTATGCGTGCTGGGATCCCTAGTGATGTTCCTGTTTGTGATGCTTGCTGAGTTGAGCTATGTTCCCCAAAGTCTACTCCCTGGGTTCTCTGTGATGTGGGTGCATGGCACATTACTGGTCATCAGGGTGTCACCCATAGGTGTGTTTGCTGTCAGGGCTGAGTTTGTGGGCAGGCGCTGATGGGTCACAGTTAGGATTCCCCTTAGCACTTGTTGTTTACTCCTGTAATGTGATTTCCGGTTTGTGTTAGCTTTCATTGTTTGTGACACGTTGTGTGTGTGACTGCTGGCACTCCTCAGGGTCAGGGCTGCAATGTTGGTAGTTGTCCATGTGTGTTCTTTGTGGGTGACCTTGGCTTCTTCATTGGTGTGTGACTGTGGCTGGGATCCCATTGGTTGGTGTGGTGTTGCCGTCATGTCCATGTACGGCGTAGTGTGCAGTGTGTCAGACATTTAGGAGTCTTGTTGAGTGGCCATGTGTGCTGTGTTTCTGCACCTTGCTTCCCACCCACCCCCTGGGATTGTCATGGGTGCATGCGCAATGTCACCTGTGCATGTGAGCTTCACTGCAGCACATTGTTGGTGGTCGAGGTGTGTGTTGTTTAGTGTGTGCAGATGAGAGTTGTTGCCCGGCAAGACCCCTGCCTCCATGTTGGCCTTGGCTTACTGGCCATGCTGATTGATTTGTGCTTGTGTGGGTGTGCTGGTGATTCTTTGCTCAGGATACATGACTGTGGTTCACAGTGTGAACGACATCTGGCTTTGTCATCACAGTGGTATTGTAATGCAGCCCAGGGTCACCACATTGTGTGGGCCCTGGGGGTGGTGCTGTGGTGCCTCGGTGTCTTACTGTGTGGGTTGCTGTTCCTACATGCTTGTGTGACATGTGTGATTTGTGCTCCCTCTCATCTGACAATGCCTGATTGCCCACATAGGGGAATTGGATCCCTGAGTTACCTTTGTGTGGCACTGTATGCACATCTGTGTGTTTGGTCTTCAGGCCTCCTCATGTGTTGTGTGGTTGCCTGGGGACACTGGTCCCCCCTCACCTGTTGTGTTTGATGTGCAGTGTGTGTCTGCCTGTTTGTGTTTGTGCATCAGCGCCACTGCATTGGCATATTCATGGTGTGCCATTATCTGTATGTTGTTTGGTGTGTTTGCCCTGCTGTCCCTGGGACTCCTAGGTCATCAGTCAGCACAATGATCATTGTTTATGTGTCCCATTGCTGCCATGGTATGGTATCTGTTCACCTGCCATCTGCAGTCTACACAGGGTATCTGCATTGGTGTGTCCATTGGTGCAAATATGTGGGTCTGCATTGTGATGGTCACTTCTGTCATTGTGTCATTGATGTATGTTGACGGTGTCAGACACCATGGGTGATGTTTGTATGCAGCTGGCCAGAGGTATGTCTTATTTGCACTGCACTGTTTGCCTCCCCAAATCTATGTTGCAATGGGACACCTGCACTACTTTGCCACAGTTGTGTTTGTTGTTCTGTGACCAGGATTTGTCCATGCAGTTTGCCAGTTGCAGCTTCTACTTTGTTCACACTTACATTTTGGGCACTGTGATGATGGGGGTTTGGACCCCATTGCCACAATGGTCACAATGTGCTTCAGCTCAGGACCCCACACTTACATTTTGGTCACTGTGATGATGGGGGTTTGGACCCCATTGCCACAATGGTCATGATGTGCTTCAGCTCAGGACCCCACACTTACATTTTGGGCACTGTGATGATGGGGATTTGGACCCCATTGCCACAATGGTCAAGATGTGCTTCAGCTCAGGACCCCACACTTACATTTTGGTCACTGTGATGATGGGGGTTTGGACCCCATTGCCACAATGGTCATGGCCTGCTTGCATTGTGGGGGCCACACACATTTATGTGTGGCACATGTGATAGGGTGTCACATTGTATGTTGATGATCATGTTCTGTGTCGTAGGCATTTGACACAGTCTACACACGCTTGTCATGGTGTTGGGGGGATGTCTTAATGTTGCATTCTTTATGTTGGTGTGTGTTAGAAATGGGATTTCTGGTTGGCTAAGGCTTGCGCCAAAGCCAAGCAGAAACCACCACTCTAGTCAGGGCAAGAGAGTTACACACCCAAGATAACCCCTGCTCACCCCCTTGGTAGCTTGGCACGAGCAGTCAGGCTTATCCCGGAGGCAATGTGTAAAGCGTTTGCGCAACACACACACAGCACAACACCCAAGGCACACTACAAAAGGAACTCCACACAAGGTTATATAAAAATAGCCTTTGTATTATCATAACACATTAGAATAGTACGCACATACAATACTCTGTGCCAACTGGCACGGACAATATTTACAGGGGATTATGTACACATGACAGGGCCCCGGGGACCACTGTCAGGACCATCACTTAGTAAAAGGTAATACATGTAGAACACATAATAAATGTAGGACATCTCAGAAACGTACAACCAGTAATCACTGGCCACCACTGTACTCAGCATCAGCCTGTAACATAAACCACATTATGCACAGCATCACATTAGGCGCAAAACCTGATGCGCCAACCTCACCACCATAAACCCATTATGCAGTTATCTCTCCAGTCTAAACGCATTAGACAATAACATCCTAAGTATAAATCACATTAGGAAATAATCTCAGGGGAAAATAGCTCACCACCTAAACGCATTAGGAAGTAATAACCTCACAAGCATAGAAACCACATTTTAGAGGTATGAAACAGGGTGCGTAAACCATAGTAAATGCATCACATTTCCTAGCACCACATACTCACAGTAGCACATAACCTCATAGTAGAAAGAACCATAGCAGAGGTTTAAATCACATTACCACATAGTCTCCTAAAAAGACCATAGCAGAGGTATAGAACAGGGTGCGTAAGTCATACTACATACATGACATTTCCTAGCACCACATACTCACAGTAGCACATAACCTCATAGTAGAAAGAACCATAGCAGAGGTATAAATCACATTAGCCTATAAATCCTGGGAAAGAGGCTTCACTAACACCCAAATCACATTAGGGCCTGGCGCCCTATAAACCTAACAGTCCCCCCTGGGCCAACTGGCCCTGTCTAAAGGGCTCAAATGCCCTGTGTCCCAAAAGTCAGGCGCGCTGCCAATGCAGCGAAAGTCAAGGAGTGCGCAATCTGCGCACAACCTAAACGTTGCAGCTGTCCACTACTTGCTGGGCAGCTGGGAAAGTACTGGGGCAAAGGAGTGCAGCTCACTCCTAACTTCAACACATGTCCCCTGAAAGAAAGAATAACCTAAACGGTGCAGCTGGCACTAATTGCTGCGCAGCTGTAAATGTATAAATGAGGCATGGGCTCTCAGTGGCCCTTAAAACAAATTATGCCCCTTTCGTTGGAGCTACATGGGCTCAGGAACAAATACAAAGCGTTGGAGCCACGCACGGGCTCTAAGAATAAACCTGTCCCCAAGCACTGTAAATACCTTTATACATAGATATGTAGACTTATCACAAGACCAATAACTGTCAAAGCCACAATACTGTCAAAAATAGGATACTGTTGAAAGGCTGTCAAAGAATAGTTCAAAGGTTGTAGAAATAAGGTTCAAATTCAAAGCAGGGGTCTCTGCGACCCTTTCTCTCACAAAGTACCTGGATTTAGTAGCAAAAACCAACAAAATGTCGCAAAGAAGTTGTAGCGATGAATCTCGGCACGCGAGGCCGGCGATGCGTTGAATCCTTGCCGCAAGGGAGGATGATGCGCCGATCTGCTTTGCGTGCGGAGGTGATGCGACAAACTTCTGCACGCTAGGCCGCCGATGCGCTGAGGCCTTGCCGCGAGGGCGAAGACGATGCGACGATCCTGTTGCGTGTGCGAAGACGATGCAACAGATTTCTGCACGCTAGGCCGCCGATGCGATGACTTTCTTGCCGCGAGGGAGAAGTCGATGCGACGATCCTGTTGCGCTGTGCGATGGTGTTGCGATGCGAAGAACGGCGCTCCGCGAGGGAGCGACGGAATCCGGTGTGATGCGATCAAAATGGCGGACGCACGGTGTCCGCAAAGCGATGACTTGAAGCGATGATTTCTTTAGGGGTTGCGAGCGCTCGGCGACAGCAGCGCGATGACTTTTCCAGCGCGTCTCAGCTGCAGCGGCTCGCAAAGGGGCGTTAGCGACGATTTTGTGTTGCGAGCACCCCGCGGCAGCGTCGCGATGATTTTCCTCACTCTCTCGGCTGCAGCGGCTCGCAAACGTGCGTTAGCGACGAAATGAAGTCTACTGGGCCTGAGACTTCAGTCAGGAGGCTAGTTCTCTCTCTAGCCCTTGGGTGAATGCTGAAACAAAAATAAAAGTCCTCTCAAAGGTCCTTTTCCCTCTTCTTCAAGGTCCAGAGGTCACTGCTGTAGGCCAGTGCAAGAAACAGCACACAAGCAAAAGGACAGTCACTTCCTGCAGATTCCTCCAGTGGCATGGACAGAGGGTCCTCTTCAGATCCAGGAGCAAGGCAGGGCCCAGGGAGGCCAGCCCTCATGGCAGCCCCCCCTGGGCCCCAGCAGCAGCACGCCCCTGCAGGAACAGCAGCCAAACACTCAACATTTACATGGGGTCACAGCCCCTTCTTTTATACACCCTTTTCCTTTGTCTAAAGGTGTAGGGTTTAGGGAAAACCAGATGCAACTGGTTTGGGGGAGCTTTGGAGCACTTTGTTTTGCTCAGCTCCTCTCTCCTTTCACAGGACAGGCTAGGGACATCAGACGCACCACAGGAGGTGGAGCCAGCATTGTAGAGGGAAGGCACAGCCCTATTCAGGTCCCAGGTGCAACTCCTCCCTCCCATCTAGATGCAGATCTCCTATTCAGCTCAGCGCTGACTCACCCTGCCCCTCCTGCAGCCACACACACCTCCCAGCTCCTGTCACTCACAGAGCCAGACATGTAATCCACATCAGGCAGGCAGACACAGAGCACACATAAATGCCCACTTCTAGAAGTGGCATTTCTACACCAGTCACAAGAAATCTGCGCACACCATTGCGCAGCATTTATTCTCACGAATTCAGGCATACTAGACTTGACCATGCTGCACCTCTCATAACAGGAATTACCACTAGCACACAGATCCTCAATGTATTCCTATGGGAGGCAGGTCAATCTCACTAAATGGGCACAGTGCGCGCACGCACTTGGCACTGGACCACAGTGTCCAAGTACCCAGAGGTCTAAAACTACTAACACCAAGTTCTATATAAGGCAAAAAGTTCAGGGGTGAACCTGCCAAAAGGGCCATTTCCAACACGACCCCCTTCCAGCCAAAACGCAGGGTAGACCAATCACCACCTTGATAGGATTCCCTGCATTGGGCGATAAAAACACGGAACTGGCCCGCAACTGCAGGGTCACCCTCCGGTCCTACGCCACTTGGAACCTATGGAATCCATCTAATAGGAAGGAAAAAAAAATTCTAAAAAAATTCAGGACCAACTAGGCTACCCCACCGGTACTCCTTAGTTGCCCACGGCCAGGACCAGGCCCTAAGCCACCCAGATGCCACTGGTCCTTGACAATCCACAGAGTGGGGGCAGTAGCCCCTGGCATACAATAGCCATTCTCCACTCTCCCTCTCAGTGTAGTTCCACTACCACTGATCCTCCAACCTAGGGTCCGCACCCTCAGGTTGACCAGAAGTCACGGGCGAAGCATCTCCTCACCCTACCTCTCTTCTGGGGTTACGCACCCTCCCAGGGGAAGCACCCACCAGAACGCAACTCTCCCACCAGTTCAGGACCTCTCTCCATCAACTGGTCTACTACCTGGGATCCAAATTCACCGGATGCACCGGGGTCAGAGGCGAGGACTCCCTCCCTCTGCACCCCCTTCCAGACTCCGATACCCTCCCAACTGGAGTGGTACCCCCTAGAAGGCAAACCGGCCAGGACACTGACTACAGTCGCCCTGCCGTCCAGATCCGGAAACACCGGCTACTGGCTCCCCAACCCAGGGACGTACCTCTTGGGTCAGATGCCTGGAAAACCAGGACTTCACAAGGGTGACACATCCCTAGCGTGTCGTGTGACAGTCTGCCTGGCGCAGAGCTCACGACCTCCTGTCCCTGTGACAGTGCGTGAAGATGTGCCAGGACAGAAGTGGCGCACACCATGGTCAGTCATTGGCAACTCAGCCCTTCTGGCTGGCCCCTGACCCACTGGTCCCCACTGGGGACTCTTTCCCCCTCTCAACCCTCGAAACCGGACCCCACCTGCGTTCAGGGGGTACTACCTCACAATTGCCTGGAGAACCAGGACTTCCTGGGAGCACATATACTCTCCCGAGGGTGACACCTCACTAATGTGTCATGTGACAGTCTGCCTGGCGCAGAGCTCATGACCTCCTGTCCCTCTGACAGTGCGTGAAGATGCTCCAGGACAGAAGTGGCGCTCACCATGGTCACTCATTGGCGACTCAGCCCTTCTGGCTGGCCCCTGACCCACTGGTTCCCACTGGGGACTCTTTCCCCCTCTCACCCCTCCAAACTGGACCTCTGCACCCTCCCAACTGGAGCGGTACTGCCAGACACTAGAACTGCTGGAGGTCTGATTACAGGCACTCCCAGCTCACCTAAAATGGGAAAAACCACCTCGAAGAACGGTCCAACAGGACAGACTAGGCTCCCTACCTGGTGTTCCCTCATGGAACCAACCAGTACTGGAGACTGAGGTGCGGGCACTTTGGGACACAGCCCAATCTCACTCCTTCTCCTGCGAGACAGGATGTGAGTCCCTACAACCTCCTCACTATAAGGGTACCCAGCTGGGCTACTCTGAACCATCTTAAACCGCGAGGGTTATCGAGACACCTGCACCATTCTTCTAGGGTCACTCCCCAATGCAAGTTCCTTACAATCAAAAGAACTCACACACTAACACCATTTACTCAAACGTCCAGCGCATCACAACATTCATCCACACTCCCCCCATAAGACTGGTGAGACAGCATCTTACTGCCCCTGAAACACAACCTGTCCCCCTCTTAACCGGGAACTAGGTACCATACTCGGGGAACTGGGAATGGGACATCCTACACTGGACTATATATCGCTGCCACCACTGGATCCCACCCATCTGGGGATTCCAGAAAACTTACACTGCAACAAGAACACATATTTAAAAAATGAAATGACACTTAAAAAAAAATCTTAGACCAATAATCCCCAACATGTGACTATCTAAAATGCAGAGTTTTGTAGTGCAGCCAGTTGTCGCCGCGGTACTGCGCAAACGCAAGTCCTATCCCACCGCTGATCACCAATGTTAGAAATGGGATTTCTGGTTGGCTAAGGCTTGCGCCAAAGCCAAGCAGAAACCACCACTCTAGTCAGGGCAAGAGAGTTACACACCCAAGATAACCCCTGCTCACCCCCTTGGTAGCTTGGCACGAGCAGTCAGGCTTATCCCGGAGGCAATGTGTAAAGCGTTTGCGCAACACACACACAGCACAACACCCAAGGCACACTACAAAAGGAACTCCACACAAGGTTATATATAAAAATAGCCTTTGTATTATCATAACACATTAGAATAGTACGCACATACAATACTCTGTGCCAACTGGCACGGACAATATTTACAGGGGATTATGTACACATGACAGGGCCCCGGGGACCACTGTCAGGACCATCACTTAGTAAAAGGTAATACATGTAGAACACATAATAAATGTAGGACATCTCAGAAACGTACAACCAGTAATCACTGGCCACCACTGTACTCAGCATCAGCCTGTAACATAAACCACATTATGCACAGCATCACATTAGGCGCAAAACCTGATGCGCCAACCTCACCACCATAAACCCATTATGCAGTTATCTCTCCAGTCTAAACGCATTAGACAATAACATCCTAAGTATAAATCACATTAGGAAATAATCTCAGGGGAAAATAGCTCACCACCTAAACGCATTAGGAAGTAATAACCTCACAAGCATAGAAACCACATTTTAGAGGTATGAAACAGGGTGCGTAAACCATAGTAAATGCATCACATTTCCTAGCACCACATACTCACAGTAGCACATAACCTCATAGTAGAAAGAACCATAGCAGAGGTATAAATCACATTACCACATAGTCTCCTAAAAAGACCATAGCAGAGGTATAGAACAGGGTGCGTAAGTCATACTACATACATGACATTTCCTAGCACCACATACTCACAGTAGCACATAACCTCATAGTAGAAAGAACCATAGCAGAGGTATAAATCACATTAGCCTATAAATCCTGGGAAAGAGGCTTCACTAACACCCAAATCACATTAGGGCCTGGCGCCCTATAAACCTAACAGTCCCCCCTGGGCCAACTGGCCCTGTCTAAAGGGGCTCAAATGCCCTGTGTCCCAAAAGTCAGGGCGCGCTGCCAATGCAGCGAAAGTCAAGGGTGCGCAATCTGCGCACAACCTAAACGTTGCAGCTGCCCACTACTTGCTGGGCAGCTGGGAAAGTACTGGGGCAAAGGAGTGCAGCTCACTCCTAACTTCAACACATGTCCCCTGAAAGAAAGAATAACCTAAACGGTGCAGCTGGCACTAATTGCTGCGCAGCTGTAAATGTATAAATGAGGCATGGGCTCTCAGTGGCCCTTAAAACAAATTATGCCCCTTTCGTTGGAGCTACATGGGCTCAGGAACAAATACAAAGCGTTGGAGCCACGCACGGGCTCTAAGAATAAACCTGTCCCCAAGCACTGTAAATACCTTTATACATAGATATGTAGACTTATCACAAGACCAATAACTGTCAAAGCCACAATACTGTCAAAAATAGGATACTGTTGAAAGGCTGTCAAAGAATAGTTCAAAGGTTGTAGAAATAAGGTTCAAATTCAAAGCAGGGGTCTCTGCGACCCTTTCTCTCACAAAGTACCTGGATTTAGTAGCAAAAACCAACAAAATGTTGCAAAGAAGTTGTAGCGATGAATCTCGGCACGCGAGGCCGTCGATGCGTTGAATCCTTGCCGCAAGGGAGGATGATGCGCCGATCTGCTTTGCGTGCGGAGGTGATGCGACAAACTTCTGCACGCTAGGCCGCCGATGCGCTGAGGCCTTGCCGCGAGGGCGAAGACGATGCGACGATCCTGTTGCGTGTGCGAAGACGATGCGACAGATTTCTGCACGCTAGGCCGCCGATGCGATGACTTTCTTGCCGCGAGGAGAAGTCGATGCGACGATCCTGTTGCGCTGTGCGATGGTGTTGCGATGCGAAGAACGGTGCTCCGCGAGGGAGCGACGGAATCCGGTGTGATGCGATCAAAATGGCGGACGCACGGTGTCCGCAAAGCGATGACTTGAAGCGATGATTTCTTTAGGGGTTGCGAGCGCTCGGCGACAGCAGCGCGATGACTTTTCCAGCGCGTCTCAGCTGCAGCGGCTCGCAAAGGGGCGTTAGCGACGATTTCGTGTTGCGAGCACCCAGCAGCAGCGGCGCGATGATTTTCCTCACTCTCTCGGCTGCAGCGGCTCGCAAACGTGCGTTAGCGACGAAATGAAGTCTACTGGGCCTGAGACTTCAGTCAGGAGGCTAGTTCTCTCTCTAGCCCTTGGGTGAATGCTGAAACAAAAATAAAAGTCCTCTCAAAGGTCCTTTTCCCTCTTCTTCAAGGTCCAGAGGTCACTGCTGCAGGCCAGTGCAAGAAACAGCACACAAGCAAAAGGACAGTCACTTCCTGCAGATTCCTCCAGTGGCATGGACAGAGGGTCCTCTTCAGATCCAGGAGCAAGGCAGGGCCCAGGGAGGCCAGCCCTCATGGCAGCCCCCCCTGGGCCCCAGCAGCAGCACGCCCCTGCAGGAACAGCAGCCAAACACTCAACATTTACATGGGGTCACAGCCCCTTCTTTTATACACCCTTTTCCTTTGTCTAAAGGTGTAGGGTTTAGGGAAAACCAGATGCAACTGGTTTGGGGGGAGCTTTGGAGCACTTTGTTTTGCTCAGCTCCTCTCTCCTTTCACAGGACAGGCTAGGGACATCAGACGCACCACAGGAGGTGGAGCCAGCATTGTAGAGGGAAGGCACAGCCCTATTCAGGTCCCAGGTGCAACTCCTCCCTCCCATCTAGATGCAGATCTCCTATTCAGCTCAGCGCTGACTCACCCTGCCCCTCCTGCAGACACACACACCTCCCAGCTCCTGTCACTCACAGAGCCAGACATGTAATCCACATCAGGCAGGCAGACACAGAGCACACATAAATGCCCACTTCTAGAAGTGGCATTTCTACACCAGTCACAAGAAATCTGCGCACACCATTGCGCAGCATTTATTCTCACGAATTCAGGCATACTAGACTTGACCATGCTGCACCTCTCATAACAGGAATTACCACTAGCACACAGATCCTCAATGTAGTCCTATGGGAGGCAGGTCAATCTCACTAAATGGGCACAGTGCGCGCACGCACTTGGCACTGGACCACAGTGTCCAAGTACCCAGAGGTCTAAAACTACTAACACCAAGTTCTATATAAGGCAAAAAGTTCAGGGGTGAACCTGCCAAAAAGGGCCATTTTCAACAGTGTGTGCTTGTTGCGACATGTATTAGCCATCCTGTGAGTGGAGTTGTTGTTAGTGGTAGGCATCCAGCCCCCCCTGGGTAAGGGTGGTAGTAGTGGTAGGCATCCAGCCCCCCCTGGGTAAGGGTGGTAGTAGTGGTAGGCATCCAGCCCCCCCTGGGTAAGGGTGGTAGTAGTGGTGGGCATCTGGCACCCCCATGGCTAAGGGTGGTAGTAGTGGTAGGCATCCAGCCCCCCTGGCTAAGGGTGGTAGTAGTGGTAGGCATCCAGCCCCCCCTGGCTAAGGGTGGTAGTAGTGGTGGGCATCTGGCACCCCCATGGGTAAGGGTGGTAGTAGTGATAGGCATCCAGCCCCCCCTGGGTAAGGGTGGTAGTAGTGGTGGGCATCTGGCACCCCCATGGCTAAGGGTGGTAGTAGTGGTAGGCATCCAGCCCCCCCTGGGTAAGGGTGGTAGTAGTGGTAGGCATCCAGCCCCCCCTGGGTAAGGGTGGTAGTACTGGTGGGCATCTGGCACCCCCATGGCTAAGGGTGGTAGTAGTGGTAGGCATCCAGCCCCCCTGGCTAAGGGTGGTAGTAGT
The DNA here is from genome assembly GCA_963921515.1 of Calotriton arnoldi. NCBI lineage: Eukaryota > Metazoa > Chordata > Amphibia > Caudata > Salamandridae > Calotriton > Calotriton arnoldi. Next base: position 387,912 of record CAWUFW010008734.1, read on the forward strand.
GGTAGGCATCCGGCCCCCCCTGGGTAAGGGTGGTAGTAGTGGTGGGCATCTGGCACCCCCATGGCTAAGGGTGGTAGTAGTGGTAGGCATCCAGCCACCCCTGGGTAAGGGTGGTAGTAGTGGTGGGCATCTGGCACCCCCATGGCTAAGGGTGGTAGTAGTGGTAGGCATCCAGCCCCCCTGGCTAAGGGTGGTAGTAGTGGTAGGCATCCAGCCCCCCCTGGGTAAGGGTGGTAGTAGTGGTGGGCATCTGGCACCCCCATGGCTAAGGGTGGTAGTAGTGGTAGGCATCCAGCCCCCCCTGGGTAAGGGTGGTAGTAGTGGTAGGCATCCAGCCCCCCAGGCTAAGGGTGGTAGTAGTGGTAGGCATCCAGCCCCCCCTGGGTAGGGGTGGTAGTGGTGGTGCGCATCCAGGCCCCTGTGTGCATATGTGGCATTGGTGATGGGCATCCCGCCCCTATGGTGCTGCTGTTGCAAGTAAATTCTGCATCCCTCTGTGCGTGTGTGATGTGTCGTGTACGTGTTGTATGTTTTTGTGGTTGGTGTCTGACTTACCTTCTGCGCCGTACGCGTCCATGCCTGTTCCGGTAGTAAATGTAGAATAATGGTAGGATCGGAATGAAGGGATTCATGGTTGGTTCGTCTCGTTCGTCTTTGTCGTTGCTTCGCCTCGTCCTCGTTGCTGGCGTGTTCGCCTCGTAGCCGTGGATCGTGTTGTGACGCGAATCGGAGCTTATGTGCGCCTCTCCCGGAAGCTTTGACGTGCCGGACGTAGCGACGGGTTCGGCGCGTACGGAAAGCGCATCGTACTTGTCTGGCCGGACGGGGCTGCATTTTCCCTTCCGTTCGACTCAATTCGGCGTTTCCGGATTCGCCTCGGTCGGAGAACAGGACCTGGATTGGGTGAGTACGACTCGGCCGGATTCTATGCTGTTGTGCGCATCGTACTTGCTCGTTCGGAATGATGTGCGGATCAGTCGGGAAACAGGCATTCGCATGGCTTTTTTCCCAACCGAATGGTATTGGGTGCGCCTCCGACCGAGATCGGAATCGGCCCCCTAATGTCCAGGGGCGTGGACTGTCCATTCATAGCCTAGAGCCGGTGTGTGGGACCCCAGTTATAGTATTTCAAGCCCCACCTAGATGGGCATGTGTCCAAACTGCATGACTGTATGTCCGTCGTGACCAGGATCTCTCGGTTGTCTCGGCCTGAGTAGGGGCCCTCCAGTTGGAGCGAGATCTGTGCCACTGTCTTGACGAGCCTCTGTTCTGTCGACTTCTGTGCGAACTCTGTGAGGAGTCTGAATCCTGTGGTGGCGGTGAGTGTGGTTTAAGATGTGCCCTTTCGTCGGTCCAGGCGAACACCGCCTTGAGAGAATCAAAGAAGAATGATTTAGAGTTAAAGATTTCCTTCATTCTAGCAGGGTACAGCAGCATATAGGACAAGTTCAGTTCTCGAAGTCTGCGCTTCGCAGCCACAAAGGATTGGCGCTGCTGCTGTACTAGTCTGGTATAGTCGGGGAATGATTGGATGAGAATTGAAGAGCATACGGTCCTTCTGGGTCCTGGCGTATTGTACAATGGCGCCACGATCTGCGTAATTCAGGAGTCGGGCAATCACAGGTCTCAATCGTTCTCCCGGCAGTGGTTTCTTAGTCAGGGCCCGGTGGGCTCTTTCGATCACGAAGCAAGTGGACATAGCTTCGGTTGGCAACACGGATTTGAGCCATCCTGTAAGAAAATCGTCCATTGACGTGCCTTCACAGCTCTCCGGAAAGCCAACCAGGCGTATGTTGTTGCGCCTGGCCCTGCCTTCGGCGTCCTCAACCCGCGAAGCCAATTCCTGAGTCACGACTGTGAGTTTGTTCACCTTCTTCTGAAGAGTCGTCACTGTGTGTGTATACCCGGGTTTCAACCTCCGTAATTCTGTCCACTGCCTTGCGGAGGTCCTGACGCAGGAAGCAAACCTCAGAGCCAACGGCGCCTATCTGCACCTCAAGCGCGGCCCGCGATTGAGTAATCGCAGTCAGCAGGGTGGCATTATCCACGGACAGACCTCCGGCACCCTCGCCCATAGTGGTGTAGTGATCCAAACTACTCTACTTGGAAGCGGCCGTTCCTGGCTTGTCTTTGCCCATTACGAAGGAGGTGTACGCAGGGAACGAAGGATAATGCGCTGATGGAGGGTAATCCTGAGCTCTCTTCTGCAGCGTTGCCGACTCGTGTTCCTAGGGTGGTAGTCTTCCAAGCGGAGCACAATGCATTGCGACCACAGCCACCATCAGAGCTGGGGCAGATTCCAAGGCCAGGCCTCACGGATTCTGGCCTCCCTGGCAGCAAGCCGCACCAGGCCTAGCCCGGCCGCTTCCGCTGCCTGGGGAGGGCAGCCAAGTGGGCCCCCTAATGGGACCGGACTCGCCGGACCCCCAACCTGCTAGCCACCACGAATGGTGCGCACTGAGAGTCTGTGACCATGGGCTCCCCCTCGTCCGTACACAGGATTGGGCCTTTCCTGATGTTATACGCAGTGCCAAAAATAATCTGTCAGTTAGGGCTTCTCAGACTTATGTGGCCCGCTCCTCCACACCTCCCATGAGGCCCGGCGAGCCCCCGCACCGTAGCGCATAGGCGTGGAATGGAGGGAAGGGCACCGTGCCGGGGGAGTACACCGATATGTGGCCGAGTTCCCCCCCAGCACGTCATGGAGGTCTCAGGGGTGCAGGCCAGGTGCGCGGTCTTCGGCGCCTGCGATTCAGCCCCCTTGCTGCTCTGGTGCTTGTTCCTGGGGCCCCCTTCGCGGCACCTTCAAGGGAGGGGGCTAGGGGGAAGAGGATCTCTGCTGACACGCTGCCCCGTCAAGCCGGGAAAGTGAACGTCCGGCCGCACCCACCAGTAGGCCCCGAAGGGTGTCGGATCCCTACCCTGGCGCAGGCTCCCACCATTGGCGATCTCTTGTCGTGCGAGTCCCAGGGAGCTCTCCACCGAGCCTGGTCACGGCCGGCACTCCTCTGCCTGGGACCCGGCCGCGGTACGGCAGCCCAGTGCGATGTCGTGGGCCCACACTGCTCCGACAGGGTCAGACGCTCACGACCCGCTTTCCCTCGATTTGTCGCCTCCACGTCAGCCGCCTCCTCACATGCGCCGACCTACAACCGCGGCGATATGGCGGCAGAGTCCGGTCCCGTGCTGTGCGGCAACGTCTTCACTAGCCGCTGCACAGTCTTTAGAACGACTGGGGTCAGGATCGGTGCCGGATATCGGCGAATTCGGGCTCAGGCAGACGGAGCTCTGCTAGGGCACGTCCGCCATGCTTGGCTTCCCAAGCCACGCCCCAATGTTATTTATTTTCATGAATAAATGTTTGAAAATAAAGAAAGATACCAATAAAAAATAACATGTTTCATCATTTATTTGGTCAATATACTTTACAAAATATTTTTTCTATAAATATTTATAATTAATTTTTTTATTAATACAAGCTCTATTATTATTTGTAAACATTCCCACTGTAGACTACATTAATTCTCATAAATTACAAAACTGTAAACATATATATTTTACTATTCCTAATCCAATTTATATTAACTCTGGGAAGGTGCTGGACACTAAACATATATAATTTAGTATTCCCACTCCAATTAATATTAAATCAGGTAAGGTGCTGGACACTAAACATATATAATTTACAATTCCCACTCCAAACTACATTAACTATGAGAAGGTGCTGGACACTAAACATATATAATTTACTATTCCCACTACAAACTATATTAACTCTGGGAAGGTGCTGGACACTAAACATATATAATTTACTATTCCCACTCCAAACTATATTAAGTCTGGGAAGGTGCTGGACACTAAACATATATAATTTACTATCCCCACTCCAAACTACATTAACTCTGGGAAAGTGCTGGACACTAAACATATATAATTTACTATTCCCACTCCAAACTATATTAACTCTGGGAAAGTGTTGGACACTAAACATATATAATTTACTATTCCCACACCAATTAATATTAAATCAGGGAAGGTGCTGGACACTAAGCATATATAATTTACTATTCCCACTCCAAACTATATTAAGTCTGGGAAGGTGCTGGACACTAAACATATATAATTTACTATTCCCACTCCAAACTATATTAACTCTGGGAAGGTGCTGGACACTAAACATATATAATTTACTATTCCCACTCCACACTATATTAAGTCTGGGAAGGTGCTGGACACTAAACATATAGGGGCCGATTCCGATCTCGGCCGGTAGGGCACCGAATCGGATTCGGCTTAACCGGATCCGATTCGGAGCCCTCTTTCCCGACCGATTCATACGTGCATCCGGCCGAGCGAGTACGATGCGAGCGCACGCGAAATCGCGACCGACTCGTACGCGGGTCCGAACCGCTCCGACCGACTCGCACGGACATGACTCGCACCGCGCAATGGAGACGTTCCCCGGCCGGGCAAGTACGATGCGCGCCACGAGTAGTCCGACCGACTCGTGCCGTCCGGCTCGAAAGAGCAGTCGGAGCCGGACTTTGGGGGTCCGTGTCGGACCCCCCTGTACGCATAGCCGCGCGAGTCGCACACAGGGGGGACCCATGGGTCCCCACCTACCTGTGCATGTACGCCGCTAGTCGCATTGAGGCGTACCCGCTGTAGGGGGCGCCCTTGTTCGCCTCGCACCCATTGAGTCAATGGGAGCCCGCGTACGCGTTGTACGTCCGGCTCGCATTGACTTCAATGTGAGTCCGACCGACTCGAGTCCGATTGCATGCGTGCGCATCGTACTCGTTCGGTCGGACTGCCAGAGTCCGATTCGGTCGCAAATCTCTCCGGGTCTGGCTCGGTCGGAGTGATTTCCGGCCTGAATCGGAATCGGCCCCATATAATTTACTATCCCCACTCCAAACTACATTAACTCTGGGAAAGTGCTGGACACTAAAAATATATAATTTACTATTTCCACTCCAAACTACATAAACTCTGGGAAGGTGCTGGACACTAAACATATATAATTTACTATTCCCACTCCAAACTATATTAACTCTGGGCAAGTGTTGGACACTAAACATATATAATTTACTATTCCCACTCCAAACTACATAAACTCTGGGAAGGTGCTGGACACTAAACATATATAATTTACTATTCCCACTCCAAACTATATTAACTCTGGGAAAGTGTTGGACACTAAACATATATAATTTACTATTCCCACTCCAATTAATATTAAATCAGGGAAGGTGCTGGACACTAAGGGGTCGATTCCGATCCCGGCCGTAAGCGCACCTAACAGTATTCGTCCGTAAAAAAAAACAGCCGAATGCGTGTTTCCCGACCGACTCGAACATTCGTCCGGGCGAACAAGTACGATGCGGATAACAACCCAGTCTCCGAGCGAGCCGTACTTACCCAATTCAGCTCCTGTTCCCCGCCCGAGCCGGATCCGTAAACGCCGAAACGAGTCGTACGGAAGCAAATACACAGCACCTTCCGGCCGGACGAGTACGATGCGCACTCCATACGCGCCGAACCCGTCGCTACGTCCGGGACGTTTGAGCATCCGAGCGAGCCATACATAAGCTCCGTTTCGCGCCACAAGACGATCCACGGCTACGAGATGAACAAGCCTGCTACGAGTACGAGTCGAAGACACGAGAAACCCGAACGAGACGATCCAAGCATGAATCCCATTGCGCAGGTCCTACCTATACTCTACATCTATTACCGGGACCGGCACGGACGTGTACGGCGCAGACGGTAAGTCAAACACCAACAACACAAACAAACGACACGTACCCGAAATATGTCACACACACATAGGGATGCACAAATGACGTACACTAGCAACAACAGAACCATAGGGGTGGGATGGCCATCACCAATGCCATACACACCCATTGGGGGCTGGATGCCTGCCACTACCACCACCCCACTCAGGGGGGGCTGGATGCCTGTCACTACTACCATCCCCACCCTTAGGGGGATGGATGCCTACCACTACCACCACCCCTACTCAGGGGGGCCTGGATGCCTACCACTACCACCACCCCTACTCATGGGGGGCTGGATGCCTACCACTACCACCACCCCTACTCAGGGGGGGCTGGATGCCTACCTCTACCACCACCCCTACTCAGGGGGGGCTGGATGCCTACCACTACCACCAACCCTACTCAGGGGGGCCTGGATGCCTACTACTACCACCACCCCAACTCAAGGGGGGCTGGATGCCTGTCACTACTACCAACCCCACTCATAGGGGGATGGATGCCTACCACTACCACAACCCCTACTCAGGGGGGGCTGGATGCCTGCCACCACCACCACCCCTACTCAGGGGGGCCTGGATGCCTACCACTACCACCACTCCTACTCAGGGGGGCCTGGATGCCTGTCACTACTACCATCCCCACCCTTAGGGGGATGGATGCCTACCACTACCACCACCCCTACTCAGGGGGGCCTGGATGCCTACCACTACCACCACCCCTACTCAGGGGGGGCTGGATGCCTGCCACTACCACCACCCCACTCAGGGGGGGCTCGATGCCTGTCACTACTACCAACCCCACTAATAGGGGGATGGATGCCTACCACTACCACCATCCCCACTCATAGAGGGATGAATGCCTACCACACACACCACCCCTAAACATAGGACGGGAAATGCATGACACAACCAGCATACTCCAACATAAGGAATGTCTGAAAATACATCCCACCAACACCATGACAAGCGTGTGTAGTCTGTGTCAAATGCCCACAACACTGAACATGTCATTGAGCATACAATGTGACCCCCTATCACATGTGTCACACATAAATGTGTGTGGGCTCCACAATGCAAGCAGACCATGACCACTGTGGCAATGGGGTATAACACCCCATCATCACAGTGACCAAAAGGTAAGTGCGGGGTCCATAGCTGAAGCACATTTTGAACACTGTGGTAATGGGGTCTAAACCCCCATCATCACAGTGACCAAAAGGTAAGTGTGGGGTCCATAGCTGAAGCACAGTTTGAACATTGTGGCAATGGGGTCTAAACCCCCATCATCACAGTGACAAAAATGTAAGTGTGGGGTCCATAGCTGAAGCACATTTTGAACACTGTGGCAATGGGGTCTAAACCCCCATCATCACAGTGACCAAAAGGTAAGTGTGGGGTCCATAGCTGAAGCACAGTTTGAACACTGTGGCAATGGGGTCTAAACCCCCATCATCACAGTGACCAAAAGGTAAGTGTGGGGTCCATAGCTGAAGCACATTTTGAACACTGTGGCAATGGGGTCTAAACCCCCATCATCACAGTGACCAAAAGGTAAGTGTGGGGTCCATAGCTGAAGCACATTTTGACATTGTGGCAATGGGGTCTAAACCCCCATCATCACAGTGACCAAAAGGTAAGTGTAGGGTCCATAGCTGAAGCACAGTTTGAACACTGTGGCAATGGGGTCTAAACCCCCATCATCACAGTGACCAAAAGGTAAGTGTGGGGTCCATAGCTGAAGCACAGTTTGAACATTGTGGCAATGGGGTCTAAACCCCCATCATCACAGTGACCAAAATGTAAGTGTGGGGTCCATAGCCCCATCATCACAGTGCCCAAAAGGTAAGTGTGGGGTCCATAGCTGAAGCACAGTTTGAACAGTGTGGCAATGGGGTCTAAACCCCCATCATCACAGTGACCAAAAGGTAAGTGTTGTCATGGAAAAAGCTGCAACTGCCAAACAGCATGGATGATCCCTGGTCACAGAACAACAAATACATCAGTGGCAAAGTAGTGCTTGTGTCCCATAGCAACATACATTGGGTGAGGCAAACAGTGCAGTGCCAATAAGATATACCTTTGCCATGTGCAGACAAACATCACCCATGGGGGCTGACATTGGCAAGATTCCTCAATAACACAATGACAGAAGTGACCATCATAATGCAGCCCCACATATCTGCACCAATGGACACACAAATGTAGATATCCTTTGGAGACTGTAGATGTCAGGTGAACAAATACCATACCATGGCAGCAAAGGGACATACAAACCATGATCATTGTGCTGACTGATGACCTAGGAGTCCCAGGGACAGCAGGGGAAAGCCAACAAACAACATACAGCCAATGGCACACTAAAGATATGCCAATGCAGTGGTGCAGATGCACAAACACAAACAGGCAGCCTCACACTGCAGATCAAACACAACAGGTGATGGGGGGGGTGCCAGTGTCCCCAGGCAACCACACAACACATGAGGAGGCCTGAATCACAATTACACAGATGTGTATACAGTGCCACACAAAAGTAACTCATGGATCGGATTCCCCTATGTGGGCAAACAGGCATTGTTAGATGAGAGGGAGCCCAAATTACACATGTCACACAAGCTTGTCGGAACAGCAAATAACACAGCAAGAGACAGACCCACCACAGCACTACCCCAGGGACCCCACATCGTGATGACCGTGGCATGCATGATAATCCCACTGTGATGACAAAGCTAGATGTCGTTCACACTGTGAACCACAGTCATGTGTCCTGAGCAACAGACTACCATCACACCTACACAAGCACAAATCAATCAGCACGGCCTGTCAGCCAAGGCCAACATGGAGGTAGGGGTCTAGCTGTGCAACAACTCTCATTTGCACACACTCAACACCACACACCTTGATCTCCACCAATGTGCAGCAGTGAAGCTCACATGGACTGGTGACATTGCACATGCACACATGACAATCCCAGGGGTGGTTGTGGGAACTAAGGTGCAGAAACCCATCACACCTGGCCAGTCAACAAGACTCGTGAATGTCTGACACACTGCACAGTACGCTGTACATGGGCATGATGTGAAATCCACCACAATCAATGTGATCCCGGACACAGTCACACACCAATGAAGAAGTCAAGGTCACCCACAAAGAACACACATAGACAACTTCCAACATTGCAGCTCTGACTCAGAGGAGTGGCAGCAGTCACACACACAACGTGTCACAATCACTGAAAGCTAACACAAACTGTAAATTACATGACTTGTGTAACCAACAAGTGCCAAGGGGAATCCTGACTGTGTCTCATCTGCATTTGCCCACAAACTCAGCCCTGACAGCAAACACACCTATGGATGACACCCTGATGACCAGTAATGTGCCATGCACCCACATGCCAGAGAACCCAGTGCGAAGATTTGGGTGGTACATAGGTCAACTCAGCAAGCATCACAAACAGGAACATCACTAGGGATCCCAGCCTGTGTTGCAAAACGGAAGTGAACACACACAGACATGCTCACACAACACACACCTTGGGCTCAGGCAATGTCACGGAATTACACACTGCCATGAGGGCACTCCACTCCTGTGTAAGGAAAGCTGTGCCATACGTTGTCTCTGCAGGGCCCTATCATATCAGCAGTACACTTGGTCACTCAGTCAACAATTAGCACAAAATGAAGGCTCTCGTCACATCAGCCTGGTCATGGGAGTGTCACCGACACCATCTGCACAGATCCAACACACATGTATAGCAAGTTGTAATGATCACACAGAAGAGTCCTTCCCCATTGACGCCCAAACTTGCATGTCCAGTGGAGATGGTCACACGGTCAGGGAAATAGACAAATTGAACAATGGCAAGCACAACAGATGTGCAGGGGTGTAAGCCACAGATGTGATATTGCAAATAAAAGTAGGAAATCCCATTGCCAAATATTGAAAACATGACACCCTTATTGCTGCAAAGGATGACATGGATACACACCAGGATAGGACACATTGCCCCTGGACCACATGGGGTCCTGCACAGTAACACTTCATTTCCCTGATATCAAAAATCACCATCAGTGCAGCAAGGGCACGGTTAGCAACATCAACATCATGTACATCAGAAGCAAAACCACTAGAGAACAAAAAGTAGCTTTATTCAGCATTTGTGTGTGAAGAAGTGAAAGTCCAGAAATATAACAAAGGCCAATGGCCAGTCCATAACAAGAGTCCAAACAGGGTGACAGTGCCAGATGTCACCCTTTGCATGCCTGCACAGCTACACATCAGGGACATTCCCCTCGGAGGGGCATACGGGGGGGCAGGCCAGGCACTGCAGGGACAGGATCAGGGCTCACCAAAAGGAGGCAGGGAAGGGGTGGTGGGTGCTGGAGAGTCACTGACAACTGCAGTGGAGGTGTCTGACATGGTGTGTGCCGGCACAACTGGGGGCTTGAGTCAGATGGTGTGGGTGCCGGCACGACTGCAGTGGGCCATGCAGATGGAGTGGACAGGTTCCCCACTGCAGTGCCCAAGTCAGACAGGGTGGTAGTGGACTCCACTGCAGTGCCTATCTCCAGGGGAGTAGAATGGGGTTCAGGTAAGGTGGGCAGGACAGAGGGGGAGGACATGCTCTCCACACCAGTGGCACAAACAAGCGCAGTGGGGGGTGTGGTGCTGGAAGAGCAAGTGGTAGGGGGAGAAGGCCGGATCATTTTGGGGATGGTGTATCTGTGGGTGGGGGAACCTGGGGCAGGGTGTGGTGGGGGAACCTGTGGAGTGGGGGACTGAGGGATGGAGGAAGGAGACTTGGTGGTTGAGCTGCAGGGTGGTGGCGGGGTCTTGCTCTTCCGGGTCCGGGAGGACTTGCGGATGGGGGCCTCAGTCTGTCTGCGCCTGGGGGAGGATGTCCGGGGGTGAGGGGCACTCCCCTCTGTGTGGGTGGACTTCCTCTTCCCCCTGTATGCTGGATCAGCTGGATTGGAGGGGAAGAGGCCGAGGTCACAGAGGAAGATCTGCTGTGTAGGTGGGGTTGCAGGTGAGGCAAGGGAAGGGGCCTTGGAGGGAGAGGTATCGGAGGACTGCGGAGTGACTGTGGATGCCTGTGTGTGTGTATGTATCCCATCCCCTGTGGGTGTGGTATCAGTCCCCTGAGGATGCCTGCGTGCACGTCTTGTTTTTGTAGGGGGTGTGTCTGTGCTGCTCGTGTCTGTGTGTTTGGGTGAATGTGCAGGTGTGCATGTGCTTGGGACAGGTAGGGTGCCAGGAAGTGTGGATGGGGGAGATGTAGGAGGGGTGAGGGACTGTTGGAGGAGGGACACTGCTGCCGTCAGGGAGGAGTCCATGGACCTATTGCTCCTCTGTAGGGCAGACATGCCCGATGAGATGCCCTCCATAAACGACACCAGCTGAGTCAACAGAGTGGTGTGGGCATGGAGGACACTCAGCATTGCTGTCTGCCCTACATGGAGCTGGCGAAGGAGGTACACAGACTCCTCACTCAGGGCAGCAGGGGACACAGGGGCAGGGGCTGCGGTGCCTGGCACGAAGGAGACACGCTCCCGAACACAGGAGCCTCCACGGACCTCTGGAATGGGAGCCGATGGGAGGGCGGTGACAGCAATAGTAGCTGGGGTGTGGTGGCTGCTGACACCCGCCTCCACAAGGGAGTCATCCTCCGAGCTGCTGTGGTCCTCAGCTGAGGTGGATGGTGCTGAGGACTCCTCAGTGTGGCTCCCCTCGCCCTCCGTGCCACTGGGTCCCTCCGACCACTCATCGGCTGCTGACCCAGTCTGGCTCAGCGGCTCCTCCTGGTCCGTGGAGCTGTCCCCTCCTGTGGCCGTGGATGTATCTGCAAACAATTAGGGAAACAGACAGACATCAGTCACCTGCACTGACCGCACAAAACCACAGTATGTACAGCACATTACAGAGCAAGCCCTGGCATCCTTAGTTGAACATTGCCAAAAGTGCCCAAACAGAGTAGGAGAAGCCAATTGTCAGTCTGATGGTCAACCATGGCACTCGCATCCCTCCTGGCCTTTCACCCATCGGTCTGGTGTCTGTCGGATGGCAATACACCAGTGTGGACACATGCACCACCTACATGGTAGTTGGACAGTGCAGAGAACACGGTGAAGTATGTGAACATGCACACATCACAACTCTTGCCACTGAGTCAGTACAGGTGTCCGGATAAAGGGATGGCCAGAGTCTATTTTCAAATGCACGTGATGCATACCAGCACCAGACACCATGATGCACCCATGTCCTGATAGTCAATGCCACAATGGGGTGCATGTAGCACATGTCACTCCCCTGCAGGATCACTCTTAGGAAGTTTAACGCCATGGCACAGGCATGCCTGCAAAGTCATACATCACTGTCTCCAGTCACATGGGCAGGGCAGCCAGACAACAACAGTCTGCACTGTGTCACAATCCTAGGTCATGGGGAATGCAAGTCCAGTAGCTGACAAGTGCACATGTCCATCCCCCACAAACCACATCATTTGAACTCTCATTTGTCCACGTCATACCAATTGGACATATGGGAGACATGAAACACAACCCTCGGAACATGAGCACCTCACAATCTGCTGTGAATGGGAAACAGCTGCCTGAACTGCACAGTCGCATACCCCAGTATGCACGGTCAAGTGATCAAACAGCTATATGTCACACAAGTATCATCTCCTATGGTCACATCTCCGGTGGCATGCTGAGCCCTAACTGATAAACACCCCAGTAGTCCTGACAACAAAGCCACAGCACATTGACACAGAGGCAGACACCTGAGGGAACATTTCACTGAGCACAACGTGTCAGCTGATACACGGGAGTGGGAGTACAGAGTGTATTGTATGGCCTGGAGTAGGCATGACTGTCCTGCTCCACGTGAAAGAGGGATGAGCCCTGGACAGTAGGCAGGTGGCTAAGCATGTGTGACACACTTGATATACATACTCCTGAGGCCCAAACATTGTTCACAACCGCAGCATGGGTGTGTGCCAAATACCCCAGGCACATGTGGTGAATCAGATCAGCAATTCGACCACATATCAAAGTAACACGCAGATTACATGTCAGAACCCAGGCATTGTGTAAGCAATGGACCCACCCATGAAGCCCACCACAGAGTTACGGGTACAAATGCTGTCCCCCACCTTGAGCTAAGCAATATGCAAGGACACAGTACCCAAGTGACACAATTTCCTGACTGTAAGGGCCACACCTGGGTATCAGATGAGGAGTGGGCAGTGCACAATTGAGGGACATGGGTCCTGGACCACATAACTGATGTACTGTTGAAGTTTAACCAGGCCAGAGGAGGGCACATAGCATGTCAGACAAAGCTCACAGTGCAGTCATGGACTCACCCCCTCCTTGCTGCTGTCTGCCCTTCAGCTGCCCATCCAGATCAGGGAAGACCACTGCCAGGATCCTGAGCATGTGGGGGTCAGGGTCCGGTGTCCGCCCCTCCTGCGAGGAGGCGACAGCTTCAGCTGGACCCTTGCGATCCTCCGGGTCCAGCCCCGAAGGTCCTGCCACCTCTTCTGGCAGTTGCGGATCCGGCGCTTGAGACCCCCACAGACCTTACTGCCCGGGCGATGTCCAGCCATATTTCCTGCTTCTGGTGGGCATCAACCTGTGAGGATGACAAAGTGTAAAGGCCATTACTACACATGCAACAAATCCGTGCATCACACATTTGGATATACATGTCTCAATCACAGGGGCACATGTTGTACACGGGCAGTGAAAGGATGGCTATGAACAGTTTGCCAGCATACATGGTATCGTTGCCTGGGAAGTCAAACCTTGTTTAAATGCACTGTTACTGCACTATACCTGTTCAGTGCATGTAACTACACACTATGGGGGGTGAGAACTACTCAGTGAGCCTGCTAGCCAGTGGCGTGCAGACTGTAAGTCTGGCTAGTCAGACAACATGCACATTTGTAAGGCAGTGGACAGCACACTCACCTGCTCCCCTGGTTTCCCATACAGCTTGCTGTACTGTGGAAGGAGGCTGTCCAGCAGGGCCTGGTTCTCCTCAGTGCTGAAGGCTGGGGCTCTCTCCACAGTACGTGCCATTGCAGGATCCAGAGGATGCAGAGACAGCAGCAGTGTTGGTGGCAGATGTCGTCCTGGAGCATGTAGTGCAGGCAAGTGAGCTCTCAGGGAAACAGCCAGCATTATATGTGTGCTGCTGAGGCTGATACCGTCCCATGTGTCCAAAGTGATAGATCCAAGTCGTTTGCATCTTCTGAATCTGGCCAATCCATGGAATTGCACCACTTACACACGCCCACAGCATCCTTCAAAAGTTCAACTTCATGACACCCATGCATTTGCAACATTGTTGTGGGTGTCCAACTAAATTCACAGCATCAGACTCGTTAAACTTTCGAAAACGCGTCCGTTGCCATGCCAGGCCATAGCCAATGCGTGCGCACCGATCGGTCCATTGCTGTACAACGCGTATTCCGGGTACAACGCGTACCCGCACACAACAGATGCAATGGGCCGGCCGGGCACACCGATCGGTCCATTGCTGTACAACGCATACCCGCTCACAACAGATGCAATGGGCCGGCCGGGCATACCAATCGGGCCATTGCTGTACAACGCGTATTCCGGGTACAACGCGTACCCGCACACAACAGATGCAATGGGCCGGCCGGGCACACCGATCGGTCCATTGCTGTACAATGCGTACCCGCTCACAACAGATGCAATGGGCCGGCCGGGCACACCGATCGGTCTATTGCTGTACAACGCGTACCGGCTCACAACAGATGCAATGGGCCGGCCGGGCACACCGATCGGTCCATTGCTGTACAACGCGTATTCCGGGTACAACGCGTACCTGCACACAACAGATGCAATGGGCCGGCCGGGTACACCGATCGGTCCATTGCTGTACAACGCGTACCCGCTCACAACAGATGCAATGGGCTGGCCAGGCACACCGATCGGTCCATTGCTGTACAACGCGTACCCGCTCACAACAGATGCAATGGGCCGGCCGGGCACACCGATCGGTCCATTGCTGTACAACGCGTATTCCGGGTACAACGCATACCCGCATACAACAGATGCAATGGGCCGGCCGGGCACACCGATCGGTCCATTGCTGTACAACGCGTACCCGCTCACAACAGATGCAATGGGCCGGCCGGGCACACCGATCAGTCCATTGCTGTACAACGCGTATTCCGGGTACAACGCGTACCCGCACACAACAGATGCAATGGGCCGGCCGGGCACACCGATCGGTCCATTGCTGTAAAACGCGTACCTGTACAGGTCAGTCGCATATGTCACCATGCTTGTCACTGGTGAACGTATGCCAGCCACATATACCTGCCAGAGACCCAGGGGCACACCTACAACACCACACCCAGTCCACACTGTTTCCTAAGGCATGTAAGGCTGCATTACCTTTTCTGTGAATGGGGGTTAACATGTGGTTTCTGTGGTGGCACTTGTGGGCAGCCACACTCAAGCTGTGCATGTGTTAATGGGGACAGGGTCCTTTGTGTGTTGTGCACATGACCACTGTGATGTGCAACAGTTCATTTCGGAGCATGTGGCATGGTCACATTTCCAGGTTGTGTAT
Organism: Calotriton arnoldi; assembly: GCA_963921515.1. Lineage (NCBI taxonomy): Eukaryota > Metazoa > Chordata > Amphibia > Caudata > Salamandridae > Calotriton > Calotriton arnoldi. The sequence goes on from CAWUFW010008734.1 coordinate 403,309, forward strand.
GTGTGTGACATGTCACATACCCCCTGGGTCCCATGGGGGAAGGCATGTACGTCACAGGGTGACCCATTGCCACAATAGTGATGTCACTCCACAGTCTGTGTGCATGTTGGGTTTCCGATGTCTCTGATTCCATGTGCACGATGGGAGACAGTCTCCACATCAACATTGTTTGTGCATGGACTTTGATGTTGTGCGTCACTGGCGTCCATGTCTGTCTTGCGTAGGCGACAGGGGCCACTACCTGTGGGAGTCATGTTTGTTTTTCTGACGTGTACATGATACGCCATGTAATGCCAGTGTCCATGTGGCAAGACAGGGTCACTCGGAATCTACCTGTCAATGAGCTGTGATGCCTGTGGCGCATCTGTCCAGACATGTCACTGTGGTGTGTGTGTGGAACGTGACAGCAGTAAATGGGTACTGTGACACAGCCTAATGGTTTCCCATAGCACAACCTGGAACCTGTTGTCCACACATGTTGTACTGAGTAGTCAGATGATGGCCATGTAGGTGCGAGTTATGTGCGAACAGAACGGCACACACATCAAGTACTTGTGTCTCGTAATGATGTATCATGTGAAATTGAGTATGGTGAATGGCACATATGTGGGGTGACTGACAATCTTTCTTTCCTCAACCTATGCACTGCAGGGCTCCAGCTGTCCATAGACCATTCCCTGACCTGGCAACGATGGTGGAACGTGACAGCATCCGACGGTACCGCTTCACCAGGCAGCTGATTGAGGATTTGGCAGTGCGCTTGGCACCACATTTGCAACCTGGCCGGCCGTACCCTACAGCGCTGACCCCCAAGGTGAAGGTAATGGCAGCCCTACACTTCTTTGTCACCGGTACCTTTCAACACACTGTGGCGACTGCCGGTGGGATGTCACAGACTATGTTCAGCCGTGTGCTACGCGATGTTTTGGAGGCAATGTTGAGATGCCTGAACCAGTACATCTATTTCCCTACACGTCAACAACTCACTGACGTCAAGAGTGACTTCTATGCCCTGGGGAGGATGCCACATGTCATTGGCTCCATTGATGGGACACATGTGGCTTTGGTACCACCACAGGCACATGAGCAGGCATACCGGAACCGGAAACATTACCATTCGATCAATGCTCTGGTGGTATGTCTTGCAGATATGACCATCACACATGTGTGTGCCCGTTTCCCTGGTTCAGCACACGATGCCTACGTGATGAGGAGTAGTCACATCCCGAGGATGATGGCACAGATGCAGAACCAGCTTGCCTGGCTTGTTGGTGTGTACTGACTTTGTACCATTGTGTGTGTTCTGCTCTGTAGTATACCGCCCACTTTTCCTACTCAGCTAATGTGCACTTGTCTGTCCGTAGGTGACTCCGGATACCCCAACATGCCGTGGTTGCTGACACCCCTCAGGAACCCTGTGACACCAGCCCAGATGCGCTACAATGAGGCACATGGTCGGACCAGGAGAGTGATTGAGCGGACCTTTGGTCTCCTGAAGAGCCGCTTACACTGCCTGGACAAGACAGGAGGGGCCCTCCCATATGCCCCAGCAAAGGTGTGCAAGATTGTCATCATCTGCTGCATGCTACACAACCTGGCAGTGTGGAAGGAGTTGCCTCTCATCCTGGATGACGATGACCAACGTCCGCCACCTGTGGAGGATCCTGGCCTGGACCACGATGCCAGTGATGATGGTGATGCCCGCACACAGCTCATCACCAACTTCTTCAGCTGAATGTGAGTATCCAGGGAGATGTAATGTGAATGATGTGAGTTTGCATGATATGTGTGGGTGGTGCTCTGGTGCTGTTTGAGTGTGGCCATGTGCTACTTGACTGGATGCGTGCAGCAATGTGTCCTTACAGGTAGTATGTACTCCCCAACAGTTTTGACATGCTAACTTGGTTTTGTGTACTTGTCTTGTGACATGTATTGGGCATGAGTATTGCAGTTCTGTCCTGTTCTTCAGTGGTTTTAACTGTGTGTCATGTCTGTCCTTCACAGGGTGCTTACTGAGTACTTTGGTCAACTTGGATCCCCCGACACCATGATTCAGCTTTCAGGGTGGCAGCAGTAGTTTCCCTACAGGTGATGTGCCACACACACCTGGACTTAATATCTTCTGCACTTGTTGACTGTGTGGCCACTGCCACGTGGGTAAACCTTGCATTTGTAGTGGAAACAACATGTTGCAAATGTGTAATAAACCTGTGCTTCACTTTGGGATGTGCGTTGTCTGTGGTCACACATCTGACTGACATTTGCTTACTGCACCTGTGGGCTAGTTGACACAGACTCTGAGTAGGTGTGGTGTCTGTGCATTCCACAGTATTTCCTGGCAACATCACTGTAGGCGATGAGTCCGATGGCCCTGGTGTCTCTGTGTTGTGTAGCCCTAGTGTTGTGTCTCCCTCATATGTGTCACGTCACCATGACTCACATGACGGTGTTGTACTTGCTGTAGCAGTTAGCATACACAGTGTAATTTAGCAGATCATCATCACCATAACAGTATCCACATTTGAATAACAACAGAGGCAAGTATGGTGTGCTAGTGATTTTATTTACAGAAATGTGTGTGTGTATAGTGCACAGGATGGTGGGTGCTGTACATTGGGATTGTGATCCAAAGTTCCCAGATGAGTTGGAAGTCTTGGTAGCAGAAATGTCCTGAGTGTAGTTCACAGTCATATGATACATTAGTCCAACTTGAACTCCCCATGTCATGTGGGAGAGTTGTGTTGCATTCAACAGGGTGAAAAGTTTGCACACAAAGGAGATTTTTCCGGAACAGGTGTTGGCTTCCTGGGGGATGTACGTGGCCATCAACCTCTCAGTTTTCCTTCCTCGGACGACCCCTCTTCTTTGGGGGGGGACCCTCACGTGCAGGCTGCGGCGGTGCAGGGGAGTCTCCACCAGAGTCCTCCTCCCTCCCTGTGGCGGTGTCAGTTGTTGCAGCACCAGATGTTGTGGGCACACAGGGAGGTGTGGCCATGTTGGTGCTAATCTGGCGGAGGCATGTCAATATGTCCCTATGCACCGCTGTGAGTTCTTGCAATGTGTCCCACTTGGACTCCATGCGAGACATGTGTGTCTCCACACGGGACATGTGGGAGTCCAAGCGGGCATGATGGGCAACTTGCTGCTGTTGTTTGTCCTTGAGGATCCCCACTACCTGTCTGACCTCTCCGGTGCTATCCTGGTACGCATCAGCGATGCGTGCAAGTTGTGGGTCATCGTGCAGTCCAGACCCCTCTGCAAGCAGCGACCTATGTCTACCACCCCTCCCACCACCCCTGGCGACACGTGCAGGACCTGCGGTGGCACGCACAAGTGACCCAAGGCCCCCTTGGGGGTTGTTAGTGGTGTTGTTGTCCGTTGCTCCACGGTGGGCCTGGGACCCTGTGCTGTTATCATTGGTGGTCCTTGGTCTGTCCGTGTCAGCGGGGGTGGTCTGTGTGTTGGCAGTTGTTGGAGGGGTGGGTGCAGGAGGTGCAGATGTTGGTCCTGCTGGTGCTGCATGATGACTCACACCGGAGGTGCCAGGTAGGTCTTCGCCATCCGAGGAGGGCAGAGGCTGTTCCATACCAGTGAGCTCAGTGTCCCCCGGAGCCTGGAACAGGGACTCCTCCTCGCCTGCTGCTGTGTCCCCATCATCATCACCTGTATTTGGATGAGACACACATTGTATGTTATGTTTCTACAGGCATCAATGGTTCACACACCTGACAGTTGTGACTGTACCTCTGGATGCGGGCATGTACATTGCATTGTCCTAAGTTGTCACAGTAAGAGGTTGATATTGGTGTAGCACATTGTCCTGCATACCTGGGGCATTTCAATGTGAATGTTGAGGTGTGTGCATGGCCAGCATTGGTTGTATTTGGTGGACATCCGGCCATCCTTCTCCACCTAGCCCAGTTATCCCACCATGAAGCATGCCACCCTTGCAGTGGGTTCAGGTTGACTCTCAGGATGTCATTCAGTGGTGTTCTGCTGTATGTTGGTGCACAGTTCCCAGCAGGGCCTTGTGCTCCCCACAGCAGTACCCAGTGTCAGCCATCTTGTCAGTCCTTATCCACTCCCTGTGATGTGAGCATGGTTCAGAGTTGTATAGATGGGCCAATTGTGTGGGTGAGCAATATCTGTGACTACAACTCCCATCATGCTATTTCCTACACCCCCCTTCCCAGCATGCCCGTACTTCCTTCCTTTTGACTCTGCTTCCCTGTGGGGTAGTGTGCCTGTGCTGACAGGAAGGCTGGCAGTGTTGTCCTTGCGTTTGTTTGGCTACAAGTCCCAAGAGTGTCCCTGTGCTTCACACAGCATTACCCAGGGTGGTGGTTCTTTGTGGGATCTTCATTTGGTGTGTGAGGCATTGCATTCTCCCAGGTGGGTTATGTGGAGTTTGTTTTGAGGGGGTGTGTGAGGAGAGCTGCTTGTAACTATGGTCAGTGCTGTCAGTCCTCCTTCCCACCCAGCCAGATATCCCACCATGCAACGTGCTTGCATTGCAGGGAGTGCAAGTTGGCTTTCAGGATGTCAGGCAGTGGTGTTCTGCTGTTTGTTGGTGCACAGTTCCCAGCAGGGCCTTGTGCTCCCCACAGCAGTACCCAGTGTCAGCCATCTTGTCAGTCCTTATCCACTCCCTGTGATGTGAGCATGGTTCAGAGTTGTGTAGATGGGCCAATTGTGTGGGTGAGCAATATCTGTGATTACCACTCCCATCATGCTATTGCCTACACCCCCTTCCCAGCATGCCCATACGTCCTTCCTTTTGAGTGGACTTCACTGTGTGTGAGTGTGACAGCAATGGCAAGATGGCTGACAGTGTGGTCCTGTTGTTTGTTGGTGCACAGTTCCCAGCAGGGCCTTGTGCTCCCCACAGCAGTACCCAGTGTCAGCCATCTTGTCAGTCCTTATCCACTCCCTGTGATGTGAGCATGGTTCAGAGTGGTGTTGATGGGCCAATTGTGAGGGTGAGCAATATCTGTGACTACAACTCCCATCATGCTATTGCCTACACCCCCTTCCCAGCATGCCCGTACTTCCTTCCTTTTGACTCTGCTTCCCTGTGGGGTAGTGTGCCTGTGCTGACAGGAAGGCTGACAGTGTTGTCCTTGCGTTTGTTTGGCTACAAGTCCCAAGAATGTCCCTGTGCTTCACACAGCATTACCCAGGGTGGTGGTTCTTTGTGGGATCTTCATTTGGTGTGTGAGGAATTGCATTCTCCCAGGTGGGTTATGTGGAGTTTGTGTTGAGGGGGTGAATGAGGAGAGCTGCTTGTAACTATGGTCAGTGCTGTCAGTCCTCCTTCCCACCCAGCCAGATATCCCACCATGCAACGTGCTTGCATTGCAGGGAGTGCAAGTTGGCTTTCAGGATGTCAGGCAGTGGTGTTCTGCTGTTTGTTGGTGCACAGTTCCCAGCAGGGCCTTGTGCTCCCCACAGCAGTACCCAGTGTCAGCCATCTTGTCAGTCCTTATCCACTCCCTGTGATGTGAGCATGGTTCAGAGTTGTGTAGATGGGCCAATTGTGTGGGTGAGCAATATCTGTGACTACCACTCCCATCATGCTATTGCCTACACCCCCCTTCCCAGCATGCCCGTACTTCCTTCCTTTTCACTCTACTTCCCTGTGGGGTAGTGTGCCTGTGCTGACAGGAAGGCTGACAGTGTTGTCCTTGCGTTTGTTTGGCTACAAGTCCCAAGAGTGTCCCTGTGCTTCACACAGCATTACCCAGGGTGGTAGTTCTTTGTGGGATCTTCATTTGGTGTGTGAGGCATTGCATTCTCCCAGGTGGGTTATGTGGAGTTTGTGTTGAGGGGGTGTGTGAGGAGAGCTGCTTTTAACTATGGTCAGTGCTGTCAGTCCTCCTTCCCACCCAGCCAGATATCCCACCATGCAACGTGCTTGCATTGCAGGGAGTGCAAGTTGGCTTTCAGGATGTCAGGCAGTGGTGTTCTGCTGTTTGTTGGTGCACAGTTCCCAGCAGGGCCTTGTGCTCCCCACAGCAGTACCCAGTGTCAGCCATCTTGTCAGTCCTTATCCACTCCCTGTGATGTGAGCATGGTTCAGAGTGGTGTTGATGGGCCAATTGTGTGGGTGAGCAATATCTGTGACTACCACTCCCATCATGCTATTGCCTACATCCCCCTTCCCAGCATGCCCATACTTCCTTCCTTTTGAGTGGACTTCACTGTGTGTGAGTGTGACAGCAATGGCAAGATGGCTGACAGTGTGGTCCTGTTGTTTGTTGGTGCACAGTTCCCAGCAGGGCCTTGTGCTCCCCACAGCAGTACCCAGTGTCAGCCATATTGTCAGTCCTTATCCACTCCCTGTGTTGTGAGCATGGTTCAGAGTGGTGTTGATGGTCCAAATGTGAGGCTGCCCATTATCTGTTACTACGAGTCCCGTCATGCTCTTGGCTACACTGACTTTACCAGCATACACAGGATTCCTTCCTTTCTGTGAGCTTCCCTGTGAGGTGGTGTTCTAGTGGTGGCTAAATATCTGACAGTGTTTGTTAGTTAGATTTGTGCCACTGCCTAGTTCTATTTGGTATTGGGTTTGTACATGTCATGACACAGTTACATATCACTATGACATGGCATGTATTGTGTTTATCTGACTGACATACACTTCTTGGGATGATTATCTTTTGGTTGCTGTTGATTTGCTAGGGGTGCATGGTTTGACTATCCCCTTGACAGTGATGTGTGTGTATTGGCACACAATATTGTATATATTAGTTGTGTACTCACCAGGCTCTGCGATGTTTGTTAGTCCATATACGCTCACTGGTGGTAGGATGGCCCGCACCTTCTCCTCCCAGGGCCTGAGGTATACTGGTTTGGCAGGAGGGCCACTGCCGGTGTGCTGGCTCAGGAGGTAATCCTTCTTCAGTAGGTCCCTGACCCTCCTGCGCACATCATACCACCTGTTCTGGATGTCTTCCTTTGTGCGCAAACATGGTGATTGTGCGTTCACCCTGCCGACGATCCTCGCCCACATCATGGTTTTCTGTGCCATGGGGGTCTGTTGGACCAATGTTCCAAACAACTGTGGCTCTACCCTCAGGATCTCGTCTACCATGACTTCCAATTCACTATCTAGGAACTTTGGATTCTTCTTTAGGGGCATGGTGATGGGTGGTGGTGGTGATTGATGTGTGTGTGTGTGCAGGTGAGGGTGTGTGTGTGTAGGTTTTGCTGTGTGAGGGTGCTATTTGTTGAGGTGCTAATGGTGTGTGGCTTTTGTGTTGGATGAGCTGTGTGTGTGTCTTCTGTCTGCTGGTGTTCTGTGCTGGCAGGTCAGTGGAATTTGCAAAGGATCATGGTAGGGATTTGTGGCCTTTATGTAGGTGGAGTTGGAGGTGTGTTCTTGTTCCATTTCCCCCCCCCCTGTATTTATTGGCTTTGTCATTGCTTGTTTGGCCCTCTTTTTTTGTATTTTTTCATTTGTGATTATTGTGCATGTTGGAGTCGTTCTTCTGACCGAGTAGGACGTTGCAGTTATCTCGTGCGCGCCTCTCCGAGTCGTTCCCGCTGTGTTTCAGCTCAGTTTCATATGCGGCGTACGCGTCGGTCGCGGTGTATTGTGTTTGTTCGGCTGGGTTTTGTATGCGTGTTGGTCGTACGGCTTGTGCTTCGTGCGAATCGGTCTGCTTTTGCACCCATTGCATCGTACTGCGCGGGTCGGAGTTCGCGGGTACGTTTCGTTCGGGTTTCTTCCTGGTGCGTGTCGGTCGGTTCGATTCGCGTGGTTTCCTGGCCAGATAGCTTGTTTCCGTCCGGGTCGGTCGTTCGCCATGAGTTCCGTACGAGTCGGTCGTGATTCACATGCATTTCATCGTACTTCCCAGGTCGGGCAACGTCAGTACGTGTCGGTCGGACTATGATCCCGTACCGAGTCGGTCAGTATTTTTTCCGGCCCGAATCGGATTCGGCCTCTAAGCATATATAATTTACTATTCCCACTCCAAACTATATTAACTCTGGGAAGGTGCTGGACACTAAACATATATAATTTACTATTCCTACTCCAAACTATATTAAGTCTGGGAAGGTGCTGGACACTAAGGGGCCGATTCCGATTCGGGCCGGAAATTTCTCCGACCGAGCCGGACCCGGAGAGATTTCCGACCGAATCGGACCCGTGCAGTCCGACCGAACGAGTACGATGCGTCCGTATGTTATCGGACTCGAGTCGGTCGGACTCCCATTGAAGTCAATGGGAGCCGGTCGTACAACGCGTACGCGGGCTCCCATTGACTCAATGGGTGCGAGTCGGACAAGGGCGCCCCCTACAGCGGGTACGCGGCGAGCGATTCGCGCCGTACACGCACAGGTAGGGGGGACCCATGGGTCCCCCCTGTGTGCGACTCGCGCGGCTACGCGTACAGGGGGGTCCGACACGGACCCCCGAAGTACGGCTCCGACTGCTCTTTCGAGCCGGACGGCGCGGCTCGGTCGGACTGCTCGCGGCGCGCATCGTACTTACCCGGCCGGGAAACGTCTCCATTGCGCGGTGCGAGTCGAGTCCGAGCGAGTCGGTCGGAGCGGTTCGAGCCGGGAGCGAGTCGGTCGGAGCGGTCGGGACGCCCGGACGAGTCGGTCGGCGATTTCGCATCGTACTCGCTCGGCCGGACCCGCGTACGGTTCGGTCGGGAAACAGGGCTCCGAATCGGATCCGGTAAAGCCGAATCCGATTCGGAGCCCTACCGGCCGAGATCGGAATCGGCCCCTAAACGTATATAATTTACTATTCCTACTCCAAACTATATTAACTCTGGGAAGGTGCTGGACACTAAACATATATAATTTACTATTCCCACTCCAAACTATATTAACTCTGGGAAGGTGCTGGACACTAAACATATATAATTTACTATTCCCACTCCAATTAATATTAATTCTGGGAAGGTGCTGGACACTAAGGGGCCGATTCCGATTCGGGCTGGAAATCTCTCTGACCGAGCCGGACCCGGAGAGATTTCCGACCGAATCGGACCCGTGCAGCCCGACCGAATGAGTACGATGCGTCCGTATGCTATCGTACTCAAGTCGGTCGGACTCCCATTGAAGTCAATGGGAGCCGGTCGTACAACGCGTACGCGGGCTCCCATTGCCTCAATGGGTGCGAGGCGAACAAGGGCGCCCCCTACAGTGGGTACGCGGTGAAGCGACTCGCGCCGTACACGCACAGGTAGAGGGGACCCATGGGTCCCCCCTGTGTGCGACTCGCGTGGCTACGCATACAGGGGGTCCGACACGGACCCCCGAGTACGGCTCCGACTGCTCTTTCGAGCCGGACGGCGCCTGTCGGTCGGACTGCTCGCGGCGCGCATCGTACTTACCCGGCCGGGGAACGTCTCCATTGCGCGGTGCGAGTCGTGTCCGAGCGAGTCGGTCGGTGCGGTTGGACCCGGGAACGTGTCGGTCGGAGCGGTTGGGACGCCCAAACGAGTCGGTCGGCAATTTCGCATCGTACTCGCTCGTCCGGACGCTCGTACGAATCGGTCGGGAAATAGGGCTCCGAATCGGATCCGGTTAAGCCGAATCCGATTCGGAGCCGTACCGGCCGAGATCGGAATCGGCCCCTAAACATATATAATTTACTATTCCCACTCCAAACTATATTAACTCTGGGAAGGTGCTGGACACTAAACATATATAATTTACTATTCCCACGCCAAACTATATTAACTCTGGGAAAGTGTTGGACACTAAACATACTGTTTGTGGTGGGCACTTGCACGAAGGAACCAACCCCCCGGTACGAGCTGTGTTCAATGCTTGGTGGGTAGGAAGGTCCCGTGCACCACTTCCGTTTGTAGCGCTTCAGACACACGGGGCAGCGGTCTAGTTGCTGCACCCGGCGTCGGAAGAAGTCGCATAAATTGAACCCGTGATGCGACTGCGCAGCGGACGCGCGCAGCGGGCGCGCCGCTGGCGCGCCAAAGGCGCGCTTAAGGCAAGCCCGTCTGCGCCCATCCGCGCCCGGCCGGGGCCAGGGGCCAAAACCCCTGCTCCTTTGTTCCCAGGACGCATTGGGTACTCCAGGGATCAATTGCTCTAGCTAAATAACTACCCTAGGGCCAAATGTCTTAATCTTTTACGAGCAGATAACCTCAGATCAAAATGCCCTCATTGCCCTTTCACATTCCCCACCCATATTCGTTCACCCCTCCCTTCAAGACCTGTTTATAGTATTTTTCTCTTAAACTGCAGATCCCTTTCCAAACATTCTACGGAAATTTCGCTCCTTTTACAAGATTCCTCCCCTGAGGTGCTTTTTTTAACTGAAACCTGGCTCAGTGCTAGCTCTGATCCTGACATAGTACAAACTTTGCCCCAGGGGTACGCGATTCAAAGAATGGATAGAACCATAGGCAAAGGAGGGGGAATTGCGATTATTTATAAGGACCATCTTACTTCTCGCCTACTTGGCAGTCCTCTTTTGGACTGCGAGAATGTTCATTTCTCCTTAGAATTCTCCCCTCTCCTCACACTCTCAGGCATTCTGATCTACCGCCCCCCGGGTGCGGTAGGCTCTTTTTGTAACTCTCTTTTAGAAACCGCCATCAATTTAGCTAGCACCATTGCAAATTTTACCCTTCTCGACGACCTTAATCTGCATTTTGACGACCCTAGATCTACAGTAGCAGTTCAACTAGCAAATGATCTTGCGTCACTCCAGTTGCTGCAAAAAGTTCAACTCCCTACACATGCGCAGGGACACTGCCTTGACCCAGTGTTTTCTAATCTGGAGAATCTTCAGGGAAATAACCCTATTCCAATTCCCTGGTCCGATCACCATTTGGTGCCCCTTTCCTGGTGTCCCCAAATTCCCATCCCCCCAGTCTATCCTTCTCGAACACTTATTCGTCCCTGGTCTAAGCTCTCCTGGGAGAACTGGACCCATGAACTGGAAAATAATAGACCTCAGTCGGTTCCCTGCCCAGTTACAATGTATAATAATTTCTGCAGCTGGATAGATGACTCGTTGAATCAGGTTCTCCCTAAAATCCGGATTATGAAAAAGAATGGCTCAATCAGATCGCCCGGGTACTCCGCTGAACTGCGCACCCTGAAACAGAACTGCAAAATATTAGAAAGAAGTTGGAGGAAAGACTTTGCAGTTGACAGTAGGCTTACTTATAAAAGGGCCATATGTATATACAGAGCGAAAATGAGGAAAGCTCAGGCAGAGTACTATGAGGAAAAAATTCGGCTAGCCGCCACTTCCCCTAGAGAGACCTTCTCCATTATAAAAAGGCTCCTTAAAAGCCCAGTCCCTCCTGTCCCTATTGACCCCCATGGAACTCGTTGCGAAAATCAGGCCGAGTTCTTTGATAACAAAATTCAGAACATCATAAAAATGCTCCCTCAAATTGATCCCACATGGATGAGCTCCCTACCCGACTGCCCTTCCACCACTCATCGTCTGGAGTGTTTTCCCCCTCTCCTCCTGGAAACACTCCTGACCCTTATGCCCACAGTAAAAAGTGGATCATCAAGAGACCCAGCTCCCATGAACATCCTAACTAAAGCTGCATCTATTATTGGCCCCACAATCACCCATGCCATCAACGCCTCGCTTTGTACAGGAGTAGTCCCCCCACTTTGGAAAGAAGCCATGGTTAAGACCCTTCTTAAGAAGTCGCACCTTGACCCCGCAGACTTGGGCAACTACCTCCCTATTTCCCTTCTGCCTGGGATTTCTAAAATCGCCGAAAAATATGTTAACCATGCCCTCTCTAATTTTCTGGAAATCTCCAACCTTCTACATCCATCCCAAACAGGCTTTCGGCCTCGGCAGAGTACGGAAACTGCCCTGCTGGCGGTTGTGGAGGAAAGCAGGAAAATCCTTGATGCAGGAGGTGCTGCAGCTATTATCCTATTGGATTTGAGCGCAGCATTCGACACAGTGAATCACCAGGTCTTGATTCACCGCCTCGGCAATCTGGGAGTAGGTGGAACTGCTCTGAGTTGGATTCGGTCCTTCTTGAAAGGACGTTCATTCCAGGTCTTTGAAGAGGGCATGAGCTCCAAACCTCGGCCTCTCCAGTGTGGTGTACCGCAGGGCTCGTCATTGAGCCCTACACTTTTTAATGTGTACATGGTCCCTTTGGCTTCAATTGTGGCCCCGTTTGGGATACATATGGTCACCTATGCCGACGACACCCAACTGGTCGTAGCTTTAAACCAATCCACACAATATTCCACGACCCTGCTGTCTTACGGAAGTCATAAAATGGATGGGGTCTTCCCACCTGAAATTAAATGGAGAAAAGACCGAGGTTATGACTCTGGGCAATTTTGACAACACGTCACTCAGAACCATCTGGCCAGTTTGTATGGGCCCAGTCCCAATTCCTAAGTCTGAGATAAAGAGCCTGGGCATCTGGCTAGACCAGAATGTTACATTCCAAGCGCAAGCCAGTAAGACAGTAGCAATCTGTTTTGGCTTGATCAGAATGGCGAGGAAAGTGCTTCCTCTGCTCCCTCCTCAAGCCAAGAAAATCATGGTCCAATCTATTCTACTCTCTAGATTGGATTATGGTAATGCGCTCTATCTGGGAGCCCCTACCTCAGTGATCAATAGATTGCAGATCATCCAGAATTGTGCAGCCAGATTGTTGACGGGAACACCTAGATCTCTTTCCGCAAAACCTGCCCTTCGATCTTTACACTGGCTTCCAGTAAAAGAAAGAATTAGCTTCAAATCACTGTGCATTGTCCACAAATCCCTCTTGGGGATAGGCCCTCCCCTGATCTCGGCCATAATTCAACCATATAAAGCAAGGAGAAAGCTTCGCTCGGATGATCTCCACCTAATCGACATTCCCAGAATCAAATGAGCCAGAAGTGGCGGCAGGCTCTTCTCTCTGAATGCAGGTAGACTCTGGAATACTCTCCCCCTCCACCTCCGAAAAGAGTCTAGTCATCTTGCCTTCAGGAAACAACTCAAAACCCTTTTATTTCCTTAAACTAATCGTTCTGTCCCTTCCTTCCGTCTACTAGTCATGCCAAGCGCTGGGAGGCCTTCTGGTAGCCATGCGCTCTATAAATGCCCTTTTCATTTCATTTCATTTCATATATAATTTACTATTCGTACTCCAATTAATATTAAATCAGGGAAAGTGCTGGACACTAAACATATATAATTTACTATTCCCACTCCAATTATTATTAAATCAGGGAAAGTGCTGGACACTAAACATATATAATTTTCTATTCCCACGCAAATTTATATAACATCATAAAATATTGTAGTCACTAAACATATATAATTTAATATTCATAAATCCAAAATCTAAAATTCTTAAATGTTATTACTCAGTATCAAATTTATAAATCATATATTCGTAAATTAAAAGAAATCATACATTTAAAATTTAAAATACTAAACAAAAGATTTTGAGCATATTTCCACATATACAATTTATTTGGCAATTGTAAATTATAAAACAAATTTTTATTAATATATCATTATCATAAAAAAAATATATTTTTAAAATGTATAATATATATATATATATTAATATTATTAACACATTTTGATACATAATTCATTCATTAAATTTAATTAATATCTCAAATTGTTTATACAAATTCAATTTAAAAAAATAATATTTCTTTTTTTTTAACATTTTTAAACACATTTTCCCCTATTAACACAACATTACATTAATACATTTAAAACATTTTTTTACTAAATTATAAAAAAAATTAAAGAATTAATTTAAAAAAAAAAAAAATTAAATAAAAATTAATTTCCCACCCTTACTCCCTATAAACTCAACATCCAGCTCCTAAAAAACAATTTTAATTTAATTTTACAAAATTTAAATTTTTTCTATATTTTGTATTAAATTATTTAAAACACTCCCCACCCTTATCCCCTATAAACCCAACATCCCGTTCCTAAAAAACAATTTTAAATTAATTTAAAAAAATTTAAAATGTTTTTATATTTTTAATCAAATTTTTAAAAACGCTCCCCTCCCTTATCCCCTATAAACCCAACATCCCACTCCTAAAAAACAATTTAAAAATAATTTTACAAAATGTTAATTTAAAAAAAAAAATGTATCAACATTTTTAAAACACTACCCGCCCTTATCCCCTATAAACCCAACATCCCGCTCCTAAAAAACAATTTTAAATTAATTATGCAAATTTGTAATTTTTTAAATAATTTTTAACAAATATTATAAAACACTCCCCACCCTTATCCCCTGTAAATCCAACATCCTGCTCCTAAAAATTATATTACTATTCAAAAATGTTATAACATTAATTAACTATTATTATAACATTAACAAACATATAACACTAAAAAATATTACTATAACTATTTTTGCATAACGATATTTTAACAAACAACATTTATTACAACAATATTTTTTACAACACACTAAGGGGTCGATTCCGATCTGGGTCGGAAAGCCCTCCGACCGAGCCGGATCCGGAGTGTTTTCCGACCGAGCCGTACCCCTGGAGTCCGACCGAGCGAGTACGATGCTGCCGCATGCTGATGGACTCGGCTCGGTCGGATTCCCATTGAAGTCAATGGGAGCCGGTCGTACGACGCGTGCATGGCCTCGCATCAGCTGAATAGGTAAGTCTCGCAAAAGGGCACCCCCTGCAGTGGGTACGCGTTGGTGCCATCCGCACCGTACATGCATGTGAAGGGGGGACCCTTGGGTCCCCCCTGTGTTCGACTCGTTAGGCTATGGGTGAAGGGGGTCCGGCACGGACCCCCGAAGTCCGCTTCCCGGAGCTTTTTTGTCCCGGAGACTCCGACTCGATCCGGCTGTCCGAATCGTGCATTGTACTGGCTCGGTCGGAAATCAACTCCATTGCGCGGTACGGTTCGTCTGCGACTGAGTCGTACGGAGCGGTTCGGACCCGGAAACGAGTCGGTCGGCGATTTCGCGTTCATTCGCATCGTACTTGGGCGTCCGGACCTCTGTACGACTCGGTCGGAAACAAAGCCTCCGACTCGGATCCGGTAAAGCCAAATCCGATTCAGAGGCCTTCCGACCGAGATCGGAATCGACCCCTAAATCGATATTTTTTACTTCGATATATTTAACATCGATATTTAATACTTTCGATATTATCAACTCGATATTATGACACGTCAATATTAAAATTTCGATATTATGTCCACTTACCGCCATTATGTCAGGCCTGAATGAGAGAGGGGGAAATGTAAGAAATAAAGAAACCTGTAATAGACTGTGAAGTACAGAGCGGAGGCAGCATGTAATCCAAATATCTTCATAGGCCCCAACCACACGAACAGCCAGAGGCAGGTCCACCTTGTCCAATCTCCACCCGCCATCTCATCACACCCACATTCCAGGGTCCTCTTACATTCCAGGTGATAATGATGCCAGGTTAAAGAATCTCACTTCATCTCCTGGATACAGAACACCACATAGACCTCCGGTTATAGGCAGGTGAAAGAAAGGCAGCTAGAGATGGAAAAGCCGAGAAAGAAAGTTGGGAAAAGGGAAAGAGATATTGAACCCAATGGATTGCTTTAGAGAGAGGTGGAGTGGAATGCCAAATCAGAGAAGAAGAGCGTTGGGAACAGTAAGAAAAAACAAGCATTGGGAAAGCCAATAGGTCTGACGTTGTGTGACAGCCTTTTGGTAATTCTTGTTGTGTCATGGTTTTTGAAAACTTTATTGTTTGGGAAGCTGCCGGGCGTTCGCCAATCTAAAAAAACAAACAAACAAACATTAACTAAAGGCAAAAATATTTTTGGGGCTCAAAAAGAACACATTACCATACAACTTCTGCTACTTTGAACGTAGGATCGTTCTGGCCCAGCTGTCTTGGTCCTGTTCCCCCCCCCCCAAAGAACAGATTAAGAGCTTGGGCGTCTGGCTTGACCGCAATCTTGATTTCAAGGAGCAAGCATGGAAGGTTGCAGCCAGCTGTTATGAAATTCTGAGGATGATACAAAAAATCCTCCCTCTGTTACCTTTTCCTGCTAGAAGACTGATGGTTCAAGCATTGATCCTTTCCCGGCTTGATTATGCCAATGCTCTTTATCTAGGAGCCCCATGCTTCACCACCAAAAAACTACAGATTGTGCAAAATTGCGCAGCACGCTTGCTCTTGAACATCTCCAATAGCTTATCGGCAAAGCCTGCCCTTGCCACTCTTCACTGGCTTCCCATTCATGAGAGAATCCAGTTTAAGGCGCTGTGCATTGCACATAAGGCACTGTCAGGCAAGGGATCGCCCATCATTCGTTCCATCATCCTGCCCTACTGTCCAAACAGGTCCTTGCGGTCGGATAATAAACATCTAGCGGCAGTTCCTAAAATCAGAAGATCACGAAGTGGGGGGCGTCTTTTCTCATATAATGTTGCCAAACTATGGAACCGCCTTCCCCTCCAGATCCGTCTTGTGCCAAATTACTTGATCTTTCGAAAACAAATTAAAACCTTTTTGTTTCCCTAAATACTGCTCGGAGTTTGTGACTGCACTGCTATTAGCGCTGGGATGCCCTCGGGTAGCCACGCGCTTTCGAAATCCTGATTCATTCATTCATACTCCCTGGTACTGAAAGGGAACTACTTTGTGTATGAATGTGCTCCTTGTGAAACGGCTTAATTCCTTAACTCATAGTGAAGTCAGCCAAAGGCTGAGGTAGGCTGATGCATTGCCCCTTGGTGCGTGCTTGAGTGGGGTGGAGAAAAATGTGAATGACACAGAAAAAGACAAATGGATTAAATGTGGTTGAAAACCCTTATAAGTAACTATGTCAAACACATAATTTTAGTAAAATCGAAACGCCTTGGCTAACACTATCCGAAAGAAAACCAATCATTCTGCCATTAACTGCCATCCTCTTGCAAGAAATAAAGAAACAAAGTAACAAAGAAAGAAACAAAGAAAGGAAGGAAGGAACAAAAACCGAATGTAAAACAGAAAGAAAGAAAGAAAGAAAGAAAGAAAGAAAGAAAGAAAGAAAGAAAGAAAGTGAAAATGAAAAAGGAAACAAAAAGAAAGAAGGGAAGACAGAAAGAAAAAAAAGGTAAGAAAGAAGGAAAGAAAACAGGAAAGTACGAAAGAACGAATAAAAGAAAGAAGGAAAGAAAGAAGGAGAGAAAAAAGGAAGAAAGAAAGAAATAAAGAAAGAAAGGAAGGACAGAAGGAAAGAAAGGAAGAAAGCAAGAAAGATGGAAAGAAAGAATGAACAAAAGAAAGACAGAGGGCAAGAAAGAAAGAAAGAAAGAAAGTAAGATGAAAGAAAAAAAGATGAAAGGAAGGGAAGGGAAGAATTAGGCACGAGAGAAAGAAAGCAAGAAAGATCGCTAGAAACAAAGAAAGAAGGAAAAAGAAAACATTGAAAGAAAGACAGAAGGAAGGAAAAAAAAGAAGTAAGTACATTAAAAAAATGTTACAAGTGCTACAAATTAAACACAATGAGGGCTGGTTTTCTTCCTGGGCAAAGTTTATTTAAGAACCATTGATGAAGTTGCGTCTGAAATAAAAGTATTCTGAAGAATTGTCCACTTATTAATTCACATTTATATGTAATATTGAAGCTTTTGGTTTGTGTACTGCATACTTAGTAAAAAGAGGATAACTTAATACAGAATTGTTTCAAATGGACGCGATCTGACGCAATCTGTCATGCTGTGAAATACCAGCAGTCAGATAAACAAAGGACACTCCTAAAGGAATTTACAACAGCATTGGCAGAAGGCAGGAACTGATAAAGCGTTGAATGTGGCCCGTGTCACATCTGTTATAAAGAGTTCTGCTTTCACCTCAGGCTCGAAACACAAAGGCAAAACTAAAGGAACTGTAAAGAAAAAAACAAAATCACTGGTGCTGAAGGGAACTACTTTGTGCGCAGAAGTGCTCATTGTGAGAAAGCAAAACGCAGTCACTCAAAGTGAAGCTAACCAGTGGCTAAAGTTGGCTGGCCTATTGACCCATGCTGTATACTGTAGTGGGCGCAAGCAAAATGTGAATGACACAACTACAAAACAATGGAGGAAGAGAGGTTGCTGAAAGCCCCCTTAGCTAAGTATATTATATATATCATTTTAGTAAAATCAAAAGGTCCTGACTTGCATCAAACTTAAACATGAGGGTAAAAGTAGGGTGGGGGCAGGGCAGCGAGACCCGGTGGCAACAACTGAAGCTTGTTAGAAATGGGGAACTTTAATTTGGCAATCATTTGCACCTTTGTCTAAGTAGGGACCCTTGCTTCTAGTCAGGGTAAGGGTGTTACGCCCTTAGACAACCTCTGCTCACCCGCTTGGTAGCTTGGCACGAGCGAACAGGCTTATCTCAGAGGTAATGTGTAAAGCATTTGTGCACACATACAGTAACACAGTGAAAACACTACAAATGGATACCACACCAGTTTAGAAAAATATGAAATCTTTATCCACCATACATATATCAAGATATCATCAAAAATAGGTTATTCACAAAAATAAAGCTTGTAGGAAAAAATAGCTCCACCTGGGGCTATTATGACGTTGTGACAGATGAAAATTCCAAACTACAGTGCCGACCGGGAGGTGCGCAGAGTCAGGCACAGAGTCATATGGACCCCCAAGAACAGTACCTTGGCAAATGGTGAAACCAAAGACGATGCTCGGCATCAGCGAGGTGATGCATCATTGGCACCATGCAGCCTCAGTTCTTTACGACCACAGGGGAGGTGAGGTGTCGGTTCTTTACTGCAGTGCGGGGGAGGAAAGGTGTTGGTTCCTTACTGTTGCCGGGGAGGTGACGTCGCGATGGCGGCGAGGCAACATTGCCTTATGACGGTGTGGGGTCGATGGATCTGGGAGGTCACCCATGTCAGTTATCGGCTCTGCGACGATGAAGCACCGGCGTCTGTGAGGTCGGGATTGCGGTGCGAGTCAGGGCAGTGCGTTGTGAGCATCATGAGTAGTACCCTCGGCTTTGGTGCAGGCAGCGGCCTCGGTGATGGCGTCAGATTCGATACAGTGTGGTGTCTGCAGGCAGCGGGGCTGAGGTGGAAGTTGGGTCAGTGCGTTGTGCACTTCACGAGCGGTGCCCACAGCTTTGTTGCAGGTCATGGCGTCTCTCGCCGGCGTCGGTGTTGCGTTTTCCCTCTCTGGCAGCTGAAACAGCAGTTCCAGGTGCAGGAGTACAGAGGGAGTGAAGTCTTTGTGTCCCTGAGACTTCAGAACTGGAGGCAAGCTCTACACCAAGCCCTTGGAGATCTTCTTCAAGCAGGATACACTGCACAGTTGAGTCTTTGCCCTCTCCTTGGCAGAAGCAGCCACTGCAGGCCAACCCAGCAAACCATCCGCACAGCAATGGGGCAGTAGTTCTCCTTCAGCTTTCCCAGTTCTTCTCCGTGGCAGAGGTTCCTCTTGAGTCCAGAAGAAATCTAAAGTTCTGGGATCTGGGCCCCAATATTTATACCACATTATCCCTTGTTCTCTTTTGGCAAAATGTCTCTCAGCTCAGTCCAAACCAGTTCTGTCCTCTCTGGTCCAGCTTCTTGGCAGGAGGTGGAGACAGCATTGTGTACAGGAGACAGGGCCAATTCAGGTGCAAGGAAAACTCCTCCCACTACTCTAAATGCAGCCCAGGTCTATTCAGCTCAGGTCTGAGTCATCCAGGAAAGGCAGGACACACCTCAACCCCAAAAGTGGCTGTCTAAAGTGAATGCACATCCCCAGCTCCTGTCACTCCAAAACCAGACAGTCAATACACAACCCAGCAGAGACACATAGGAGGGCTAAGCAAGAAAATGGCCACTTTCTAAAGTGGCATTTTCAAACACACAATTTAAAAACCATCTTTACTAAAAGACGTGGTATTAAATTCTGAATTTAGAGAGCCTAAACTCCATTTCTACATCTTGTCCCACTGGAAAGTTATAGTTATAAGATGCTACAAATAAACTCCCATGTTACTCTATGGGACAGATAGCCTTTCAATAGTGAAAAATGAAATGCACAGTATTTCACTATCAGGACATGTCACACACATCAGTATATGTCCTACCTTTCACATGCACTGCACCCTGGCCATGGGGGTACCTTAGGCCTACCATTAGGGTTATATGTGAGAAAAGGGAAGGTTAGGGCCTGGCAAGTGGGTGCACTTGACAGGTCGACATGGCAGTGGGAGGTCTGAGACACCTTTGAACGGCTGCCTGCATCAGTGGCATTATCAGTGCTGCAGGGCCACTAGCAGCATTAGATTTACAGGCACTTACGTATTCCTAATACAAGATGCCTTTGGCACGCTTACCAAATCATTGAGTCTCCCTATTTTGTTCTCTTTGCAACTACATGTGAATGTTTATTTACTAGCTTATGAAATAATACCTGTTGAGATATTGTTGTACATACATACCACTTTCACCAGATCTCAACTGGATCTATGGGTATACTCCTGTTGTTTAACCATATACTGGGCACACACAGTGCAATGCACTAGGTACTTAGTAGTAAATCAAATAAACCAATCATGGAAATACCAATCCATAAACATATTTTACATGGAGAGCATATGCACTTCAGCACTGAATAGCAGTGGTAAGGTGCCCAGTGTCCTAAAACCAACAAAACAGGGTCAAAAACAGGAGGCCAAAAAGCAAAAGGTCTGGGGGTGAACCCGCTGAAAAAGCCAAGTCTAACAAAGTTTCAGTAAGAAGACACACGTACAGAGAAACTGGAACTAGGTGGAGGAAAGGAGAACGAGAAAGGAGTGCAAGAGAAGGACATGGGAGAAAATTCAGAGGAAATATGTAGAAATAATTAATGTGGAGGGAAAAAGATATTTGAAGTAATAATTATAAGACGCCAGGATGACGGAAATGAAGACAAGAGATCGTGACACACAGTGATGCCTTAATTGCTAAGAGTCAGTACAATACATAACACCATGGAAGACGGAGATCACGCGAACAACGGATGAGTCACTCTCTGGGCCCTGCAGTTCCACAGCAGCTGCTCCTCTCTTCAAATGCCACTTGATATTCAAAGAGAAACAAAAATTGTCATCTTATTGCCAGATTCGTGTCATTGTACGTTTGACCTTTTCCAGGCTTGAAAGGGCCAGTGTGGAGAGAAAGCACACGTTTTAACACCACCTCAGGCAAGCAGGAAAATGTACAAAGGATTGGACCTTAGTGCAGTGTTCGGTCAGAGAAAGAGATGCACAATAATCTGTAAATTAATAACAACAACAACAACAATAACAACAACAACAATAATAATAATATTATTAACCCCTTCACTGCTAGGCCTTCCCACCCCCCTGTGCTAAGCCTTTTTTTTTTTTGCTATTTGGGGTGGTTGGCGCTCCCTCAACTTTTTGTCCACATAAGGTATCCACGTCAAATTTGTGTTCCTTTCTTCTAACACCCTGAGGATTCTAGAGGTACCCTGAGTTTGTGGATTCCCTTCAAGGGGACCCAGAAATGAGCCAAAATACAGCAAACAACTTTTTTTTATAAATGGGAAAAAAATTGCTGCAGAAGAAAGTGTCTGTATTTTTTCCCTGCCAATGGTATTAAAAAAGGGTTTGTCGTGCTGAAATCACCATCTTCCCAGCTTTCAGGGACTGGCAGACTTTTGTCAGAAAACCAAAATTTCTACACAGTTTTGGCATTTTACTGGGATATAGCCTATTTTTACTATTTTGTGTGCTTTCAACCTCCTTCCAGTTAGTGGTAGAAATGGGTATGAAAGCAATAATGGATCCCGGAAAGCTATACATTTCTGAAAAATTAAAATGGAAAAATATCTTTATTGTTTTGTTAGTTAAAACCTTTACAATTACAAAAAACATTTGTGTGCTAACAGTTATTTCAAGTTACGAAAGACACAGACTCAAAATTTGAAGAATGATCAGATTAAAATTGGCCAAGCTAGTATTTTCAGTCAACTAAAAATCAAAGGCCTACTTGGATCACCATCGGGGTGCTTAGGCAAGAACGATTAATGCGGTGAGACACTTCACTTTATAAAAATGGGTTATAGTGTGGTAGGAGTGGAGCTGTCCCACAGGAGTTAATGAGCTTCGCATAGAGTGGAATCGCATGGTAACTCGACTTGCCACAGTGCCCTCGCTGGTGGCCTGGCACAAAATGTGCGATTCCATAAGGGTGGGTTAGACACCCCAGCAACTCTGCTCCGGATGTGGCCTCTAGACTGATAGAACATTGTGCACTTTTGAGAAACTCCAATGATACAGTTAATTTCCGATTGTTATTAAAGTGCTGTTATTTCTTAGCTACATTTCAGTGTGATTGTGATTTTAGTTTTTGTTCTGTGCACCACACTGCCTCTCTCAGTCCTCTCGCTCTCCTCCCGCTGTGTTTGTAGCTGTTTGTTGAAGAAACTTTGTTGCCCTGCAGGCAAGCTGAAGCAACTGGCTATTTAAAAGTGTCATCTCCGCTGGTCGACAGGATCTTATCTGAAGATACCAAAGGGCTGGTAGTAATAGTTGCCTTCTCAGCAGACTGAACGCAGGGCAGATGCACCAGAGATGTAATACGATTTCTTCGGAGATGTTGCATAACCGGCAATAGGGGTTCAACCAGGTTTGTTTCCAAGGTGGAGCCTGGTCTTTAGATGTAAAAGCTCCCAAACGGATCAGGAGGAGAGAATTCTGTATTGATGGGGATATGTGGCTTGTGAGGTAGGGTTGTGGATCCCAGCTCTCATATGATTGCAAGACCATCCATCAATTTTTTGCGACATCTCAGCTTTATCGAGTGACCAGGCTTGTAGTTTGGATGCTTTGTTGGCAATTTTTTAAAGGTGGGAAAGCTGATGTTAACGTCCCACACTTCATTCAAATTGAGAGAGGTTAGCGCCTGTTAGAGCACCGTTGTCTAGTCGTTCTCAGTTTTAGGCTGGTTCTTTATTTCTGTCATGCATAGGGCAGCCAGTGACTCTGGCTGTGCTGCTCTCAGTCTCCAGCACAGGTTGATGAGTGCGGCCGTCCTAACCGGAGATTGGTGGAATAAGCCGAATTCCAATTGCACCTGTGCCTGCGAAGTGAATCACAGGAGATGGAAAAATACATTTGAACAGAGTAGATTGCTGTTGATTCAGTATGGTCGCGTCCTTTTCCTTTAGGAGCTCTGAGCCGTAAATAAGTGTGGGAAGAAATTTGGCTGCGATTACTTGTAAAAGGTGGGCGTGGTACGGGCACCCCAGCTTTATTCGTAGTGTGGTGAGTGCAAATCGCAAATCACTTCTGAATTTAACAAGGGGTCATTTGTGTAGATCCTTCAAGGTTTTCCTATAGAAAATAACAGTTGAAATAATAAAATATTCAAATTGAGTTGAAAAAATCTGCCATTTGTGCCAGCGTTTTCACCTGTAACTTCTTCTAAGTATGGCAGATTTTTTAAAGCAATATACCGCTGGACCCTTCCAGTTGTGGTGATATAGAGGTCTTGTAGGTTCACCAAGAACACAAGGTACCCAAAGCCAATAACTGAGCTGCGCCTTGCAATGGGTTTTCATTGTGTACAGGGTATATAGCAATTCATTTGGTAAAATATGAAGAGTGAAAAATAGAAACAAAATATAGAGTTTAGAAGCAGTAGTTATTTGCACATCTCCAAAACAGTGGGTACCCATACTAGCATGTGAATTAGAGGGCATTTTTCAAAGTGACTTCTGTTTTACACATTGTCTTACATTTGGAAGGCAGAAATGCATAGAAAGTCAATTGGTAATAACACTTATTCTACAATTTTGTGTTCCCCCAATTCTCCCGATAAAAATGGTACCTCACTTGTGTGATTAGGCCTAGTGCCTGCGGAAGGAAACGGCCCTCAGCGCAGCGTGGGCACATCACAATTTTCCAGTGAAAATTGATCCTTTTTTCGCAATGTGCCTAACTGTGGATTTTGGACCCTAGCTCACCCAGCACTTGGGGAAACCTAGCAAACCTGTACATTAAAACTATACATTCTGGGGAATCCAGGATGGGGTGACGTGTGTGACTCTCACCAGGTTCTGTTACCCAAAATCCCTTGCAAACCTCAAACTTTGTAAAAAAAAAACACATTTTCCTCATATTTCTGTGATGGAAAGTTCTGGAATCTGCAGGGAGCCACAACCTTCCACACACCCAACATTCCCCCAAGTCTCCCGATAAAAATGGTACCTCACTTGTGTGGGTAGGCCTAGTGTCCGCGACAGGAAACAGCCCAAAACTTATTGTAGAGACATCAAAATTATCTATCTCAAAACAACCGGGTTTTGCAAGGGAGAAAAACAGAAAAGACAATTATTACTGCACAACCATTTATTCCTCAAGCACACACAAATACTGGTTGGATTTGGCACGAGGGTGATTGATGGTTCAGTATATCAAATTTTATTAACAAGAGATTTCACAAAAATGAAATGGACTGTTAATAATTGAAAGGACAAAAAACTGAACCAGTGACTCACCTTTGTGAGCTGTAAAGCTGTGTCAAGGCCCCAACCGCTTTACAGGCCATTCACACACCTTTCGTACTTGATACACACAAGACCATTCACAACGCCATCCGTGGAACCAACACATTACAACATTAACAAAATGAGACAATGTACACCCTGCCAGAGAAAGACAGAAAAGACAAATATTACTGCACAACCATCTATTCCTCAAGTACACACACATACTGGTTGGATTTGGCATGAGGGTGAGTGATGGTTCAATATATACCACGTTATTAACAAGAGATTTCACAAAAATGAAATGTACTGTTAATAATTGGAAGGACAAAAAATGAACCAGTGACCCAGAGTCATGAGCGGTAAAGCCACGACAAGGCACCAACCTCTTTACAGGCCATTCATCCACCTTTCAAACGTATGTCACACACAAAACCATTCACATTGCCAGCTGCGGACCCAACACATAACAACACTCACATCAACAGACAGCGCCATTCAAGGGCCTATCACTATCACACGCCCACATGCCTAACACAGCAACCACACCGGCTGACTGATTGTGTTAACTGGCGTTTGGCTGCCAGTGTATGTAGTGATCAGCAGCAAGTCACTACTTACACATCCCCAGCCAAGCACCAGTCAATGCTCACCGCCAGCCAAGTGCCAGTCCACGCACACCTCCAGCCAAGCGCCAGTCCACACACAGCACCAGCTAAGCACCAGTCCACACACACCACCAGTCAAGCGCCAGTCTAAACACACGGCCAGCCAATCACCAGTCCACATACAACCCCAGCCAAGCACCAGTCCACGCACACCACCAGCCAACCTCCCATCCACACATGCCACCAGCCAAGCGCCAGGCCACACACAGCACCAGCCAAGTGCCAGTCCACACACACCACCACTCAAGCGTCAGTCTACACTAAGCCCGGGCGTAGTTTGCGTAGTAGCACTTCACGTAGCTACGTGAAGTACAGCTTCAACTACACGTAGCTATGCTAATTGCATAGTGCGTAGCTGTGTACTTGACTGCACTGTACAATAATTACCAAAAGCAAACTTGTACAGTGCAAGTTAAGATAAAATAAATATCTCTGTCTTTATATGCTAAAAATGCATATAGTCATTTCACTAAAGTGAAAACAAAAAGTTAACAAGCAGTGAGAGAGGTGATGATTTTGGTATCCTCACTAACTTAGGAGAGAACCAACAACCAAGCAGATGTCTTGAAAACAAAAAGCACATCTTATTGAACGATTCCTCCTAGGACCACCCCAAGCACAGTTATGGGCAAAAATACAATCCCAACCAAAGGCCCTGCAAAGCATTATGGGACGAGATTAGCAGTGGGCAGTGAATATTATAGTGTCCAATATCAAAATAATTCTACAAAGAGCTGCAGTTCAACTAGTCGTTACTAGGTGTCGTCCCTCAAGAGTGAAATGCAAAAGTATTGAAAACCTTTCATGAAGCTTTTGCATTTGACTCGTGAGGGACGACACCTAGTAACGAATAGTTGAACTGCAGCTCTTTGTAGAATTATTTTGATATTGGACACTATAATATTCACTGCCCACTGCTAATCTCGTCCATATGCTTGCAGAGCTTGCTGATTTATTTTGCCCATAACTATGCTTGGAGTGGTCCTAGGAGGAAGGGACCACCATTGAATCGTTCACATGATATGCTTTTTGTGTTCAAGGCATCTGCTTGGTCCTCCCCCTAGGTTAGGAGGGACTCCAAAATCATCACCTCTCTCATTGCTTGATATTTTATTGTCAAAATTCATTTTTGTGAATTGGTTATATGCTTTTTAGCATAAAAAATTGCTTTATCAAAGCATTTGAAGGAGTTTATTATTAAGCCTGGGTGTAGCTATGCAAATTGCGTAGCTGTGTGCTTGACTACACTGTACAATAATTACCAAAAGCAAACTTGTACAGTGCAAGTTAAGATAAAATAAGTATCTCTGTCTTTATATGCTAAAATTGCATATAGTCATTTCACTAGAGTGAAAACAAAAAGATAACAAGCAGTGAGAGAGGTGATGATTTTGGTATCCTCGCTAACTTAGGGAGAGAACCAAGCAGATGTCTTGAAAACAAAAAGCACATCTTATTGAATGATTAGGTGGTGGTCCCATCCTCTTAGGACCACCCCAAGCACAGTTATTGGCAAAAATACAATCCCAACCAAAGGCCCTGCAAAGCATTATGGGACGAGATTAGCAGTGGGCAGTGAATATTATAGTGTCCAATATCAAAATAATTCTACAAAGAGCTGCAGTTCAACTAGTCGTTACTAGGTGTCGTCCCTCAAGAGTGAAATGCAAAAGTATTGAAGACCTTTCATGAAGCTTTTGCATTTGACTCGTGAGGGACGACACCTAGTAACGACTAGTTGAACTGCAGCTCTTTGT
Source organism: Calotriton arnoldi (assembly GCA_963921515.1). Taxonomy (NCBI): domain Eukaryota; kingdom Metazoa; phylum Chordata; class Amphibia; order Caudata; family Salamandridae; genus Calotriton; species Calotriton arnoldi. The sequence goes on from CAWUFW010008734.1 coordinate 430,183, forward strand.
AGAATTATTTTGATATTGGACACTATAATATTCACTGCCCACTGCTAATCTCGTCCCATAATGCTGCAGAGCCTTTGGTTGGGATTGTATTTTTGCCCATAACTGTGCTTGGGGTGGTCCTAGGAGGAAGGGACCACCATTGAATCGTTCACATGATATGCTTTTTGTGTTTAAGGCATCTGCTTAGTCCTCCCCTAGGTTAGGGGAACTCCAAAATCATCACCTCTCTCATTGCTTGATATTTTATTGTTAAAATTCATTTTTGTGAATTGGTTATATGCTTTTTAGTATAAAAAATTGCTTTATCAAAGCATTTGAAGGAGTTTATTATACTCCTGCTACGCTACGTTTATGCTTCGTGAGCGTAGCAAAGTATTATGCCCAGGGTTAGTCTACACACACTGCCAGCCACTCATCAGTCCACATACACCACCAGCCAAGCGCCAATCCACGCACGCCACAAGCCAACCTCTCATGCACGCACGCTGCCAGCCAAGTGCCAGTCCACACACACCGCCAGCCAAGCGCCAGTCAACACACACCGCCAGCCAAGCACCAGTCCACACACACCGCCAGCCAAGTGCCAGTCCACACACACCAATATCACATTTAGTTTTTTTATTAAACAAAAAAGAAAACACAAACAAATTGTAAGAAGAAACCGAACTGCAAACACAAAAGCTAAAATTGAATGCATCGCACTAATGCCAACCTTGAAACTGAACACAAAATATAAAACAATACAGGCCAGGCAGGTCACTTTAAGACTCATGGATGCTCCCAAAAATTATTTTGCATGTGGTACATCCTGAAACAAGCAGGTGCACACAGCGCAGGGTTAGAAGGCAGTACCTACAGGTCTCCTTCCGCGTACTTCTTCGCCAACAGACACTACATCTCCTACTGGTAAAGTCTTTTGTGGGCGTGGGAGGAATATGAACAGGAAAGTGGCGATCTTTCAATCTAATAACTGATGTGATTTGATCAACAAAATGTGTTTCAAGTCTTCTATTACCTGAAAACCCGCGTGCACAGCTCAATGTATTTAACAAACCACTGTTTTTCAACATCTACCCAAATGACATTAACAAGTTATCAAAATGTTTGATAAACAATAAATTGTATTTTCTGTATGTTGCAAATTAATGTGTTTACATGACAAATTCAATTCAAACACGAATTCAACATTTGTAACATGAATTTTTTCAAATAAAGATGGCATAACATGACAATATATATCACATTTCAATCTAGTCACATCCTCCACCACTGCAACTCTAGGAACACTTACCTGTTCCACTACAACAAGGCTGCCTATCACAGACTCCTGAAACTTAACAAATGTCATCCTTGACTCAGGAGAACAATCCTTAAATACAACAAATGCATTAAAGGATGTGAGTGGAAAAGATGCATAGCCAACTTCTTATACCAAATGTAAGCCTTACGAAGAGCAGTGTATTGTTCCAACCTCTGATCTACTCTATGAACACCACCCATGTGCCTATTATAGTCTAAAATGCACACAGATTTGCGCACTTCAGCAACCTGACCCCAAACAGCCAGAGGTGAAGTACTTTCATGATAGATGGGAGTCAGCATGTAGACATCTCTCCTGTATGCAAACTTCACAGCTAGAAGTTCCTCTTTACGCAACGAAATGCACTGTCCCCGCTCAAGACAAACAAGTTCTTTTGGGAAACCTTTATGGTTAGAACAAATTGTGCTGCAAGCAACAGTGTCCACTTTGGCCAATTCCCTGACCAACTGCCCACCAGTGTAGAAGTTATCTACATATAAATGGTGACCTTTGTTAAAAAGTCCTCTACCATGTTCCCACACAATTTTGTCACTTGCTCCTAAAGTGGACGGACAACCAGGGGGGTCAATCCTGGAATCCCTACCGGTGTACACCCAGAAATTACATATCCAGTCCTACTATCAAACAGCAAATACATCTTAATTCCATAGTGTGCCCTCTTGCTAGGAATGTACTGCCTAAAAACCAAGCGGCTCTTGAACAAGACCAAAGACTCATCCACAATATTTCTTTCCCTGGAGCATTGATCTCAGAAAATCAATCTACAAAGTGATCAATGACAGGGAGCATCTTAAAAAGACGGTCACAATCAGGGTGATCTCATGGCAACGCTAAACCATTATCGTCAAAATGCAGCATCCGAAGCAGAAGCAAATACCGATCGTGACTCATGATTGCCGGAAATATAGCCGTTGCCATCAAGGGACTCATAGACCAATATGAAGACATTGATGGCTTCCTTAACAAGCCCATCAAAAAAGTTAAACCCAAGAACTTCTTCAACTCATCCAGATTTGTGGAAGTCCACCGGGTAGCTTTAGAGTGAGGCCCAAGTCTGGCACTGTTGTCCCTCAAATACTGTTCAGCATACAAATTAGTCTGCTCAACAATCTCCGCCAAAAATACATAGTCCATAAACAACTGAAAAAATGTATAGGCAAAAAGTTTTCAGTATCCACTCTACACCCTGGGACACAGGTAAAGTCAGACAATGCTGGCTGAGCCATGCCTGTGGCCACCCAGAGGTTAGCTCTTCCAATGGGAAGCCTTGCAGCTCCAAGCTGCAGCCCAGATGTCTTTTTCTGCACTATCGGCACATCAATGTTCTCCTCTAAAACAGGCACTTCATCTGCACTCAGAGGGGCATCATCATCCGATGTTCACTCTCAGACAGAAAATTCACTGCCAGAATCTTCCACTCCCTTCTCTGCCTCAGATGCAGAGTCAGATTCATAATCATGTTCAGAGGCAGACCCGAAAAATATACCAACAACCTGCTGAGTAGTCATCCTACGGCTAGCCTTAATCCTTACTGAGAAAGGAGACTTCAAAAACAAGTCAATAAACAACCAACACTGTGCACAATAACTAATGAAGAAAGTGTGGCTTTATCACAAAGATCTATATACTCAAAAAGTATACGACTCACTTGCCAGAGACAGCTACACTCACCAGCACCTACTCTGCAGGGACATAGCAAAAACCAACGATATCCCACTAGAAAGAAAAAACAAAATAAATTACTCACAAGACAACAAAATACACATTGAGCACAAATGCAAAAAGATTTTCACACTCAATAAAACAGAAGCTAAACATACTGCTATTTTTACACCATTTACTAAAACACATTCATGCAGGGAAATTAAACTAATTTAGAATAAATAGTGCAAAAACTGTTTTCTTACCAAACACATGCAACTACACAAACTGCAGAACCACCAGTGACGAAACTGCAAGCTGGAACATCTGTCAAAAGAGCAAAAGCCTTGCACTAGAATAAAAAGGAGAAATAAAACATTACAATCGTAATTGACAAGAAATAAGACAATTAACATTATAACATGCTATGTGTTAGAAATGGGGTTTCTGGTTGGCTAGGGTATGCACCTAAGCCAGGCCGAACCCACCACTCTAGTCAGGGCAAGGGAGTTACACGCTGAAGATAACCCCTGCTCACCCCCTTGGTAGCTTGGCAGAGCAGTCAGGCTTATCCAGAGGCAATGTGTAAAGCGTTTGCGCAACACACTCACACAGCAGCGACACACTAGACACACCACAAAAGAAACACCACACAAGGTTATATAAAAATATCCTCTGTATTATCCATAGAACACAATCACATAAATCACTGTGCCACTAGGCACTTTTCATAACGTCACATAGATCATAACATCATTTTGCCACTCTGCCAATTGTCATAACATAAGCAGTGCACTACAGTACACACTTAACCCCTTCGGTGCGGCAGTGCTCATGTGCGTCGGACGGCCCCCAGCCGTCCTAGCACATGGCACAGGAAATCCCTCTGGTGTGGGCACCAGAGGGATTCTCTTTCACCCCCAACCGCCTCGGGAGCTGGGGAAGAGCTTCCCCAGCTCCCGAGGCTGCAGCTTTGGTTTCCCTGAAATGACGATCAGCGCGCACGTCGCGCTGACGTCATTTCAGTGAAACCGAAACTTAAATGTACCAAGAGGCTCATTTCAGTTTCACTTTCTACGTGCTCAGGGGGCTATCTCAGCCCCCTGAGCACGTAGAAAGACGGGAGAGGTATCATTGGAAAGGGGAGAATCTCCCCTTTCCAAAGGCATCCCTCCCTAGTGGAACCCTGCTTGGGGATTGCCCCAGGAGGTCGATCCCCAAGCAGGGATCCACCCACTAGCCACCAGGGAGGGGGGGCAGCCCCTTGGGCAAGGGCCTTTGCCCCTCCAAAAGAATTGGGTACGTTCAGTCTTTCTACCCCCCGGGGGGGGCAGAAAGCCCACTAGAAGCCAGGGATTTTTTATGGCAATTTCAATTAGGGGTGGGGACTGCCCAAATCGGGCATGCCAATGGCCCCACCCCCCTCCCACAAACATTACAGTCTTTCTGCCCCCCTGGGGGGCAGATGGGGGCAACATCCCCCAATCTGCCCCCCCCCGGGGGGCAGAAAGCCCACTAGAAACCAGGGATTTTGTTTCAAATGCAAATTAGGGTTGGGGGCTGCCCAATATGGGCATGCAAATGCCCCCACCTACCCCCCCCAAAGAAAACAAAAGACATTCTGCCCCCCCAGGAGGCAGATGGGGGCAATAGCCACTGATCTGCCCCCCCGCGGAGGGCAGAAAGCTCAGTAAGTGCCAGGGATTTTTTTTTAATATATAGGTAGGTGTGGGGGCTGCCCAGAATGGGCTTGTCAATGCCCCCACCCCAAACAAAATGCTACAGTCTTTCTGCCCCCCCCTGGGAGGCAGATGGGGCAATAGCACCTTATCTGCCCACCCCGGGGGGCAAAAAGCCCATTAGCCACCAGGGATTTTTTTTTTAAGGGTTGGGGCTGCCCAGAATGGGCATGCCAATGCCCCGCCCCCAAAAAAGATGCCACAGTCTTTCTGCCCCTCCCAGGTTTGCAGGGGATTCTGGGTAGGAAAACGTTGGGGGATCCACGCAAGCCATACCTCTCTGGACTCTCCCGGGTGTCTAGTTTTCAGAAATGTGTGGCTTTGATAGTTTCCCAAGATGGCAGCCGAGCCCGGGGCCAAAAACCCAGGTGACCCCCCTTGCAAAACCAGGTTGTTTTGTGATAGGTAATTTTGATGTCTCCTCAATAGGTTTGGGCCCTTGCCTGTCGCGGGTACTTGACCCACCCATGCGAGTGAAGTACCATTTTTATAGGGAGACCTGGGGGAACGCTGGGTGGTAGGAAATTTGTGGATCCATGCAGATTCCAGAACTTTCCCACACAGAAATGTGAGAAAAATTTGATTTTTCAGCTAAATTTGAGGTTTGCAGGGGATTCTGGGTAGGAAAACGTTGGGGAATCCACGCAAGCCATACCTCGCTGGACTCCCCCGGGTGTCTAGTTTTCAGAAATGTGTGGGTTTGGTAGTTTCCCAAGATGGCCGCCGAGCCCGGAGCCAAAAACCCAGGTGACCCCCCTAGCAAAACCAGGTTGTTTTGTGATAGGTAATTTTGATGCCTCCTCAATACGTTTTAGGCCCTTGCCTGTCGTGGGTTCTTGACCCACCCACGCGAGTGAGGTACCACTTTTAACGGAAGACCTGGGGGAACGCTGGGTGGTAGGAAATTTGTGAGATTCCAGAACTTTCCACCACAGAAATGTGAGGAAAATCTGTTTTTTTTTTACAAAGTTTGAGGTTTGCAAGCGATTCTTTGTAACAGAACCTGGGGAGAGCCAGAAGGTCACCCCATCCTGTATTCCCCTGGGTGTATAGTTTTAAAAAATGTATAGGTTTGCTAGGTTTCCCTAGGTGCCGGCAGAGCTAGGGTTCAAAATCTACAGCTAGGCACTTTGCAAAAAAAGGGTCAGTTTTCACCTTGAAAATGTGGTGTGTCCACGTTGCGTTTTGGGTCGTTTCCTGTCGCGGACACTGGGCCTACCCACACAAGTGAGGTACCATTTTTCTCGGAAGACTTTGGGGAATGCAGGGTGGGTGGAATTTTGTGGATCCACGCACATTCCAGAACTATCCACTACAGAAATGTGAGGAAAATGTGTTTTATTTTGACAAAGTTTGAGGGTTTACAAGGGATTCTGGGTAACAGAAGCTGGTGAGAGCCAGACAAGTCAACCTATCCTGGATTCCCCTGGGTATCTAGTTTTCAAAAATTATAGGTTTGCTAGGTTTCCCTAGGTGCCGGCAGAGCTAGGGTTCAAATCTACAGCTAGGCACTTTGCAAAAAAAGGGTCAGTTTTCACTGTAAAAATGAAGTGTGTCCACGTTGCGTTTTGAGCCGTTTCCTGTCGCGGGCACAAGGCCTAGCCACACAAGTGAGGTACCATTTTTCACGGAATACTTTGGGGAATGCGGGGTGGGTGGAATTTTGTGGATCCACGCAGATTCCAGAACTTTCCACCACAGAAATGTGAGGAAAATGTGTTTTATTTTACAAAGTTTGAGGTTTGCAAGGGATTCTGGGTAACAGAACCTGGTGAGAGCCAGACAAGTCACCCCATCCTGTATTTCCCTGGGTGTCTAGTTTTCAAAAATGTATAGGTTTACTAGTTTTCCCTAGGTGCCGGCAGAGCTAGGGTTCAAAATCTACAGCTAGGCACTTTGCAAAAAAAGGGTCAGTTTTCACTGGGAAAATGAAAATGTGGTGTGTCCACGTTGCGTTTTGGGCCGTTTACTGTCGCGGGCACTAGGCCTACACACACAAGTGAGGTACCATTTTTCTCGAAGACTTTGGGGAATGCAGGGTGGGTGGAAATTTGTGGATCCACACAGATTCCAGAACTTTCCACCCAAGAAATGTGAGGAAAATGTGTTTTATTTTTACAAAGTTTGAGGTTTGCAAGGGATTCTGGGTAACAGAACCTGGTGAGAGCCAGACAAGTCACCCCATCCTGGATTCCCCTGGGTGTCTAGTTTTAAAAAATGTATAGGTTTGCTAGGTTTCTCTAGGTGCCGGCAGAGCTAGGGTTCAAAATCTGCAGCTAGGCACTTTGCAAAAAAAGAGTCAATTTTTACTGTAAAAATGAAGTGTGTCCACGTTGCGTTTTGAGCCGTGTCCTGTCGCGGGCACTAGGCCTAGCCACACAAGTGAGGTACCATTTTTATCGGGAGACTTAGGGTAACACAGAATTGTAGAGCAACTGTTATTACCTATTGACTTTCGATGCATTTCTGCCTTCCAAATGAAAGACAATTTGTAAAAAAGAAGTCACTTTGAAAAATGTCCTATAATTCTCATGCTAGTATGGGTACTCCCAATTTCGGAAATGTGCAAATAGCTACTGTTTCTAAACTCTATGTTTTGTTCCAATTTTCAGAAATACATAGGTGTCTTTCATCCCGATTTTTCACTGTATATATTTTCCCAAATGAATTGCTATATACCAGGTACATAATAAAAAACCATTGCAAGACACTGCTCAGTTATTGGCTCTGGGTTTGTCGGGTTCTTGGTAAACCTAAAAGTCCTATATATCCCCACAACCAGAAAGGTCCATCAGATGTAACGGTATATTGCTTTTAAACATTTGTTATAATTAGAAGAAGTCACAGGTGAAAACGTTGGCACAAATGGCTGTTTTTTTCAACTCATTTTCAATTTTTCCTATTTTCAACTGTTAGTTTCTATAAAGAAACCTTGAAGGATCTACACAAATGACCCCTTGCTGAATTCAGAATTTTTTCTACTTTTCTAAAATGTATAGCTTTCCAGGATCCATTATTGCTTTCATACCCATTTCTACCATTAACTGGAAGAAGGTTGAAAGCACAAAAATAGCAAAAATAGACTATGTCCCAGTAAAATGCCAAAACTGTGTAAAAAATGTTGGTTTTCTGACAAAAGTCTCTCAGTCCCTGAAAGCTTGGAAATTGGTGATTTCATCCCCACAAACCCTTTGTTGATACCATTTGCAGGGAAAAAACAGACACTTTCAAGGACAGCCTTCATTTTTTGATTTATTCAGTTAGTTCGACTGATGGCCTTTTTGTTTAATGTTTTTTCTTAAAAATGTCTGTGTCAACATTGAAAAGTAACACGCGGTTTTGTATGTTTGTTTGAATGGGAAAAGGGTATGTGAGAGGTTGAGTGAATGGGGTGTAAGAAGTGGTATATGTGATGTTGATTTGTACATATATGTAAATGTTTTTGTATATTGAATTTTTGCTTTGTAAATGCTTCTTCATAAATTGTAGAATTTTTGTACTATGTTGGTGGTGAAATTTTTGATAAAAGAGAAAAGAAAAAGTGTTTTGATTAAATCTAACGGAAAAAGTGGTTATTGTGGGCATTGTTTTGTTTCAATGTTCAATGATTATTGATTGGAGTGAATAAGCAGCATGGGTATCTCTTTTGTTTTTTGAATATTTGTGGCTCAGCCTTGCTGCAGTGTTAGCCAAAACCCTCTCTAGGTTCTTGTTGTACTTCTAAAAGTGGCTTTTCTAAAATAGTAATAATAAATCCTCTTTCACCAATAAGCAGGATTTATCACTACTATTCCAAACATACCAAACTTGATCACGCTACCCCTCTCAGATCAGGAATTACCACTGAAGCACATCTCAGGGAATCCCCAATGCATCCCTATGAGAGGACAGCCTCACAGCAGTGAGAAACCAATTAGGCTGTTTGTTACGACCTTGACATGCCACACAGTTAAGGCACATGTCCTACCTTTTACCTACACCGCACCCTGCCCATAGACCTAGCTGAGGCCTACCTTAGGGGTGACTGATATGTAGTAAAAGGGGAGCTGCAGACGTGGTAACCACTTTATGTGCCACGTCACAGCGGCAGTAAACTGTGCGTGCAGGCCCTGCAGTGGCAGAGGCCTGAGACAGGTTTGAAAGGCTACATTGGCGGGTTGCGCAAACAGCCCTGCAAGCCCACCAGTAGCAATTAATTTACTGGCCGTGGGTGTATGGGATACCACTGTACAAGGGACTGACAGGTAAATTAAATATGCCAAACAGGGGTAGACCAATCTTACCAATTTTACAATAGAGAGCACATGCACTTTAGCACTGATCAGCAGTGATAAAGTGTCCAGAGTCATAAAACCACCAACAACAGGTCAGAAAAAATACAGGAGGAAGGCAAAAAGTTCTGGGATGACCCTGCAAAAAGGGCCAAGTCCAACACTATGTCACTACCCAAACAGCCAATCTGCCACCAAGGGGGACAGAAAAACAGCCAAAAGTAAATAATAACCGATGCCCCATTCCATTGGGGCAACCCTTACCCAAGGGGCCACCACAAAATATAAATATATAGATATCCCTGGGTTGTCTCCCTGGGGGGCAGATGGGCCTCAAAATAGGGCCGATCTGCCCCCAGAGGGAGCCAAAAATGGCCGTCTAATTAAAAAAAATTATTAGTGCCAATAGGGGTGACCATTACCCAAAGGGCCACCCCGAAACATAAATATATACATATCCCTGGTGCTAGTGGGTTTTCTACCACCTGGGAGCAATTGTGCTCCCCCAATGGGCTGCCCACTGGGGGAGCGCAAGTGCTTCTCCCGTGGGTGGGTGCAATGAAGGAACGGTTCCGTCATGAGCACACGCCAACCGTGGCTCATGACGAAACTGTTCCGTCATGAGCACTGACGGGGTTAGTAATAAAATGATAATAAAATACATGCAGGCCCTAATATTTTTCCGAGAAGTCCACCACCACTGCTGCTGCAATCTAGGGTTGCTGAATAGCAAGGCTATCTATCTTTGTCTCCACTTCATAAGTCATTCTTCACTGGCTGTTATTCCTGCAGGGGCTGTGCCATCCCTGCTATCTTCCTATGACGCTGTTTTTCTACTTTTGCCAGCCCTCTTCTTTCTTCCTTTTTTCTTTATATCTCTTACTGTCGGTCAAAGTCTGAAGAGTAAAAGTAAGAGCTGTTCACCCAAAAAAGAAAACAGTGATTTGCTTACATCCAAAGGTAGAGCATCATAGATTACAATACTACCTTCAGACACAGTGTTAGACCATGCCCTTTTTGGAGGGTTATCCCCAAACGTTTTGCCCTCTGCCTCCAAGTTTTTCTGAACTGTTTTTGTTGCCTTTAGGACTCTGGGCACTTTACCACTGCTAACCAGTGCTAAAGTGCATATGCACTCTGTGTACAATGCATTGATGATTGGTATATCCGTGATTGGCATATTTGATTTACTAGTAAGTCCCTAGTAAAGTGCACCAGGTGTGCCCAGTGCCTGTAAATCAAATGCTACTAGTGGGCCTGCAGCACTGATTGTGCCACCCACATGAGTAGCCCTGCAAACATGTCTCGGACCAGCCGCTCCAGTGTCTGTGTGTGCAGTTGTCAACTGTCATTTCGACCTGGCAGGTGCACTCACTTGCCAGGCCAAACCTTCCAATTTACTACATGTAAGTCACCCCTACAGTAGGCCTAAGGCAGTCCCATGTGCAGAGTGCAGTGTATTGTAAAGGTAGGACAAGTACTGGTGTATTTAACATGTCCTAATACTGAAATACTGCTAATTTTGTTTTTCAATATTGCAAGGCCTATCTCTCCAATAGGGTAACATCAAGATTGCCTTAGATTATCTATTAAGTGTAATTTCCCATTGGGAGCAGATAGAGATTTAGAGTTTGAGGTCTCTAAACTCACAATTTAGAAATACATCTTTTGGTGAAGTTGGTTTTTAAATTGTGTGTTTGACAATGCCACTTTTAGAAAGTGGGTATTTTTTGCTTAACCATTCTGTGCCTTTGCGTGTCTGTAGAAAACATGTCTCGGTTGGCTGACAGTTGGGCTCTTGTGCATTCACTCTAGACAGTCACACAAAGGGAGCTGAGGTGTGCCTTGTATATCCTAATGGGCCATCACCAGGCTGATGGGCCTTCCTGAGCTAGAGTTGTGGGAGAAGTTGTCATTGACACCTGAATAGGGCTGTGCCTGTCCTCACACAAAGCTGTCTCCACTTCCCTGCCCCTTATCACCTTATCTTCAGACCATCACCCAATCCATCCTTACCGTAAGAGATCTAGCAGCACAGGTGCAGTCTTATCTTTGGACATAGCATCACAGACTCCATCCTTACCTTAAGACACCTAGCAGCACAGGTGCATCTGTTGTATTCCGCTTTAGGGGTCCGTATATAGGTGTTCCTGAATCATGTCCTTATATAGGCACAATTCGCCATGCCCTTATATAGGCATAGAAATCCCAGTCCTTATTTAGGCATTAACCGTGCACTCCAAATACAGGCATGGTCACCGACATCCATCCACCCTAACGTCACAACGAGTTCTTAGAAACCAGACCCTTAAGCTTCGGGAGCTCCCCTAGCACAGGACTATTGATTTCTCCAAGAACTCATCTATTGTGTATGAACCATTATACCTTAAGGGTTCATGCCTGATGTCTTCCTATGTCTGACTTCACGTCAATGCTAACATTCCTCGACACCTACCAGGTATAAATATACCTTCCCTTGCCCAAGCAAGTTAGAGGAGACCTCGACTTCAGAGGAGCCCGTATCCCGGCCTGACGCACTGAGAAGACGCTGTCATTCCTGCAAGCAGACGAATCCAGCTTCCAGTGTTCTGACTCCCTTCGCGGGGTGTTAGAGTTCCAAGATCCGGCAGGAGATTCCCACCCCTCTCATTCTCAAGGTATGGAGCTGACTAGATCCTAGAGGGACTCTTGGCATACTAGACTTAACATACTCTTAGTCTACCATACTAGACAATACTCCACCTACTTCTACTCTTCCCTACACCTAGACTAGGTTAGGTACACTGGGGTAGAACTAGCTTAGAGACGCATCGTATGAGTACTCGCATTCTTAGCTCATGTTATTTATGTTCGTGAATATATGCTAAAAGATAATGCTAGCGCAGTATTTTTTATTTCTACTGCTTACGCTGTACATTATTTAGCTTGCATACTGTCTTGTGATCATAACAGCACATATCTCTTACACGAGAAACAAGACTGTTCAATAAAACCCTTTTTATTGAAACGCCCGTCTTTCCTTTCTGTGTAACTCTGCAGAGACTAAGCATGCACGATTGAATGAGTGAAACTGTTATCTATTGTTTCCACGATTCTGAGACATGTTCCGCTTCTAAAGGGAAACAAAGTTGTCATGTTTTTCGGTTGCCAGAAACTACTCCCTTCTTGTTCTCAAGGAGTTTCTAGTGGCCTCTGAGTTAGCTGGCACAGGTAATTAAGTTTAATATAATCGATAGGGACATACCGACCTTAGTCCTATGTCAAACCTATAGGTTATATTATTCCAATGCGCAGAGCCTATTAGGGAAATAGGAACTACACTACATGGCGCCCAACAGTTTGGTAAGGCAGTAATTTAACGCTAGACACTGAGTAACTCATTCGTGCTTTTCTCAGAGACCCCTACTCACATACTCCATAAGACGTCGGAGTGGGTAGGGTTAAAATATCCGCCATAACTAAATAGGGAAGCATCCTATATATTAGTTGTTTGGTTTGTTCAACTTTGAAGGATACAGTGTTCCAATATATTGTGCACCTTATCTTTTGTTTCCTTGAAACTTGTTCTACATTTTTCCAAAAACAAATGTCCATACACGGGGACGATGCCACCGGAAACATTGGAGCTGCGGCTGACCCAGCCATGGCAGTTTATGACATCACAGGTTTTATTGAAACCGAGGAGGGTGTCATAGACATCAATCCAAACTTAAGAAGAGCCATCACTCTAAAACTTATAAAACATGGCCTACCCCCAAGAGGAGGTAGAGCAGTTTTCGTGATAGAGGCACACAAATCCTTTCAGACAGAGGTATTCTATTCATGGGTCATATTTCCTGAATCAAATTCAGTAACAAGACTGTTTCACTTCTACAAAGAAGATGATCCACCAGAGGAATATATTCCTTTCGAGGATATTGAAATTCCACTAACATACCAGGAGCATCAGCTCTGGTTTAAAGGCGCCCTAAAACATCACAAAAACATAACCAGGCTCGGTCCACTAGGTAGACCAGGAGCAACATGGCCGATTCTAGCCGGCTACACTCCTCATCCTGACCTCGATATATAATGTCAGATGAGGAACTACTTACTCAACTTACAGAGTTAATAAAAATCTACAGACAATTAGTCCAATATGTCATGCGGACTTTTACAGTCCAACTACCATTGACACTTCCAAATCAAACTCCTCAACAGGGGAATACACTAAAAATTACACCACAGACTCTATACGCAGTCATGGGAAAAATGCCCACAAAACGTGAGCAAATTCCATTCTGGATAGCTCAAAAAATTACTCAAATTGAAGCAGTATTTCCAAATACTAGCCCGTATGAGAAACACAGAATCCTAACCATCTGTTTACCGATGGGGATCACACCACAACTGGAAGACGGCACCACTTGGGGCTCAGTCTTTGCTGCCATCTATACTAAAACACATGGGGGCAGATTTACAAGGCCCTTGCGCCACTTTTGCGTCATTTTTAACATGGGAAAAGTGACGCAAAAGTGGCGCAAGGGGCTTGTAAATCTGCCCCATGGTATTCCATCAATTGCAGTATTACCAGATGTCCTGAAACAAATTCAAAATGAATACGAGGCAGAGTATGCTCTAAATTTAGGTATGAAATTACTGAAAAATTTCGACCAGGTCTCAACAATAATATTATCTAATATTAAAGGGGAGGCAGCAGCAGTGGCAATCCGCCAACGATTAAGGGAATTCGATGTTACAGAACATCAAACTGAGCTACCCAGAATAATAGAACAATCTTATGCAGAATTAGGCAGAGATAGTTTAGGTGGAAGACCAGTGAAGCCGAAACTATCTGAAAGTCCTGAGAAGGACTCTATTAAACAAACTCCTACATCTTCTAAAAAGAAGTGGGAAACTAATACAAATAATTCAGAGAAACGTTCTCAATCCCGAGGTAGGTCTCCTCAAAGGAGCCCTCTGAAAGGAGGTATAACCTCAGGAATAGGGATAATTTGAAAAAGCCTGACAGGTATCAAGATACTGATACACGTTCCTCTCGTACCTTTCAGATCTCGTCACAGACATCGGAAAGAAGAGGACGGTCAGAACATAGAGAAGTACGTGTGAAATCGAAAGACGACAAACACGTTCCGAAAAATAAATCAAAACCTCAATTCTCAAAGAAGAAGGTAGCAGGTCTGAAGGTCAGACATGCCGAGGATACTGAGAACACAACTCAAGAACGGAGAATGGGCTCAGACAATGCTGGACAGTGCAGCAGAAGTCACAATAGCTTACCAGAACCTGAAGGAACTTCTGGAGATAGTGGACTTGAATGAGTACATTACAGTTGAGACTGTAGACACCAGGGTTAGTACTCCACAAAGGTTATATGAAATAACACTCCGGATGGAGGGAGACATAATTAGACAGGTGAAAGCACTCTTTTGGGAAAAACTTTCAAGGGGCTATGACATACTTCTAGCAGAAAAAGACTGGCCACCACAATTTGTCAGGGAGTGCCCACATGGCGAGGACATTATTATGCCTGCCTTCTCTAACCATATTCCAATTCACCTAAAATACACTTATGCCAGGAAATGGGCAGTTGCTCAGGCCCCAGCATTATACAAAAATCATGTAGGATGGGATGAGGATTCACCTCATCATAAAATACATCTGACAAATGAACCTACTGCACAAAGGCAGTATCCAATAAAGCAAGAAGCTAAAAAACAGGTCAGGGAGATCTTAGATCAACTTGAATACCAAGGGGTGATTGAAACATGCACCTCTTCAATGAACAATCCTTTGTTTCCTGTCTCCAAACCAGACAATACCTATCGTCTAGTTTTGGATTACAGACACTTAAACACTTGTTCAAAAACATTTGCAGTGCAAAATGCACATAGTACAGCATTAATGAATCACATTGTGCGTAAAAAATATAAAACCACATTGGACATTTCAAATGGTTTCTTTTGTCAAAACATAGCACCTGGAAACAAGTACTTAACAGCTTTCTCAATAATGGGGACCCAGCGTCAATTTTGTCGACTCCCACAAGGGTTCAAGAACAGCCCGGGGTTATTCTCAGCGAGAGTAACGGAGTTACTACAAATTTATGATAATGAGGCATTGTCATATGTCGATGACATTTATCTGACAGACGATGACTTGGACAGGGTGAGCACCATTATACTGGGCTTCGCCTCTGAGGGCTACAAATTCAACTTTAAAAAGTCCAGAATTGCCCATCTCAATGTCCTGTTTCTAGGATATGAGCTTTCAAGTGAAGGCAAGAGCTTGGCAGCCAACTTTTTAGAAAGATGTGCGCTGCTCCAACCTCCTAAAACGCTGAAAAATGTACAATCCATCCTGGGTTTCCTAAATTTTGGAAGAACTTACATTCTAAATTACGCAGAAAGGGTTAAACCTCTCTACGCACTAACCAAACCTAATTTTTCAATCAAAAACTGGACACAGGAACACACAGAAATCTTGCGTTCACTCCAAGCTAACATGTTAGCAACAAATCACTTACAAACACGCGTAAGTCAACGCAACTTAGTGATCCGAATAATTTCGGGTCAATGCGGACTCACCTACTTAACATTTAACGAGGGTGAAAAAGTACCAATTGCATACAAATCACACTTGTATACACAAGCAGAAATGCGCTTCACTTCAACAGAAAAAATTCTGACAGCAGTTCAAACCGCTGTAGCAAAAGAAAGAGCTCTAGCCCAAGGGAAACGCATTATTGTCGTAACTCCCGTACCGGCCTTAGAGGCGGTAACAAAAGCGAGCATTCCAAATGCTAAAGCATGTCATCCTAGATGGATACAATGGGTTAATTCTCTTGCTGCAACAGATGTTGAATATGTTTTTGATCCCGATCTAAAAACACAAGCATTCCTGCAATATGAACATGAATGTCCTCTGCCTACTGAGATTCTGCCTCTCGATCAGTACGAATTTATAATTTACACTGATGGATCCGCACAACCCGTAACAGGGAGTAAGCAAGCTTACAGTGCAGCATGTGCAATCGTTAAAAGTTGCATGCGCGATGGCAAATTCAGACCTATGGTCACAAAAACTCAATCTCTAGGAGATTGTACAGCTCAGCGAGCTGAACTACAAGCCTTCAAACTGGCACTTGAAAGTACAGATCGAGAATTCCCCACACTAATAGTGTGCGATTCTTTCTACTGTGTTCAGTCGTATAATGAATATATACAAACTTGGCTTGAAAACGGGTTCAAAGATGCGAAAGGTGGCACAATAAAGCATAAAACGCTTTGGGAACAAGTAGTTCAGTTAAAAGCGAACTACCAAAGGCTCACGTGATCCATACACTGAGTCATCAATGTGATGGCGTTCACGTTGCAGGGAATTCATTGGCTGACGAAGCCGCAAGGGGGCTGTTCAGACGGCTTTCGTAGCTGCGATCACTCGTTCAAAAACGAAAATAGACAGTGAGATAATGTTGGCTGTCAATGCTACGAGCAAAGGCAGTGGTGCAGCGTTACCAAAAAAGTTTCCACTCAAGTACTCATATGTAATTGATGCGAACAACGTTCCTTTTGCTCGAATCCCTGGAGTGGGGGATAGGGTAATTCCAGACAAGGAACACAGATTAGGACTAATCCTAGCAGCACACGAGGGATAGCCTCTGCCCATGCAGGCATTTCTGCAATGACATCTTTACTAACACAAAGATATTGGTGGCCTGGCATTAGGAAGCAGACCAAGAACTATGTTCTGGAATGTGAAATTTGCCAAAAGATGAAAGTCTCCACAGTGAAACGTCCTGCGCAGACACCCCTGTTAATTTCAGACAAACCATTAGCTTGTGTTTACCTGGACCACTGCGGTCCCTTGCAAAGGGACGGTAACTATAAATATATTATGGTCGCAGTGGATTCTTGCTCTAGGTTCCTATGGATATGGCCTCAGCGCTCGGCTGACGCTCGAACTGTTATAAAAGATTTGCGAGTCTTTATCGGCACATACGCAATAGGCATGCTACATTCTGATCAGGGCCCTGCGTTTAGCTCTCGAGCTTACAAAGACGCCATGGCCAGTCTGGGCGTTGCATTGCGGTACTCCTCTCCGTTTCATCCTGAGGGAAATTCTGTTGTGGAAAGGAAAAACCGGGACATAAAGCAGTCTATAACAGCTAGGGTATTAGGTTCGGGTGATGGGTGGGTCAAACATCTTTATGGGGTCCAACGCTCATTAAACAACTTGCCAAGAAGAACTCTAGGGGGGGTCACTCCATATGAGGTCCTATTTGGGACAAGAATGTGGGTGCCTGATCTGGAATGCAGTGGCACAGTGGTGGAAAATAAACACTTTGATATCAAAGATCGTTTGGCTGTTTTACAGGACTTAAATGAATTAAGAACGAAACAAAGCAACGTATTCCTGCAGCCAACCACCACTGGGGAAAAACCGATGGTCCCAGCAAGGCCTGTCTGGATTCCAAAAGTTGGGGATCTAGTTAGAGAGAAAATTGCGGACAAGAAGGAATTTGGACCTTCTTACAGACAACCAGTACCTGTCCTAGCCATACACGGAACAAGAACAGTACTTCTGCCGCCCCTTGCTGGAAGAAAGAAGAAAAGATTTGTGTCTATCGACCTCATCAAACCACAGTATGTGGCCAATCCTAAATAGTAGGCCTCGTGGACTCCGACCTAGTAGCAGACACACTCCTCTCACTACTATCCAAGAGGTTCAGACTGAAAGACTGATAACAATTGGGAATTCAGCAGTAACAGATGAAGGACTAAGCAACAATGCCATGGAACTCATCCCTCTTGAAACACAAGTAACAGTTCGTCCAAATACACCTGTTTACACCAACGTAGCAAGTGATCAACTGGTTCCATCGATTTCTACAAATCCTGATGCAATTCCAACAATTGACAGAACTGCTTCTGGCTACTTCATTAACTTTGATACGTTTTCTGAGGATCCGAGTGAGCCCGAAACGTCGCCAGCATCAAAAACTTTTATAACAGCAAGTACAAGACTTTTTGCATTTTTTGAAAAAGACTTATCTAGTTTCACCATGGATTGAACTTTGGGTTATTTCTGGAATATTTTTCTTCCTGCTTTGGCTAGCTTTGGTCATGACTATGAGCGTGCTTATAAATGGCAGATACATCCATTTGGACATTGAAAGAAAAGAAGTGAACTTACTTTTGAAACCTCACAAATCATCCCATCGTGAAACAAGAGACTTGTCTGCAGTGAACATCACAGCCGTTCCTATACAGGATGGTATAGTGTGGGACAAAACTGATTTCGATATTTTTGGCCCGACGGAACATTTGAACATTCCACATTTATTTAAAATTTCACTAAGTGATTTTGTTTCATCCAGTACCTACTCTGATGATTGGGACTTTGAGACTGTAAATGACATAATGTTTGACCTAGAAAAATCTGCTGCATTTTATAATAATGAATATTTAGAGGGTTCAACAGCTGTATTGCTATAACCACTATGGTCATCATTTTTTGCATAAATCTGCAACACCTAGAAATGTGTTTATGTTTAACCAATGGGAGCATTGTCCAACACCACCAAAAGGTAGTTCAAAAACATTTGCTAAAAAGTTTCCATATTTTTCAGGATACAATACATCTGATCCAGAAACATTTTACTGTAGAAGTGTAAACAAAACAGGACTGAAAATTATGTTAACAAATACAAAACAGATTTACTCTGCAGAATTTATTGCCCAACTGTCTAGACAGGGTTTCGACTTATGGAAAGACACAATAGACACAAAATCTGTCTGGGGTACTAAAGATTGGCAAGTGCAGGGGATAGACGCTTTATTTAGAGCCTGTATCGTCCCTCAACAAATAATGTTTTTGAATGACACGGTCCAACAAACGTCTTGCCTTGGGATAGCCAAGATTAAAGACATGAAAAATCCTTCTGTACCAACACCTGCAAGTGATAACAATACACAGGCAGCGGTTACAGTTGACACCATGCTACAACTCAACAGAACAAATCCTGTTTGGAGAAAATGGTTGATCTGGCCCACAGACACAAACAACTGTCAAGATAGATTCCTGAATAAAACACAGGAGTTTACTATTCATAGGCCAGACCCAAGATACGTCCAAAGACAGCATCCGGGGGTAGTAACAACATACAGTGTAGGAAAATTATGCCTCGATTGGCTGCAAAAATCTACACTTAAAGATGTGAAACAACACTTATCTTTACTTCAAGAAGACGCAGACCTTAAGGAATTCTTGCTTGGTCCAAGAAAACCGCGTCAAAAACGTGTCATATATGCCGGCATCTATGCTGCTTATAATGAAGCATGGAAGGTGTCACAGATGGAGGCCGCAGAACGAATACGTGAACTTGATCGTATTAATTTAGAGAAAACTCTCTCTGTGGTCGACAATGGGTTAACAACTTTGTACTCCAGAATTTATTCATTGGACAGTATTGTATCCTCTGCTATCGACATACTGGAACAAGATTTAGCCATGTTACAACAAGGCCAGTCTCAGTTACGTTCTATTATGTTATTAAGCTGGACGCTGCAATCTTTGCGTGCGGGCTATGTGCCTTGGCGTTTATCAACACGTCGGCTCTGTTTGCAGAATACAATCTAACTGATAAACAGATCGAATTGGCACAAAGGGGAGCAAAGTATACAGTACTGAGCATTGAAAAACTTGAAAAGTTACCATTCACAGTGGCAGAAAAACCAGCTACAGAATGGCTTATTCATGGCAAAATTAGCCTACCTGTGCCTACTTTTCAATTTCAGTATTGCCTTAAACAGATGCAAGCAGGCAAATATGAAAGGTTGGGTAAAGAATACATTAAGACATCCTGGAATTTACCTTACACATATAGATGTTGGAGTGGGGATCGTGAAGTGTTTCTAAGCAGTACACACTGTAAAAATGCACTAAGCGGTTCACTGATTTGTCAGGACATTTCTTTACACGGGGCTTGTAATGGTTCTGTGGCAAACTTGTCCTGCCACCAGCAAGGTACACCAGCTGCTGTGATTAATCCAACGTTTGGACAACTTTCTAATGGGAGTTACCTCATGTTGAATGATCAGAGTTGCTGTGGCATGTTGCCAGGCATCCCATATCTAGTAACGGTCAACTCCAGGGTCATTTGCTGTATGCAAGTATTGTTTGCCCCAATAGACACAGTCAGGGAGTCGCCTCTATGGCCTTCATTGAATGTCTCTTTTATTCGATTTGATACTTTAAGCAGAATGAAAGCCATGATTATACAACAATCAGTGCCTTTGACCTCGGCCATAGAAACCTATGATCTACAAATTGCAAGGACTTTGGCTGAGATACAAGCTTTAATTCGTACGAACTGCCCTATAC
The DNA here is from genome assembly GCA_963921515.1 of Calotriton arnoldi. Classification (NCBI taxonomy): domain Eukaryota; kingdom Metazoa; phylum Chordata; class Amphibia; order Caudata; family Salamandridae; genus Calotriton; species Calotriton arnoldi. Next base: position 450,540 of record CAWUFW010008734.1, read on the forward strand.
ATTTCGTAGAAATGATAGGACGTATCTTTAACATGTCAGATACAAGCGGAATTGTACATGTATTTAAGACCATCTGTTCCGGACTATTAGCACCATTCCAGGCTGTCCTCGGAATCATCCCAAACTTCGCACATTCGGTGTTTGGTGGTGTGCCATTAATTCTAGCACTTGTTGCAGGAATTCTGTTTCTATTCCTCCTACTAAGCTATGGCAAGCCTCTTCGCCAACATCACTCCGAGCGATGTGGAGAGAGCCCTCCTTGAACGGAAATGCCGTGAGCGAATAGTACAGCTTTTGGGCATGCCTCATCTACGGGAACTTAATACAACGTGGTTCCTGTCATTCAGACCAATCTGGCAAGATTGCATCTTACCTGTTCTACGCTGCCTGTTTTGCGGTGAAGAATGTGTGCTAGACACCTGTCTAACACTCCCATCAGTCATGCCAACGGATATCAATACTCTGCTGGACCCGATAACGGCCCATGCTGTGTGTTGTCCCCAGCGGCTTCCAATCCTGATGGCGGCATTCATTGAGATCTCACAGACACTTCCGGCTGCTGCTGAGGTACGAGATGGATCAACGGGCACACAGGCAACAACAGACGCGAACATTGCTACGGCATCCTCTGCTGACGGCGATGCTTCACATCTCTGTGCAATTCACCTTCTGAACGAGGTGTTCCAAATGTCACCGACTTCGGTGGATGATATTTTAGCTACGGACATAGATGACCTAATGTTTACGCCAGACCCATACACTGACTTTGATTCGGCTCACAGTGTACCAGGGCAACAATGAAATTTGGCCTTCATATTTTTCAAACTTGGAACTTTTCCCAGAATTGAACTTTTTTCTTTTTTAAATTTATGAAATGACATGGCAAAAGAACAATCTGCTTACAGTAGAACTAGCCTTATAAAACAGACTTCTTTAAATACTTCCAGGGACACATTGTCACCTTTTTCATTTACTTCCATGATATACAAATGGCTTTGATTGTAAAAACTTATCGACCATTTCATCATATGTATATATTACTGTTTCATTCACGTTGCATTCCACTTCCGTTATATGCTTAGAATGAAAACAATGCTTTAAATGTACAGTACCTATGGCATTTCAACAGTTTTAAGCTTCTTTTAAAATGATTTTAGAAATGTTTTTAGTAATATGTGGTACTCAATTTTATGTTTAGCATTTAAAATGTTTAGCATTTAGTATTATCGTTCAATCGAAGATGGAGTGGGTGTTGTATTCCGCATTAGGGTTCCCTATATAGGTTTTCCTGAATCATGTCCTTATATAGGCACAATTCGCCATGCCCTTATATAGGCATAGAAATCCCAGTCCTTATTTAGGCATTTACTGTGCACTCCAAATACAGGCATGGTCACCGACATCCGTCCACCCTAACGTCACAATGAGTTCTTAGAAACCAGACCCTTAAGCTTCGGGAGTTCCCCTAGCACAGGACTATTGATTTCTCCAAGAACTCATCTATTATGTATGAACCATTATACCTTAAGGGTTCATTCCTGACGTCTTCCTATGTCCGACTTCACGTCAATGCTAACATTCCTCGACACCTACCAGGTATAAATATACCTTCCCTTGCCCAAGCAAGTTAGAGGAGACCTCAACTTCAGAGGAGCCCGTATCCCGGCCTGACGCACTGAGAAGACGCTGTCATTCCTGCAAGCAGACAAATCCAGCTTCCAGTGTTCTGACTCCCTTCGCGGGGTGTTAGAGTTCCAAGATCCGGCAGGAGATTTCCACCTCTCTCATTCTCAAGGTATGGAGCTGACTAGATCCTAGAGGGACTCTTGGCATACTAGACTTAACATACTCTTAGTCTACCATACTAGACAATACTCCACCTACTTCTACTCTTCCCTACACCTAAACTAGGTTAGGTACACTGGGGTAGAACTAGCTTAGAGACGCATCGTATGAGTACTCGCATTCTTAGCTCATGTTATTTATGTTCGTGAATATATGCTAAAAGATAATGCTAGCCCAGTATTATTTATTTCTACTGCTTACGCTGTACATTATTTATCTTGCATACTGTCTTGTGATCATAACAGCACATATCTCTTACACGAGAAACAAGACTGTTCAATAAAACCCTTTTATTGAAACGCCCGTCTTTCCTTTCTGTGTAACTCTGCAGAGACTAAGCATGCACGATTGAATGAGTGAAACTGTTATCTATTGTTTCCACGATTCTGGGACATGTTCCGCTTCTAAAGGGAAACAAAGTTGTCATGTTTTTCGGTTGCCAGAAATTACTCCCTTCTTGTTCTCAAGGAGTTTCTAGTGGCCCTTGAGCTAGCTGGCACAAGTAATTAAGTTTAATATAATCGATAGGGACATACCGACCTTTGTCCTATGTCAAACCTATGGGTTATATTATTCCAATGCGCAGAGCCTATTAGGGAAATAGGAACTACACTACACATCTTATCTTCAGACACACAGCATCACAGACTCCATCCTTACGTTAAGACACCTAGGAGCACAGGTGCAGTATTATCTTCAGACACAGAGCATCACAGACTCCATCCTTACCGTAAGACACCTAGCAGCACAGATGCAGCCTTATCTCCAGACTCAGAGCATCACAGACTCTATCCTTACCTTAAGTCACCTAGCCGCACAAGGGCAGTCTTATCTTCGGACACAGCATTTCAGACTTCAACTTTACCTTAAGACACCTAGCAGCACAGGTGCAGTCTTATCTTCAATCACAGATCCCATCCTTACCTTGAAACACGTAGCAGCCCATGAGCAGTCGTATCTTCAGACACAAAGCATCACTGACTCCATTCTTACCTTAAGACACCGAGCATCACGGGTGCCTCTTATTTTTAGACACGGAGCATCAAAGGCTCCATCCTTACCTTAAGACACTAAGCAGCACAGGAGCAGTCTGCTCTTCAGACAGAGCGGTCACGGGCAGTCTTACCTTCAGAGGTAGAGCAGCAAAAGCACAGTTGTATTTTCATAGCACAGCCCTACAATTGTAAGCTCACCTACAGAGGTAGAGCAATCTTAAACCCAGAGGCAGAGCTCCACAGGGTGCCATCTTACCTTCAGAGATAAAGCAGCAAAGGGTGAAATCTTACCTTCAGAGGAAAAGCAGCTTAATACACTACTTTTGCTTCAGACAGAGAGGAGCAAAGGAAGTACTTTAGCTTTCAGAGGAAGAGCAGAATAAGGTGGGGACAAACCTTCAAAAGCAGAGCAGTACATGGCAAAGTTTCAGGAACTCGAGAAGCAAAAGCAACCCCAAAACATGTTTTAATACTTTCTATAATTTGTCGGGTGCAAAGTCGCCAAGCATTTTCTCGCAAAGTACACGATTTTCACATGACTTCCAAAACCTTGCAAGTTGGTCTTACCCAGAGGTGTTTCTGCATGAAAAGCAGGACCTACATAAGCATTTTTAAGCAAGTGTTATTTGTGGTGTCACTCGCCTGAAAGAGCTTAGGAAAATATGCACTCTCATACACAATTCTTGCAAGTTGTCTGTAAAATTCAGATTTGGAGTGCCTATAAGAGAACCCTAAGCAGGGTAGGCCTTCACATTCATAATCATGTGAGTTAGTGGTGAAATATTGTTTAAATTGACTTACAAGAAGAAAGCTAAGCAATTATTGCTTGTGAGTTACCACCACCAACTAACATTCAAAAGAGAAAGATTTGCAAGAAAACAGGAATAGGAAGAGCAGAAAGATCTGCGAGCTATGGTTATGTAGAACTATTACTGTGGTAAAAATATTACCATGTGTTCAGTGGCCACACTGCTCTAATACGTAAAGGACACATTGCAAAATCCGTACACACAATTTCACCAGATTAGAAAGATCATATTGGCACGCCAGTCTCGAAATTATGCTCCAGGTTTTCAATCCTCCCTGTCCTTTCAGATTCCACACTGCCTAGGCATGTGTAGTGCCACAGACACATCAGTATGTACATTACACTCATAAATTTCACCCTGCTATGCCAGTATCTACATTCATGTAGAGCAGCATCATTGTCATGCCAGAAATCCACACTGATCCAAGGTGTAAAACACCAATCCGATGTTGTGCCTACACTGACTCCATTATGTAAAGCACATGTGCAGATACAACACTATTAACAGGGTGAAATGTATAAAAGGGTAATATACATATTGGTGGACCATCAAGATGCGCACATCACGTCCAATACAAAGACACACACACTGAGCGAGCCAGTCTTTGTAGATAATGCCAAAGACCAACACCAATGACTGACAATGCCACTCCATCTTCAATGCACATCTCTATAAAGTGGAATCCAAATTAAGGGCCTAAGTTAGAGTTTGCTGGATTGTCTTCTCGCAGGCTTGAAGCCAGGTGGCCCAATGGCAAGTATTTCAGTTTTTTAATTCGTCTTGCAGCTATTTTGGTTCTCCCCAAGATTCTGTTGTGATATTGGAGATTAGAGATTCAAGATAATTGAGCAGCATATGTGTGTCTGCTGTTGCTTTTTCCTTAGACTTCCTATGATTAGCATGTTACAAGATTGTCATAGATGCTTTCCTGTGACAGAGATACATTAACACTGTTTCTATATTCAGCTGTTAATTAAATGAAGGATTTGCCATGCAGGACCCTGAGCAGGCTTCTCTTGCAAGAATAATTTTCGATTATTTGGGTAGTCTTTTTCTACCATTCAGTTGCCTAGCTTTGAAGCAAGTGGAGGTGGTTTGTTATAAAGGTTGAGAAGAGCCTCCCATGCCTGCCTGATGTTTTCAGCATTTCAGGTGGATAAAGAGAATTTAGAAGTAAGGACTTGCTTCTCTAAGACCTTTTGAAGTCGAAAAGTTCCAAAGCATGAAATCAAATATTCACTGGGGCGTCAACTTAATTTTGGAACTCTCTTCCAGCATATATATTAAATCAACCAAATCTCTCTTTAAGGAGGCAACACAAGCCTACACAAAGGCAAGCAAACAAAACATGGCAAGAGTCTGGGCCAAGAGCATCCTTAAGGTGGACCACTTGAATTTCACGTCCAATTTTGTGCTGACTTGACAACGCCCCTCTCTGATGAGATTTTGTTTTTCAAAGGAGGGTGACCTTCCAATGTGGTGGTGTGTTTGGAAAGACTGAACATCACAGTTGAAGGGTTCAAGGTTTCTGGTTGACTTGCCTGTTTACGTGGCTGAAACCTGGGAATAGGTTATGATAAGCATGTTGTTGTTTGATTATGTGGTGGTGTTACCTGCACATCTGAAATGGTCAAGTTCTTGGGTGCTGCTGGTATGTTAATTAAGTGTGTGTGTGAAAGTATTATTTGTCACAATTCACAACTTCTACATCTGCAACAGTTTCCATTTTCACAAAATGTTTTCTGTGGAAAAGATTGCCTGATACAATATTTTTTCAGATATTTTCCGTTAGGGTCTATTTGCGGGTGAATGCGAGTAAAAGAAAATGGGCTAGATGTACGACCCGTTTTTGCATGCGCAAACGGGTTTGTGAACCCGTTTGCGCATGCAAAAACATCATGGGCCATGTACAAAGCCTATTTAGCGAATCGCAATTTATTTGCGACTCGCTAAATAGGTTTTGCGACTCGCTATTTGGAAGGGGAGTTCCCAGTTTAGGAGTAGTAAAGTTCTAACTTTACTACTCCTAAACTGAGAAAAATCCTAACTTTAAGACTTTCGGTATTCAAAGAAGGCATTTAGGAGTCCTAAAGTTAGGACTACTAACTTCTGTGAATACCGAAATGAGTAAGTTCATTCTGTGAATACCAAAATGAGTAAGTGTATTCTGTGAATACCAAAAAGTACTAACTTTACGTTTTTTACGTAAGTTAGTTCTGTGAATCAGGCCCCAAGTGCCCATAGCCGGTGCCCATCCTGGCTGATTTTGCCCGTACTGCCTGCCGTAAAGCAACAGCATGGGGCCTGCACCTGGCTGTTGGTGACAGGCCAGGAATTGCGGAGGCTCGCTGTGCTGGCAGGTGAGGAGGTGGGGACTGTGCCCTGAGGGCCCTTGGGCTTTTCCGGTGCTGTGTTTCCCTGCTGGTGTCAGGGCGGAGGCCCCTGACTAACATACAGAGCAGACATGCCATAGCATTGGGCGCTGCGGCTCTGTGCTCAGAGTCCTTGGAACTACCAAAATTGAAGAAAGGCTAGCGCGGATCAGTGGAACACATGTCCGCTCATTGGGGGGGCAGTGTGTTGAACTCTGCAGCCCTCACTTACTTTGAGCCTGCCATTGCCAGGCTGCAGCTGCTGAGCTTGCAAGAAGAGCTCTATTGTGCCCTGAAGAACTGGGGGTGTATGAACTCAGATTGACTATAGATTGGGGCTTTTTCCAACCTCCTCTTCTATCCCTCATGGACAATTGGCAATGGGGATTTTTTATGCGCAGTGAGCTTTGCTCGGAGGGGTGGCTGTGCAGCTGAGGCCAACTGAGGTGGGAGCTTGCTCACTTGGGACCTACATAATGAGCCTGGGGGTCATGGCGTAACATGCCTGAAATAGCAAAGCTGTGATCCCCATCGATTCATGTGTGTGAGGGGGTGGATCCCCACTGGAGAACTACACCATTGTGGCCCCTTGCTGAACTCGTGCTCCCATCACTAGGAGGGGGTGGGATGATACTCTGTGGGCTTCCAGACTGGTGAGGTGCTGTGCAGGTGATCTGCTGTGACAGCCTGGGGAGGTGTGCACATCAGGAATGGAACGGCTTAGCATTTGAACTCAGCTCTGGCCGCACGAACTACCAGGACCCGACTGTTTCTTGACTGGCCCTAGAACTCCCACACAAGTGACACCCAGCAGTGGCTGTCGCACATTAGCATTCTTGAGGGATTGAGCCCACCCCCCTTTCCCTTCTCTCCTTCGCTACCGGCTCTCCGAGGCGAAGTTGAACTCTAAGGGACAGGCGCAAATACAGTCCAAAAATATGGATAAATATGCAGTGACCAAAACGTACTTCGGTGTGGCGGGGCCTGGGGCCGAGGCATAGGGGCCGGCGGATGCCTCCCTCAGAGCTATTATGGCAGCAATCAGTGACCTCAAAAGTACTCTCAAACTTAAAATAGACGCTGTAACTGTCAATGTTACGCTCTTAAGGGCCGATGTTAAGAAAATCTCAGAGAAAGTCACTGCAGTGGAATCACATATTCCCCTGCTATAGTCTGTGTCCAAAAAGTTGGAGGAACAAGTCCAATACTTAATGAAACAACACACGGTTATGGCGGCGAAGCTCAAAGATCAAGAAGGCAGCATGCACACCAACAACATCAGAGTGGTCAAGATCCCAGAAGGGGCGGAGGGACCCAACATGGACCTCTTCCTCAAAGACCTAATTGTCAATACCCTTCGTCCCAAGCGCCTCTCAAACCTTTCTCCATTGAGCGGGCACATAGGGCATCAATACCACCACCTAAGCCTGGGGCTCCCCCACAGACGATTATTGCCCGGATTCTTAATCACAGAGATTGTGATACTATTCTACAGGCTGCTTGCTTCCATGGTGACCTGGCATACGAAAATGCCACAATATGATTTTCCCCATACGTTACATTACAAATACAGTGCCAGCATCGCAGCTCTTCCCCAAAGACCTTAAATAGGTGATGCTCTATCAGGCGCGACTGCGAGTGGTAGCAAAGGTAAATCATGGTACTTCACCACACCAGTCGAGGTATGAGACTGGATCGAGGGCTGGCGTACTCCTAGACGAAGGGTCCACCGAGAGGCGCGGAGAGGATGCCCTACCGGGCAGCAAAAAGACACTTCACTTGAGCACACTCAGGAACAATCAGCTGAAGATGATATGTCTGGGTCTGACTGTGGACCTGAGTGACCCTGCAAGCAATGATGCCCTGTTCACTAGAACGGGTGGCTGAGGGGCACAAACTGGTTGAGTGGGTTGATGATCAAGGTGCTTGGACCCGAGCACCCCAGATATAGGTATGATCACCAGGGTGCCAATGCTGGTTGATCGTAAGGGTGATAAGAAGAGACAATCTAGGATGTTTTATATGATGCAGATGTGAGGTAATTTTGGTGCGATATGGGGTTATTCATAGTACGCAAAGTCATTTAGTGTGTCTTGGTGGTGCTGGCCAACACTTTATGGACACTATGTTACAGTTCGGGGGACAAGCGCTATGCAAGTTGGGGCAGTGGGCATTTCCAAGCCTATTATGCAAGGTAGCAGGGTGGGGGGAGTTTTCTTGGGGGAATCAGTTAAGTTACATTTTGATGGTTTTGCATGATTTAACATGTTTTTGCTCAGTGACATTGTGCAACATTGGCATGGGACTTGGACCCCTTAGTAGGGAGGAAATGGGTCTTTTACCCGGTCACACACTAGGTAGGACTGCCACAAAACACGACACCTCATGGAAATTCATATTCACTCTGATTTGAAGATCATGACATGGAATATCAACGGACTAGGCCAAAAAATTAAACACACTATTGTTTTGCAGTATATCATCAGGCATGCCTCAGACTAAGTTTTTATACAGGAAACTCATTTGAAAGGCAACCACTATAGGGCATTAGACCGATTTGGTTACTCCCTGGTGGCACATGCAGGTTTCACCTCAAATCCTCAGTACCTTATACTAGTGGTGGGCGGTAAACTCCGCTAGCAGAGTTCACAGAGTTTTGGTCACTCTACACTCCGCTTGGAGGGTGTAGTTTGGCAAAAACTCTGCCTACGCCGTGTAGTGGAGTTTCCCGGCACCACTACAGGCTACCCCCGCCTTGCGATGCAGCAAAGCCGAACGCCAGAAATCATCTGGCAGATCCAGCACATAGATAAAGTAGTAGACCTACACAGTCTGAACTGCTGTCCCACTACCCACTTACCCGTCAAGCGCCAGTTATGGTTTTCAATCTGACGCAACCACACGGCGACTGTGAGAAGAAAGACTGCGGCACTTGACTGGAGGTGGCATCCTTTTTGGATTGGGCGCTTTCTCTTTCAATTCGACGGCTAGTCAAGTGAGGAGAGCCTCCGCAGACTGACCTGAGAGAATCTGAAATAAGGTCACTGAGGAGCTTGGGATGAGTGAGACATGTGACTGAACTCGGAGAGCTGAGCAGGCTCAGATATTCACTGGGCCCTGTCTTAGAGCCAGGTCATAGGTTTCAGACACGGGGTGAGGGGAGGAGGTTCTGGTGAGTTTTCACTCTGGTTAGTGTGGGGGTGCTCCCGAGTTCCTCTTTGGACAGATTGTGTGGCGCGGCCACAAGAGCTCACACGCATTGGAGTTAGCACGCCTGTGAATCTGCGGTGGTCGGTACCCATGTCCCCCCGAGCCTTCAAACTCCTTGGACTGTGAGTACCATGAGATCGCACTAGGAGTGTCCATGTTGGGCATGCTCCTGGGATCCCGTTGTGGGCAGAGTGTGTTTTCCTGAATAGTTTATGGTTCACATAGTGAACAGTGCACAATGAACATGGTGCACCGCTCCAGTGCTCATACTGCATGGTGTGGGGAGCCTCTTAGAGTGCACAGTGAAAGTGGTAAGAGCGGCGCTCAGGTTGCAGTTCCCACTATGTGAGTCCATTAGACTGCACAGGGGAAGGAGTGTGTGCCATGGTCAGACTGCACAGTGGTTGCAGTCTGTGAACCACTTTGACTACATAGCAGCTGTAGTGTGAGAGCCCCTCAGACTGCCCAGGACCTGATGCATTCACCCACCATGGCATCGAGTCTGCAACTGCTGCTGCTTCTCTTCGCCCTCACCAGGTTCTGGGGCTCAGCTGGAGCCGGGTGCGCCGAGGCCGGCAGGTGCTGTCCTAGCAGAGACCCTCTGGGAGCCAACAAGGGCAGGAGGTTGGACAGGGTCTATGGCACCAGCTTCTGTGACAAGGCATGCTCGCAGGCACGGGACTGCTGCTACGACTACACCAAGGCATGCCCAGGTCACTCCTGTTTGGCAAAAACTCTCCCTACGCCGCATAGCGAAGTTTCTCGGCAGCACTACAGGCTACCCCTGTCTTGCGATGCAGCAAAGCCAAATGCCAGATCAAGAGCCGGTTATGATTATGACTACACCAAGGTGTGCCAAGGTAGGTGGATGCTATTTTGTCACATTCACAGGATGCACTGGGGACTCATTCTGGTCCTTCAAAAAACACAGGCAGCACTGTCAGGCAGAAGATGTGTGCGTTGTTGGAGATCACACAAAGTGTCAGAGGTCAGGCGTCCATAGCTCCACTCTCTGAACTCATGCATGCGCACCATATATGTCACACATTCCTTTACACAGGTGAAATGCCTTTTGCAGCTGTTATTTAATGCTGGACCTCAATTTCTCATCTTACTTATCCCCCTAAAGGCATCTACAGAACTGCTTTGCACAGTTGACTTGCTGTTTCACCGCTCTGGCATGTCCGCAGTAGGTTTCTGCTTTCAGAGACCAGTGAGCTGCCATGACACAGCCATGCTACCTTGATGGCGGCCTCCTGTAGCATAGGGCTGGTTTCAAGATGTGGCTAGGGCTGATTTTGATTTCCAGTCCACCTCTGGCGGGTCATTCTCTTAGGACCATATAACCCTTGGGTTGCTGTCCTGACCTTCCCTTCATGCAAGCAATTACTCCAAGTATGGTGCTTAGAAAATTGTAAAAAAAAAACACACCAGAGTCAAACCTGAATGTAAGGGGTGGGCGAGTGGAGCAACTCCGCCCGCTTGCAGAATTTCACAGAGTTTTATGCAACTCTGCAGAATTCCGCGTAGGGCAACTCCATGATCTCTGCCCACCACTACCTATTATACCAGGCCAAACATGGAGCGATCCACTTGGTAGGTTTGTAGCACAGACAGGCACATGGGAGGGATGTATACTTAACCTTTGCTCGGTTTACATGCCACCACAACTCCGTGCGGAAACCTTCCTGGCACTTGAGGGGGGGGGGGCATGAATGCGACAATGGACTCGAAGAGGTATAGAGTGACCAATACACCCCAGGGTACTGATGTTAGTCCTCTTCGCGCCTTTGTAGATGCAGTAGGACTAGTAGATCTGTGGTGCGAACACAATCCCACTGCACAACAGTTTACATACCTCTCTGCAGCACATAGTAGTCTCTCCCACTTGGATCACATACTCATACACTGCACATATGCTGGTCAGTTCCACAATACATCACACTTGGCGCGTGGTATCTCTGATCACTCCTCAGTTGTGGTGTCAGTCTCGGGTCCCTCCAGGGACACAATGTTGCTCCCTAGGATAGATCCCTGGCATCTAAAAAGGCAGAAAATTCCAAGACAAAATACAGGAGCGGACAGAACAATACTTTCAGGAGAATGACGAGATGGTCGATTTAGCATGCACCCTATGGGAAGCATTCAAGGCTGTACTACATGGCCATGCCCAGGCCCTGATTGGGGGCTCGAAAAAGGAACAAGCCATCAAGTGTGAGACGCAGAGAAGGAAATCGCCTCTCTTGAGAAGGCGATGCTGTGCTGGAGTGGGGGGGGGGCGACCCTTACCAACGTCACAGACTCAAGCTTCAACAACAAGAGCTGAGAGACCTGGCAGAAAATACAGCCTGGACGCATGCATTAGTCACAAAGAGACGCATATATGATATTGGCGAAAAGGTCAACAAGCTTATAGCCTGGTTGGAGAGGATAGATAGGAACAGGAACAGTGTAGTAGAAACCAGGGACTCTGTGGGTACATCACACACCACTGAGGAGGCCATAATAGAGGCCTTTGCTACGTACTACGAACACAGGTACTCCTCCATGACAAATCGGTCTGGTGAAGAGTGTGCTGATCTCCTTCAAGATCTTTCCCTTCAGCTCCTGTCAAATGAAGATAGCGACACACTAGAGCAAGACCTGACAGTAGAAGAGGTGGACGGGCAATCCTAGAGCTTCAATCTGGGAAGGCGGCAGGGCCCAATGGGCTGCCCATGAAACAATACAAGTGCATGTCTGACAAGCAGCGGCAGCCAGCACAGGTAAATGTGGTGGGGCAAGATGGAAGGGAGAAGTCGACAGACGACGGAATAGGTATAATTAAATAAATAAATAATACCTATTCATTCATCTGTCGGCTTCCCCCCCTGCTGCGCCCTGCCCCGCCTACCGCGCTTACCTGTGCCGGCCGCCACTGCTGACAAGGTAGCGCAATACATGCTACCCATGTTTCAGGTGGCTAGAGGCCTTTGCCACGTACTATGAACACACGTACTCATCCATGACAAATCGGTCTGGCGAAGAGTGTGCTGATCCCCTTCAAGATCTTTCCTTTCAGCTCCTGTCAAATGAAGATAGCGGCACGCTAGAGCAAGAACTGACAGTAGAAGAGGTGGACAGGGCAATCCTAGAGCTGCTATCTGGGAAGGCAGCTGTGCCCAATGGACTGCCCATGAAACAATACAGGTGCATGTCTGACAAGCAGCGGTGGCTGGCACAGGTAAACGTGGTGGGGCGGGGCGGGGTGGGAGGGAGAAGTCGACAGACGACGGAATAGGTATAATTAAATAAATAAATAATACCTATTCCTTCATCTGTTGGCTTCCCCCCCTGCTGCGCCCTACCCCGCCCCACCGCGCTTACCTTTGCCAGGCGCCGCTGCTGACAAAGTGGTGCAGTACATGCTACCCATGTTTCAAGTGGCTAGGAAGGAGGGTGGCCTGCCGATAGACCAGAGGCTGGCTACTATTGTAGTCATTCATAAAAAAAAGGAGAGCCATCCCCGGCTTGCAGCTCCTACAGGCCTAAAACTCTCCTGAACTTGGAGGCAAAGGTTTTAGCAAAAGCCTTGGCCAATTGACTGAAGACAGTGATAACCACTGTGGTCCACCTGGACCAGTCTGGGTTTATGCCGCACATGGGTAACAGATTGAATTTGAGGTGACTCTACAGGGTATTAGACATGACCGGAGCTCCCCAGACTGAAGACGCTGTTCTTCTCTCATTAGACTCAAGGATGGCATTTATAGTATTGAATGGGCATATCTGTTTGCTGCCCTTGCCAGATTAGGCATTCGCCCTCAGTTTTTTACTTGGATTAGACTCCTATACCAGGGCCAGCTGGCGAGGGTGGGGGTAAATGGGGCATTGTTCCATCCTTTCACCCTCCACAAGGGTGCAAGACAGGGCTGCCCCTTGTGCCCAATGTTTTTTGCTCTGGCGCTAGAGCCCTTGGCAGCCTGGATTCGTCAAGACCCCCTCCAGAATGGGACTGGCGCGGGATGGGACTGGGAGGAACGGATCTCCCTTTATGCTCATGATAACCTACTATACTCTACTCAACCTCGCCTAACAGTGGATAGAATAGTCCATATTTTTCAGCTTTTTTGGGTCTACTCTGGATATCAGATTAATTGGGATAAGTCCCTTATATTCCCCCTTGCTGGGGGTAGCCCGGCTTTGTCATCAAGGTATATATCCCCAGTCATGGCGGTTTTCATTATTTGGCCAATATTTGGGCATTCATAGAACACGAAGTGCTGAGGAGCTGGATCACCTCCATAATGAAGTTGCTCATTGGAGGGACGGGTCGTGCTCTTCAAGATGATGGCCCTCTCTCGACTGCTGTATGTCCTCCAAAATACCCCCTACAGGGTGCTGCCCGAATTCTTTCATAAGGTCGACAGAGAACTGCTCAAGCTCCTGTGGGATGGGGTAGGTCACATATTTCCGTCTGTGAGCTACAACGAGGGGTGAGTGTGGGCTGGCAGTCCCCAACATACATGCCTACTAATTGGCAGCCCAGTTGACCATAATCAATGATTGGGTGTTTATGGATGTGGAGAAACCAGCATATCGAGTCAACCGAGAGGCTATGGGGAGCCGTAGCTACCCGTCACTAGTATATAGCAAGAAACAGGAGAACTCATTACCAATTCACACACTGACAGTGGTGAGGGTGTGGAGAGAGGCCATCAGATTTCTGGGATGGGAGGGCAAACTCGCCAACAGGACTCCACTCTGGGACAGTGACTTGCTGAGAGAAGTTGGGAACCTGAAGGGTTTTCATAAATGGGGGCTGCTGGGTATTGAGCACTAAGGAGACGTTTGGAGAGGGGGTGTGCTGCTGAGGTTCGAGGACCTAATGAATGAATACGAGATGAGGGAATAAAGTTTCAAATATCAACGTTAACTGAATCAAGAAAAAGACTGTGGAATTTCAATCATAATATTTGCAAGTAAAAATAAGAATCACTGAAGAATGTTAATTTCAATCAAGGCAACCCAACCCATAATTGTTATAGGGGAATTTTGCCATTGGTTTAGTAAATTGTGAATCTTGCTTAAAGTGTATTTAAAATTTAGTGAAAACAAATCCTATAGTTGAGAACTCACATATATTCCTAAGTATCTTATGGGCGAGGTCGAAGAATAATGGGCCCGCATTGAAGGAGGTAATATTTCTGAAGAGCAGTTAAAGAGGAGAGCCTCTGACTTCTCATGGTTAATCTTATAGCACAATATATTGAATTCATCAGCTGCTAAGTAGAGAACCATGCCATCATCACTTTGGCTACCTCTACTACTGAGGTCTTGATATTATGGTCTTGTTGAATAGCACAGGCTAATGGTTCAATAAACAGGGAAAACAAAATGGGGAAATAGGGCAGCCTTGTTGTGTCCCACGGCTTACAGTAATGCCCCCTGCGGGTCTACCATTTATAAATATAAACACCTTGGCATTAAGATACATATTTTTTAATACCCGAGTAAACCTTGAAGGAAAAGCAAATTTTGATAAGACTGTGCAAAGGACATTCCATTGAGCCCGGTTGAATGCCTTCTCCGTGTCTAACATTATGATGGCAGCCTTAGTTCTTTGTACTGTAAAATAGTTTATTGCCTGGATTAACTAGTGCATGTTAGTTGCCATATATCTTCCTAATTAAAAAAACATTCTGATCATTGTGAATAATCTATGGGGCTATTAATGCGAGTCGATTCACTAAAAGTTTAGTATACGGATTTAATCACAATTGAGTAGGCTGATCAAGCGATAGGAATTCACATCCTTCTCTGGCTTACCCTTCTTCAGGAAGCTGACAAATACCGATTCCGTAGCTGTATTAGGAATTTCATTCCCTGTAAAAATTCTGTTACACAGTCTTACTAAAAAGTTGTTCAATTGTGGAGCAAAGAGCTTTTAGGACCAGATGTCCGACCCGTTTTTGCATGCGCAAACGGGTTTGCGAACCTGTTTGCGCATGCAAAAACATCATGGGCCATGTACAAAGCCTATTTAGCGAGTCGCAATTTATTTGCGACTCGCTAAATAGGTTTTGCGGCTTGCTATTTGGAAGGGGCATTCCCTTCCAAATAGTGAGTCTCAAAACCATGTACTAATGTTTTGCGACCGCAATTGCGGTCGCAAAACACTCGCAATTACCACCTACTTCAAGTAGGTGGTAATGCATTCGTAAATGGGAAGGGGTCCCCAGGGGACCCCTTCCCCTTTGCAAATACATGCGAAAATATTTTTTAAGGGCAGGCAGTGGTCCCAGGGACCACTGCCTGCCCTTAAAAAATTAAACGAAAACGTTTTTTTTTTTTTTTTAAATGCATCCCGTTTTCCTTTAAGGAAAGCGGGCTGCATTAAAAATAAAAAAAACAGCTTTATTTAAAAGCAGTCCCAGACATGGTGGTCTGCTGAGTCCAGCAGGCCACCATCCCTGGGAGGGCCTGTCATTCCCAATGGGCTCGCAAATTGTGAGAGGCTCATTAATATTAATGAGCCTCGCAATTTGCGACCCCATTGGGAATCGCAAACAGTGTTAATCACACTGTTGTACATTTTATTTTGTGCCTCGCAATTTGTGACTCGCAATTAGTTGCAAATTGCGAGGCGCAAAATAAAATGGTCGTACATCTGGCCCATAAACTTCTGCAGGTATTCCGTCATTACCCGTAGGTTTTGGATTGGGTTAGGAGTTGACTACTTGTGCTACTTCTGCTAAAGTGATTGGACCAATCATAGCTTCCCCCTGCTCTGTGGTTATGGGCGGTATGCAAAGCCCGTCCAGCCATCTTTGTACGCTCTCTGTAGTCGTATTATGAGGGTCAGAATAGAGCCTTATATAATGATTACTTAAAACGTCTATTATTTCTTTCGGCTGAGTTACGAGTCTGTCTATGTCTGGATCTTGAATCTGCTTCATAAGATTGGCATTAGTTCTGCACTTGACTGACAAGGGCAGGTATTTACCAATATGTTCATTCTCTTGATATCTTTTTTGCAGCATTGTGCTATGGTTTAATATCTCCCTTGAGATTAAATAATCTTGCAGATTAAGTTTTACCTGAGCTGCCTCTCATTTGGACTCCCTCATAAGAGATGATATGTATGCTGCTGTAGCCTGATTTAGAGTTAGTTGTAGGTGCTAACATTTGTTATTTTCTATCTGCCTCTGTTCTGTCAAAAAGGCTATCACTTCTCCCCTGAAAAAAGGTTTCAAGGTGCCCCAGGCTGAGAAATCAGAAGCCATATCAATATTCCGTTCCAGGAATGCATCCAAGGCCTGCTGCATTTGATTAACCCAGCTATTATTCACTAATAAATACTTATCAAAAACCCATCTAGGCTTCTCGTGCTGCTGGTCTGATAGATAGAGATTTACTGTAATTATAGAGTGATCTGAAAATGGATTAGCTATTATTTCAGATTGGGCTCTCTGAAGAATATGGGAGGTTAAAAACAAACCTATGCGAGAGGACGAGTTAAATCTGTTTGAATGACAAGTATATTGCCCGTCCTTTGGGTGATCACTGCACCAAAGATCCATCAAGGCAAGATCTTGCATCAATAAATGCAGAAAATGAATTGACTTTGGTTTGTTCTGAGATCTGTTGGTAGAGATGAGTGGTGTTGGGGACTATATTAAATCATCAGGGGGCCCAATTCCTGTTTTGCAGTACGAGTACGCAACTGTCCTTGGCGTTCCAAAGTGTTAATCTCTGAGCATTTGGAATGCGCTACCCACCGTGACATGACAGCGTCCTGAGTGAGAATTATGGTTTATCCCTACTCTGGAGTTTAAGCCCGGAGCACTACTCTAGTGAACTCACAGAGCTCATATATGAATTTAGATCTTATTTTTGGATAATTTGAAGCCATCGACATAAGTCTTGGGTTGACTATGGATATATCATCCAAATTGGCAGATATGCAGCATTGATGAAGTTGTGAATGCGATGAAACACTTGTTGGCTAAAGTTGGATTGGCAAAAGTTGGATTAAAGCTGTTCCCTGAATAAAGCAACTCACAAATGGAGATCGTGTACAACACTTAAAGACTGGACTTCTTATTTTTCTGTAGTGTGTGCAAAAAGGCTGTATTTATGTCTGAAAAAAAATTCAATCGAAACTTGTTGGGCGTCTGGAATCCCTTGAACTGGATAACCTCCAATAGAGTTCTTTCTTTCACATGAAACTTCCCAAAGTTAACCAAGAATGTACTAGGATATCTGGCATTTGAATGCTGTGAGTTGGGGACTCAATAAGCCCGCATAATGGAGAAGTCCTGCATTTTGACTTGGCTATCTGGGAAAATATATTGCAGAATCAAATCCAAAATACATTTGATTGGATCTTGACCAGTTTCCACCCTTCTGGAATCCCTGTGAAACGTAGATTCGAATTTTGAGATCTATTTTTCTCCTCATCTAGCTTCATCGGAATCTCCAAAATCTCACATTTGCATTTTGCTGCATGAATCTCTGAGGTCTTTTCTAAATCCTGCGGGTCGGAGATGCGCTGTTCTGCTTGCATTAATCTAGATTGAGTTGGAGCCGATTATCATTAATTTTACCCAGCTGAGTCTGCATCTCTCTATGAGCCTTATCTAGAGCACTCTTCATCTCCCTTAATTCTCCTAAAATCTGTTGAAGCATCCCTTGCAGTTGAGTGGCGTTTTAACATTTTTAAAATTTGTTTCTAAACAAGGTTAGACATCAGTGTACGAAGAGAACATAGGTTCAGAATAATCACATTATCATAGTTTCACAGATACGGTGAACTGTTCCGTTCTGCATAACATGTCTAAGGTAACACAGAAAGAAGGAGAAGGGATAGGGAAATTACTCAGTCACTGCAATAGTAAACAACAGTTGTGGCACATTAGTTTTGCTCTGGGAATGGTCAGTCATCGGGCTGCCACTGCTGCCCAGACCCATCGGTCTCTCATGAGGGGCACTCGCAGTTGACGCAATTGTACCATCACGGCCCTCATCCCCATCAGCGGTCACGGCTACCTCCACCCCCCTGAGCCACCAGATACATCTCCAAGGGAGACCTTATAACTTTGGGGAACACTCGCACCGGCATCAATTCCCAAAAATGATTTAGTTGCTCCTGGCAGTAGGCTTCGCCCTTAAGCCATTGCCCACCCTTTGCGTAAGCCGCCGTCCCCAGTGCAACCCCACGCGGTGCTTGGCCAGCAACAGCACATCCCAGTCAGTCTATTTTCCTCCAGAGGTACTTCCTTCATGTTTCCAAAAAGCACGATGTGCAGAGAGCACTTCAACACGGTTCCAGTGACCACTGCTATGGTCTTGAGCACCCCCACCCAGAATCGCTGAACTTGCGGGCAATCCCATTTAAGGTGTAGGAAGCAAGCGCAGGGGGTCACGCAGCACACGTAACTTGCTTCAGTTATCAAGCCTGCTCTATGCAATCTCTCCAGTGTGCGGTATAACTTATGCAGATAGTTAAAATGCACCAAACGCAGCCTATAGTTAGGAGAAAGTACTCGGGCCTGAATGCAGCAGTACCGCCATTGGTCATCAGTGAGGAGAGTCATCAGGTCAGCGTCCAGCAGAGACATGCAACGGCTCAGTCTCCTACATTCCTGCATATATTCTTGTATTCAGTCTGCGAGGTGAGGGGGATGTGAGAGCTGTCTCAAGTACCTAAAACACAGGAGGTGCCTCTGGAAATGTGTCATGGATTGCCCTAATAGCTTCCCTAAGTTGATAATATGTGAAAATGTATAGTGGGGACCTGTCAGCACCCTGCAGCACCGTTTGAGGTGTTACAAATTTGTTTCAAGGTAAACACATCCCATTGATGTCAGTTGCATGTTGCAGAATTGAGTGAGGATGCCAGTATCTAGGGTGATAGGTAACACAGGGTGATCTACGAGGGGCACCAATGGGGCAAACAGATGTTCTAGGTGAGCTTGTCATCTGAGCTCCCGCCAGGCCCACACCATTCATGCCACTGTATTGATTTGCGCTCTTGGGCATTAAGGGGTTGGAAAAAATGGCATTGGTAGAGGGCATGTGGCAGCCAGGTCATGTTCAGGAGTAGTATGAGCCTGAAATTGAGTGAAGTAGAGCCAGTAATGCGCAGAATGTGTGCCTGAGCACTGTAGTAGTATAAATCCAAGTCCATGGCGCCCAGACCTCCCTGTTCAAATGGGAGCATCATAATTTCCCAAGCGAGTCAAGGCCGTCTTCCAGCCCCTGCCAACGACACCAGATGTGATCTGATCTGCTTCCTAAAGTAGGACAGTAGAGGCAGTGGCAAGTATCACCATTTTTGCAATGGCCAACCATCCTGTTAATGATAGTGCAGTCTCCGCAAGCTCTCCAAATTGTCATCTAGCCACGTCATCATGCGCCCATAATTACTTCTCCATAGTTCCTCTATGTCCCTACTGAGCCAAGGTATTTTATTTTGCCATCAGCCCACTCTATCGGGCACTTGGGGGGGGAACATTTTGTGGTCGAGTTTGTCAAAGGGAACAGGCCATACTTCGCTCAGTTTATAGTAATTCCTGATAATCCCCCAAATTTATGAATTCCCTAATCAGCAGATCTTAGTTGATTTGAGGGTCTGTGACGCAGAGCATGGCATTGTCAGCATACATGCAGACCACAATCCTGTAGGGGTGAAAGCAAGACTTTGTTGTGCATGATACTGGTGCAGATGAGCTGCAAGCGGTTCAATGGCTTTCGTAATAAAAATCGGGGGCAGAGGGCACCCCTGTCGTGTCTCACTTGTCACCGCAAAGGGGGTTGTGATTCTCCCGTTCATTCGTATGCGGACACCGGCAGATTATATAGCACCCTGATTGATCGTAAAAAACGAGAACTCACTCCCAGTCGCATTGTTAGAGCAAATAAATATGGCCATTCTAAAGAGTCAAATGCCTTGGTGGCATCTAAAAAATCAGCCGCAGCACCCATGGAAGGCTCAATGGTGTGGAGAAGGGCAAAAAGGTGTGCATATTGTGCGACGTGGATCTGCCTGGAACAAATCCCGATTGATCCGGACAGACCATGGTTGATAGTAGCGGGAGTAGTCTCGAGGCAATTAATTTAGCCAATACTTTATTGTCCATGTTTATCAGCGACAGCGGGCATAATGAGTCGCAATAGCAGGGGTCCTTGCTTGGATTAGAAATTGTCACAATTAATGCTTCCTTCAGGGATGGGTGCAGTACCCCCAGCGATAATGATTCCTCATACATCGCGAGGAGGTGGGGTGCCAGTAGGTTAGCATACTACTTGCAGAATGCGGAGGTGAGGCCGTCCAAGCCTTATCAGCCAGCATGGCGTAGATGATGCAGACCACCTCCTCTACCATAAAGGGTTTGTCTAGATATCTCCTGTGACCATCTTACAGCCACAGTAACTGTATGGAATCGAAGTAGGTCCCGAGATCGGGCGGTTGTGTTCTTTGCTGATACTGATAAAGTGTGGAGAAAAAGGTGATCATCTCCTCCTGCACCATCTCACTGCTGACATGTACGCGGTTCTGTTCATCGTGTAGTTCTACTATGTAATTGCTAGCCCAGGGTTTCCGAAGCATCTGTGCCAGAGTTTTGCCTGCTCTGTCTCCCTCCCCATATCTCTGCACTTGGATTTTCTTACTCAGGTAATGGGTTTCCCTCTGTGCTGCCTCTTCAAACTCTGACAATTTGCCATGTATGGCTGCTAGGACAGTCGCACTGCCTTCCGAAAAATAGCAGAGCTCCAAGTCTCTTATTTCTTTTCCCAGCTTTGCCTATTTCCGCATCGCAGCACATGGAGCACCCCTGCCAGCTTCGCCATACAGTTGCTGTGCACCATCACCTTAAATCCCTCCCAGAGTGTAGTGCGTGGCATCTCAGGTTTATCATTATGGTAGAAGTATTCCGCTATTACAGTCCTAACTTCTTCCCTGAAAGTTGGATAATGTCCAAGGCAGGTGGTCAACTCGTGTGGTCCACACGTCAACATCGCACAATGTCAACCAGTAGTCTATGCG
This sequence comes from Calotriton arnoldi, assembly GCA_963921515.1. Lineage (NCBI taxonomy): Eukaryota > Metazoa > Chordata > Amphibia > Caudata > Salamandridae > Calotriton > Calotriton arnoldi. Next base: position 471,802 of record CAWUFW010008734.1, read on the forward strand.
GGACCACATGGTGTGCACCACTGCTATACATGTACCTTCAGAGGTGTCTGGATGTCAGGAGTGCCAGATGTCAATCAGTTCAGAGTCCTCTACAATCATGTGTAGCTGGGCCGATGCATGCTGGTGCAGGTGTCTTGTATTGCTTGATCTGTCTGCATTCAAGTCTAAGACAGCATTAAAGTCTCCCACCCATATGACTGTGCCGAGGCCCAGAGAGCTAGCCAATTGCCACACCTCGGCAAAGAGCTGGGGATTGTCCACATTAGGCCTGTATACTGCAATAAAGTTAAACGGGCGGCCATGCAGAATTCCAGAAAGCAGCACATAGTGTCCCTGGGGGTCTTGCGCTACTTGTCTAGTTTTCCACAATATCCATTTACGGCACACCAAGCACATAGTTGCAGTTGCGTGATGTTTACTGGCACTTCTGGGAGCTCTTTATCCAGAGCAGAGCCTAATATCACAATTAGTGGAGAGCTCTCTGTGACTTGCGTTGACTGTAGAGCTGCGGCGGTCCGTGCATGTAAGCGCGGTGAGGTGGTGGGGCAGTGGGGCACGGCAGGGGTGGGTGGGGTTGAAGTCAACAGACGACGGAATAGGGAAAATTAAATAAATCCTATTCCGTCGACTGATGATTCCCCCCTCTCCCGCTCCGCCCCGCCGCGCTTACCTGCACGGACTGCCGCTGCTATAGAGTTGAAGATTCTTGAAACTCCGGAGCATTTTCACCCTGAGATCCTGAGAATGCTTGCGTAGAATGAGTGTCCGAGTGTGTCAACTCCTTTGTTTTTTCTCTGAGTTTATCAATGGGTGAACTTTGTCTCCCTCCAATGATGTTTTAGTGCCAAATAGAGGGTATGAGGGTTTTTCAGAAATATTTATGGCCTACTGCCTTGGAGTTTATTGTACTATAAGTATAGCATCTTGCTGTACCACAGGGCTCCCTCCTATATGGGAGGTTATTTCCTGAGATTACATTGCATCGAGAGAAGGTGGGGGCTGTTTGAGAATAGTCAAGTCACTTGAGGCTCCCAATTGAGTCTTATTGAGATCTTCCTTGATACCTTAGAGACACTGTGCTTCAAGAGTCAACCTTCTGAAATGTTTCCATTGATAATAAGGTCACTGTTTTCCTTTCCACCTGGTTGCTGAGTAAAAACATTATGTCTGCCCTCCAGATCCATGATTTTGGAGCCTTCTGTGGTCGACTGATTGTGACGGGGTCTTGAATTTTTAATTAATTTGGTGGATTTTGCAGGGGTTCACACTCTCCCCACTGTCTCCCATATTGTATGGCACTTCATTGACCCAATTGTAAAGGGAGGGAGCTTGATCTGAAGTTCTGCTCCCTCCTTCCCTAATATATAGTTAGGCGTTTTTACTTGGTCTCCTTATGCTTCCTACGGAGTATGGTGGGTCTCTAGTTCGAAGCCGATCCCGACTTGTAGTAAAAAGAGCCCAATCAGAGACAAGTCGCTCCCACAGCTATGTTGCTGCTTCAGTGGTTGCTCTTGCCCTCAAAGTATATTCCCTGCGATGACTTGCAATTCCACTTACTCCCCTTATGGTTTGCTGTGGGGTTACTTACTGCTCTAAGCTCGAAATGGGCATCTGTGTCACGGCTGGACGCGGAAGCGCCCGAACGGCCGCAAGCCACACCCACACCTACGTGGGCCACCTCGCAATCACTTAGGCTCTCACCGCCCTCCAGGGGGGCACCTAATGTAACCATCCGAGGTTGCAATAAGACTGCGGGGAAGGACTGTAATGCCGCGCACGAGTCCCTAGCTGCACCGTAGGCTCCCCACCTCCTGCAGCCACAGGGGATATCGAGCAGCAATCGAACAGCAAACGCCTTCACCATCAAAGGGAAACCATAATCGCACCATCAGAGCACATCGAACTCTCCATAGCACTCCCCTCCACCATCAAACGCAACTACTACAGACCCCGGAAGCAGTTCCTTAGACACAGAACATGACAGGACCTCTACACATCACCTAAGGGACACCTCATTTGTAACATACTGGTTGTCACCTGTAAAGAAAGACCTGGGTGTTTTAAGGCCTCAGCCCTTTGTGTCCCGGAACTACCATCAATAAGGCTGTCATATCACCCTCTCCCATCTTGACAGAGGTTTGGCTGGATTTGGAGCCCCACTGATCCCACTCTTCCATGCGTTGAGTTGGCATTAGGTGGGCTGAAAAAGCAAGAGGCTGAAAGCTGGAGCCACCACAGTGCATTAGCCTTGTGCATGCACTGCACAGGCTCCAGTCTTTGGCTCCTTGCTTCAATGCTTGAGGCAGAAGGAAGCTGTGCACCAACCTCCTTGAAAGCTCACTCACCTGAATTTGGGGCAAGTATTAAGCTCCACCACTTTCAGATATCACCAGGCGCTACTGAACTGCGCACCCCGGCACCCAATATGTGTTGGGGAATCAGCCAGTCTGGAACTAGAGCGCAGCAATTGCTGAAGCACCAATCTAGTGTGGTGGAGCTCCACTAACCAATGCTTCTTGGCTCCTAGTGGCAGGGATTCCTTTTATAGACAATAGCGATATTCATGGGGCATTGAAGGCTTTGTGCTGTGGAAGAAGATGCAGTTGGTGGTTGAGGACAGAGCCTCTACATTTGCAGTTCTCTCATGGCTATGTTTCCTCTGGCCGAAGGAAACTGAGGGCCAGATGTACAACCATTCACTTTTGCGAGTCGCAAATCGTGTTGAATTGCGACTCGCAATTTGCGACTCGCAAAAGTGAATGCACAACAGTGTCTCAGACATTGTGTGCGATTCCCAATGGGGTCGCAAATTGCATTAATATTCATGAGGCAAGCGCAATTTGCGACCCCTTTGGGAATGGCCAGCACTCCCAGGGACGGTGGCCTGCTGGGGTCAGCAGACCACCATGTCTGTGACTGCTTTTTAAATAAAGCAGTTTTTTTTTTTTTAATGCAGCCTGTTTTCCTTAAAGGAAAATGGGATGCATTTAAAAAAGGAAATTGAAACGTTTCAGTTTCATTTTTTAAGGGCAGGCAGTGGTCCCTGTGATCACTACCTGCGCTTAAAAAATATTTTTGCACACACTCACAAAGGGGAAGGTGTCACCTGGGGACCCCTTCCCGTTTGCGAGTGTTTTACCACCTACTTAAAGTAGGTGGTAAACTGCGAGTGTTTTGCGGTCACAAATGTGGTCGCAAAACAATAGTACATGGCATTGAGTCTCGCTATTAGGAAGGGACGCCCCTTCCTAATAGCGAGAGTCGCAAACGCTATTTTGCGAGTCAGTGACTCGCAAAATAGCTCATGACCCTTTTTTGCGGTCGCAAACGGGCCGATCTGGTGTTTGCGAGCGCAGAAAAGGGTCGTACATCTGGCCCTGAACCCCTTGCAAGTTAGCGATCCATGGGAAGTATCTAAGAAATGGGTGTATGGTATGCTGTAACCCAGCGCCAAGATTCTACAGTTGAGCTGTGACAGCCGAGGACATACAGAAATTGTTGCCCTGGGCTTTTCCTCTTTTGTTTAATACAAATGGTTGAACATCCCATCCAGAGCATAACTCGAAAGAAACACGTACCTTCAGGTTACAGGATGCAGGATGTGCATGTTGGAGAGCAGGCTACCCGGAGGCAATTGAGCCGGGATTGATCTCTGATTTTAGAAGGGGAATTTTTTCACTGTTGTTTCCAGGCCACCAGTTCTTCACATTGTGTCATCCTTATTCACCATTTGTAAGTGATAGATGGTTTGTAAAATTGGGCTTCAGAAAATTTGGGAGAATCAAAAAGGTTTCGGTAACTTGATAAAACATTTCTAACGTTTTAAATGATAAATGCTAAAAAAAAAAGTGAAACTTTCATGTATAGTTTACATTTGTTTTGAAGCCCTAAGTTCCATAGGTTAATTAATTTAAATTAATAATCCCCACTTTAAAATGGTTTAGTTATCTTTAAAGCTCCCAAAGTGAAACATAAAAATACAACTTGCCAGATGTTTTAGTGGTTTCTGTTATGTTGGTACAAAGTTGCCTAAATGTCTCCAACCATTGACTTCATTGGTTTTGGCAATAAATCTTCACTCTAGAGATATCAATATTTTAATTATACCGAAATCCTTACCTTAACCCTAGATCACACTACTAAACCAAACGCAGCGGCTCTGCCAAGGTGCCTGACGCTATTTATGAAACTCTGCCAAAAATATTCACCTAGGGGCATGTTGACTAGTAGTTAAAGAAACAAGGGCAGCAAGACAAGTTGCTATGCTACTTTGCGTGGACGAGAGAGAATTGAACTGCCATATATACCACGATATGGTGCAGTTCAGCTTCAACTACAAAAACAATACTTATAGGCGTATTCCTCTTTCTATGTGTGCTGCAGGATGCAGCACACATAAAGCGAGAAATGCCAGGAGAAAATAAGATGTTTCTCTTTTTTTACATCTGTGTGAGGTAGGTGCACTATTTAGGCTCCAACCCAAATTTACAAGTCTCTGTAAATCTGGGTTTGTGTAAAATGACATGGGTGAATGCATGGGAATGCCCATGCTCTACCCACATAACGCCTACCCAACGCAAAGTAACACAAGGCAGTGCTATGCACTGCATTGCGTTACATTGAAATTACTAAACCACACAAAGCCACGCAAATTGACTTTATGTGGCTCAGTAAATGCCAAAATTGATTTTGCCCCTGGGCTGTGCCTCAAAAGTTATGCAACCCTGACACAAATCTTAGTATATCCGGGCCCTAGTACCTAATTGTTGTTTTTGATGACAGCTTTCAAGGTTTAACTCTTCATTATGTTAGTGGAATGGTGGTAGGTCAGATAATGCATTCTCCATCCTCTCTCTAGTTCAATTGTGGGTTTCATTCAAAGCTGCATTAATGCTTTGACCATTAGGGACAAACTTACATCAGTTTTAACTCAAACAGTCAAACACTCATTGGAAAACCAATAGGTATAACCTCGTTAAGATGGTGTGATGGTTGATTTTTTTTTTATTGCAAGCACTCACAACAAAAATAAAAATAAAATTTAAAAAGATGGCTGCATCTACATCCTCCTGAAAAAAATATTAAAAAATAATTAAGCATTTTATGTAGTTTCAATGGAACAATACAGGGGCTTCCTAGTAGTCAGAGGTCCTTGGTATAGGTATAAAACCAGTTTTTAATGTTACTGCCCATCCTACGAAAATCTGATACTTATTAGTGCAAAGAAAATCCACTAGTGGCTTTGAATCATTGTAAATTGGAGACATAATTTAAACACACAATGGTGAATAACATAACGCTCACCCAAGGGTATCTTGGCACTGAATAACAGATGTTTATTGTTACCAAACGGTACTCACTTTATTGTACTGGGATATGAACCTGTGACCATGAGATGGAACACAGGCCCCCATAGTGGACGCATTAGGAGAGGATGTGGCCTAAAGGCCAGAGCCGTCGACCTTGAAGCTGGGGAACCGGGTTCGAGTCTTGGCTGGGACGCTCAACATCCTGTGATTCTGAGCAAATAACTTAATCTCCCCGTGCCTAACAAAATTAATGTGTCCGTCTGTAACGCAACTGGTGCTCATGTAAAGCGCTCTGATACCTTCTGGTTGAGTTTGCACCATATAAGACTTCAAAAAAAAAAGCCACCAGACCCAGCTTAAATGAAAACTATTTAAACAAGCATTGCCTTTAATAATAGACACATCAACTTTAAGATGCGTATAATTGATACGCTCAAACCTTCTTCAAGATAAAGCCTGAGGAAGTGCATCAGTTTGCAGCCTATTCATGATCTCTGGGATGCTCAGAGGTATGTGTCTCGGTCATTGGCTCGACTCCTTGGTAAACCTAACATGGAACTTGTGACCCTGCAGTTGTTACATGAAGTGAAACTTTAACCTACTTTCTAGAACTTCTGGTCAACTTGTTAGATTTGCTTTATAACAATCATAGTTTGTTCAATGAATGATCTGATTTTTAAAGTGCAAACAGCTGCTCCTTATTGCATCATGGCACTAGCCAGATAACTAATGGCACTTTAAGGGCACACAGCACTGAACAGCCAGGTCTACAAGAACTTCCTAAAATGATTTTTTGCCTTGATGGACTGAATGGCAAGAGGGCGTTCATTCCAAGCTTTAGCCGCTAGGAAGGAGAACGACCTTCCTCCCCTTGAGCTCCAAGCGATGTGCTTGCCACCAAATTGTGATACCCTTGGTATGGAAGTAGACCAGTTATTTAACAAATCCTGCAATAAAATACAAACTGTTCCCTATGATAGAGCGAAATGTTCTTGTGAATTGTAGGGGTGCATCATAATCACTGATAGGCCGCACCCACATGTATTCAGACATATATTCGTTTATATTCCATTGTATACTCATGCATGTTTAGTAAAGAATGAATAGTTCACTGAGACAAAGTGAACTCAGCAGCATAATGGTGTTAGGATAATGATGTAATGTAATGCTTATTGAATTATGTGAACATAATGCATAGAGGAATTAGTTCGTGTGAAATGTAATTGCAGTACTTTAAACGTGCACCATATTAAAGTTGCACATGTAATTCATTGTTTGCTTATGAATTGTAATGAAAATGCTTATAGGGAAACGTAAGATGAGTGTTTAAAAGTTATATGTAAAGGCCTGACTACATATATGCTTAGGGAAGGCCTGGTTTATTTTATGTTAGCTTAGGTTGTAGGCCGAGAAAAGTTTCTCTTGGTAAGGCTCTCTGGGCACAAACGGTAGATTTAATTTGCACAGTAGAAGGTTTCTGTTGAAAGTATCTTTCGTTGCAGGTGCAAGGACACATGTCTCGTTAGTAAGACTAACTCTTTGTTTTCGAAAGCTAGAGAGAGGGGAGGCATGGTACGGGGAGTGAAACGGAATTTAGGGATGATACTTTCAGCGGAGAAGGTGCCTGGGACTCAAGGTCATCGCAACCGTCCAGGATGAAGTAACCGTTTCGATGGAAAAGCACAAGAAAGAAGACCTGGCCAAGGAGGCGTGACAAAGGCGTGTACAATTGTATTGTGGTTTTGTATTAGGGATAGTGCCCTGAGGGAGGAGGCCAGAGAAGAGGTAGGGGAGACCTGAGAGAAGGACAGAGCTGAGCTTAGGTATTGTGTGATTGCACTTCTTAGGAAGTCCTCACAGCTGACACCTTTTATTCACTCTTGCCTGGGAAAATCGTTATGCAGGGATGTCACTTAGCGTTAGTGTAGGGACAGCTATTGATTTTAAGCTTGTTTAGTCCAATGAAGAGCAATTTAGAAATTGGAGCAATCATAGTCTGGTTGATCCTTCTAGAACTTTCTATTCTCCTTATCCTGAGTCGGATGAGATTCCTGCGTAGATTATTATCTGTATTAGTGCCCATCTATTTCTTTAACCTCGTGTTGAGGTGCTTGCACGTTCAGTTATTTTTGGCGATAATAAATTCTCAAACTTGAATTCGGAGTCGGTGGTCCTTTCAGACAAAATGAATGCTGATATATAACCTGATGAGATTCTCTCCTTTACACTATTCAACAGGTAAAAAGATCTTGGCGACCAGAAGGTTCTTATAGATAATTAGATAAGAATCGGCGTTATCAGTTGGTAGCAGAGTAGGATGGTTACCTTTGATGGTAAGGGGAGATCTAGAGCAAGATAGGAGATTAAGTTGCCCCATAGAGCCCGAGTGACGCAGATCCAGAGGACCGCGGGAGAAGGATGTCGGAGGTCGTGGAAAACTGACGGAGAGTGCCGGTGCGGCGGAAGTAGCAGTTCGTAGTAGAGTGAGTATGAAAAGAGTGATGTTTGGTAGATTGCGGTGTTTTATTGTTGTGTGATGTCTTGCGGAGTTGGAAAGAGAGTTGTGTGATTGAGAAACGGACCGTGAGCGCGCGCGGGACCGGGAGATTTATTGTGATGTAGAATACACCCAGAGTTGAGAACGTTGACCAGAGGTTGTGGGGGTCACGAGACGTCATTGACAGACCCACTGAAGATAGGGAACACATGAGTGAGTGTGTGAATAACCAACGCAGGTCGTAGGTTATTGTGTGCAGAACATCGAGTGATTGAATCCTATTGAGTGTGTTAAAGGCGATTGTCCGGTCGTTTCGCGGACAGACGATTGCCAGATTGAGGTCAACAAGCTCAAGAGGCTGATCGGTCATTGGTAAGACCGACGGTCAGAGAGGTAATTGTTCGGTAGGACGGACATTATTTCAGAGTATGATTGGGACAGGTGCGAGAGAGAACGAGTGAATTAGAAAGGAGGGGAACTGCTGTGAGCGGAGGAAAAGTGACGTCAGACAAGTGCCGCGCTGCGATAGGCCGGTTGGTGTGAGCCGCGCTGGTATTGGTGGAGTGAAATCGAGAAGCAAGAGCTGACATTTTGAGTGCAAATACGAAGTTGATTCATCATGAAATGTTTTAAAGCTTTACGGGAACTTTGTAGAGGTGATAGACATGTGGTTGTTCGGGAGGGAGAGGAAGCTCCTCCCGAGGATACACCAGCACATTATATGGCAAAGAATGTAGGATTGCATACTATAATTTGGCTTGAGAATTGGCATAAAATGACAGAAGCAGAAGGAGAATTGTCGTTCCCTCGATATGGTACTTTCAGGATGGAGGTATTGTACCAGCTAAAAAGTGTAATGGCTTCATTACGACCACTACCTAGACCGACACAGTTTGAGGCATTGCATGCGTGGATTAGAGCAGCACACGAAAGGAATAGAGACAAAAGTCAGGAAAGGGTGAAGAAATCGATCAGGGCATTTCAGGATGCAAAGTGGGATGCACTGGAGAAACGGTGGAGGGTGGCAACGGTTGAAGTGGACAAGTTATACCCACTAATAGTACGAGACGGAAAGATTATAAGAATCAATGAAGAGGATAGTGATACAGACGACAGCTTGTTAGATAGGTTGTTGGCAGAGAGGCCACCACCATTTAATCCAGATTCAGAAGAGGGAAAGACGACCCCAGCAGTAGCAATAGTTGATGAGAGCCAGAATCAGACTAGCATGAGAGTGGTGGGAAGGATTTCCACAGGAACGGAAGGGGCAACGGCGTCTATGATAACACAGCCTCCTGCGGGGAACACAAGATTACCGGACTCCTTGACAGTACCGGTTACCATAGGCCCTATAGTACCGGTATATGACCCAGACCGAGTGAGAGAAGGGGGCTCAGTACCGACGGGAAGGGAGGAAGGAAACAGTGAGAGTGGGAATGGGTTTGGAGTAAGAGTGGTTAATTTCCCAAGACCAATGGAGACAAGTACGCCGTTACCGGCTACTGCGGACTCTTCCTTTAGGAGAGAAGAGGAGAGACCAGAAAGACCGAGGTCTTTGCGGGAATCTAAGTCAGCTTTGAGGGAGTGGACACCAACAGTAACGAACCAAGAGGATAGGATGCAAGGAGATAGGGCACAGAACGTCTCGGAAGACAGACCAAGTTCCAGGAATATGATGGAAGGGAATAGGTCACAAGGACAGAATAGTAACTGTGATGAGCGGGATGGCTCGGGTTGTCGAGATGTACTGAGGAGTGCAGTACAGGCAAGGTTGCTAGATGTGGTGAGGCTGAAAGCAGAGGTAGACGAAATGATCAGTGGGGGTCTGCCTTTGGAAAGGATAGAAATTTATGGATCGGATGAGCTGCTGTTTGTAGCAAAAGATGTGACTCGAAAAGCTAGGATGGCACATGATAGATTGAAGGAATTGGCCAAAAGATATGAGGTGGACCTGAATAAAACTAAAGCGTTGCAGGGACCACATAGATTGCATTACAGTGATCAGGAGCTGGAGGAGAAAAGAATCACAGGATTAAGGACACACACCAGAGACCTGATTATAGGAATGAGAATATGGATTTTGTTGGACAAATGGGAAGAAAGGTGGTCCAAGAAGAAACCAGTAAAGAGAGCAGAAGGGGAAACGCCGCCGCCAGGAGGGGGGGCGACGGGTGTTGGAAATTTTCCTTTACGGGAAGTACAGAATGGAGGGTACGTGCATGTGCCATGGAATAGAGGTGATTTAGCTGCATTTACAAATGATTTTCCTCGGCTGAGGGAAAAACCAGTAGAGTGGTACAAACAGGTTGAGCGGTTTGTGAAAATTTCAAAAGTACTGTGGATTGATTTGAACACTTTGTTTGACATAGTGGTACCGGGAGATTTGTGGACAGCTTGTAAAGTCGCTATTGAGTGGCCGACTTCGGAACCGGATAGAGAGCCGGTTACAAATGGTCCATCACCCCTAGTCATGAAAAAGTATGAGCAGGTGATTACATGGTTGAAACTGAAGATTTCACCTCAGGATATAGATTGGGTTAAGATAGATCGGACTGTACAGGAACCCAAGGAAACGGTGCATGAATATTATGAAAGACTTTTGCAAGCTTTTAAACAGTATAGTGGGTTAGATATCTTGGACCCCAAGGATATGGGACAGTTTGTCTCAAAGTTTGTACTGGGTCTGAGAATGGAAATCAGCCTCATGATACAGCACCATTTGATCTGCTGGCAGAACAAGCCACTAGATGAAATTCTGCGGTATGCGAGATACTGTAGTGATGAGGTGGAATCGAAACATCGAAAGCTAAAAGACAAATTGATGCTTGTCCAGATGCAGACAGCACAGAGTCAGCCTAGTGGAGGGACCTTAGGAAGAAAGCAAGGAAATTTCCAGGGAAACCAGAATGGGCAGGGACAGGGAAAGGGAAAACCAGTAGACCCCAAGACAGGAGTGGACGTGGCCACACTGAAGAAGACCACTGCGTGTCATCTTTGTCGCCAGGTCGGACATTGGAAACGCGAGTGTCCTTTGAACCCAGCTAATCAGTTGCAGGAAGAGGAAGAGGGGGCTCAGGCACCCGCGCAAGAGGTAGTTAATACAATAACGAGACCTAGGACGATGAAAGGGGGGGTTTACAGTTCTCACGCCCAGGTTCCCCAAGCACCAAGGATTTCACAAGGAACACAAACGTACCAACAGATGCCCCTGTTCGAAGATTTCGACGAGGATAGCTTAGACCCTTTATCCTGACGGTGCCTGAGGGGGGAGGAAGACTGCACACTTGGAGCGGTCTTGGAGGTAGACCAGAGGGGACCTTTTGTGGAGGCAGAGATTGAGGGTCATCCTGCCACACTTTTGGTTGATACTGGTGCTACCCGGTCTACTGTAAGATCAGCAGTAGTCCCTAACCTACCCCTCTCGGGACAATCAATCCAGGTTGTTGGAGTAGCGAACAAGAGAATAAGCAGCCCATTGACAGAACCGATCCTAGTAAAGATAGGTTCTTTCCAAACTAGACATCAGTTTGTAGTGTGTGATACGAGTCCAGTTTGCCTTTTGGGAAGAGATCTGTTGTGCAAGTTGAACTGCACGATTTATTGTACACCACGGGGAGTGGAGGTCCAGATGACAGATGACGATGCTGACTTTAAAATTACCAATCAGCATCTGTGTATAGATCTGTACCCAATGGTGACTGTGGAAGAACTTCCACCTGATCTGAGAGACGCAGTGTCGTCTGTGGTGTGGGATTTCGCAGGCGACGAAATAGGTCTAATAAGAGGGGTTGAACCAGTGCGGATTGAGGTGAAACAGAATGTTGATTTCCCAAGAACACCTCAATACAACCTGTCGACAGAAACGATTGCAGGAATAAAACCTGTGATCGAGACTTTCATTGAGAAGGGTATTTTGAAAGAGATCAGAGGTAGCCCCTGTAATTCGCCCATAATGGGACTACAGAAACCGAGCGGGAAATACAGGATTGTGCAAGACCTGCGAAAGGTCAACACGATAGTTGTCCCTTGTTGTCCAGTGGTACCGAATCCTTCAGTAATACTGTTCCAGATCCCATGTGAAGCCGAGTGGTTTACGGTTATCGATTTGTGTCAAGCCTTCTTTTCGATACCGCTCCACGAGGAAAGCCAATTTCTTTTTGCGTTCAGGCTAGAAAATCGTGTGTTAACATGGTGTCGTATCCCTCAAGGGTATACGGAAAGTCCATCGATCTTTAACCAGATCCTGAAGAAGAACCTTGAGAGTCTTGTGTTGCCGCAGAACTCAGTTCTCGTGCAATACATAGATGACTTGCTCATTGCCTCAGAAACAGAAGATGCTTGCAGAATTGACACTGTAGCACTGTTGAACCATTTAGCAGAGAACGGACATAAGGTGTCCCCGAACAAGCTGCAGTACTGTTTGAAAGAGGTACAGTACTTGGGACACAGATTGGAAAAAGGCAAGAGGAAGGTGTCACCAGATCGAATTGAGGCAATAATGAGCATGGCAGTACCCACGACACAGAGAGAAGTTAGGATGTTTCTAGGAATGGTTGGCTATTGTCGACAGTGGATTCCTAGTTTCTCCTTGAGAGCAAAGCCTCTGCAGAGGCTTACGCACAAGGATGTGAGTGATCCGGTACCATGGGACGAGGAGTGCTTGATATCATTCCTGAAACTGAGAGAGGGTTTGTGCAGGGCTCCGGCATTGGGAATGCCTGATTACAACAAGGCCTTTTCATTGTTTTGTTACGAAAGGGAAGGATGTGCATTAGCAGTGCTAGCTCAGAACCATGGAGGTGTCCGTAGACCAGTTGCCTACTTTTCAGCTACTTTAGATCCAGTAGCTTCTGCGTTGCCCGGATGTCTAAGATCCGTTGCTGCAACAGGTGTCAGCATTGAAAGATGTGAAAGCATTGTAATGGGACATCCATTGACTGTACATGTGCCACATTCGGTTGAGTTATTGATGACCAGGACCAAGACCCAGCACCTAACGAACAATAGGTTAACAAGGTACGAGCAAGTCATACTTGCCGCAGAGAATGTGACTCTGAAAAGGTGCTCTGTCTTGAACCCTGCGACATTGATGCCTACACCGAACACGGATGATGAAGATTGTGCGGACCATGATTGTCTCGATGTGACCGAACTTTGCACCAAACCGAGACCTGACATTGTCGATGAACCATTGGCTGACCCAGATGAAATTTTCTTTGTCGATGGTTCATGCTTAAGAGACAGTGTGGGGCAATTGAGAGCAGCGTTTGCTGTATGTACCATTTCAGGAGTGGTCGAGGCTGCTTGCCTAGAAGGAGTACGCTCCGCGCAGGTAGCTGAGATCATTGCCTTGACCCGTGCCTGTTTGGCCGCTGATCGAATTCGAATCACGATTTACACAGACAGCCAATATGGGTTTGGCGTGGTGCACGACTTCGGGCAGTTATGGTCTCAGAGGGGATTTTTGACATCATCTGGCTCACCCATTCGTAATGGTGAATATGTAAGACAATTGTTAGATGCATTACAGCATCCAAAGGAAATTGCTGTTGTGAAGTGTTCAGCCCATGGGAAAGGGGAGGACTTTGTGTCATTGGGAAACAATTATGCGGACAAAGTCGCCCGTTTCTGTGCAGAACAAGGATGCATATTCACAGAAAGAGAGATAGGGGAGAGCCAAGAAGGAACCGAGCTCAGCATAATGTTGACCATGGCAGACACTTGGGAAGAGCTTAAGCGATTGCAGGATGAAGTTTCAAACCAGGAGAGAGAGGGATGGATCAAAGCTGGGTGTGAGAAAGGAGATGTGGATGTGTGGGTATCCAACGATGGGAGAGCCGTGTTGCCTGAAGAATTGCTGAGTCCGATGGCAAGACTGATACATGGACAGGCACACCTGGGTAGAGACGCAATGATGAGAGTGTTTAGACAGACGTGGTATAACCCACGGTTCCGAGCAATGGCTGAGACGGTATGTCAGAGGTGTGTTACGTGTCAGCAGATGAATGCTGGAAAGAGAACTGTAGTTACGTTGAGTCACATTGGAAGGTCAGGAGGGCCCTTCAATAGAATACAGTTGGACTTTGTGGAGATGCCTAAGTGCAATGGATTGAGGTACATTTTAGTGCTAGTATGTGTATTCTCACGGTGGGTGGAGGCTTACCCCACATGCAGGTGTGACACTCTCACAGTGGCTAAATTACTGTTGAGGGAGCTCATCCCTAGATTCGGGATCCCGACCTCTTTGGAATCAGATAGAGGAGGGCACTTCCATAGCGAAATCATGAAGTTGCTTTGCGCTGCATTGAACATTGACCAGAGACTCCACTGTAGTTACAGACCAGAGGCTTCTGGGATGGTGGAACAAGTTAATGGAACTTTAAGAGCCCGGATGGCAAAAATGTGTTCTTCGACATCCCTGAAATGGCCCGACGCCTTGCCACTCGTGCTAATGAGCATGCGAAGTGTCCCAGACAGAAAGACCGGGTTGTCCCCCCATGAGATATTAATGGGGAGGGCAATGAGATTGCCAGCAGTACCAGCTACAGCCTTGATAAGCATCACTGATGATTTGATTCTCGATTATTGTAAAGGACTCTCTGATGTGGTCCGTTCTGTATCCCAGCAGGTGCAAGCAGCAGTGGTCCCAGCCTCGAGTGATCTGTGCCACGACTTGTGTCCCGGTGACTGGGTGCTCGTCCGAAAGCACGTGAGGAAGAGTTGCTTGGATGCCCGCTGGCGTGGCCCGTATCAGGTGATACTTATCACGAACACAGCAGTGAAGTGTGGAGGATTGCCGAACTGGGTACATGCTTCCCATACCCGCAGAGTTCCAGCACCCTTGGAAGAAACAGCTCCTCTCGTAAATGAAAATCCAGCTGATGTGGCAGGGCCACATGGGAGGACAAGTCAAGCTGTAAGGGTCGCTGACACAGCTGGTGGTGCACTAGAGCAAGCTGAAGGGGGTTTCCACAGATCGAACCCTGACTCAGACACCGAAGACAGAAACGGTGCAGTGGGCGGAGAAGAGTCAGATTCAGCCGAAAGAGGAAGTAGTGCACTGGGTATAGAAGGGGAAGGCAGACAAACGAACAGAAGTGCAGAAAGTTGGCCCGAGAGACAGAGGCGACTGAACCTGAGGTTAGCACCTGAAAGAGACCTTGCTCCAGTGTCTGAAGTATCTGAAACGGAAGCAAGTGACGAATTCCAAGCACAAGACAGTCGGCGAAGGTCAAAGAGAACAAGAGTGCCTTGTCGCAGATACTCTACCCCTGAGTGGACTTACACTGTGTTTGATGCAGGGGGTGGTGAGCACGGGAAGGCTGAGGTCAGTGCAAGTGGTCCGTCGGAGCCCGAATGTGGTGGTGAAGGTGGTGCTGCAGTTGCCAGGGCTCGAGATAGAAGGAACACTGACCCTCACGGTTCCAAATCCCCCGCTTCTGAGTGAAGTCCGAAACTTGGTTTTGCATCGACTCGAATTCCCGCCTTTTGGAGTTGAGCCGTTTTCACATGAAATGCTGATTTTGCGTCTTGAACTTTTGTATCACGTTCTGGTATTGCTCAATGAGGATCTTATAGTGGATCAACTATAAACTGTAAATAAAAGTCCAAAAGAAGATAACCTAGGTCCGAGTGGAAGAAGAATAAACTTAGGGACTTTCCACAGAAGAGGAACGAAAACTAGGGAAGTCTTTTTCTGGACTGTGTAAATAAGATTGTGATCGGAAAGGGAAAGTCCGGAGATTTCATGGTTGCTCGAGCTGGTTAAGCAAGTCACAATTAAAGGACAGAGACTTTTTCAGGGTTCTTTGCGATAACCAAGACTTTTGAGAACTTTCGAAACCATGGAGCCGGGAGATCCCAATCGTAGATCAAAGTGGATAGTAGGCATTCTTATAAGTAGTGTAATAATTTCTATAATCATAGTAGTTGTAGTCTCATACACTGGTTCACATGAGCAAGAAGTAGAGGCAGTGACAGGGACACCGACACCTATCACACCTAGCCAGAAGGGGGTAGACAGGGCAGCTGATAGAGCTTTGCTATTAGAAGAAAGTCGTAGATTACATGTAGATTTATCTAAAGGGGATTTTAAGTTGAATGCATATGCTAAGTTGTTGTATGAGTATGTTGATGTGATGGATGCGAAAGATTGTTATGTGTGTATGCAGTTGCCTACTTCGGTGGATGAGGGTATTAGGTATCACCATCTTCCACTGACTTATGGTATTTCATGTAGTCTTTTGCTTAGTTTGTTTTATGAAAGAGATCAGTTTGAATATTTCTTTTCCAATTTCGACGCAGTGCTTCCTGAAGTCCCAGCTTACAAGCATTTGAATAAGTATGACTATTATAAGACCGAGGCCAGACTGAGGAAGTACTTCATACCGAGTTTGGAATTGGATACAGCATTCGCACACAGAAACAATCTGACTTGTTTGATGTCGGATGTGGAGAGAAAGTTTGTGGATCAGGTCGAGGATAGGTATAGAAAGCTGACTCACTCCCGAGACTTGGGGCATCACAGGACCGATTGGACAGAGGAAGAACGGTTGCATAAGACCAAGGGAAGCTATGGTCCTATAGCGTTAGATAAGGAGCAGAGGGGTAAGTTGTGTATAAGGCGTTATCAGACTTACTACGAGAAGGTAGCAGTGGGACAAAGTACCTGTGATCACGTTTTCACCATGGCAGATGTAGCAAAAGATTTTCTCCAAGGTCCTGTACAAGTGATACCAACGGTGTATTACGTATGTGGGAAGAATGCTTATGTGAGATTGCCTGCAAATTGGTATGGAACATGTTATTTGTCAATAATATTTCCAAAGATTTATCATACAGAAGATTTAGATCTTCTGGAAGGTAGAGAGCATTCAAGAACGAGAAGAGCTGCAAGTGCAGGCATCGTTGTGGGGGATATCTTTGGAGCTATGATACCTAGTCTGGGAGTAGTCTTGAATGATGTGAAGATTCGGAGGTTAGCGACTGTGGTGGATGAATTTTCGATGAATACAGCAAAGTCGTTGGTGTTGGTGGAAGGAGAGATGTTGTCGATAAGGGGAATGGTTTTGCAGAATCGCCTTGCTTTGGATGTCCTATTGGCAAAAGAGGGCGGAGTCTGTAAAATGTTGAAGGTTCAAGAGTGCTACACTTATATACCAGACCGTAGCAAGGATCTGGAGAAATATATAAGTAACATCACTACGATCCACACAAAGATAGCGGATTTGACCGAAGAAGGGGCCTGGGAAAAGGTCGGAA
The DNA here is from genome assembly GCA_963921515.1 of Calotriton arnoldi. Classification (NCBI taxonomy): domain Eukaryota; kingdom Metazoa; phylum Chordata; class Amphibia; order Caudata; family Salamandridae; genus Calotriton; species Calotriton arnoldi. The sequence continues at coordinate 488,869 of CAWUFW010008734.1, forward strand.
AGGGTTTTGGTCAAGTGGGAGGTTGGTTTGCGAACCTAGGAAAGGGATTCCTTGGATACTTTCTGAGACCCCTCCTTATCTTGGTGGGTTGCGTGGTTGGCTTGTGGATTATGATCAAGGCCTACAAGTGGTATCGAGCAGGCCGAGTCAAGAGAGCTTTGAGGGAAAATGACATGAGATTGGCAAGACTGCAGGACAGTCAGTATCAAAGGCTCAAGAGCATGGAGAAATTTAGATCAGGGAAGATGGCAACAAGTTCTGTTTAGGTCGGTTCCTTCTCCGAGGGAGTAGAATGAAATATGATGACAGGAGTCATCAAAGGGGGGAACTGATAGAGCGAAATGTTCTTGTGAATTGTAGGGGTGCATCATAATCACTGATAGGCCGCACCCACATGTATTCAGACATATATTCGTTTATATTCCATTGTATACTCATGCATGTTTAGTAAAGAATGAATAGTTCGCTGAGACAAAGTGAACTCAGCAGCATAATGGTGTTAGGATAATGATGTAATGTAATGCTTATTGAATTATGTGAACATAATGCATAGAGGAATTAGTTCGTGTGAAATGTAATTGCAGTAGTTTAAACGTGCACCATATTAAAGTTGCACATGTAATTCATTGTTTGCTTATGAATTGTAATGAAAATGCTTATAGGGAAACGTAAGATGAGTGTTTAAAAGTTATATGTAAAGGCCTGACTACATATATGCTTAGGGAAGGCCTGGTTTATTTTATGTTAGCTTAGGTTGTAGGCCGAGAAAAGTTTCTCTTGGTAAGGCTCTCTGGGCACAAACGGTAGATTTAATTTGCACAGTAGAAGGTTTCTGTTGAAAGTATCTTTCGTTGCAGGTGCAAGGACACATGTCTCGTTAGTAAGACTAACTCTTTGTTTTCGAAAGCTAGAGAGAGGGGAGGCATGGTACGGGGAGTGAAATGGAATTTAGGGATGATACTTTCAGCGGACAAGGTGCCTGGGACTCAAGGTCATCGCAACCGTCCAGGATGAAGTAACCGTTTCGATGGAAAAGCACAAGAAAGAAGACCTGGCCAAGGAGGCGTGACAAAGGCGTGTACAATTGTATTGTGGTTTTGTATTAGGGATAGTGCCCTGAGGGAGGAGGCCAGAGAAGAGGTAGGGGAGACCTGAGAGAAGGACAGAGCTGAGCTTAGGTATTGTGTGATTGCACTTCTTAGGAAGTCCTCACAGCTGACACCTTTTATTCACTCTTGCCTGGGAAAATCGTTATGCAGGGATGTCACTTAGCATTAGTGTAGGGACAGCTATTGATTTTAAGCTTGTTTAGTCCAATGAAGAGCAATTTAGAAATTGGAGCAATCATAGTCTGGTTGATCCTTCTAGAACTTTCTATTCTCCTTATCCTGAGTCGGATGAGATTCCTGCGTAGATTATTATTTGTATTAGTGCCCATCTATTTCTTTAACCTCGTGTTGAGGTGCTTGCACGTTCAGTTATTTTTGGCGATAATAAATTCTCAAACTTGAATTCGGAGTCGGTGGTCCTTTCAGACAAAATGAATGCTGATATATAACCTGATGAGATTCTCTCCTTTACACTATTCAACAGGTAAAAAGATCTTGGCGACCAGAAGGTTCTTATAGATAATTAGATAAGAATCGGCGTTATCACCTACATCAATGGTACAGTAGGTACAGCAAGACTAGGATCCAAAGGCCTGAGTGGCCCATTGAACCTTGATTATTTCTCCATTTTACTTCTGAACCAGTAGTCAGGAGGGTTATTCTCCCTGCTTGCACCGGGGCCCCTGACTCACATACCCCTATCTAGGTTACACTTGCTTAGGGGCTGAAGTTAAACACATTTGTCGTGAAATCTGTTTTAAAAGTCAGAGGTTGAGGTGCTTCTTGTCAGTAAAAGCCTAGAGAAATTTAGCGTAGCCTCTTGAATTGGGGCTGGAAAATTCCATGACACACCAGGAGTATCCCTGGTTTACTTCTAAAATCCAGTGGTAAACCAGGAGTACAACAAGAGAAAGCCCCCCCTATAGAAAACTCTTCATAAATGTGTCCCTTCATGTTGTTGTGCCCATTGTTCAACCAAGAGAAAAAGCCTCGTTCTGGCGCACTATGGGGAAGGCTGGGAAAGTGCCATGAAGGCGTTGATGTATTTGCTTGGTGACATCTCAGATAAAGTAACTAGAGAAATAGCTCGATATTTAGCAGCAGGTTGTGCTGAAGGAGGAAAAATAAACCTTGTCAGTGGAACAGAAAGTACCGCAGGATAACGCCCTGCATTCTCTGCTAGAGAAATACGATTAATAGTGCCACCCCTGCAGAGACACAAAGAGTAGAATTATAGTGACGGTGCCTTTTATGTGTGTACTTTATAAAAAAAAGTTACATTTTCTTTGATTTTAAGGTTTTGGTCGCACTATTAGAATTGATCTTATTACATGGACCTTTAATAGTAATAGGCAGTTTGCAATACTTGCAGGGCTCTCCTTCTGTGATGTGTCATGTGTGAAGTCATACAACGAAATGTGTTCCTGCTTTTATGCAGTAAACTTTTGTAGATCTTTCTGCGAAAGATATGAGTAGGAAAAGGGCTTAAAGAAATGTCTAAAAGTCTCAGCTCCTCGTCTCTTTCAACCTCCTCACGTCTTCTAAGCGCTGTAACAGTCTCTTCCCTGTAGGAAGTCTGTAGGTACTTACGGAACCCCACCCCAGCACTCCTGTGGGTATAGTTACAGTGAGTACTCACGTTAACTCTCAATAGCCTTTCACCACGAGCACAGAAAGGTAACAGTCAGTTCTAAGATAAAATGGGAAATGTATGACAAGAGCATGATCTCAGGGAAGAATTCACGCCAACTAGGTGACGAATTACAGGATCTGAGGTCAATACTCCCTTCATCTCTATTTTTTAGCCAACGTTAAACATTCAGAATTCGGCAAGAGATTGGAAGCATTTTGGGAGGAAAAGTAGCATTATTACAGCATATGAGAGCAGAGAGTTTAATGCTGAGACTTTGCACAAGTAAAGGAATAGAACAGCACATCTGAAGAATGATGCAGGGCAAGTCAGTCTAGGCAAGGCACTGCAAAGGAGGCACTGTACAGGACTCAAGGGGAAGCCAGTGAACGCGCGTGCACTGCGAAAATAGCTCGCACTGCAGAAGAGCCACAACCACTGCACCGAGACAATGCACATACTCTGCACAATGAGACCAGTACAGGCACTGTCAAGGGAAGCCAATACCAGCACAGTCAATGCACATGTGTCAGGGCAGAAACAATGTGCAGGAAGCTGGCACTGCCACCGAAGACGAAACTGGCCAAAGCACAACAAATGAAAAAGTGAATAGTTGGGGCATGGACACTGCAGAGATGAGTTCCATTTATTTGTGCATTAAGGAGAAACATTTGTTTCAGACACATGAACTACAGATAAAGTCAGGCAAGATATGGCACTACAGAGGAAGCTAATCCAGGAAATAGCACTCTAGTTATAGCCCGTCTAGCAGTTTACAGACGAGACCTTACCACTCCAGGCATACACACAGCCTCGGAAGCCTCTCTAGACATTACTACTCTCTAAGAGTAAAAGAGACAAATGATGGATGGAATGTTGAACAATGCAAACATTCACCCCCAGTCACAAAGATCCGGGTTTAATCCATCGTTCTTTTGCTCATCACGCACCTCCAGTTTGGACCCAGCCATAAGCAAATCAGTCTTGATCCTGTTCCACATGGGAACAGTCCAGCCTGAACTGCCAAGCCAGGTCCTCCCTGGACCAGAAACAAGCATCCTGGGACCAGTTTCGGGGCATCACCCCTCATCAGCAGGCTAGCTAGAATGCAGTGGCGCAGTGAGCACAGGACCCACGTCTGGGCATACCCTTCCCATTTAGTGCGGCAAAAGAGAGATAAATGATGGACGGAATGCTGAACAATGCAAACATTCACCCCCAGTCATAAAGAAATGGGTTTAATCCATTGTTCTTTTGCTCACCACACCACCCCAGTTTGGACCCAGCCATATGCAAATCAGTCTTGACCCTGTTCCACATGGGAACAGTTCAGCTCAAACTGCAAAGTCAGGTCCTTCCTAGACCGGAAACAAGCACATTTGCAGCATTCTGTCCATCAATTGTTCTTTTTACAATTGTCACCCCGAGTGGGATGGATATGCCCAGACGTGGGTCCCGTGCTCTCCATGCCACTGGAGTCAAGCTAGCCTGGCTGATGAGGGGTGATGCCCAAAAACTGGACCAGATTCCAGGGAGGATCTGGCCTTGCAGCTCGGGCTGGAGTTTTCTCATGGGGAAAAGGGTCAAGACTGATTTGCACATGGCTGGGTCTGAACTGGAATGGCATGGCATGGGGAGCAAAGAAACGATGGATTTCGGCCCGATCTCTGTACTGGAGAGAATGTTTGACATTGTGCAGCATTCCGTCCATCATTTGCTTTTTTTGCATTTGTCACCCCGAGTGGGATGGGTATGCCCAGCCGTGGGTCCCGTGCTCTCCATGCCACTGGAGTCAAGCTAGCCTGGCTGATGAGGGGTTATGCCCCGAAACCGGTCCCAGGATGCTTTTTTCCAGTCCAGGGAGGACCTGGCCTGGCAGTTTGGGCTGGACTCTTACAATGAAGAACAGGGTCAACACTGATTTGCATATGGCTGGGTCTGAACTGAAATGGCATGGGGAGCAAAAAAATGATCGATTTAGGCCCAGATCTCTGTACTGGGGTGAAAGTTTGACATTGTGCAGCTTTGTGTCCATCAATTGTTCTTTTTGGATTTGTCACCCGAGTGGGATGGGTATGCCCAGATGTGGGTCCCGTGCTCTCCATGCCTCTGGAGTCAAGCTAGCCGGGCTGATGAGGGGTGATGCCCTGAAACCGGTCCCAGGATGCTTGTTTCTGGTCCAGGGAGGACCTGGCCTGGCTGTTCGGGCTGGACTGTTCCCATAGGGAACAGGGTCAGGACTGATTTACAGATGGCTGGATCTGAACTGGAATGGCATGGGGAGCAAAAAAACGATGGATTTAGGCATAGATCTCTGTACTGGGGTGAATGTTTGACATTGTGCAGCATTCTGTCCATCAATTGTTTTTCTTTTTGCATTTGTCACTCCCTAAGAGGCTAGTCCAGGTACTGCATAAAAGCCCCTGCAGAAATTATACAACATAGCAAGAATTGCAGCTTATTAAAAGAATTGATTCTGGATAAGGGGGGGTGGGGGGACAAGAATCCACTCCAGGCTTTGCTCGGCTTAGTTTATCAGTCTAGGAGCCAGTCTAATAATAAGCTATAAGAAGAAGGACAATCCAGACCCAGACCTTCCAACAGATACCAATCTAGGAATACCAACAGCACAGGATGCCTGCATATGCTGTTGCACAGCAGAGGAAGGCAGACCAGCCACAGCCACTGTAAAGGAAGCTGCACTGGTGTTGATGCAGCAGAAGGAGGATGTCTGTACATAAGTGCTGCTGCTGGGGCGTACCAGACAGAGCCAATGAAGATGAACCCAGTTAATTGAATAGCAATTCATGGGCACTGCTGAGAAAGAAAGCCGAGACAGATGCAATGCGGATGAACGTAATCATAACATTTGTAAAGCGCGCTACTCACCCGTGAGGGTCTCAAGGCGCTGGGGGAGGGGTGCTGCTACTTCTCGAATAGTCAGGTCTTGAGTAGCCTCCTGAAGGTAAGTAGGTCCTGGGTCTGCCGTAGGAGGATGGGGAGTGTGTTCCAGGTTTTGGCGGCGAGGTGGGAGAACGCTCTGCCGCCGGTGGTCGCTCTTCGGATGTGGGGGACGGTGGCGAGGTCGGCGTAGCGGAGCTGGCGGTTAGGGGTGTAGAAGGTGAGTCGTCTGTTGAGGTATGCCGGTCCGGTGTTGTGGAGTGCTTTGTGTGCGTGGGTGAGGAGTTTGAAGGTGATCCTCTTGTTGACGGGAAGCCAGTGCAGGTCTCTCAGGTGGGGTGTGATGTGGCTGCGGCGAGGGATGTCGAGGATCAAGTGTGCAGAGGCGTTCTCTATGCGTTGTAGTCGTTTCAGGAGTTTGGCCGAGGCTCCTGCGTAGAGGGCGTTTCCGTAGTCTAGCCTGCTGCTGACGAGGGCTTGGGTGACCGTTTTTCTTGTTTCGGTGGGGATCCACCTGTAGATCTTTCGCAGCATGCGGAGGGTGTAGAAGCAGGAGGACGAGACGGCATTGACTTGCTTGGTCATGGAGAGTGTAGAGTCGAGGATGAAACCTAGGTTGCGTGCGTGGTCGGTGGGGGTTGGTGCTGCTCCCAGTGCGGTCGGCCACCAGGAGTTGTCCCAAGCCGAGGGGGTGGAGCCGAGGATGAGAACTTCCGTCTTGTCCGAGTTCAGCTTCAGACGGCTGTTCTTCATCCACTCGGGTATGGCTTTCATTCCTTCGTGGAGGTTGGTTTTGTTGGTGAGAGGGTCCTTGGTGAGGGAGAGGATCAGCTGGGTGTCGTCGGCGTAGGAGATGATGTTGAGGTCGTGCAGTCGGGCGACGTGAGCGAGTGGTGCCATGTAGATGTTGAACAATGTCGGGCTGAGGGATGATCCTTGGGGTACTCCGCAGATGATCTCGGTGGCTTCGGATCGGAAAGGGGGGAGGCGGATGCTCTGGGTTCTGCCGGAGAGGAAGGAGGTGGTCCAGTCCAGTGCTTTGTCTCGGATCCCTGTGTTGTGGAGGCGTGTGCGTAGGGTGCGGTGGCAGACAGTGTCGAAGGCGGCTGACAGGTCCAGGAGGATGAGGGCCGCGGTTTCGCCGTTGTCCAGCAGGGCCCTGATGTCATCGGTGGCGGCAATGAGGGCAGTTTCGGTGCTGTGGTTGCTGCGGAACCCGGACCGGGACGGGTCTAGGATGCTGTTCTCCTCGAGGTAGCGGGTCAGTTGTCTGTTGACGGTCTTCTCGATGATCTTCACCGGGAACGGGAGCAGGGAGATGGGTCGGAAGTTCTTGAGGTCCTTCGGATCAGCCTTGGGTTTTTTGAGTAAGGCGTTGATCTCGGCGTGCTTCTAGCTCTCCGGGAAGGTCGCGGTCTCGAAGGAGGTGTTGATGGCCTTGCGGAGATGGGGTGCGATGGTGGCGCTGGCTTTGTTGAAGATGTTGTGTGGGCATGGGTCTGACGGAGAGCCGGAGTGGATGGAGTTCATGGTTTTGATGGTGTCGTCGTCGTTTATGTTGGTCCAGGTGAGCAGGGGAGCGGTGTGGATGGTGGCCGAGAGGTCGGAGGTCTCGGTGGCTGTCGGGACGGTCAGGGTGTTGAAGCTGTCGTGGATGTCTGCGATCTTGCGGTGGAAGAAGGTGGCGAGGGAGTGACACAGGTCTTGCGAAGGTGGGAGGTCGTTGGTGTTGGAGCTGGGGTTGGAGAGTTCCTTCACGATGTTGAAGAGCTCTTTGCTGTTGTGTGCGTTGTTGTCTAGGCGGTCTTTGAAGGAGGCCCTTTTGGCAGATCTGATGAGGTGATGGTGTCTGCGGATGGCGTTCTTGTGGGCTGCGTAGCTGTCCGGTGTCTGTTCGCGGTGCCATTTCTTCTCTAGTTTTCGGCAGGTTTGCTTGGAGGCCTGGAGGTCCGCGGTGAACCAGCTGGCTTTCTTGTTGGTGTGTCTGTTGGAGGGTTTCTTGATTGGGGTGAGAGTGTTGGCGCAGTCGTCGATCCACTGCCTGAGGTTGCGGGCGGCAGTGTCGGGGTCGGTGGGGTCGACGGGTGGGCTTCGGGCGAGGGTGGTGTTTAGCTGGTCTTCGGTGACTTTGCTCCAGCAGTGGCGAGGGATCTGTTGAGCGCGGTGGAGCGTTGTGGGTTTCCGGAAGTGGAAGTGGATGCAGCGATGGTCGGTCCAGTGGAGTTCGGTGGTGTGGCTGAAGGATACGTGGGAGCTTGCGGAGAAGATGGGGTCAAGCGTGTGGCCGGCAGCGTGGGTTGGTGTTGTGACGAGCTGTCTGAGTCCGAGGTTGGCGAGGTTGTCGATCAGGGTGGTGGAGTTGGTGTCGTCGTTGTTCTCGAGGTGGAAGTTCAGGTCCCCGAGGGGGATGTAGTCTGTGGATGCCAGGGCGTGCGTGCTGACGAAGTCGGCGATGGAGTCGCTGAACTGTGGCCGTGGTCCGGGGGGTCTGTAGACGAGGGTTCCTCTGAGGGTGGTGTTGGGATCGGTGTGGATCTGGAAGTGCTGAGGGTGTCGTCGGTGCTGGTCGAGACTCTGAGGGTGTTCCTGTGGACGATGGCGCTTCCTCCTCCTGTTCCGTTGGTGCGGTCCCTGTGGGTGATCTTGTAGCCGTCCGGGATGGCTATGGCGATGTCGGGTGCCGAGGAGGGGTTCATCCAGGTCTCCGTCAGGAAGGCGACGTCTGGGGAGGTGGAGTCGAGTAGGTCCCATAGTTCGATGGCGTGCTTGCGGGCGGAGCGGGTGTTGAGTAGGATGCATCTGAGGTGGTTGCGACCTTTCTCGGTGGGTGGATTGGCGGATTGGATGCTGGTGAAGCTGCAGTTCCGGCAGGAGAAGGGTCCTTGGCTGCGCTTCGGGGCAGCCAGGAAGCAGGTGTGGGATCGTCCGGTGTTGAGTGCATGGAGGGTGCTGGCATCGTAGCGGTGACGGGCGTCATGGCGTTTGCGGAGACCAGGGGTTCTGGCGCTGGGCACGGTCCAGGCGCGGACGGGCGCAGACGGGCTTGCCTTAGGCGCAGCCGCAAAGCGGCTGCCATATAAGGGGTGGTGGGAGGGAGGAGCAGCGGGGCGGCGAATGGGCGGTCAGGGGGGCGGGGCCACACGGGATGCAGCAGCGGGAGCACGAGCGGGCGGGGGGTACAGAGGCAAAACGGGGGACAGCAATAACAGTGCAGAAAATGGAAGGCAAAAAACAACTAAAACAGAATTACAACTAGACAAGTTACAGGAGCAAGCACAAAATACAAGCACAAATTACAAGGCTGAAGAAAGGAGGGGCAGTGAACTTACAGCAGCGGCAGCAGCGGGCTGGAAGGCACGGACACACAGGTGGTGCTGTGCGGCGTGGGGAGCGGCCTACCTGAAAACAGGGTCAAGGGTCGCTCTCCTCACCGCGCAGCGGCCGCCATATAAGGGGTGGTGGGAGGGAGGAGCAGCAGGGCGGCGAGTGGGCGGTCAGGGGGGCGGGGCCGCAGGGGATGCAGCGGCGGGAACACGAGCGGGCAGGGTGTACAGAGGCAAAACGGGGGACAGCAATAACAGTGCAGAAAACGGAAGGCAAAAAACAACTAAAACAGAATTACAACTAAACAAGTTACAGGAGCAAGCACAAAATAAGCACAAATTACAAGGCTAAAGAAAGGAGGGGCAGCAAACTTACAGCAGCGGCAGCAGCAGGCTGGAAGGCACGGACACACAGGTGGTGCTGTGCGGCGTGGGGAGCGGCCTACCTGAAAACAGGGTCAAGGGTCGCTCCGACTCCAACGTAGCGCATTCAACACCAATCAATGGGCACTGTTGAGGGCAAAAATCCGGACAGATCCAATGCAGAGGAAACTGATATCCCTTACTTACTCACTGTTTACAACTCACACCTTTTTCATCATCATTGGTTTTCATCCACAGCCTACCTCCACACAAAGCAAAATTCAGAGAGGTCCGCCAAGATTCTATATTGCATATCACAATTCAGCACCCAAACCTATGCCTCCTGGGAAAGCTAATAAACCAGATCTTCACCGACCCACAGGCTTCTCCATTAACATTGAGGCTGTCAGTTTCTGCTAAGTGGGTCACCACCTAAAAAATAAGCAGGCCATAACCTTGAGCATAACTTTCGCTTAGAAAAATCACATCTAAAGTAAAGGAATAAATCAAATCGACCGGAATGAATACTACATTATCACCTTCAACCTTAATCTCCCAAATGGGACACCACTGCAATAGAAACACATATTTCAATGCCCCTTTCAAGGTAATGGAAGAGCTGCAATATAGACTCCTTGTCAGAACTCTTGGAAATGTGGCTAGTGCACCCAGTGGTACCACTAACCATTTCCAAATCTGGCTCACTATGACTTCAACAAGACAGCTCCTTAAGAGATTAGCAGTACTAGCTAGCTGCACAGAAGGCCTGTTGGCTCAAAGATGAAATTAGAAAAAAGGGAAAATCAAAAGCCTTGAAAGGCAATGGAACAAGTACATAACCACGTATGGATAACTTACGGGTCGCGGAAGAGCTGCAATATAGACTCCTTGTCAGAACTCTTGGAAATGTGGCTAGTGCACCCAGTGGTACCACTAACCATTTCCAAATCTGGCTCACTATGACTTCAACAAGACAGCTCCTTAAGAGATTAGCAGTACTAGCTAGCTGCACAGAAGGCCTGTTGGCTCAAAGATGAAATTAGAAAAAAGGGAAAATCAAAAGCCTTGAAAGGCAATGGAACAAGTACATAACCACGTATGGATAACTTACGGGTCGCGGTAAGAAGCTACAACAAGGACATGCAAGTAGCATTCTAGAGAGCTCCCGCAGCACCCGATGGAGTTTAATTAAACTCCCATAAAGTTATAGGTAGAACCATAACCTATAAACCTGTTGATTACATGAAATAATGACGAAGATTGGTAAGTGACATTAATTTACCCAATGTGTCAAAGCGATCTATCACGTTATCGCTATGACTAAGGTCCTGATGAAAGTCCACCGATCTTTAGAGGCACCCATGGACTGAAACATGTCGACCACTGAAATTATCATTATATAGGTGTGGCGGACCATTCACACATCCACCAGAGCACCACACACTGTTTTCAATCTTACCCCATCCTGACGAATAAAACAAGAGTACAGGATAGGAGGTATTTTTATTTTATCACTTTTTTCAGTTAACACTATCGAAATCACTACCGTCAAAGAACCAGATGGTCTCCCTCCAGGTAGAGGAAGATTGACTGCCTGGAGAACGGGAAACTCAGGTGGAAAAAGACCCAATGATAAAACCAATCACCTAACCTTCTCAAGCGGAGAACCAAGATATACCGCTGCCCACGGATTAGAGTGTATGAGGGCCTTTGTACAACACTTATAGACACTTGCTTTTTCAAGATACGTGGTTCATTCTCTTTTTTCATTATAAACTATTAAGCATGGAAGCAGAATGAATCACTGCTTCTTCCTCCCTTGTCTTGATTTTTTGTATGTTTGGATGCAAGTACATAACCAGCAAGAAAATATCAGCTAAAGCAACAATAAAAACTCTACCAAACAAGCATCACAAATCCATAAGATTTCATGACTCATTGTGCATATCAGATGCTTCACATCCAGAGAACTCGTCATTTGTTTCAGAATTCAAAACACTAGATTGCATTTCACACTGCATCTTTTACACTCAAGAATTCTGCAGCTCTATAGAAAAACATCTGCTGAAAAAAGACAATGACTTTGAAAACAGTCTTCTGACTAGTAAGTCTACAATAACATCACACTGCCAAATGGGTCGAATTCTGACCCGGTTACCAAACACCCTTATCTGTGCTTCTTCAAACTGCTTTCCATGAAAGGCATCAACAACAATTAACGGTATCGGCATTGCAGCAGCATCTGCCAAACTGTGTCCCCAAATATTAGGACATCCTCGTAGCATATTTAGGGTCCAGGCAGCTGAAGGCAAACTTTTTTGTATCCTTTGCAACCTGAGATTTCTCCATTGAAAAAAAAATATTCTATCTAAATCCTGATGATTTTCTTGAATTATATACATGACCTGCTGACCCTGCAAACTACAGGCTTGTGTCAAACAAACAAACAAACAACCAAACAAAATATCTTTATTTGGCCTAATTAAAGGCCATAAAAGCACAAAAATAAATATAATCTTCACATTCAGAGTAGGAATAAAAAAATCGATAAAATGAAAAATGTGTAACAAAAACTAGAAATACAGTATTTTAGGAAAACACAGTTGTAAAATTAAGACTAATAATTTCTTCTTAACTTTATAGCAGCAATAATGCAACTAAGTACAGAAAAACAGATTTCCGGAGTAGCTAGAGATTGCAAATATCCCAGACCATCTTTATATGGGGTAAAGTGCTTGTGCAGTAAAATAGGGTGAAAAAACTGGACTCTTAGGGAGCCATACAAATTGCAGAATAACATAAAATGTTCAGTTGATTGTGAAGAGACAGCATCACATGGGCACCAAGACAAAAAAGTAACCCAAGAGCCAACCAAAGGAAACGCAACTAAGTTATGGACCCTATTTAGTCTTAGCCTTGTGAAATAAAATCTGTCCTCAGGGTTGATAAGCCAGGTTCAATAGGAAACCAGACCTGAGGTATTAAATATATGCATATAGGTAATAATAGAACCCATACTAAGGGACATTTCTATTTGACCCTCCTACCTAGGTGAAGCAAAATGTCTTTTGACCCCCTCCTTTATTTGAGGACCTATCGTTTCGGGAGAATCAAAAAGGGTATTCAGACCTAAATTGTAAAAGCTATTTTTAACATAAACCAACCATAGAATGGCAACCATGTTATCAAGATTCAAACAGTCCTCCTGCGCTTCTCTCGAAAAGCCGGCCTTAGGGGGTGCTCCATATATATTCAACCACAATAATAATGGTTATTATTCTGTGTGTGATCTGATTAGGGCGATGGCGCTGACTGGCAGTGCAAAATTATTAACATCTACAAGATCAGTCCGTGCGGTGCTAAAGGGTAGGGAGAATCTCCCCACTCCCCAAATTTGATCAGAAGATCAAAGTCAAGTAGATCCTGTATCCCAAGCACACAATTATTATATAATACAGATATGTTAGTGATTCTTATGACAACATTCATGGAAAATAAAATACAAAATTGTCCTCCAATGTTTTGTTTTCTTCAATTTAATTCTTTAATTCTTTAGCCTCAGAGACAACACGTGTTTCGTCACTGTTGGTGTAATCCCGCGACTTCGTCAGGGCTAAAATGTATACAGATAATGGCCCCATTTGTAATTATTGTAATTCATAATACAACTGGTAACCCCTCAATCTAGTGACATTTGTCAAATGATAATGTAATCCAATATAACATGATTTGTGATTTTAGTGGAAACCCATGCACAGTCATATGTATTTTCGCCATTGCTCATGGTAAACATAGGACGATTTGCTGTTCAAACTTTTTAAATATTGGCCTGTGCTCTCTTATTGAGAGGATAATTCTAATGAACAGCTATACCAAATGGACATATTTGTGTATAAAGTGTTTAATTGTAATCCCCCACATGTGCACTGTATTGTGAGAGAAAATAATCATCGCAAACCCCCAACAAGAGGAATCAGTGCACTATCATAGACACACCAAGACTAAGAAAGCTGTATGTACCTGTCTTTGTTATCAATATCAAGTCAAATCTGAAATAAACAACATCAATTATAAATGCCGGTATTTTGATAAAACACATGTCTTAAATAAAGTCAAAGTCCTAATAATTATAACCGAACACGTACCTTGTGTCTGGTTATACTTCTGTCCCGGTCCATCAATAATTACATCAAAATGCTACCCTTCCGTATGGGTCAGTTAATCAAGGGCTCCCAAATGCAGGCTGCCCGGGGTCCACGAAGGAGACCCGCTAAGAGGGCGGCCGCCTTAGTGCCACAGGAGGGCACAGGAGGCAGCCTCCCAGCATTTGAGACCCTCAGGGGTCCAGTGTGCCGCGTCACTTCCGGGGAGGGGGCGAGGTACATATACCTCTCCCCGCCCCCAGGGCGCCCTCTTGGCCCATTCCCCTGATGCCGTTTCCCTCCCTACCGCATACCCGGCGTTCAGGCAGTGGGTGTAGGGTTTTTTTTTTTTGTCTAATGTATTATTTTGTGTTGCAGGCGGAGTTACAGGGCCATCCAGAGGCTGTAGGTACATACGGGTACCATGTACAGAAGCACAACAAGGGTGCAAAGGCCAAATATCCACAGGGAGGTCCTCGCGTTGGACCCTGGAGGAGTGACGGCGCCCCGTTAGTCCTACGGGCGGTTGTGGACCTGAGCAACCGGGGGTTGCCTGGCAGGCTCCGCCCCCGTATGGGGCGTGAGCAGGGGCGTGGGCTGTTGGTCCACTGGTGGGAGGGGTCTTCCCTCCCCCAAAATATGGCAAACACCGTTGGGGAAGGCCACGGTGTAATTTGGCTCATCAGGTGGCAGGCGGCGAGGGGCTGCCTGCCTTGGGATCGCCCGTAAGATAACCCACCATGTTGGCATATTTGTAATGCTAATAAACCTGCAGCAGTTTTCTCCACAAAGAAGGTGTCTTGTCTGGTTATTTCTCTAGGAGATTGCTGTATGGTGGGGTGGCGAGTGTTGCCGATATTGGCACTAATACAAGAGTACCCACTGCTTTATATGAAGTATCAGTACAATCCCCACAGTATCCTGAAGTATAGAAAAGTAAAGTAACGTTTAGACTTATTGTTTCTTCATAATATCATGAGTCGCCATTCGAAATGATGGGATTCAAACCTTACCGGTAAAGGAGTTGGCTACATCACATAGTGTAAATGTGGATTTTGTCTGAGTCCACGTTTGCTACGGCGTCCTTTTACTTCCGAGTTGGTAAACATTGAGAAGGGACCAATAGTGTAGTCCGATCTCCCTCACAAAAGTCAAGTTGTAAGCGCCATCTTGGAGTTATGTATTAAATCAAAATTGAGCCTCCTAATTCGCATGGGATACATCGAAGTTCATAATATGAACATACATCCCATGTATTGCTGCCACAGTTGTAAAGAATGGATATTACATTATATTAAATGCTTGCATTTGCTACAGCATCCTTTACAGCTCTGAGTCAGTGAACATGGGCAAGGGACCTGTAGTAGAGTCTGAATCTCTTTCATGAGAATAAATTATAAACATAACCACAAATGAGCCCCACGCTGCGTGGAGAAGGGAACAAGAGGCGCGGGGTTCTAGGAGCTAGCAGCCTCCAATCATAAATGTTAACCACAACAAGAGCTGCTCCTAGTGTAGTGACCACTGTGAAATTATGGTTGACTTGTGAGTATAGGCATCTCACAAAATGTGACGGACTGGTCTCACACACCACCTGGTGTCATGCTTCATCATTGACCAGTCCTCGCCCTCTAAAACCTTGGTTTGATAGGGGGAGGGCATACACCTGACGACAGGGATGCACTTCTAAACTAAGTGGGGGCCTGTGAAAAAGTGAGTGAGAGTAAAAATCATTAGAGTTAACAAATTGTGTTTTTAATGTGACTGGTAACTATATGATATTAAAATCAATGGACGGTGTATGGGGAAATAATTGTCCCCTAACCGTGGTGTAAGCGGTCGACATGTTTCTGCCAAAATGGCCCGAGTGGGTCCAGGGCATTCATCAGGACCTAAGTAAAAAAAGGGGGGGGGCGCTCCGTTCTTACCAACTGGTGGTAGGAAGATACCACTGTGCGGGTGTGACCTGTGTCACTCTCCACTTTAGAAATGGCTTCTAAGTTCAAGCCTGGAAATAAAGAGTACAAAATAGAAAATGTAACAACATAAGTGGGTCACGAGAGAATACTGAAAACAACACATGCACTGTTTCAGTTAATTGTGAGTGACTACTCATGTGACATGTGACACTCTATGTGTGTACACAATTCAAGAATGATGATGTGAGATAAAATCTCACTGATCTTACCCTAATTAACAAAACTACTTGCCCCATGGGAGGAGGGGAGAGGAAAACTCCTGTTGTCAAACCCTGTAAACAAAAACACACAGACCGCAATCGGCGTAAATGGTAGTCTCAAGTCAGTGATTAATATTCAAGTCACATTCATAAAGTGGACCGGTATCTTGGTAAGTGCCGTCTGGTGCGCGTTTTCCGGTGTCCCAGATCTCCTTACGCATTCAAGCCAACTAGTGCCTGATCTAGAAATGGGCGTGGCTCGGGCATGCCTAGTACACTGAAGTGAAGCCCAAATCTGCCAGTGCGTGGGCACGCCCGGATGAGCGAAGGCAGCGATTGTCGATACTCCACCCCCCGTGTGCGCAAAGTCACTCACAATTAACTGAACCAGTGCATGTATTGTTTTCAGTATTCTCTCGTGACCCAGTTATGTTGTTACATTTTCTATGTTGTACTCTTTATTTCCAGGCTTGAACTTCTAAAGTGGAGAGTGACACAGGTCACACCCGCACAGTGGTATCTTCCTACCACCAGTTGGTAAGAACGGAGCCCCCCCCCCTTTTTTACTTAGGTCCTGATGAATGCCCTGGACCCACTCGGGCCATTTTGGCAGAAACATGTTGACCGCTTACACCACGGTTAGGGGACAATTATTTCCCCATACACCGTCCATTGATTTTAATATCATATAGTTTCCAGTCACATTAAAAACACAATTTGATAACTATAATGATTTTTACTCTCACTCACTTTTTCACGGACCCCCACTTAGTTTAGAAGTGCATCCCTGTCGTCAGGTGTATGCCCGACCCCTATCAAACCAAGGTTTAGAGGGCGAGGACTGGTCAATGTCAATGATGAAGCATGACACCAGGTGGTGTGTGAGACCAGTCCGTCACATTTTGTGAGATGCCTATACTCACAAGTCAACCATAATTTCACAGTGGTCACTACACTAGGAGCAGCTCTTGTTGTGGTTAACAATAAATTATGAACGCCATCTTAGAGTGGTGTATTTGAGTAAAAACACAAACGATGGATTTTAGAATCAATTAGTACTTGGAAAAAGTTGTAATATCACCCTAGTAATACCTGTAGAGATAAGGTACTAGATCCAATTTATTAGGCCTCTTTACGTATAATACTTAATTAATTTTTATCTTGGTAAATTGTTAATCGTAGAATGATCACACTCAGGGAGATATAATATTTGGTGGTCTCATAATTGCATCCCCAAACATCTTATTTAAAAAAAAAATTGAATTTATCAATCATAATAATATCAGATTCAACCATTCATATGAATTACATTTGCATACCTTTTTTTATACATATACAGTATATATACAATTGTTTCCTATGAAGAGAACCAGGGGATTGATGGTTGTATATCAACATATGGGTCTTATGTAATCATCGATTAGATAAATACATTTATGAAGTATTTTCTACTTCCAATGGGGTAAAAATCAAAAACTTGGAAGTTTGTTTACATGATATTAAGATCCATTGTATCTCCCCTTTGGGTCAGCGATCACCTAAGAAGTATTGCAGTTTGTGATCTGTATTCAGGCCCCTCTGCACGCTATGAAGTCGTAATATCCACATCATTTCCCTTCTACGTAGGGTTAGTTCCCTGTTGCCACCCAGTGGGTTCGTAGGAATTGTGTCAATACCATGGAATGTAAATGTGTGATATCCTTTTTGCGCTGGACACTCAGAAATATTAACCCCTGTCACGTAGCAGGTGTCATTCTGTTTGACAGCCCTCAGATGTTCACTAATTCTCTTCTTTAATGTTCTAATGGTGCTGCCTACATATTTCCGGCCACACTTACATTCTATAACAAATACCACATATTTGCTGTTGCAATTGATATTAGACCGTATTGTGTAGGTTCGGTTGTTCCACCCCTCAAACTCTTTTTTCTTGTCCTTTGCATATTTACATACCCCACAATGTCCACACTTGTGGAAACCCAGCATGTGTGTATTCATCCACTGATCTTGTTGTCTTGGTATAGGGCAACTAGTACTGAGTAGGTTTCTCAGGGACCTTCCCCTTCGAAAGGTAATCGTTGGCCAATTGTGAATGAAACTTTCTAATGTCTTGTCTGCCTGGAGAATATGCCAGTGTTATCTAATACTATTGATCAATTTGCGGGATAGTGTAGTATAGTCAGTTATAAGGCGAATAATCTCATTTTTTATAATTCCTTTCTTATTTGCATTATCTTTCAGAGTGTCATGTCTGTTTATCTTGGTTATCCTATTCTTTGCTCTTGTCAGTGTATGCAAATCGTAACCTCTCCTGTTAAATCTCATATTCATATCCTTAATACAATCCTGAGATTCTAAATCATTGCTGCAGTTGCGTCTGGCTCTCATGTGTTCCCCATGGGTATTCCCTGTATTTGTTGTTTAGGATGTGCACTAGTTGCATGTAAGATGGCGTTGCAGGATGTTGGTTTACAATATACTCTGCTCTCTATCTTGTCATCCTTTATGTAAAATTCCACATCTAAAAACATTGGGGCATATTACCAAGGGCAGTATCGCCACTTTAGCGGCACTTTTTGCCGATAAAGCAGCGATATTTTTATCGCCCTATTAGCAAGCTGTCACTAACAGCTGTTAGCAACAGCTTAATGGCGATAGCGGCCGTTTTGTTACCGCTTTGCATGTCAGCGATAATTATCGCTAATGACATGCAAAGAAGGCGTTCCCAACTAAAAGCGACTGCAAACAGTCGCAAACACAACTTCCCCCTATTACCAATGCCCTCGAAGCGATAAAAAAAGTCGCGCTAACCGCGATTATCGCTGGAATTTAACACCTGATAAAAACTTGACTTAACCTATTCTGTTAATGGGAGGTGGATTGTAAGGTTAAGTCCTCACCTGCCTATTAGCAAGCTTTTCCTTAGCGCAGTGAATTTATCGCTGGATTTCTTGTGCTATTGATGGGTTTCGCCGCTATCGCTGCATTTTCTATCGCCTTGGAGATATGCGTTGATAATAACGCGTTATCTCCGCGATGAAATCCAGCGATAGCCGGCGATAAAAAAAACAGCGCTAAGCGCGCTTTGCGATAATTATCGCAAATCCTTGGTAATATGCCCCACTATTTTCTCTTTACTAAACTGATGTGCAAATGTGATGTAAGTTCTAGTGTTAAATACCAGCCGCGGCCCATGAAGGTCAAAGTGGTAGGGCGGTGGGGCCGGGTGGTGGGGGATTTCAACGGACAACAACGAGGACAAATTAATTATTTATTTAATTTTCCCTCGTCATCGTCCGTTGAAATCCTCCCCCACCCGGACCCACCGCCCCTCCGCTCTTACCTGCACGGGCCAGGGCTGTTGAATACTAGAACTAGTGCACATCCTAAACAACAAATACAGGTGTTGTTTCCACTAAAATCAGATTACATTATCATTTCATAAATGTCACTAGATTGAGGGGTTACCAGTTGTATTATGAATTACACTAATTACATAAAGGGGGCCATTATACCTTTTAGCCCTGACGAAGTCGCGGGATTACACCAACAGTGACAAAACACATGTTGGCTCTGAGGATAAAGAATTAAAGAATTAAATTGAAGAAAACTGAACATTTGAGAACAATTTTGTATTTTATTTTCTATGAATGTTGTCATAAAAATCACTAACATATCTGTATTATATAATAAGCGTGTGCTTGGGATACAGGATTTACAATAATAATGGACCTATCCCAACAAAATCCTCCCAAAAAATAATTCCTTGTTCTAGGTGTAAAATAAAACTTGGGGTGGTTCGGGGAACCGCTAAAAGTCTACTGAAAAATGTATTCTCTGCTATCTACAGTTTCCCTGGAGTGGCACATCCCCACACTCCTGCACCATAAACACCAAGGGAAAAGCACTCGCTCCTATAGAGCTGGGTCATCTCCCTAACTGGTTTGCTGGCTAACCTTTTGCCAAATATAAATATCATTTCACATGCTGCCCCCATCTTTTGCGCTCTCTGGTTAATTAGCGTCTCCCAAATCCACTAGCATCAAGCAGGATGCCTAAATAATTAAAAAAGGATACCTTTTCTATAGGCGTCCCCCCAATGTTAAAAGGTTTAGACTTTGTACATTTGGGCCCACATGTCATCACAAATTATTTTTGGTGATTCACCTTAATATTTAATTGTATCATAAAAATATTGAAACCGCTTAAAAGATTCTGAAGGCCATTTGGTGTTAATGCTAAAAGAACTGCGTTGTCCGCATATAAGAGAACCAGGACTGCATGGGTACCAATTCGGGGGACATCTTTACTATATAGCTTTAAAGAAGCATACAGGGAGTTGATGTAAAGTAAAAACAGAAAGGGAGTGTGAGGGACCCCAGGAACATCCAGAGAGGAGCCCCCCTACCAACCTTGTTTCTCGATCTCAAGAAGCGTGGCAGGAGAAATGGGAGGACACCAGTTAGGCCTACCTGCGGGAGCTCAGAGCAGAAGATGCCAAGCTTGATTGGAGTCCAGAGGAGTGGAGCGAGAAGTGGTGGTTGCCCTTGGAGGAAGTGCATAAGCCCCTCAACTCAGGAGAGTTGCGGCAGAAGTGGTACGTACCACAGGGGGGTTGAAACTGGGGAATAAGGGGAGGTCGGGAGGGCAAATTGGTCGCTTGTTTTTTCTTTCCCTTTATTTCCTGCTTGGTTTTTTCTTTCTGGAATTACTCCGTTCAGAAGTGAAAGGGCAAAGCTGACATACAATTAGATAGGTACAGGTTCTACTCAGACAGGGTGCCAGGAGGCCCTCCCTGTAAATTTAGCCTAAGTAATCCTCCTAGGGAATCATCTATCTATAAAAGACAGTATTTTTTCTTTTCTTTTCTCCCCTGAATAACCAAATAAGGTATGGCATTAAAACAATCCAGACATCCCTAAAGAAAGGAATTTGCCCTAATTTTGAACCTGAACCCGGTTACCTCCTGGATTGTTTTTTTCTCTTTCAAAGACAAACCATGGAGAAGGGGGTACAACAATAGGAACTCTCTAATCAGGAAGAGTTATATCGTTTATTCTGTTTGCTCAGTCTTTTTTGGGGGGTCACTATATTTTTCCCACTTAAGATTTTCTCTCACCCAGGTGTGGTGAAGGTATCTGTCATTACCCTTCGTGGAAAGGAACAAAAATACTTACCGTCACTTTCTTCTTTTGCCTTTGAGCCTCCAAGGGGCCCCCTTCAGGATGAAGTAGATGATCTGGAAGAGAGAAAGAAGAAGGAAGAAGATTCATGAGAGTTTTATGGAAAAATCAACTTATATCTTGACCTGGGAATAAAAACAAGTCAATAGTAAGAAACACATGCAGCCTCCTTGCTTCTTTTTCTGCCCATCCCTCTGACAGGGAGCTAAAATACATCCCTGTATGACTACTCTAGTAACCCTTGTTGGCTTTGTGCAGTTCACTGATTGCGTGAACCTCACTTTTGTGCACTGCAGATGCCTTACAAGATCCAACAAGGAGAGGTCAACACCAGCACGATCCATTAGATCCCACAATGTCGTCTTGCCCACTAGGTCGAAGGCACAGGAGAGGTTCATAAATGCTGATCCATAAATGCCAGGTGACGGGCACCTCTCCTGGTCTTGATATACTTGCCCCAGATAAGGTATATATTAAGAGACTGATCTAAAGTCCCTAAACTGGGTCTAAAACCATATTGGACCGGCGAAAAGAAAGAGGTAGTCTCTGCCCAATCCTCCAGTTTACCTAGGATGACGCGCCCAATAATCTTTGCTGTACAATCGATTAATGAAAAAGACTACATTGTGTTTAAATACACCTACTGGGACCCCCGTCGGGGCCTGGGGCCTTGCCACTAGCTGCACACTGGATGGTTTTAGTAAAGGCTGCTATGTCTATGAGGTCTACTAACCAATCCTCGTTGACTACAGGATAATCTGGCATATGGCATTTCCTTGATCATCCCTCTCCAGGTCCAAGTTAAAGATGAGGGAAAAATGGTCGATCCAATCTTGTTCAGGAATGTGGCACTCAATGCCAGTAACTCGTTTGTCCGTGAAGAAAGGCTGGTTTACCATTTCCCCAAAAAGCTGTTGTCTCTGAGTTGGGCAGCCATTTCTAAGTCCTCCCAGGCCTACTTTTAATTTCTTGCCCCCTGTGCTCAAGAGCATACTTATAGGTATTTCTAGCTGATCTAATATCCTCTAGGTTACGTGTCATCTTATTTGTAGCCTTTTTAGCACCTAAGCGCAGCTGTACATTCAGGACTAAAGCATGACTTAGCAGGCCGTTCTTTTGCTGGTTTACTAGTATATAAATTACTTGGCACGGTCCTGTTAATTTTACTAAAACTCCCCAGAACTTTCTCTGGAGCAATATCCAGCGAAAGACAGTAAGTGAAGTCATTAATAACTTCAGTATTCAAATTTCTAAAAAAAAGGTATTTGGTTCAACATTACTCCAGTTAATTCGGACCCCTTTGTTTACGGAATAACTGATGGGTAACTTAATTGTATCTGATATCTCTGGGTGTAGATTAATCGCAAGTGATAAAAGGATGGCGTTATGATCCCTGTAAGGGAGAGGATAAACCTTATAGTGCATGAGATTTTGTGCAATTTCAGTTGTCAAGAGCACAAAGTCTATTGTGCACCCCTTGCTATAAATGTGGGAGGATGTGGATTACCCTGAACTTGCAGATCCGAAGAGAAGGTCAAATCATAAGCAAAAATTAACTGATTTAAACTTCTCCATAAGTTGAGTGTATGAAGTGACTGATGGCGGCCCCCTGTTCGTGTTCGTAAGCCCACAAATACAATCCCCACTATAAATGCATTTGGTGATATTAAAATCACATGCCCATATAAATGAGGTGTTATTATTCCCCTGTCTATTCTCAAAGTCTAGGAGTGTCTTTCCCAATTCATGAACAATCTCTTCAGGCTGTGAAGAAAAAAAGACCTATGTCAAATGGGCCATCTATGGAAGAAAATTGGAAAAGTAGCATAAGCCAATGATTAAATCAAGAACTATGATAAGCACCACACAGAAAATGTCTACTTCACTGCTGGGAGTATGTCACTCAAACAGGTAGGGCTTAGAGGCCCTCAGGCAAAATACACTCGTCTCTGACAGGCAGGCAGGTTATGGCATGGAAGAGACACTAAACAAGCATTCATTTTAATATGGGGCAAACTCAAGTATAGCACTGACATCAGATATGTTATTGCAGTCCTACTTGACCTCTCAGCATCATTCATACAGTTGACCACCAACTACAACTTCAAAGAGTAACTTATAGAGGAATTCAGTGCCCATTTCTACTCATTAAGTTCTACCTCACAGTCAGAACACAAATCATGACCTTTCCTCCTTACTTCTCAGCAATGTTTTTGCAAAAAATAGGTGCCCACCAAGGTTCAACAATCTCTACTCTTATCTTCAACGAATAACAAGGGTCCACTTCCTGAGTATGTCCATTAGTTCAAGCTCACCTATTATAACTAGGAAAGGGTGTGGGGTTAGAGTGAAGGCTGCCGACTTTGGAACCGGGAACCAGATTCTGGTCAAATCACTTAATCTCCTCTTGCCTAAAATGAAAAATGAACATGACTTTGAATAATGTAACTGGTGTCTATATTAAGCAGTCCAATACCTTTAGGCCGAGCTCAAGCTATATAAAACTGCAACGAAAAAAAAACTACACTGATCATACTCAGATTAATTAGGCACATTTAAACTCTCCATCCAAATGTTTGCATGCAACAGGCCATTGAATACTACAAAAATCAGTTGAAACACACCCCCTCAAATTGAGACCGTCACTTATGGATTATGGAAAACCTATACTGGCACCGTAGTCCTGCCTAGGATGATTGGATCTCCTGCAACCACCTCAATGGAAGTGCACAAAATCGGTGTGATTATGAACATCAAGGTCTCACTCCAAAATCAACTGCAGGGATGCCCAGCATTTCTGCATGGGTCCTGAGCTCCACTTCTGCCCAAGCTGAAGTTTCTAGATCATTGCCAAGCAAGCATTCAACTGGTAGGTTTGCACTCACCACAACCTTCTTAAGGCCAGTTACCCCTCCCCAGGAGAAGTTAACAACTGCCAGAGTATAGTCTGTTCCGACATTGCTAGCATTGGTCACTTGGTACAATGTAATAAAAACACCTTTCACACTATGAAGATACTATCTTTCTTTACCTTTGTCTTTTCCATAGGTTCCAGTACAAGATGACATTCTGAGTGCTGTCATGCCTTCATTGTGCCTATAAATGTCTACATCAGGCTCATGAAACGGCTAATCAACAAACATCAAGAAATCCCAAATTTCTCTACCAGAGAAGTTTTTAGCTAAATTCAAAGCGGCCATTTCATGCCTACGACAGGTAGGTCACTTAGGGTCACTCATTGGCTACCGATGACAAGAACCATCTCTGTCAAAGTTGTCTTTATCATTCACTGGGCAATCCATGGCCAAATATTCTGGGGCCTGATTCACAAAAGTAAACTTAGACCAAAAGTCTAAGTTTAAACCTGAATTCTAACTTTACTACTACTGAAGTTAGACTTTTGGTCTAAGTTCAGACCAAAAGTCTATCTTAGACCAAAAGTCTAACTTTACTACTACTAAAGTTAGACTTTTGGTCTAAGTTTACTTTTGTGAATCAGGCCCCTAGAGTCCAAACTTAGACTTTGCTTGAAAGGGACTGACCCTAGATCAACAATGCCACCCCTGCTGGTCATTCTTCTCTTCAGAAGATCCTTTGTAGTGGGAAGCTCCCCCTCTGTAAAACCTTGCAAGATGTGCAACACCCTAACCAAGAAAATGAGTAAAATCAGTATTCACCCTGAATTCATAAGAGTTATAAAGACTTGGCTCTTCCTTAATATACGATGCAACCAACTCCATGTTCTCAAAGAGCCCATGCTTGTATACTGAACATGCAATTCATCTCCTGAGGACTTTATACGACTGCAGGTCAACAAGGTGGAAACTTTGTGGAGTGCTGATCTTATTGAAGCAATGGTTTATAGCTGGCAGCCCTTTTTAGGTCGAGCCAAGTGCAGCGCGCATGCGCTGCTCTATGGGAGGCTTCTTGTGAGGGCTCAAAACTTCTCCGTGTGGGTCGGACTCCTCCCACACATTTAATTGGCCTTTGCGTGTGTCTTTCAATAATGAAAGCACGCAAATGGTCAAAGGCGGGTGCATGTCCCTCCTCTTCTTCAAATGTTCACTCCCACGGCGTTTTGCTCTCGGGAGCGAGCAGCGGCGTGCAGGCTGGCAGCTGCATTCCTTCCTCGTCGTGGATCAGGTTACTAATTAGCAGCCTGCGCTCCATGTTTGCACCCCTCCCACTCTTCTTTGTTTGTTCTTTGTAGCACGGTCCGGTTTCACTATAGGGACCGCGGACCACGCTTGCTGAAAGTGACAATGTATTCCGACAGTGTGACCTTTACTTTCAGTTCATAAATGGCACGGAGAGTAAAGACAGAAAAGCAACCCCCCCATGCCGGTCCACTTTTCTACCCATTGTAACCTCTATACTGTCTATAAACACCAATTTCATCACATCTCTCAAAGAGGCACACGTTTTGGGGTTAACAAGGCTTTTGCATGTTTACATCGTTTTGAACCCATCGTGTTTTATTCATCTTTTGAGGATTCCTCATCTAGTTGTGAGTTCCCTTCTAGTTGTGTTTCTTTCATTGAACCTCCCGCTGTGGATCCCTATTAAGGTTCTCTTGAAATATGGATGGATGTCTGGCAACAGGGGCGGTTGTTACCACTCTCTCGCTTATCCTACTAGTTTGCGTTCATACTTGCTTCCTCTACTTCATTGTTTTGCCTGTTGTCGGTTCCCTAAGTCGTTCGTGTTATACTTGTCTTTGACTATGCTCTGTAGTCCTTGTGGACTACCCATGTCTAAATGTACCTTGGTTTTCCAACTGTATATGACAACACAACACTGCTTCCCAGGTGTAGTGGTGTTTGTTTCTTCTTCGTTCTTGAGCAATATTACTGGTTTGCCTGGGGCTAGTTACAATGAGACTCCAAGTCGCACGGAGATTATTAAGTTATGCTCCATATATCTTGTTTGTGACGCTGCGCTGTTCTGTGACCCAGAGAGTCCAGCCCAGGTCTTCCACTCTCTCACTGTCTCTCTCTCTCACTGACTCTCTCACTGACTGACTCTCTGACTCTCTCGCTCTCACTGACTGACTCTCTCACTATCTGACTCTCTCTCTCTCACTGACTGACTCTCTGACTCTCTCTCTCTCGCTGACTGACTCTCTGACTCTCTCTCTCACTGACTGACTCTCTCACTCTGACTCACTGACTGACTAATTGACTGAATGACTGACTCTCACTGACTGACTGACTGACTGACTCTCTCTCACTGACTGACTGACTGACTCTCTCAATCTCTCTCTCACTGACTGACTGACTGACTCTCTACTCTCTCTCACTGACTGACTGACTCTCTCACTGACTCTCTGGCTGACTGACTGACTCTCTCACTCTCTCTCTGACTGACTGACTGGCTCTCTCACTGACTGACTGACTGACTCTCTCACTGACTGACTGACTCACTGACTGACTGACTCTCTCACTGACTGACTGACTCTCTCACTCTCTCTCTCACTGACTGACTGACTGACTTACTCACTCTCTCTCTCTCACTGACTGACTGACTAACTCTCTCACTGACTGACTGACTGTCTGACTCTCTCACTGACTGACGCTCTCTCTCACTGACTGACTCTCTGACTCGCTCTCTCTCACTGACTGACTCTCTCACTGACTGACTCTCTCTCTCACTGACTGACTCTCTCACTCTGTCTCACTGACTGACTGACTGACTCTCTCACTGACTGACTGACTCTCTCACTGACTCTCTGACTGACTGACTCTCTCACTGACTGACTAACTAACTGACTATCTCACTGACCGACTGACTAACTGACTGACTCTCTCACTGACTGTTATACAGGTACTATTTCCCAACCTTCACCCTCCTGTTATTTATGCCCCCCCCCATAACAAAAAAAAACATAACAAGCAACCATTGGGACAGGCAGATAGAAGTTGCTAGCATTGAAAGGACAAAAAAACCTCAAGACATTATTTATTGTTAATACTTTTTTAATATGGTCGTTCAGTTGTACATAATGCTTTCTTGGTCATATATAAGGTAACAACAATGCTTCTAACACTTCTTTATTATAACTTTTCAGCATGCTGCAGACTTCTGTACAGCACAGCTTAAAGACATAGGCAAAGTCAATATCTCTGGCTAAACACTTATATGGTCCCAAAGGCGAGACCTATTGGCTATGCCAATGCTTGTTCTGATATGTGGCTACTTTCATTTTTAAAGCAAAAGCAACGGCTAAGACATTTTCTAAAACGTTTTTCATTCATTTTTGCTTGCTTACTACAAACTTTACACTGGACTCTAAAAAGAAGATTACAAAAGTCAGAAATTTGGCAGTATTAAGACACCCTGCCCCTCCCCCGCCCCGCCTCACCGCCCCACGGTACTCCCTCCACGGGCCGCTACTGCATGAAGGCCATCATTGGTGTTCAGGAAAAGACAACAGGGTGCCATTTGTGGTCAGAGATGTACCTGCCTGATGCAAATATACACCCTGTGTGTCGAGTCCCACAACATGAACAACATGGCCGTAAGGGGGATGTGGGCACAGTGGACACCTCAGCAACATTGGGAGATGCACACCAGCCTAGAAGCCAGCAGGTCCACCTTGCATGGAACACACCAAGGTGTCCCCTGGTCAAATGTGCCATGTACAGGTCACATGTGTACACGGACGTCATCCATCAAGAGAAGTGATCAGTGCCAGCTAATAGGTGCAAGGTGAGTGGTCAACCGCCTCCTCACAGCTACCTGCACCCATCACTGTCAGACTGCAGCAAAACAACACTGCTACATCAGAGCATGCAATACTGACCGTGAGAGCACGTACATGGCTGGTAAGGGTTCAACCATGCCGGAAGGCGAAGCAGTGACACCCCCCCCACCCAATACCCATCACATTTCCAGAATGCAAGCAGATGACAAACTGACATTGTGTGTGACAGCCCCCTGTCTGAACTGGAAGGCGGTAGCACATCTGCACCTCCGACCTTGGGAATGCATACGCCCGGCACACCCTGAGCGATACCATAGCAGCTGCTGATGGCTCCCACACTACGCACAGCGCGAACCAGAGACCAACGTATTCACACCCCACACACAGGAGTCCTTGCTCGTAGTTCACTTGCATGGTATGACCTTCACACTTGCGCACCGACCATCCCAGGAGTCCAAGCACCACACACTCAGACCAATCATTGCTCCGAGCTGTGGCTTCCACATAACTGTGACTTTGCCTTTGTGACACACAGCCCTATTTCATACATTGACGTGGGGCTAAGTTTGGAAATAGCGAGATTGTTGTTTTAGAGCAATGAGGCCACAGCTAGTTCACACATTCCCAGTTGTTGGACTTGGCCCTTTTTGCAGGGTCATCCCTAAACTTTTTGCCTTCCTCCTATATTTTTTCTGACCTGTTGTTGGCTGTTTTATGACTCTGGGCACTTTACCACTGCTGATCAGTGCTAAAGTGCATATGCTCTCCCTATTGCAAATTGATGTATGGATTAGTGACTCCATGATTGGATGATTGGTTTACTTGTCAGTCCCTAGTACAGTGCACTGAGTGTGCCCAGGGCTGGTAAATCCAATGCTGCTGGTGGGCTTGCAGCACTGGTTGTGCCACCCACAGAAGCAGCTTGTAAAGTGTGTCTCAGGCCTGCCATTGCAGAGCCTGTGTGCAGCCTAGGGCTGCCATGTCGACTTGGTGAGTGCACCCACTTACCAGTCCCTAAACCTTCCCTTTACTGCATGTTGGTCACCCCTAAAATAGGCCCTAGGGCAGGGTGCATTGTAAGTATAAGGTAGGACATGCCCTGGTGTGTGTGGCATGTCCTAATAGTGAATTACAGCCATTTTCGTTTTTCACTATTACAAGGCTACCTGTTCCCCATAGGCCAGACTGGGCAGTTTGATTATTACACCTTATAATCCTAACTGACCCAGGGAACATGGTAGAAAAACGAATTTAGTATGCCTGAACTCAGGATGATAAAATACATCTTTTAGTGAAGTTGGTTTTAACATTCTGTGTTTGAAAATACCACTTTTAGAAAGTAGGTATTTTCTTGCCTAACTATCCAAGCCTGCCTCTGCTAGGTTGTGTATTCCTTGTCTGGGTTTGTGAGTGACAGGGGCTGGGGGACTCCAGGAGACAGGGTGAGTCAGCACAGGGCTGAATAGAGAGATCTGCATCCAGAGTGGAGGGAGGAGTTGCACCTGGGTCTGAATAGGGCTGTGCCTGCCTTCCACAATGCTGGCTCCATCCCCTGCCGGGCGGCTGAGCACTCTGCCCCACATTCTGAAAGCTGAAAGGAAAGAAGGAGTCCTGTAAACAAAGTGCTCCAGGACTGACCAGAACTGGTTTTGGACTAGGCAAAGGCCTCTCTGCCTTCAGAGAACAAAGAGAAAAGGTGTATAAAAAGGGGACCCAGACCCCTAGGAAATTAGATCACTTTTGGGAAACAACAAGAATCCTTTGCTGAGGAGCGGAACCAAGAAGAAACTGAGGAGAAGGCTATCCCTAAGCTAGAGGGATCTGCCTGCAGTGGTTGCCTGACTGCCAAAAAAAGGAGAAGGGAACTTTGTGTGTACTTTCATCAACTTGTGAAGGATCTCCAAGGGCTTGATTTCAGAGCTTGCCTCCTGTTGAAGTCTCAGGGACAACAGACTTCACCCACCAGCTCCCCTGTATTCCCTTGCTGGGAATTTGGACCTTCTGACACACTTGCGTGTCTCTGGGAGCTGGAAGCGCGACTCAAGACGAAGAAGCGTGTCGCCGCAGCCGCTGATTCTCGCATCGCCGGAGAAGAGTGTCGACGTCGCATCAGACGCCGGCGCATCACCGAAGAAGGGTGTCAGTGGCGCGCTTCTTCGGGGATGCGCCGGTGTCTGATGCGACGTCGACACTCTTCTCCGGCGATGCGAGAATCAGCGGCTGCGGCGACACGCTTCTTCGTCTTGAGTCCCCGAAGAAGCGCGCCGGACACCCTCGCATCCTTCGAAGCGCCTCGCAGCACCGGAGAAAAATGTCACCGTCGCATCAGACGCCGTCGCATCCCCGGGGCAGAGCATCGACCTCGCATCAGACGCCGACGCATCGCAACACGAGGCACGCCCCGCATCCCAGGAGAAGATCGTCAACCTCGCATCAGACGCCGTCGCATCGCCAGGGAAGCGTGTCGCAGGGCCTGTCGCGGCTCCAAAGACTCATCGAAATCGCCGCACGGCCGTTGGGCGTGCACGCATCACCCCTTCGTTGTCGCAACCTCAAGAAGACGCCACTTTGTTTCTTTGCACCAGATCTTCAACGCATCACCGTCCTTGCGTGTAAGGGACTACCGCATCACCTTCCCTGCAACACTTTCGTTGCCTTGCGTTACGCATCTCAGGTACATTGAACTCAAAGTGTCGCATTTCAATTTTAAGAGACTCAAGCTAATTCTACCATCTTTAAAGTACAGTATTGTGGATTATTTTTGTCGTTTATGGTCTTGTGGTAAATCTATATAAAAGATACTTATTTTTATAATACAACCTGTGTGGTGTCCATTTGTAGTGTTGTCACTGGATTACTGTATGTGTTCACAAATGCTTTACACACTGCCTCTGAACTAAGCCTGTCTGCTCGTGCCAAGCTACCAAGGGGGTGAGCAGGGGTTATTTCAGGAGTGTACCCCTTACCCTGACTAGAAGCAAGGGTCCCTATTTGGACAAAGGTACCTACCTCTGCCAACTAGAGACCCCCAGTTCTAACACCAGTCATATCACTGCCTATCTGGGTCACGGACATACATGGACATTGAATTCAGTTCCCAGGGAGCACCATTGTTTGGAAACACTGCCCCTACATACATCCATACTTTCATACTTGCTTGATCATGGACATGACTTTTCTGTGTGAATTTGAATGTCTTATTCACATTCGGTGGAGTGGTGAAGGTGAACCAGTACCTGGACATGCACACGCTACTTTACAATTTTGCCCCGTGGAGGGCCAGCCAGGGTCCTTTCGGGAGGGAAAAGTGCATCGTAGGAGAGGGAGTTCAGTCCGCAGTCTGATTTCTGTGTCATTGGTTGCTTAAACAAATGTAGCAGTCCATGTCGGGGGCCAAGGTGAGTGTCGCAGAGTGTTAAGGGGGACAGTGGAGGGTGTTATTCCTGGGCATGATGCAGAGGGCAGAACCAAGCAGAAAGAGGCCATATGGCGGAGGTGAATGCTACCGTTTCCTACTTAGCCCAACGGCAGATTCATCCTCATCATCGTCCTCCTATGTGTGATGTGCCTCACATGTGGGTGGTGGTGTTTTGTCTGCGGCACTGTGTGGCAGTGACACATCAGGGGCCGGAGGTGCATTGTCAGCCGCACTGTGAGGCACTGACACATCAGGGGGTGGTGATGTGGAAGGAGTAGCGGCAGCAGCATTCATCTGTGCCAGGGCTTGTGGCAGCACTGCCATGATGTGGTTCTGCAGGGCATGGTAGATCCCTGCTACATCTCGCTGGTGTGCAGCCATGGCAGCCATTCTTCCCGCCTGCATCCGTTCCATGTTCTCCATGTTCCTCCCCATGTTGGCCAACTCACGGCTGAGGTCGCTGGAGTCACTCTGACTAGACAGTTGTTCTTGTCTATGAGTCATGACTCCGGCGATGTCAGCCATGGATTGTTGGAGACCATGGAGCGGACTGTGGGTGTCCGTTAGGGCCTGTAGGTGGTCCCTGATGGGACTTGGACACCCACGTATGGCATCTAGTTTGGCTGCCATGAGGTCGAACCCCACCCGCACCTGCTCTGCCATCCCCTTCTGGCCCTGCGACACACAGCGTTGGAATGATATGTGTTGGTCGTGGGGATCCTGGGAGACAGCCGGGGTGGTGGGTGCTTCCTGCTGTGTGGTCTGTGCAGGGGGTGGGTTCGCCTCGATGCAGCTGGGCTGCCCTGCTCCTGGGGGTGGGATGCTGAGGGTGTCCATGAGCTGTCGGAGGGCGTTGGGGTCGATGGTGTGTGGGTCCTCTTCATCATCGGTGATGAGGAGTACGGTCTGCTCTGCAGGAGGTGATGATTCTCCCTCTGCAATGTGAAGGGGAGATGCAGTTCGACATTGTGTTCACATGTATGTTGACGCATTGGCCAAGTTTACAGACAGACTGCATGTCAATGTACATTGTGACTGTTTGTGTGGAGATGCCTATTTAATGCTAGACAGTTGACATTTCGCCACCATCACGGATGTGAGGTTGTATTTGTCCATTGTCTTCTCACAGTTTCCTGCTATGCCAAATGCGAATGGCCATTTTCTACACACGAGCGGCAGCAGTTGTGTCCTCTGTTCTGTTGTGGACGTGTTGCAGTTTGGTCCACTTTGTTGTACATGTTGAGGTGCTCTGAGTGTTATGTGTGTGTGCAGCATTGTGGGTGATTTGCCCCTTCAGCTCTGCTTTGGCTGGCCCTTATCCCTTTCAGGCAGTGTGCCTCTCACTTCTGTGCTTCTACAGTGCTGAGCTGTTGCAGACTTGGGTAAATTGGGCTCTTGGTCGGAGTTGTGACTCTTGGGCATGGTTTGTCCGCAGATGTGCAGTATTTGCTTGTGCATGTGTGGCATTGTGCCCATCTCCCCCCGTCCCCCCAGTCCCTGGTGGTTACTCACCCTGTTGCTGTTGTGTCAGGTCAGGTTGAGCAGTGTACGGTCCTCCGACTCCTGCCAACGTCTCCTCACTGATGACTGTGGACACCATTTCCTCCATCTCATCCAGCTCCTCCTGTGGCGCAGGACTCCCACCCCCAGTCTGCATTGCTGCTTTGCGGTTGTTGGCGAGTTTCAGCTTGTTTTTGCGCTTCACATCATTCCAGCGCCTCTTGAGCTCTTCCATTGTCCTCCTCAGCACTCCGACTGCATTCTCCTTGTCCACGATGGACTGCCATATTCCATTTTTGTTGCCAATGACACAGTGGAGGTGACAAACAGTTGTTGATGGTGTTCTGTCACCTCCGTAATCAGGATCCTGTTTTCCTGTGGACTGAACTGCGTCTTCCTCTTCTTCTTCTCCTTGCCCTTCCCTGACCCCGAGGTCCCGGGCTGGTCCTCCGTGGGGCTTGTGGGGTTCGGGTTGTCCTCTGTGGTTGCTCCGGCTACCTCCATGGTGCTTCGCAGTTGTTTGTGTTTTATTTGTATTTCATTTTTGCCGCTTTTATAGTGTTTGTTCCCGCCTTACTTGTGTGACTTGCGGGCCTGGCGCTGCTTTTCGCTGGATTTTTATCGCAGTTGGGCCCATCGCATCTTTTTTCACGTTCGGGTTTCCTTTTTTATCGCCGTCGCGGTAGTTGTATCGCGGACATTTGTGGCGTTCTCGGGAAACTATTGCATGTTACCGCCGTGTTGGGAATAGGACGTTGACACAGAGTTATTTTCCCATGATAGGCGGCGATATGAAAAATTGCGTTAGCCTATTTTGGCGATGTTTATCGCACGTTCTTGTGAATATCCCCCTTCCAGTACCACAACACACCGGCAAAACACTATTGAAACAGAGCCCGAAACACTATAGTGCTGCTAACCAGCTTCTGAAACAAAACGCTGCCTTATAGAGAAGAGGGGTGGTGTCCTAAATTTGCATTATTTGCGTAATTATGCAAAATTTCAGGACAATTAGGCAGAAATATATCTTTGTGTCAATTTTTGATGTGAATACGCATTTCGCGCTAAAAACATACAGTGAACAAAATAGTGGTCCCGTTGAACCCGCACTATAATTTTGTTGTAATTTT
Organism: Calotriton arnoldi; assembly: GCA_963921515.1. Taxonomy (NCBI): domain Eukaryota; kingdom Metazoa; phylum Chordata; class Amphibia; order Caudata; family Salamandridae; genus Calotriton; species Calotriton arnoldi. The sequence continues at coordinate 522,450 of CAWUFW010008734.1, forward strand.
GTACACAGCAGTGTACTTACACAACATCACATATTGGAGCAATTTTGAGAATTTTGCATAACAACCATAGAGCGAAATTCTCAAAATTAAACACTTACGTCGGCATAAATTAAACTGTGCCCGGGTCTAAAGGAGACACAATATAACACTTTATGACATTACGAGGTACTGTTATTTGCAACATTAATAGGCAGGTATTTTTGTGATTGCTTGGGTGTATGCATGTCTTAAAATTTTCTATCTAAAATAAACAATATGTGACTTGAAGAAACTCTGCCAGAAAATGTGTAAAATGCACTGCAGCACTTCGAGGCAGCTTGCTGTGTGATGCTACTTTATAATAACTCAATTCTCTCTCCAAGGAGAGAAAGGGACAATATTATGATAAAAACCTTTTAAATTCACAGAGGAAGCAAAAACCTTTTAATTTATACTGCTTTTTATGCTGTACATAATTCAGAATGTTATGTTTAGTTTGCACCACATCAATACCCTCAGTCTCTATTTACATTTAAAAGGGCATATTTCATTCCTGCGTCTGGTTTTAAAAGCTTCAAAAGTACGCATTGCCCAGATGCTTACTGGGATTTATGCAAATGTAGCCGGACAATCATACATTGTCAGGACAGAAAGCTGCAGGGTCGGAAAAAGACAACATAAAGCAGATGTCCATTTTCTTTACAGCATTCAATCTATGTAAGGGGAGTTTGCTTGGATGTAATCACCAACAATTTTAGCAAAGGAATCAAATATGGCAGTGGGGGACAAATTGTGACTTGAGTAGAATGGCAACGTTTGTTGAAGTTGAAAATCTAATATAAAATTTGGGGGCCTTATTTACTATATTTTGACGCTCGACAGCATAGCAAGACTTCCTGCTGCGCTGCCCTGCGCCAAAATGCTGTATCTACAAGATACAGTGCATTCCTGTCCTTCTCCCCTGCGCCTGCACACAAAAAGCAGCCGTGCTCCAACGCAGACACCTTGCATCATGTTGTAAGGGTGCCTACATTGCGGGGATGATTGTTTTTGTGCAGGAAGGGACATTTTCCGGCACAAAAACAATTATTGATGGCATTTTCCTCTCAAGAAAGAGAAATATAAGTATTTTTCCTCTTTGCTCTACTCCTACGCCTCCCCCGGGGAAGTGTAGGATTTTGACGCATTCCCAGCTTTATAAAACGTTGTAAATCTGGGACTATGTCAGGTTCCATGAATGTTGTATGGAAACACCCACAGCAACACCCATGGAACGCCCCTTTCACACAGAGTAATGTGTGAAAGGGGCCCATATTTACAAGGCCATGAAAACTCATGTAGGGTGACTTTACATGGCCTTGTAAATATGGGCAAGCCCATTGCGCTACCAATGCATCAAAAAAAGTGACACACCGGCAGCGCAATGGGCTTGTAAATGAGGCCCCAGGTATTTAGGTGCCACAATTTAACTAAGTAGGTCTGTTGCAGAAAACGGCAAGGTTCTCGGCATTGGCAGTTAAGGCAAACTCCGATCCTGTTTCCGCCGTAACGTTCAAAGCTGGAAGAAACAAATGTGTCATGGTGCTGTGGAAAGGGCTGGGGGGGTGCACAGTGTCAACCTGCCAGTGTCCTTTTATAATGCCCCGTGAAAACGAAATAATGCAGCCATCACCCCATAGTGAGCGAATAGGTTGGCGAAAAAAGTGAACTAAGGGAATGATGCAGAGACTAAAATAAACATGCATTGTAGTAGTGACCTATACATCGCTTTCTACCAGGGCCTCGCTAGAAGCTTGTTGTCTACTAACGGCTGGACTGGGATTTAAACATGGTTTCCATTGGTGCTAAGAGAATGTTCATAAGCAATTATGACTTGCAAATTCTGGCCATATATTTACTTCCTCACTAACACCTTTTGTTATGCTTATGCTGTCATGTCCTTTAGTATAGCCCTGTCATGTATACTCCATTTTACATACAACATCACATCCACAAGACTATAACGATTCTTAAAAGGTGACTTTTTACCTAATAGCTTGCTCCTGTCTCTTCAGTCATACATAAACATGTCCCCAGGCTTGGCAGATTTATTCTGTATAAGGGTCACCACTTTTTTCATCCTTGGCCAACAGCCAGCTGTGCATGATCACACTTGTTTAGAAAAGCATCAGTGATTGTTTTCAAAACATTTATGATTGTTTTCAAAACATCCATGGTTGTTTTAAAAACATTGATTCTAGAAAAATCCATGGAGTGTCAGATTACAGATCAAGATACCACTAACCAGAAATCCTCTGCACAGCAGGGGTGATGTACGTGGCTATACAACCCTTTCCCCCTTCCTGGTATCTCCTGAGAGTATGTCACATACCACTCAAACAAGAAACACCATTTTGGGGAAAGGGAAAAAAGGGACAAAAGAAACATAAAAAGAAAGACTCAGCAGTGTTGAACACACAGCGGGAGAACTTCCCCTGATGGACGGGCTTCGGTTCTATTCTCTCTACCCAGAATGTCTAGTCCCGTGTTACCTGCAGCAAAACAAGAGAGAGAGAGAGTGTAATACAAACATTCTAAGTGTTCAGATAGTCTGTCTATATGAGTATGAATGTGCATGCACTTACGTTCTACACTGCCGCAATCAATCCACATGCAAATAACATAAAGAAAGCAGGAAACAAGACACTACTGTGTCAGGTATAGAAAATAATCATTCCTCAAGATAAGGTGCACTTTTTGTCTCTCATAGCGTAGCAACAGAAGAAGCAGAAAACAAAGGATATGGAAGGGAGTACATATCTGAACAATGCCATTCAGATTATACTCAAAGTAAATTGCGCTCTTGCGGGTGTAAGCTTAAAGGAAAATTGCTCCAGAACGGCCTTAGCCTCTCTCAAAATCCGGATAGAAATATACCAATAGCGCTCCTGCGCTGTCGAAGAATTCACCGTCAAAGTGAGCTCAACCAAGTAAAAAATATGATTCTCTGCACACGCACCTGCTCCGTAAACAAACGGAAAAGAAACACTTTCCAATTAAACACTGTGGAAGGCTCACCCACACGCCGTGCTCTTGCGCGGACACAAACAGAAAGCAAAAACAAGGCTTCTCTCGCAGATAAATGAAATGTCTCGGTTCCACACTCGACGCGCTCCTGCGCGTAAACAAGGAGGATCGAATTACGGTTGTCCGAGTGTTTGCCAGGAATCAGCCCCACTCTCACAAATGCCCTCAGCGCGGATGTAGCAAGGCAGCTCATCTCTGTCCTCTGACTCGAATTGTCAAGGACTGGACGATTCGAGTCCAGGGATTTTTAAAGCTAGGCAGCTGGATTCTGAAAGCAAGCCCCTCCCCTGTAGGTGTTATGGGTGATGTAGTCCATGATGTACACACCCGAAACACACCGTTTCATCTACCCTCATTCATACCTAGGGCTAAGGATGCATTTACGCTCGCTTCCTGCCCAGAGTCATAACAGGACCGATGTCCCAGCGGTCAACCAGGCTTAGTGGGATTCTGAAGGTGAAATCGTCTAAGGAGCCCCGGGCAACTAAGGTTATGTCTAGGTTCCCATGTCCTGTCTTCAGGCCCATAACCTTTCCAATCTATCAGATAGTGTACCTGCCCTCTAATTAGTTTGGAATCTAGAATGCATTTGACTTTGTATTCTTCGTCCCCATCTATGTCTATGGGTGGAGGTTTTGATGGAAGCCTGGTTTGTATAGGGCAGGGTCGCAATAAGGAGACATGAAACACCAATTGATGTGCCACGAAGAAGGGAGTGTTAATCTCATCGCTACAGAGTTGACTATTCTTTCTATGAGATAAGGGCTGATGAACTTAGGTTTCAATCTAGTATTCCCTTTCAACTTTAGATGGATTGTGTTTAACCAAACCTTGTCCCCCACCTTGTATGTAGGTTCAGATGAGCGTTTTTTATCTGCATGGTGTTTGTCTGACTCTTGGGCTTTAACCAACTGCATTTTAGCATCCTGCATCACCATTCTAAGATGAGCATGGTGTTCCTGTATAGAAGGGTGTTTAGATCTTATGGGCCATTCAAAGAGTAACATATTGGGATGATGCCCATTTAGGCAAAAGAAAGGGGAGCAACCTAGAGTGGAGTGCTCAGCATTGTTATATGCGAATTCCACCATCCCTAAAAGTGTGCTCCACTCTTCCTCATGCTGTAGCGTGAAACATCTTAGGTATTGTTCTAGGGTTTGATTGAGTCTTTCAGTTTTCCCTTCTGTTTACGGATGGTAACTTGTGGAACGACGAGCATCAACCTTCATTACATCACATAGCGCCTTCCAGAAGCGTGAGGTGAATTGGGAGCCTCTATAAGTAATAAGAACTGCTGGTATGCCATGATAGCACACTACATGTTGTAGGTGTGTTTGAGCCAATTCCAGGGAGGTTGGTAGTCTCTGCATGGAAATAAAGTGACCCATTTTAGTTAGATGATCGATCACCACCAGTATGGTATTGTGGCCATGACTGGGAGGCATCTCAACAATAAAGTCCATAGAAACTGTGTGCCACGAAACAGGAGGTATGGGTTGCTGCAATCTACTTGCACAAATGGCACACTCCGAAACATACTTAGTGGTATCTGCCTGCAGTGAAGACCACCAGAAATGTCTCTTCATAGCTTGGATGGTTTTGCGTATCTCCAAGTGGCCTCCCAATGTAGAATCATGTATCAAATGCAGTACCTGTGCCTGTAGAGGCCCATCCAGAATGTATAGCAACTTATTTTGGTACAGTAAGTCGTTATCAACGGTACGGTGTTTGGGATCTTTAAGTAACCACGCAAGTTGATCTACTTCAGCCGTCAGTTTTCGTACTTCTTCCAGAAAGTCATTTGTGGTTACCAGAGCAAGATCTGATTCAGGAAAGGCAGCTTTTTGTAAGATGATGGGTGGTTCATCAGAGGACACCAGACTGTTTTCTATCACATGGCTTGGTTTGGAAAGGGCATCCGCTTTCCCGTTTTGAGGTCCTGGTCTGTACTCGATTATGAAGTCGTAATCAGAAAAGAAAAGAGACCAACACAGTTGTCGGGGGGTCAATGCTCTTGCTGTCTTCAGAAATAGCAGATTACGGTGGTCGGTGTATATCTCAATCGTGTGTTGAGCCCCTAACAAGTAATGTCTCCACTCCTCGCACACTCTTTTTATGGCCAAGAGCTCCTTATCTGTGATACTGTAATTGACCTCACATGGTGTTAGTTTCTTGGGAAAGTATGCTACAGGGTGTAGCTGTCTAGTGTCTGGATGTCTCTGGGACAAAACACCTCCTAACGTGTTATGCAATGCATCCGTCTCCACCACAAAAGGAACAGTCACATCCGGATGTCTTAACAAAGGGGCTTGCGTAAAGCGTTTCTTCAATATTTGAAAGGCTTGGTTTGCTGCATCACTCCACACAAACGGAACACCTTTCTGTAGCAGTGTGTTATGGGTTGTATGATTTTGGAAAAGTCTTTTATAAATCTTCATTCGAAATTGGCGAAGCCTAGGAAGCTCTGCAACGATTTCATGCTAGAAGGAGTTTCCCACTGTGTGATAGCTTGGATCTTTTTATTGTCCATGCATAATCCACCTGTACCTATGATGTAACCCAGGAACTCAACTTCTGAGGTGTGAAATAGGCATTTCTCCAATTTGACAAAAAGTGAATACTTTTGTAGGTGTTCCAGTACTGCCTTCACATGAGAAACAAGGTCTTCCATGGAGGCAGAGTAGAGAAAGATGTTGTCAATATAGACGATACAGGAAATATCCAATAGCCCTCTTAGTACTTCATCCATGAAGTATTGAAATGCGGCGGGCGCATTACACAGCCCAAAAGGCATCACCTGGTACTCGTATAGTCCGAACTTCGTCCGGAACGCCGTTTTCCATTCGTCGCCTTGCTTTGCCAGTACCAAGTGATATGCTCCACGAGATCCAATTTGGTGAACACTTTGGCCCCTTTTAACTGATCCAACAAAACAGGAATTAAAGGTATCGGGTATCTGTTCTTTATGGTTACCCTGTTTATCGCTCTATAGTCAATGCAGGCTCTCAATCCTCCTTCCTTCTCGGTATGAAGAATAGAGGCGAGGAGGCTGGGGAAGATGAAGGTCGTATGAATCCGGAAGCCAGCAGTTTCTCTAGGTATTGTTGAAGATAAGTGGCCTCTGGTTCGGTGAGTGCATAAATCCTGCTGCATGAAATGGAGGCTCCGGGCTCCACATCAATCCTACAGTCATAGTCCCTATGAGGGGGTAACCTTCCTGCTTCTTGTTGACTAAACACAGAATAAAATTGCTCCTACACTTCTGGCAATTTAGTGACACAACATAAAGTCGTATCAATGCTTCCAATGGATAGGAGACCAGCGGGGTTCTCCTTCAAATCAATATGAAATGCTCTCTCTTTGGTACAGTGCTCCCTGCAATATGATGAATCCATTGTGACAGTTCGTGCCGCCCACTTTACAGATGGATCGTGATGTGTCAACCAAGGCATAACCAATATAAGTTTGAAATGTGGGGCGTCGATTAAGTCAAGTTGTATGTGTTCAAAGTGGTTGTCCCTGATTTGCATCCGTATCAGTTGTGTGTGATAACGCACTGGTCCGGACGTCAATGCGGTACCATCCATCGCCTATACTGGTTCTGGGATATCCTTCCGGGTGCAAGGGACACCTATTTCTTTGGCATACTGTTGATCCATGAAATTACCAGGGGCCCCCGAATTTAATAGGGCATGTATGACCACTTGCTCACTTGTGTGTAACACAGTGTTACACATACATTCATGTGAGCTACTGAAGTCTGAATAGTGTTAGCCACCGCTGAAGAGACCTCAATTTTCTTTAGCCTCAAACAAGGGATCTCCATCATGTTTGAGTCCTTCAGTTTTCCGAGGATGCTGTAGAAGTATTCACCACCGGAACTCTTCTTTGCCCCAGGGTGGTCTTTTAACCAGGTTTAATTCTAGCTTTACATTCCTTGGTGAAATGTCCAGGCTTGCCGCAATACATGCAATGCCTTTTTTCCCGTTCTTCCTGGCTGAGAGGCCCCCTTATTCCGTTGATCTGCATGGGTTCCGTTCCTTCATACAGAGGAAGGTGTTCTTCTGGCACTGGATTGGAATGAGGCGTGGAGTATCTGACCTCTGTTCTGGACTTATCTCCCTTCCGTTTCTGGAGACGATGATCTAACTGTACAGTGAGATCTATTAATTTGTCGCAACTCTGTGGCAGTTGCACAACTTATGCTAATACATCCTTTAGCTCTCCTCGCAATCCTTGATAGAACAAGGAAGATCTCTTTTCCATGGGCCAATCTGTCTCTATAAGGAATCTATTGAATGTGGTGATATTTGTGAGCAAGTCTTGTGAACCCTGTTTTAAGGCAATGAGTTTCCTGTCCAATGATAACAAGTGTGCCTTTCTGTCAAATAGTTTTCCCATTTCACTACAGAAATCAGAAAAGTTATATAAAACAGGATCATCCTTCTCGATTAGGGGTATGGACCAACTAGCAGCATTACCACCTAGATAGGACTTTACAAATGCTGGTTTAGCTTGATCATTAGGGAATACAGTGGGTTTACACATAAAATGAGTCCTACACTGGCTAAGAAAAATCCCAAATTTCATTACAAGACTGGAGGCTACCATTATGCATTATTCTTTTAATACAACTTCAAGCAGCCATTTTAAAGTTATACATCACAAAAGCAAAGATCTAGAATAGAATGCTCATGTGTTACAATGGCAACAAGACTAGATAGATCTGCCTCTTTTAAATGCGGCTTCAAGCAGATAAGTTCTATTACCATTACTCTCTATGCTTTCTTTGACATTGTCAACCCTCTTGATGGACAATTGTATTGCTGTTTACTCTGTTAGCTTATGCTATAACCGCGCTTTCTTTACCTTGTTGCTGTCTTCATTGTACTATTTGGCGCTTTTTCCCTCGTACTTTGGCACTTTAAGTGTCTCGACCGTTCCTTCTGCGGCCTTTCTGGACCGCTGCGCCGTTCCTTCTTGACCCTTTTTACTTCATTCAGGCCCGCCGCATTATCGCAACCCTTTACAACCGTAAACCTTGATGCAACCCTGGCGCCGATACAGTCATAGCCTTGAGAGATTCTTCCGGCTTGCTCCGCTTTTCTCCCCGGGCTCTTCCCGGTCTGTCGACTCCGCTTTGGCCTCACCTTTCCCTGCACCGAGGGGTCTCTCCTGCATTTGAGGAGAGACCCTTGGCCAGCACTGCGCAACGCGTACGTCACGTCAGCGAGGCCCTGAGAGGCCTCTAATACCAAGAGTTGCAATCGCGTTGCTTAGCAACGCATATAGAAACAGCTGATCGCTCGCGCTGTCCCTCTTCAACCTATTTCTGACAGTTGGGACGTGAGCGATTAGCTGAGTCTCCTTCTGCCTTTGGGACAGCTTTTTTAGCATTTTTGACCCCAAATTTTATTTACAGATTAATTTTAAAGAGGCCAAGTTATTATCTTAACCATTTTTAGGGCAATATTACCCTTATTGTCTTACCCAATTCCAGGGCAGTCTTATTCTTGGATATTTGTTAACCAAGCGTTCTTAGCGCATTGGGACATTTATTTCTATTACTTATTCCTACATACCTATTTTTTAAGTCCCTTACCTGGGAGTTAATTTGGTGTTGACACCTTATTAGGGATTTAACCCTTTGGGGATCAACCACTTATAATGTCCGATGCCGAAACCGACGATTCCAAAGCTCCGGCCCCTAATCCCAACCCTACTGAGGAGCTTATTAAAGAATTAATAAAAAAAGAGATGCGATCATACATGAGAGAAACCATCAACCAAATTGTTGCGGGTAAAAGACCCCTACCTGAAACTAACAACCCCACTGCACTCCAAGGAGGGCACATTGAAGATTTTAAAAAATGCGGGGGCAAAAGGTCAAGGAAAACCAATAATTTAGGAAGGGAGAGCCCATTGAGCACACTGGGAGGTCCAAGCACCTCGAACCTATTGGGAGGCTTGCGCACCTCACCCCCTAAAAGAGGACTAAGTGCCTCAAACTCAAAGGGAGGCCTACACGCCCCAAAGACATCAGGTGTCCATAGTGACACAATCTATCCGGATGCCCTAAGTGGCACACTTTATCTAAGTGCTCTATCTGACCCCCATTTATTTGATATTGATCAAGGAGCAACAGAGTCTTTGGATGAATATATCCTCGACTTGGATCCAGATGAGAACCACCTGGATTTTGCTCTTTCAGAGGATGAACTCCCCTCTTCCTCTAAGGAAATAATCATTGATCCCTTAGGTGGGGAAATGTTCTCCTCTATAACATTCAACATTCTAGGAGCTCCCAATGGTGGCCTCAGAACCACGTGGCCAAGTTTATCAAGAGGTGGCTAAGAAACCCCCTTGAAAGAGACACAAGGAATATCCTAAAGGCTGAATGCCCAAGACCCATGGTCCAAGATAAAATTTGTCTCACTCCAAACTTAGACCCAGAACTTATTACTTTCTTATTTAAACTGGGCAGGGACCCTAGGAAAGGGATGGAGCGCTCTCTCAAAACTTGCCAAGACCGCATGCTCGACATGCTAAGTCCCTTGTGCAGAATGATTGATTTAATTGAAGAGAGCCACATTAACGGCTCTTCCCTAAACATCGACTTATTGAGGGGATGGAGCCAGAGGACACTAATCCTCCTCAGCAACGCTAACGCAACAATTAATACCGAAAGAAGGAAACTTGTCCTATCTAAAATTGACCCTAAACTTTGTGATATGGCCAAAAAGGAACCCTCTGTCAACCCAAACGGATTTCTTTTCGAGGAGGACATGATAAAGGGACTAGGCAAATACGTGGCAACATTTACTGCACTGGATAAGGTGAAAACTAACATGCGCAGAGTTTTTAACCCTAGTGTTTTTGCCAGGGCCGGCAGAAGGGGTCGCTCTGCCGGCCGTCCCTACCAAAGACCCTTCTTCAGACAACGGGGTTTTGGTCGTCCCTACAAGACCAATCCCTCCTTCTACCCTCAGAGAGGAAGACCCTTCCGTTCAAGAGGCTTCAGAGCCAGAGGTCAGAACTCCTCCAACACTCCAAGTAAGTACCATTTCACCTCATCCTTCCTTTTCAGCAAGGAAAGTGGGGGGTCGCCTGAAACATTTCTTACACACCTGGAAACAAATTACACAAGATCCTTGGGTTCTAGAGACTGTTCAGGGTTTCAAAATAGATTTTATCGAAAAACCCAAACAAGTTACAACACCCAAAGTGTTAAACCTGACCCAAGAACAACGGTCTATTATGGCAGAGGAAGTGAACTCTCTGTTGGAGAAAGGGGCAATTGTGGAGGTCCCCTGGGAATGCCTGAATTTCCTGAGCAATATTTTTCTTGTGGAGAAGAAGGACAAAGGGTGGAGACCGGTAATAAATCTCAGAGAATTGAACAAATCTCTCACCTACAGACATTTCAAGATGGAAGGTATCCATCTCCTTAGGGACATGCTTTTAGAAAAGACGGGTTAGTGAAACTAGACCTAAAGGATGCCTACTTTACAATTCCAATGGCGCAAGAATCCCAGTCCTTCCTCCAATTTGCTTGGAACAATCACCTATACCAGTTCCAAGCTCTTCCTTTCGGTCTATCCTCTGCCCCCTGGTGCTTCACCAAAGTTATGAGGGCCAGCGCCTCAGTCTTGAGAGAAAGAGGTATCCGCCTTATAATTTATCTAGACGACATTCTCCTCATGTCTCAAGACCACTCTCAAATTCTGAAAGACTTGAATACTACCGTAAGCTTAATAGAGAGTGCAGGTTTTATTATAAACAGAGAAAAATCGATCATGACTCCCTCGAGGTCTCTAGAGTTCCTGGGCTTCACAGTAGACACCGTGAGGTCTATGCTGTTACTTCCCCCAAAAAAGATAACCAAGATTCGAAAAGAGATATGTCATGTTCTGAAACACGATCTGTTAACCTTAAGAGAACGAGCCAGACTCCTGGGCCTCCTCTCATCGTCCATCCAAGCTATTTTTCCGGGTCCTTTACACTGTCGGGCCCTCCAAAGGCTGAAGGTCAGAGCCCTACGATCTGGCCTATGGTACGGAGACAAAATTCATCTAGACACAGAAGCCAAGACAGAACTGACCTGGTGGTTAGAAAATCTGGATGCATGGAATGGCAAAGCCATATTTGACATTTCCCCGGAATTTGTCCTGGAATCAGACGCCAGCCTTCATGGCTGGGGTGCTTGCTTTCAGAACCAGAACACCGGAGGCTTACAATCCTATTTGGAGAGTACACACCACATACATTTTTTGGAGTTGACCTCTATGCCCTAATGAGTTTCAAGCAATCCCTTAAGGGCAGGTCAGTCATTCTCAAGATGGACAACATGTCAACCGTAGCCTACATAAATCATATTTATCTTTCGTCACTAATTTACAACACAGGTATATCTTGGTGAGATTTCGTTTAAATTATATTCCTCTTATGTTGGGCTTTCCCTGTAACATTTATGTTGTCTCTGACCTCCCATTTTGTTCCTGTGATGAGCAATCTGTACAGAATGATATACACTTTTTGTTCTTTTGTAAATGTTATTGCGATGTAAGGAAACGTTTTATTATCCCCATTATACGTAAAATGAACTTCAAACAGTGTTGTGTAGCCCTCTATTATCTTCAGTTATTTCCTGACCCTTTTATATGCTTCTCTTAGGCGTCCTTTTTGTTATCTGCACTAAAAAAGAGAAGAACAATATGATAAAATGTATATCCCCTAAAAGAGAATAATTTACTGTATTGTGTAAATAATTATGAATTGTACTTTTAATGTAATAATTTTTTACAACTAATTATATTTTATCTTTACTGTAATGATGTGGAATGTTTTTTAATTGTAGTATACTTTTTATGCCTACATTGTATTGGCGAAATAAAGTTATTCTGACTGGCCTACATAAATCGCCTTGGGGGCACAAAGTCGCCAGACCTCTCCAACCTAGCAAAAGAGCTATGGATGTTCTGTCTGGAACACAAAATATCGTTAAGAGCAGAATACCTTCCAGGAAAAAACAATGTTTGTGCGGATTGGAATTCCAGATTCCTAGTAGATCACACTGACTGGAAACTGAACGCAAATGTCTTCAGAAGACAAGACTACTTTTGGGGTCCCTTAGAAGTAGACCTCTTTGCGACCAGGCTGACGTACCAATTACACAAATACTTCCGCTGGATGCCAGACCCGGGTGCTCTGGTAGTGAATGCCTTTCTTCAACCTTGGAAAGGGATTCAGGGATATGCATTTCCCCCCTTTGCAATGATCCAGCGCGTCCTACAGAAGTTGAGAATGGAACAATGTTCAATAATCCTAATAACACCCTTCTGGTCGTCCTAACCTTGGAATTATCTTACGAAATTCCCTTTCTACTCCCAGCTTCACCAGGCCTCCTAAGAGACATAGACGGTTTGGAACACCCCCTACTCCAGAGCGGGACTTTGAACCTTCTTGCCTTGAAAGTGTCAGGAGAGCCAATGAAATCTCTGACCTTTCGGCACAGGCTTCTTCTCTCCTCCAAGAATCCTGGGCCCCTGGTACACACTATAGATACAACGGCATCTGGAAAAAGATGGGTTCGTTAGTGCTGGGAAAGGAACCTGGGTTCCATGGAGGCACCTATTGTGCATGTAGCAAACTTTCTTGTTGAACAATTTGAAAGAGGTCTTACCTATAGATCAATTAACTGCTATAGATCAGCCATTTCTGCGGGTCACTCCCTTTTAAATGGAAAAACTATAGGAAAAAACTGAATAATATGTAGAATTATGAAAAGCATTAGGGTTAAAAGACTACCTAAACCTAAATACGAAACACTATGAGACGTGAAATTATTACTTGACCTATTTTGTAATCGGCCCAAAAACAGTCTGCTAGATAATTAGAAACTCTCTATTAAACTAGCTTCTCTCCTATGCCTAATATCCTGTCGGAGAGTATCAGATGTTAAAGCACTGGAAATAAGTAATAGATCTTATGATGCCTTCGGTGTCAAATTTGAAATTATCAAAAGAACAAAAACCATGTCTGACATGATTTTTTACCCCTGATTCGATGCTTGCAAAAAGTTGTGTGTGGTAGATTGTATGAAGGAGTATGATGCAAGGATAAACAAACATTGCACCACTGGAGTTAACCAGCTTCTTATTTCCTTTGTTAAACCCTTCAAACCTGTCTCCTCTTCCTCTATTGCTAGATGGGTTAAACTAGCTATGCAACTGGCAGGCAAAGCCCTCCAGAGATTTTAAGCACATTCTTTAAGAGGCGCTATGGCCAGCCAATCCTTTTGGAAAGGAGGTAAGTTAGACGATATTCTTAAGGCGGCCGATTGGTCCAGTTCCTATACATTTGCGAAACATTACTGTAAACCTGTTGAACACATGTCTGATGTAGTTTTACTAGACTACCGCAAAAAGAACAATTGATGGACAGAATGCAGAACAATGTCATACATTCACCCCAGTACAGAGATCTGGGCCTAAATCCATCGTTTTTTTGCTCACCATGCCATTCCAGTTTGGACCCAGCCATATGCAAATCAGTCTTGACCCTGCGCCCAATGGTAACAGTCCAGCCCGAACTGCCAGGCCAGGTCCTCCCTGGACTGGAAACAAGCATCCTTGGACCGGTTTCGGGCTTTCAGCCTTCATCAGCCAGGATAGCTTGACTCCAGTGGCATGGAGAGCACGGGACCCACGTCTGGGCATACCCGTCCCACTCAAGTTGACAAATGCAAAAAAAAACAATTGATGGACAGAATGCAGAACAATGTCATACATTCACCCCAGTACAGAAATCTGGGCCTAAATCCATCGTTTTTTTGCTCACCATGCTATTCCAGTTTGGACCCAGCCATATGCAAATCAGTCTTGACCCTGCGCCCAATGGGAACAGTCCATCCCGAACTGCCAGGCCAGGTCCTCCCTGGACTGGAAACAAGCATCCTAGGACTGGTTTCTTTTGCATTTGTCGCCGTAAGTGGGAAGGGTATGCCCAGACGTGGGTCCCGTGCTCACTACACCACTGGATTCAAGCTAGCCTGGCTGATGAAGGGTGATGCCCTGAAACCGGCCCCAGGATGCTTGTTTCCGGTCCAGGGAGGACCTGACTTGGCAGTTCGGGCTGGACTGTTCCCACAAGGAACAGGGTCAAGACTGATTTGCATATGGCTGGGTCCAAACTGGGGTGGTGCGGTGAGCAAAAGAATGATGGATTTAACCCAGATCCTTGTGACTGGGGGTGAATGTTTGCATTGTCCAGCATTCCGTCCATCATTTGTTTCTTTTGCATTTGTCGCCCTAAGTGGGAAGGGTATGCCCAGACGTGGGTCCCGTGCTCACTACACCACTGCATTCAAGCTAGCCTGGCTGATGAAGGGTGATGCCCTGAAACCGGTCCCAGGATGCTTGTTTCCGGTCCAGGGAGGACCTGGCTTGGCAGTTCGGGCTGGACTGTTCCCACAAGGAACAGGGTCAAGACTGATTTGCATATGGCTGGGTCCAAACTGGGGTGGTGTGGTGAGCAAAAGAATGATGGATTTAACCCAGATCCTTGTGACTGGGGGTGAATGTTTGCATTGTCCAGCATTCCGTCCATCAATTGTTTCTTTTGCATTTGTCGCCCTAAGTGGGAAGGGTATGCCCAGACGTGGGTCCAGTGCTCACTACACCACTGGAATCAAGCTAGCCTGGCTGATGAAGGATGATGCCCTGAAACCGGTCCCAGGATGCTTGTTTCCGGTCCAGGGAGGACCTGGCTTGGCAGTTCGGGCTGGACTGTTCCCACAAGGAACAGGGTCAAGACTGATTTGCATATGGCTGTGTCCAAACTGGGGTGGTGTGGTGAGCAAAAGAATGATGGATTTAACCCAGATCCTTGTGACTGGGGGTGAATGTTTGCATTGTCCAGCATTCCGTCCATCATTTGTTTCTTTTGCATTTGTCGTCCTAAGTGGGAAGGGTATGCCCAGACGTGGGTCCCGTGCTCACTACACCACTGGATTCAAGCTAGCCTGGCTGATGAAGGGTGATGACCCGGCCACCGGTCCCAGGATGCTTGTTTCCGGTCCAGGGAGGACCTGGCTTGGCAGTTCGGGCTGGACTGTTCCCACAAGGAACAGGGTCAAGACTGATTTGCATATGGCTGGGTCCAAACTGGGGTGTTGTGGTGAGCAAAAGAATGATGGATTTAACCCAGATCCTTGTGACTGGGGGTGAATGTTTGTATTGTCCAGCATTCCGTCCATCAATTGTTTCTTTTGCATTTGTCGCCCTAAGTGGGAAGGGTATGCCCAGACGTGGGTCCCGTGCTCACTACACCACTGGATTCAAGCTAGCCTGGCTGATGAAGGGTGATGCCCTGAAACCGGTCCCAGGATGCTTGTTTCCGGTAAAGGGAGGACCTGGCTTGGCATTTCGGGCTGGACTGTTCCCACAAGGAACAGGGTCACGACTGATTTGCATATGGCTGGGTCCAAACTGGGGTGGTGTGGTGAGCAAAAGAATGATGGATTTAACCCAGATCCTTGTGACTGGGGGTGAATGTTTGCATTGTCCAGCATTCCGTCCATCAATTGTTTCTTTTGCATTTGTCGCCCGAAGTGGGAAGGGTATGCCCAGACGTGGGTCCCGTGCTCACTACACCACTGCATTCAAGCTAGCCTGGCTGATGAAGGGTGATGCCATGAAACCGGTCCCAGGATGCTTGTTTCCGGTCCAGGGAGGACCTGGCTTGGCAGTTCGGGCTGGACTGTTCCCACAAGGAACAGGGTCAAGACTGATTTGCATATGGCTGGGTCCAAACTGGGGTGGTGTGGTGAGCAAAAGAATGATGGATTTAACCCAGATCCTTGTGACTGGGGGTGAATGTTTGCATTGTCCAGCATTCCGTCCATCAATTGTTTCTTTTGGGTTTTACTAGACTACCAACATACATAATGGTAGCCTCCTGGTCTTGTAATGAAATTGCGATTCTCCTATTACCATGACCAGAGAATCTGGATTTCATTAAAGACATGGAGGCTAACATTATCCCAACCCTTCCCTCCCGGGAGTGAACTCTTAAGCTAGCATGTTAATAATTTACTTTATTGCATTTGTTTGAAGATTAGAATATTTTTTTTAAAAAGTGTAATGAGGAAACCACTCAGTTTTTGTCAATGTATTATGCTTTAATAATGCTCTTTTTAATATCCTCTTTATTCTCCCCTTTACATAGGGCTTATTAGTGCAAATTTTTAATATTTTATCCTTTTTCAGATAATTTAACTTAAATGGTTCCTCCACAAGATGCAGGAACTACTTCCTCCTCATCCGTCCAAGCAAGTCTCAGCATCGTGCTTTGTTGTTCCTTTGGAATTCATCAGTTTCTAAGAAGAAGTTTATCTTTTTTCATAATAGTTGAACTTTGTTTTCATTGCATTTAAAAGAGGCAGATCTATCTAGCCTTGTTGCCATTATAACAAATGAGCATTCTATTCTAGATCTTTGCTTTTGTGATGTATAACTTTAAAATGGCTGCTTGAAGTTGCATTAAAAGAATAATGCATAATGTTAGCCTCCATGCCTTTAATGAAATCCAGATTCTCTGGTCATGGTAATAGGAGAATCGCAATTTCTTAGGGTCCCCGAAGAACCGTTCAGGGGGGGATAAGGGTAACTGCAATTGTTGAATCACCTGAATGGAAGTGGGTCCTGATTGGGATGCGTTAGTATAAGAGGTAGAGAAGTGCCCCCGATCCAGGGGCCCCCCCCTCCTTGAGCCTGTCCTAGGAGCCTAGTGTCCGCATCATGTGTTGGTAGAGGAGGAGGGGAAGTCCAGTCTTTTATATAGGATCCTCCTCTATTAGGAGTTGGGCTCTTACGTGACAAACCTGCTATTTCTCTTCTTACTGTTCCCATCCCATTCCTCAATTCTAAGTTTTCGTTACGGAAGACATCAACCTCCATTCTCAAAGTAGTCAGGGTTTCTAATACTGAAGTGAGCACAGGATTGGTATCCATCACCCAGGCCATAAATATACGTGGGCTTGACAATCTGTCAGATTACAGATCAAGATACCACTAACCTGAAATCCTCTGCACAGCAGGGGTGATGTACGCGGCTATACAACCCTTTCCCCCTTCCTGGTATCTCCTGAGAGTATGTCACATACCACTCAAACAAGAAACACCATTTTGGGGAAAGGGAAAAAAGGGACAAAAGAAACATAAAACAAAAGACTCAGCAGTGTTGAACACACGGCGGGAGGACTTCCCCTGACGGACGGGCTTCAGTTCTATTCTCTCTAGACCTGGGCAGTGAACTTCGCTCCGTTCGCGGAGTTTGTGGAGTTTTCTGCACTCCGCACTCCACGGAGCTCGCGGAGTGCAGAAAACTCCGCTTCGCGATGTGCAGCAGGGTTTTTTCCCCGCTCGCGATCGCGAACAGTAAGTTCGTAATCGCAAACGGTAAGTTCGCGAGCGCGAGCTGCCGCTCGGGTAGATTTACTACCCGAGCGGCAGGAATACCAGCACAAACTGCAGTTCGCACTGTGCTACGCCACTCGTGGAACTTTGCAGAGTTTGTTTGGTAACTTCGCGGAGTTCCGCGTAGCAAAACTCCGCGAACTACGCCCAGGCCTAATTCTCTCTACCCAGAATGTCTAGTCCCGTGTTACCTGCAGCAAAACAAGAGAGAGAGAGAGTGTAATACAAACATTCTAAGTGTTCAGATAGTCTGTCTATATGAGAATGAATGTGCATGCACTTATGTTCTACACTGCCGCAATCAATCCACATGCAAATAACATAAAGAAAGCAGGAAACAAGACACTCCTGTGTCAGGTATAGAAAATAATCATTCCTCAAGAAAAGGTGCACTTTTTGTCTCTCATAGCATAGCAACAGAAGAAGCAGAAAACAAAGGATATTGAAGGAAGTACTTATCTGAACGATGCCCTTCAGATTATACTCAAAGTAAATTGCGCTCCTGCGCTTGTAAGCTTAAAGGAAGATTGCTCCAGAACGGCCTTAGCCTCTCTCAAATTCTTGATAGAAATATACCAATAGCCCTCCTGCACTGTCGAAGAATTCACAGTCAAAGTGAGCTCAACCAAGTAAAAAATAAAACTATGGTTCTCTGCACGCGCATCTGTGTGGGAACAAACGGGAAAGAAACACGTTCCAATTAAACGCTGTGGAAGGCTCACCCACATGCCGCGCTCCAGCACGGAAACAAACAGAAGGCAAAAACAAGGCTTCTCTCGCAGATAAATGAAATGTCTCGGGCCCACACTCGACGCGCTCCTGCGTGGAAACAAGGAGGATCGAATTACGCTCGTCTTGGGTACAGCCCTTATGGTCGCCAAACTAGATGTAGTCCATGATGTACACACCCGAAACACACCGTTTCATCTACCCTCATTCATACCCAGGGCTAAGGATGCGCCTACGCTCGCTTCCTGCCCAGAGTCATGACATGGAGTGACCACTTTAGTATAAAAGGCCCTGACTCCCCCCTACAAATTAGAGGAGAATTCATTCCAAGCTGAGACAGGGGTCCTGCATGCCGAATCTTTGACACACAGCAGTCTGACATCCCTTGCGGGTTGTCATTCTCGACACAGAGACGGGGTCCTTTGTTCTAAACCATCAGGTGAGGGGCTGGTTTATCCCTGGGGGTGTCTTGGCTACAGATACACATATCTATGCACATATACACCTACACATCCAGGTTAGGCTTGGTAAATTTTGGCAAATTACTTAGGGTGCACATTTTAGGAATATGCAAGCTCTACTGTTTTTATCGGAATTGTTTCTATTCATCTTATTAGCACTTTGGTAGACATGTATCTACTATTCACTATATTGGTACTAGCAATCTCTTTCGTATGCTTCTGTCTCCTGATTGTCGCAGCACATATGTTTTACACAAGGCTGTCGCTGGACCAATAAATACTTATTGAAACGTCCTAATCGCCATCCTGTGTATTTTCTGAGAGAAAGCAAGCATGAGTGTCTGAGCGAAATGTACTGTACTGTTTTCCACGATCCCTGAGGAATAAGGGTTGTCATGTTCAGTGGTTGCCAGAAACTACGTACACCACTGTAGAATACAGGGGGGTGGTAGTGGCACTGTAGAGCTAGCTGGTCTAACGGCTGACATATCCTGTGGAGGTGTCCGAAAGCATTTGGGACACCAAGCCCTCAGTTTAGGTCATCCAAAACACGCAGGTTCTGGGGGACTCCCAGGAACTACACGACAATGCAGTGATTCGGTTCTTTGGAATCTAATGTGGCAAGGACCATGCATGCATATAGTATGCCCTGGCACATCCACTTGAATGGGAAATTCAAGCACCCTATCAGCTCTTTTCCGTTTGATTCATCCATGGTCTCTTTATCCAGTTGCTTGACATTTTAGGCTGTCCCCATGTAGTCTCAATTCTATCTCTATCACAGCTTGTTCTTTCCCTCAGAGGCAATTTTTGTTCCTCTATTTCTTCAGTGCGAAGGACACCCTAAATTCTAACTCAAAATCCATATATAGGACTTATTTCCTATCTGATCTGCCAATGCAGATATGCCAACTATTACCCAGTTTTAAGAAAAGAGGCAAGCCACAGGAATTGTCTCATCTACACAATTCTTTGCCAATTTGCAATCTATAGTCTACTTTTCATGCCTTATCCAGCCATCCCACATTTTGCCTGGCCTGTTAAGGGGCTGTTTTAGAGTTTGGAGAGAAGGTAGTCTATCGCAAGGGTGATGGAGTACCCTCTCCACCAAAGCGAAGGTCCACCCACCTGGTTTATTGTTGGGTAACATTAAGTATGTCAATGATGGAGACTACTTAGTCTTCGTCATTGACACAGTCCTCCAACGCCCCCATGGAGTAAGGGCTGTCAGATGTTTGGCCATTCAACTGACCTCTGCCTTAGAGTGGGTGGTCGAATTACTAGTTTTTACTCTCCTTTCCCTTTGTGAATAATGCAGCAGTAAAGAACAGTAAAAACGATTAAATGACCCCCCACACCATGGGAAGAAACTCTCATGGTGCGGGCGTCATTATTTTTTGCTTTTTTCAAATACAAAATCCCATTTTGGGATTTTATTTTTGAAGAAACAAAAATTTGTTAAAGTTTGACGGCAGCCATCATGTATGATGGAGTTGTCTGTCAAACCTTTAACTTTCAGTGACAGGACTGCAGTGACTGCAGTTCCTGTCAATGACTAGAGTTGTCCAATGGGCCCGCAGACAACACTTTTTTTGATAAACAGACTTTATTGAATTTTGCACAGAGAATATAACAAAACACACAGTTAGCATATCAAAAAGATGATACAGCATTTGACCACCACACAGGCTCTCAAATTACATGATTTCTTAGCACAGTGCAACACCACCACATTTATGCCTAAGCATGACCTAATGTTAATTGTCCAAGCCATTTCCCCCATACTCAGCCAAGCTTTAGGGGACAACCCTGGGCTTCATAGACTGGCCTTGCCTTTTGTGCATACTAGTCCACCTACCGTCGCGATTGTGAGATGGTAGAAGAGGGGGGATTTTTCCATTGAGTGGTAGTGTCTAGTTTGGCGACCATAAGGGCTGTACCCAAGAATGCTTGAGCCGCCCTAGCTCCCCCTGAGCCCTGAAGGACTCCCAACAAGAGCACCAAGGGGGGAAAGGGTGTCTTCCCACCCCAGCACTTCGGTCAGCTCTCCCACCACAGCAGACCAAAACTCTTGAATCTTAGGCCATACCCACACCATGTGATATAAATCGTCAGAAGCATCGCTACAATGGGGGCAAGTGGGTTCAGGGAGGAGACCCCCTTGGTGAAACCTAGTCATGGAAAGGTAAGCACAATATAAGTAGTATGTTTGAATCAAGCGCAGCCTGGAAGAGATGATAATAATCCTAGGTGCCATCAGTGCATCTCGCTGGTTGTCATCTTCAAGGGGACCCTGTCAGTTCTCCCACTAGGTTCAAAGGTGGTCCAAAGTGCTTGGGTGTGAATGATCAGTGTTTGGTATATTTTGGAGACTCCACCCTTGCCCAGTGCACCCATTAGGAGCTTGACTTCCAGCGGGCTGAACTCAGGGAGAGGGTCAGTGTTAGAAATGGGATCTCTAGTTGGCAAGGGCTTGCACCTTTGTCCAAGTAGGGACCCTTCTTCCTAGTCAGGGTAAGGGTGTTACACTCGTGAAGTAACCCCTGCTCACCCTCGTGGTAGCTTGGCACGAGCAGTCAGGCTTAATTCAGAGGCAGTGTGTAAAGCATTTGCACATAACCAACAGTAATACAGTGTAAGCACTACAAACGGACACCACACCAGTTTAGAAAAATAACCAATATTTTATATACTCAAGACAAGACCAATTACGACAAAAATCCACAATACTATACTTTAAAAATGAATGCTTGATACGGTAACTTCTTCTTTGCAGGAATAGCACAAAAGCAAAGTTCGTACGAGTCGGTAGCTCCGTCCGAGCCTACCGCGATGCTGAAAACCCCAGAGTCTAACAGTTCCAGCCGACCGCGTCAATACGGGCCAGCAGAGTCATGAACAGACTCGGTTACAGTACCTTTCTCGTTGTGGCTGGTACGGAGTGTACGAGCCGGTCGGCGTTCGTCGCGGTTGCGGTGCAAGACGGAGCGATGCAAGGTGCGGTGTCCCTCGATGCGGTGCAGGCAGCGGCTCATTGAGCGTCGTGCAGACGGAGTCGGTGAGTCCAAGGCGTGCGATGCAGGGTGAGACGATGCTCGATGCGGTGCTGACAGGTTGCGATGCAGGCGACCTAGCCGGAGTGCGGGAGCTGGCGTCGGACAGCGGTGCGAGTCGGAGCGGTGCGTCGCAGACGTGCGAGCGGTGCCCCAAATGCGGTGCGGTCTCGACTCTTGAGCCAGTTGCAGCGACAGCGTCGGTCTGGTCCGGCTGGCCCAGTGAAGCGATGCGATGCGAACGGCGGTGCCCACAGGTCATGGTGCAAGCAGCGGCTCGATGTTGGCGGCGTCGGACGTCGCCCACGGTGAGACCAGGGTTGCGATGCGAAGCGAGGCGATGCGGTCTGCGGTGCAAACAGGTCACCGGCCAGGGATGGATTCGGTTGACGGAGTCGGTTGCAGTTCCCTTCCTCTGTGGCAACTGAAACAGCGTTCCAGAAGCGGTACCCAGAGGCTTGTGAAGTCTTTGTAGTCCCTGAGACTTCTTAACAGGAGGCCAGCTCGGTTCCAGGCCCTTGGAGATACTCAGCACAAGTTTGTAGAAAGTTCAGTCCAGTCCTTTCACTGCCCAAGGCAGAAGCAGCAGCTGCAGGCCAACCCAACAAAGCAACAACACAGCAAAGGGGCAGTACTCCTCCTGGCAGCTCTTCCAGCTCTTCGTCTTGGCAGGTTCCTTGATTCCAGCGAGATCTAAATTCATGGGGTCAGGGCCCCAATATTTATATCCCAAATTCCTTTGTTCTCTGAAGGCAGAGAGGCCTTTGCCTAGTCCAAACCAGTTCTGGAGCACTTTGTTGACAAGTCTCCGTCCCTTCTTTCAGTGAGTAGGCCAGGGACATCAGACGCACCACAGGAGGTGGAGCCAGCATTGTGGAGGGAAGGCACTGTCCTATTCAGGGCCCAGGTGTGACCCCTCCCACCCATCTACATGTAGATCTTGCTATTCAGCCCTGTGCTGACTCACCCTGTCTCCTGGCATCCCCCAGCCCCTGTCACTCACACTCCAGACAAGGAATACACAACCTCGCAGAGGCAGGCTTGGATGGTTAGACAAGAAAATACCCACTTTCTAAAAGTGGTATTTTCAAACACAGAATGTTAAAACCAACTTCACTAAAAGCTGCATTTTATCATTCTGAGTCCAGGCATACTAAACTCGAATTTCTACCATGTTCCCGGGGTCAGTTAGGATTATAAGCTGTAATAATCAAAACTGCCCGTTCTGGCCTAGGGGGAACAGGTAGCCTTGCAATAGTGAAAAACGAACTAGGCTGTAATTCACTATCAGGACATGACGCACACACCTGGGCATGTCCTACCTTTCGCATACACCGCACCCTGCCCACAGGGGTACCTTGGGCCTACCTTAGGGGTGACTAACATGTAGCAAAGGGAAGGTTTAGGGACTTGCAAGTGTGTGCACTTGCCAAGTCGACATGGCAGCCCCAGGCTGCGCACAGGCTCTGCGATGGCAGGCCCGAGTTACACTTTACGGGCTGTTTGCGTGGGTGGCACAATCCAGTGCTGCAGCCCACCAACAGCATTTGGTCTATAGGCCCTGGCACTTGCAGTGCACTTTACAAGGGACTGACACATAAACCAAATAGGCCAATCATGGAAACACCAATCCATAACACATTTTATACAGGAGCACTTGCACTTTCCCACTGGACCGCAGTGAGGAAAGTGCGCAGAATCATTACACCAGCAAAAACAGAGTCAAAACCGGGAGGTCAGAAAGCAAAAAGTCGAGGGAAACACGCCAAAAGATGCCAAGTCTAACACATGTCCCCTCCAGCTGAAAGTAGGGAGAACTACCCAACCCCATTGGAGTTCTCCTCACTAAGGCGGAAGAACCTGGACAGACCATCTGCGTTGGCGTGTTCTGTACCAGGACGGTGCTCCACCGTAAAGTCCATTCCCTGTAGGGAGATGGACCACCTCAGCAGTTTTGGATTCTCACCCCTCATTTGCATCAACCATCTGAGGGGCCTGTGGTCTGTCTGAACCCGGAAGTGAGTCCCAAACAGGTATGGTCTCAACTTCTTCAGTGCCCAGACCACAGCAAAAGCTTCCCTTTCTATGGCACTCCACCTCTGTTCCCTGGGAAGTAGTCTCCTGCTAAGGAAGACTACAGGCTGATCAGGCCCTCTTCGTTCAGTTGTGAGAGCACCGCTCCACACCATGCTCTGAAGCGTCAGTCTGCACGACAAATTCTTTGGAGAAGTCAGGTGCCTTGAGCACGGGCGCCGTGCACATGGCTGCCTTCAGGGCATCAAAAGCTTTCTGGCAGGACTCAGTCCAGATCACTTTCCTGGGCTGCCTCTTAGAGGTCAGCTCTGTTAAGGGGGCAACGATGGTGCCATAGCCCTTAACAAATCTCCTATAATAACCGGTGAGACCTAAGAAGGCTCTCACCTCTGTCTGGAGTCTTGGGGGTTCCCGGGCCAGAATGGTGTCAATCTTGGGTTGTAGGGCGCCACCTGGCCGCTTCCTACCTGGTGTCCCAAGTACACCACAGAACCCTGCCCGATCTGGCACTTACTGGCCTTGATCGTGAGGCCTGCACCTTGCAGAGCCCTCAACACTTTCTCAAGGTGCTGTAAATGGTCTTCCCAGCTGGAACTGAACACAGCAATGTCATCCAGGTAGGCGGCACTGAAATCCTCCAGCCCAGCCAACACCTGATTGACCAACCTCTGAAAGGTGGCAGGGGCATTCTTCAACCCAAAGGGCATTACCCGGAATTGGTAATGACCTTCTGGGGTTGAGAATGCTGATCTCTCCTTGGCCCCATCGGTTAAGGCAATCTGCCAGTACCCAGACGTCAAATCAAATGTGCTGAGGAACCGGGCAGCTCCCAACCGATCAATGAGCTCATCAGCTCTGGGGATGGGGTGCGCGTCAGTCCTGGTGACGGCATTGAGCCCACGGTAGTCCACACAAAACCGGAGTTCTGGAGTGGCACCGGGCGCCGCAGCCTTTGGGACCAAGACCACTGGGCTGGCCCAAGGACTGTGGGAGGGCTCAATCACCCCTAATGCCAACATCTTAGAGACCTCCTCCTTGATGCTGGCTCTGACCGGTCAGTCAACCTGTAAATCTTGTGCTTCACAGGAGGGCTGTCACCAGTGTCCACATCATGGGTACACCAGTGAGTAACACCGGGGTCAGAGAGAACAGTGGGGCGAACTGTCCCAACAACTGGCGACAGTCCCCCTGCTGCTCCTGAGTCAGAGTAGGGGAGAGGATCACACCCTCTACTGACCCATCATGCTCCTTGGTAGACAGGAGGTCAGGGAGAGGCTCACTCTCCTCTTCCACCCCATCATCTGTCGCCAAGAGCATACTCACTTCGGACCTCTCGAAGTGGGGCTTGAGGCGGTTCACGTGAAGGACCCTCAAAGGGTTCCTTGGAGCCTGCAAATCCACCAGGTAGGTGACGTCACTTTTGCGCTCCTTTACCTCATATGGCCCAGTCCACTTGTCCTGCAAGGCACAAGGTGCCACTGGGGCCATGACCCACACTTTTGCCCAGGTCGAAATTCGACCAGAGTGGCATTCTGGTCATACCATCTCTTCATTTCTTCCTGGCTTGCTTCTAGGTTCGCCTGAGCGAGTTTCCTGAAGCGGGCAGTTTGGTTTCTAAAGGCCAGCATGTAGCTAAATACATCCTGGGGAGTTTTCCTGGGAGCTGCCTCCCAGCCTTCCTTTACCAAACTCAGAGGTCCTCTGACAGGGTGACCATACAGGAGCTCAAAGGGGCTGTACCCAAGAGACTTCTGAGGCACCTCCCTGTATGCAAAGAGTAGGCATGGCAAGAGGACGTCCCACTTACGCCTCATGGGTTCTGTTAGACCCTTGATCATGCCTTTCAAGGTCTGGTTGAATCTCTCCACCAGACCGTTTCCTTGTGGGTGGTAAGGAGTGGTGAACTTGTAGGTTACACCACACTCCTTCCACAGGGATGTCATAGACTTCGATATGAAATTGGTCCCCTATCAGAAACCACCTCTCTGGGGAATCCCACACGGGAAAAGATCCCCATTAACGCCCGGCCCACCACTGGCGCCGTCGTTGTCCTGAGAGGATTGCCTCCGGGTACCGGGTGGCATGGTCCACCAAGACCAGGATGTACCTGTTGCCCATGGCTGTCTTGGGATCCAGTGGCCCCACAATATCCATCCCTACCCTTTCAAAGGGTGTTCCAACAACAGGAAAAGGTTGGAGAGGAGCTTTGACCTTCCTCCCACTCTTACCACTTGCCTGGCAAGTTTGGCAAGACCTACAGTGTGCATCTGACTGCCTTCGCATTTGGGGCCAAAAGAAGTGGGTGACAAGCCTGTCAAAGGTCTTGTCCTGCCCCAAATGTCCTGCCCAAGGCACTTCATGAGCCAGACCCAGTAGGAAGGTCCTGAAGCGCTGGGGTACCACCAGCACACGGGCTGACCCAGGCTCAGCAACCTTAGGCTCACTGTATAGGAGACCACTCTCCCAGTAGATCAGATGTGACCCGGACTGATTACCAGCTGCCTGGTCTGCAGCCTGCCGCCGCAGACCCTCCAGAGTAGGGCACTCGTTCTGCTCCCTGCAGAACTCCTCCCTGGTGGGACCCCCTTCTTGCTGCCAATGGGTCAGCTCAGAGATGTCTCCCAGTTCGGCTACCTGCTCCCCTGTAGGCACCGGGCGTCCCCCTCGAGGTCCGCCTCCTCCCGGTCCGTGGGAACTTCGGGGGCCGGTTTCCGCGCCCCTGCCCTTTCTCTTGGCAGGGACTTGGGCCACTGTTTCAGGCTCCAAGTCCTCTTGATCACCCTTTCTGGCTGCCATTGACCGAGTAGACACGCATGCCCACTCTGGCAACCCAAGCATCTCCAAGTGAGACCTGAGCTCAACCTCCTTCCATGAGGACTGCTCCAGGTCGTTTCCTAGCAGACAATCTACAGGCATGGTAGGGCTCACAACCACCCTCAAGGGACCTGAGACCCCCCATTCAAAGGGAACCTGCGCCACCATACATTGGCGCTCTGAGTTGTCTACAGCAACTACTTGGTGGAATGCCCCGGGGACTACTTGCTTCTCAGACACCAGGTGACACCGGACTGAGGTCACACTGGCTCCAGTGTCTTTGAGAGCCTCTACCCTGTTCCCATTGATGGTCACCCAGGTGCTATATTTCTTTGTGTTAGGGGGCACCTGGTTTCCGGGGACCATCTCACTGTCCCCGAGTGAGACAAGGGTCATTTCTGCGGGATCCCCACCCTCCTGTGGGCACCCCTCCTCCCCAAGCGCTACACTAGCCAACACTTTGGACTGTCCACCGGTGGGTGGCTGTGTCCCCTTTGGGCACTTGGGGTCCCCCTTAAAGTGACCTACCTGGTCACATGCATAACACTTGCGGGGCCGGTCTCAACAGGCTTCCCTGTAGAGACCCCTTTCTTCTTATCACCGGGGGCTGGGAACCTTTACCCTGGGTACTAGTTTGGGGCCCTTTAGAGAACTCCTGTGCTTTACCCTTGTCCCCCCACCTTTCTGCTGGGGACCCTGCCCACCTTTGGCTGAGTCTCCCCCAAACGCTTTCTTGTGGACCCTGGTACTCACCCAGCAGTCCGCTTCCATAGCAAGCTTCCTGGGGTCAGTTAGCTTACTATCAACTAGGTGCTGGTGCAGATCTGCAAAACATAGACTAGACAAGTGCTCCCATGCAATCAAGTTGTAGAGCCCCTGAAAATCTGTTACACTACTGCCCTTCACCCAACCATCCAGAGACCTGCAGAACACATCCACACATTCCAACCAAGTGTTGGCATCAGACTTCTTACTGGACCTGAACTGATCCCTGTACTTTTCAGGAGTAAGACCATACTTCGTGAGAAGGGCATCCTTCATGTCAGCATAGGTGAGGTGATACCCCTTACCCAAAGCTATCAGAGCATCCCTTGCTTCTTCAGGGAAAAGTGGCCACAATCCTGCTCCCCAATTCTCCTCAGGGACCCCATTCATGTGTATGGCTGCCTCATAACCCTGAAACCACCTTTGTATGTCATCCCCCTTCTTGAACTCCTTGCCTACGTTCTTGGGAATGTGCACAATCCTGTCTGCCTTTCTGGACGAATTGCTGCCACCATCTGAGCCTGACTTACTCCTAAGTTCTAGCTCCTTCAGTTCTCTCTCATGCTCTAAGAGCATCTTCCTCTCCTCTATGGCCAATCTCTTCTCCTCCCGCTCACTCTCCAGCCTGAGCTTCTGCAGCTCAAACTGCCTTGCCTCCCGTCTGTCCTCCAGCTCCTCTGGGGACAGACTGCTGCTGCCTGATCTGGCGGGTTCCCCCTACCCAAAAGCACATCCACCCTGGAAATAGGCTCCTCCGCCTCCTCACTGAGATCACCAGGCTGCCCATTGGCATGTCTGGCTGCTACCCAGGCCCTCAGCGCCTTCTGTAGCTCCTCCTTCCTTGTGAGGCCTTTAATTTGGACTTTCAGGTTTTTACAAATCGCTCAGTAACTCCTTTACGGCGTAGGATTCCAACCTATCCTCCTCAAAGATAACTTCCAGAGATGCAACGGATGATGCAATTGATTCAGGCATGACAAAAGTAGTGAGTTGAAAACTGGCAAGATCAAAAATAGGTCAAAAGAAAAAGAACCAGTATGTGGTACGTAATGGTCTGCGATATGGTAGTAGTGCACACCAATCACTGTAAGTCAAGTGCAAACACAAGTCCTATCCTCACCGCTGACAACCAATGTTAGAAATGGGATCTCTAGTTGGCAAGGGCTTGCACCTTTGTCCAAGTAGGGACCCTTCTTCCTAGTCAGGGTAAGGGTGTTACACTCGTGAAGTAACCCCTGCTCACCCTCGTGGTAGCTTGGCACGAGCAGTCAGGCTTAATTCAGAGGCAGTGTGTAAAGCATTTGCACATAACCAACAGTAATACAGTGTAAGCACTACAAACGGACACCACACCAGTTTAGAAAAATAACCAATATTTTATATACTCAAGACAAGACCAATTACGACAAAAATCCACAATACTATACTTTAAAAATGAATGCTTGATACGGTAACTTCTTCTTTGCAGGAATAGCACAAAAGCAAAGTTCGTACGAGTCGGTAGCTCCGTCCAAGCCTACCGCGATGCTGAAAACCCCAGAGTCTAACAGTTCCAGCCGACCGCGTCAATACGGGCCAGCAGAGTCATGAACAGACTCGGTTACTTTACCTTTCTCGTTGTGGCTGGTACGGAGTGTACGAGCCGGTCGGCGTTCATCGCGGTTGCGGTGCAAGACGGAGCGATGCAAGGTGCGGTGTCCCTCGATGCGGTGCAGGCAGCGGCTCGATGAGCGTCGTGCAGACGGAGTCGGTGAGTCCAAGGCGTGCGATGCAGGGTGAGACGATGCTCGATGCGGTGCTGACAGGTTGCGATGCAGGCGACCTAGCCGGAGTGCGGGAGCTGGCGTCGGACAGCGGTGCGAGTCGGAGCGGTGCGTCGCAGACGTGCGAGCGGTGCCCCAAATGCGGTGCGGTCTCGACTCTTGAGCCAGTTGCAGCGACAGCGTCGGTCTGGTCCGGCTGGCCCAGTGAAGCGATGCGATGCGAACGGCGGTGCCCACAGGTCACGGTGCAAGCAGCGGCTCGATGTTGGCGGCGTCGGACGTCGCCCACGGTGAGACCAGGGTTGCGATGCGAAGCGGGGCGATGCGGTCTGCGGTGCAAACAGGTCACCGGCCAGGGATGGATTCGGTTGACGGAGTCGGTTGCAGTTCCCTTCCTCTGTGGCAACTGAAACAGCGTTCCAGAAGCGGTACCCAGAGGCTTGTGAAGTCTTTGTAGTCCCTGAGACTTCTTAACAGGAGGCAAGCTCGGTTCCAGGCCCTTGGAGATACTCAGCACAAGTTTGTAGAAAGTTCAGTCCAGTCCTTTCACTGCCCAAGGCAGAAGCAGCAGCTGCAGGCCAACCCAACAAAGCAACAACACAGCAAAGGGGCAGTACTCCTCCTGGCAGCTCTTCCAGCTCTTCGTCTTGGCAGGTTCCTTGATTCCAGCGAGATCTAAATTCATGGGGTCAGGGCCCCAATATTTATATCCCAAATTCCTTTGTTCTCTGAAGGCAGAGAGGCCTTTGCCTAGTCCAAACCAGTTCTGGAGCACTTTGTTGACAAGTCCCCGTCCCTTCTTTCAGTGAGTAGGCCAGGGACATCAGACGCACCACAGGAGGTGGAGCCAGCATTGTGGAGGGAAGGCACTGTCCTATTCAGGGCCCAGGTGCGACCCCTCCCACCCATCTACATGTAGATCTTGCTATTCAGCCCTGTGCTGACTCACCCTGTCTCCTGGCATCCCCCAGCCCCTGTCACTCACACTCCAGACAAGGAATACACAACCTCGCAGAGGCAGGCTGGATGGTTAGACAAGAAAATACCCACTTTCTAAAAGTGGTATTTTCAAACACAGAATGTTAAAACCAACTTCACTAAAAGCTGCATTTTATCATTCTGAGTCCAGGCATACTAAACTCGAATTTCTACCATGTTCCCGGGGTCAGTTAGGATTATAAGCTGTAATAATCAAAACTGCCCGTTCTGGCCTAGGGGAACAGGTAGCCTTGCAATAGTGAAAAACGAACTAGGCTGTAATTCACTATCAGGACATGACGCACACACCGGGCATGTCCTACCTTTCGCATACACCGCACCCTGCCCACAGGGGTACCTTGGGCCTACCTTAGGGGTGACTAACATGTAGCAAAGGGAAGGTTTAGGGACTTGCAAGTGTGTGCACTTGCCAAGTCGACATGGCAGCCCCAGGCTGCGCACAGGCTCTGCGATGGCAGGCCCGAGTTACACTTTATGGGCTGTTTGCGTGGGTGGCACAATCCAGTGCTGCAGCCCACCAACAGCATTTGGTCTATAGGCCCTGGCACTTGCAGTGCACTTTACAAGGGACTGACACATAAACCAAATAGGCCAATCATGGAAACACCAATCCATAACACATTTTATACAGGAGCACTTGCACTTTCCCACTGGACCGCAGTGAGGAAAGTGCGCAGAATCATTACACCAGCAAAAACAGAGTCAAAACCGGGAGGTCAGAAAGCAAAAAGTCGAGGGGAAACACGCCAAAAGATGCCAAGTCTAACAGTCAGTATGAGAGACATGGGATTAAAGGGCATGTTGCAACTGAAGGTATTTGTAGAAATGTGTGTTGGTAAGGGTGTAGGTGTCTTGTAGTTCCTGAAAGGATTGCATATTTGTCCCTGACTACACATCACCCAGCTGCAAAACACCAATAAGGTTCAACCTCCCGAAACCTTGCAACACCGCCACCTCACACAACCAGGTACCATGCCAGAGGGGCGTTTGCTGTGTGAGCGTTGTGTCCCAGTAAGTGTGACGTAGGGCAGCCCTCGAAGCCAGAAAAAACATGTTGGTCATCAGGGGTTGCTGTGGGTGACCAGGAAGCCCTAGAGCATGGCTAGTATTTGGGAGAACGCTAAGAAGGCTAGTTCCAGTTGGTAGGTGGGATCTGACCAGCCCATGTTAAACCAGTTATGCATCACCAGGAGGTGAGAGGCTAAGTAATAGAGGTATAGATTGGCAATACCCAAGCCACCATCGTATGGGGCACGCTGGCAATGAGCATGGGCAAGGTGGGGTCTGGATCTGGGCAACAGGAAGGAGGTTGAGACCCTATCCAGGGCCCGGAAAAACACCTGTGGTATAAGGAGTGGGAGAGTCTGAAAGACATAAAGAAACTTCAGCAGGATCATCATTTTATATACTGCTAGGTGACCCATTGCATTCAGGGAGAGGGACTGCCATTTAGCGAGGTCAGTTTTAATCTTTTGCATCAGAGGCTCGAGGGTAAGGGACCAGGTAAGTTCAGGGTGAAGGGCCACCCAGATACCCAGGTATTTTAAACTGAGAAGACGGATTAGAATATTGTCCTGCCAGTCAAAGCAGTCTCGGGTCAGGGCAGAGAGCTCTAACACTAATTTAGAAGGGTTCACCTGGAGACCTGAGGCCTCTCCAAAGTACTGAAAGATGCGGAGACAACAACGACTGCTCGTAAGGATGTCACTGGCATATAAGGCTATGCGGTCTTCATCACCCTCACTCTACCTCCATCCACGTAAATGAGCATTGTTACGAATGAGGGCGTGCCAGTGGCTGAATCGCCAACGCAAAGAGAAGTGGGGACAGGGGCAGCCCTATATAAACCCTCTTCCAATGGAGAAGGCACTGGAGAGAACACCATTGATCTTGACTCGTACTGTGGGGTTGGAGTGTAAGGCCTGGACAAGTCCACAAAAATGGGGCCCAATCCTGGCACACATCAGTATCAGTCGCAGGTATCCTCAGTCCACCGTATCAAGTGCCTTTTCAAAGTCGATAAAAAGTAAGGCTAAGTCGGATGGAAGGAGATGACGGTGGCCAGGGCCACATGAAGGCGCCAGAGGCAATGTCGCGTGCTATGGTATCTAGGTGTGGAGAACCTGCTTTAAACTTGTGGCCAGCAGTGTGGCAAAGATCTTGACCTCACCATTGATGAGGGATATTGGACGGTAATTGGCACATGCCGTTGAAGGAGGCTGCGTTTTTGGGATCAACACAATCGTGGCAGTGTCTTTCTCCTGAGGAAAAACGTCCTTCTGTGCTACTTCATTATAAAGAGCCAGAAGTTGGGGAGTCAGGATGTCCCAGGATGTTGTATAGTACTCTGCAGAGAGTTCGTCTGGAGTTTTCCCAGGAGCCACCGTGGAAGGGCTGCACCTATCTACTCGGCCATGAAGGGCTCATCCAGCATCAGGGCTTCGGGCTGGAGCAAGCGAGGAAGGGGTATGTCTTGAAGGAACTGGGAGAAAGAATTTGAGTCCTCACAGGGGGAAGCTGTGTATAGGTGATTATAGTAGTGGACAAATGTTTGTGCTATCTATGGGAGAGTATGGGAAGTGTCACCTGGTTCATCAATGATTTCAGGCACAATTCTATTCTCCTGCTGACGAGAGGCCAACCACTACAGCAGCTTCCTATTTTTATCCCCCCACCCATGGACTCTGGCCATTGTGACACACAATAGATATTTGGCCCAAAAAAAAGAGGAGGAGCACATACAAACAGTAAAACCTCTTATATATAATAAGATAATTTCTCACAAATAGGAAGACAAGGAGAAGGTATATCAACATAGCACCAAAGACAGACATCACAAAGTATACAGTGCTTTGTAAAAAGTTCACCTTTTATTTTCTTGTTTTCTTGCTTGGCTATGTTCAAGTCCCTGTTTCTACGTGGAAGAAAACAAGACATTAAAAGATGCTTTTTTTTACAAAGCACTGTATACTTTGTGATGACTGTCTTTGGTGCTATGTTGATATAGCTTCCTCTTCTCTTCTTATTTGTGAGAAATCTTATTCTATTTAAGAAGCATTACTGTTTGGATGTGCTCCTCTTCTTTTTTGCAATGGTTAATATTCAGGCTTTTGTGGACCATTGGTCCTAGGAGTGTGCATATGTTCATTTAAGAGAGCAACATTGAGTGCTGTGAAACTTTATCACAATCGTTCAATCCAGGTTTGTCTAAAATAGATATTAGGCTTGCAGCGATTGGAGATGGATTTCCTCATGTAAGAGGCTCTGCCGTCAGGAAACTTCGCCATGTGGGTCTGTCGCAAGGCTTCCTTCCAGGCAGAGGGCGTGGACTTTTATATGGGTGATATGGAGGGAGCGGACATGCTCCTATGCACGAATACGCCCTTTGGCATATCCCTTTGTGGTCGCCTTACTGGTGGCCCAGAGGGTGTCAACAGCAGTGACTGAGCCTTTGTTACTGTGCAAATATGCTTGCAGTTCAGTTCCAAAGGCCTGGACATATGGCTTGTCCTGAAAATACCACGCATTGAGTCGCCACATGGGATGCGATCCATCTCTGCGAGGAGCCAAGATGGAGGAGGAGAGAAGCGTGGTCAGATATGCCTCAGGGGAGAATCTGAGCATGAGAGATGGTCCGACAGCCAAGGGCAGGCATGAAGACAAGGTCTATGCATGAGTGGGTATGATGAGTATGTGTGATCTGACGGTGCCGTGGGTTCCATATCCTCCATGCATCACAGAGGCCAAGGGTGTTGGCCCAATCAGAGAGGTGATGAGCCCCAGTTCATCTAGATATAGAGGCGGGGGCAGTGGCATTGGCTTCTGGGACAGGGACCACATTAAAGTCGCCGCCTATCAAGGTTAAGCCCTGTGGGAGGTCAAAGAGGATCTTGGAAAGGTCATGAAGAAAGGTGCTGAGAGCCACTGGGGAAGCATAAACACTTATCAGCCCCTCAAGCGCTTCAATTATTGCAATGAAGCACCCTGGGGTCCTGAACATCTCAGGAGACAGTCACAGGGAAGGAGCGATGCAATAAGAACGCCAACCCCCCAGGACCCTCGAACATAGCCTGAGTGAAAGACCCTGATGTAGCCTCTCTGTGCCAAAAAGGAGCAGCAGGACCTCAGGTGTCGGTGTGTGAAACTCAGGACTGCAGTGCACATCACCCGGTCCAGGAGACCATTTACATTTCAGGACAGAACTCATAGGTGTGTCATAGCAGATGTTAAAGAGTTTGTATGCGGTTGTGATGTAGGAGAGTAATGCACTCCATCACGCCAGGAGGCCAAAGTGTGTGTCCATATTGCATGATACGGAGCAATGTTTTTGGGTCATAATCCATGAGATAAATTGTAGATGTGTGTCTGACTGCACGTAAAAACAAATAAGTGTACCAACAAATCAAAACTATCAATGAAATTAACATCTTACTGAGTCCCCACCCCCAACACCTCTCTTCTATCATACTTCCACACCAGAAGCATCTGTCGCCCTGAAAAGGAAAACAGAGTCACAGAATAGTTTGTAACACAGAATGGAGGGGTGGACCCCTCCTTAATCTAGGATAATTGACAGCAAACTGAACATAAGAATCAAGTTTCAAGTATGGATGACTTGGTGCCCCAACAAAAACAGCACCAACATTATGTCTAGGGGGTCTCCCTGATCTAGCTGGTGCTCCACTGCATCGGAGGTCTGGAGGGAGTGTGCTGAGGATGGAGACTGATCCCGTTCTTGGAAAGACAGTGAAGTGGATTTGGAGTGATTGTTGTCTTTTTTGTGAACGAGTACAGTATCGCAGTGGTTTGGGTGTTGCTGCTGTCCCAGCAGGCTCTGTGGGTATGATCCCCTCCAGGAGGGTCCCAGCAGACTCATGAAGTGGGCATTCCTCTCTGAGCCATAACCAGGCAGGCTCCAGGGTTTCAAAAAATTGGGACTTGTTGGCATAGATTTTTCGGAGTCTGTCAGGGAATATGAAGCAGTATTGGAGTTCAAGTGCCCTGAGCTTCTGCTTGACCTCTAGATAGGAGCGGCACTGCTGCTAGACCTCCCTAGTACATCCAGGAAAGAGGAGATAAAAGAGCTGGTCCCTCTTGAAGGATTGCATCTCTATCCCTGAAGTTAAGGATTCGTGCAATCACTGGTCTGGGAGATGCCCCTGAGGGCGGTTTGGGGAGTCTGCAGCCTATGGGTCCTCTCGTTTGCGAACCAGGAGAACAGTTGGTCTGGAGGCATCCAGGATTTGATCCAGGTTTCAAGGTTTTCGACAACTTGTTATGATTTGCAGGAATAGGTGACGTTACAACGCATGCTATTACATCGCATGCCGTTGCAATGCAAACTTTTACTCCGACTTTCTGTTGGGGGGGCGCTGGAAGTTGGAATAGATTAATTTTCTATTCCAACTCCAGTGTGTGCAACAGTAGGGAAGGTGTTGGAGGTAAATCCAACACCTTCTACCCACTGCTGCACACCTTTTGCGTTGCAACGACATGCGATGTAAAGGCATGCGTTGTAACAGTTTTGTTGTAAAGGCTGTCTCCCGATTTGCAGCCCTCAGAATGCCGATCACGTGCACATTATTGTGCCGGGAGTGATTCTCTGCATCTTCGGCACTGTACTGCAGCTCTGTCGTGCATGTAAGAAGGCTGGTCACCTGGGATTTTAGAGTAGTGACTTCGTCCTCCACTGTGGATTAGTGAGTTTCAGCCTCTGTGATCCTGACTTTGGCGTTTCGGAGGTCTTGACGAAGTAACGCAATGTCCACCTGCACCTCACCAATTTTGGCTTCTACAGTGGCCTTGGAGGACTGAATTGGCTTGAAGGATCGTGGCGAGGTCTCTGTCTGACAAGAGTGCCTTTTTCTGCACCTCCAGTTTGACCAGTCCCGGGTCCTTTGGTGTATTGGTTCATTCGAGTCTGGGAGGTCGCAGGGCGGATGAGTTTTTCCTTGCCAATGTTGTTGGGGTGGCGTAGAGAACCTCTGAGTGGCCAAGGGGATGAGCGTAGCCGATCAGGGGGCCAGCATGTGCTGCGGGGGGCAGTGTGAGTGGATCCTGCAGGGCCGCCATCTAGGCGAGGCTAGATCAGAGGGGAGGTGGAGGCGGGCAGGGTTCTGGCCACCATGCCAGATTTTACTGGCCGAGGGTTAGACACTGTATATCGGCAGTGGGGTGCAGGGGAAGAGGTCTTCATGTTACCACAGTTATGGGGGGTAGCGGCAGTGAGAAACATTCCCGTTTATACAACGTTGGATCCTGAGGGGGCGGAACGCAAGTCTCAGGGCTGCACTTGTGAGCCTCTACAAAGAGGAGTTCTTGGGCTCAGTGTCCAGGTGCTTTCAGAGTTGGACACATACCTCTGAGAATGAAAGCAGGCCAGAGTCTTTCAGTATGGTAGTGGCCTGGTGCCCGCTCGTCATCTCTGGCAGTACACATAAGTCCCCAGTGCAGTGATGGTGCAGGCACACATAGGGGCAGGAGTCCCAATCCAGGTCCGTGGAAGTCGTGGGGCCTGGTAAGGATTCCCCACAGAAGCCCAGAAGGT
This sequence comes from Calotriton arnoldi, assembly GCA_963921515.1. Taxonomy (NCBI): domain Eukaryota; kingdom Metazoa; phylum Chordata; class Amphibia; order Caudata; family Salamandridae; genus Calotriton; species Calotriton arnoldi. Next base: position 559,137 of record CAWUFW010008734.1, read on the forward strand.
ATCCTTCTCCCTCAGGATGGAAGCTATGTCCCGGGACAGGCAGTGGCCCCATGCCCGAGCCCATCAGGAGCAGGAGGAGGCTCGGTTTCCCTCAATGCCAGGCCCATGTTGTGTTCAGGAGGTCCGGCTGGGGTCCCTCAGGGATCAGGGACCCTGTGCGCCGCTCCTGCCAGTGGGTGCAGGCCCTCAAAGTGGCATCAATACAGGCATCCACAGGAGCAGACGGCCCGATTAGGGCCCACAGAGGTCACAAGGGCCCAGCCAGGACTTCCCGATGAAGCCCCAAGGTGATCTAACGCTCCCGGGGTGGGGGTCGCGCCGGGGACCAGGTAGTTTTCTGCTGCAGGCAGGGAGCCCGGAATTGGGCTCAGGTGGACCTGAGGAGAGCCGGATGGTCCCTCAGAGCAGGACCTCACAACCCTGCAGGAAGCTGGATATGCCACAAGCCCGCAACCACGGCAAGGGTGGGCCCTTGATCCAGGACACTGAAGGACACCAGCAGGTAGGGAGCAGTCTTTGGGGGTCCGCAGCAGCCGGGTCCACTCTGGGGGTCGCTCCAGTCCGATGTGGCCATAGGAGCTCCGCATGTATCGCCCCTCCAGGGTCAGGCCAGATCAGGCCCACACAAGGCCGCAACCACAGCGCTGGCAAGCCCTCGGTCCAGGACAAGGCAGGGTGAGCAAGGAGCAGGCTTTCGGGCTGGCAGGATCACTCTGGGAGTGGAACGGTCCAATTTGGCTGCAGGAGCTGCACTTACAACACCCTCCAGAGTCCGGCGGCCGGGCAGTTTCTAGTCAGTGAAGGCTGCCATGTTGGGGGAGTTTCAAACCTCACTGAAGCATCAGGCAAATGGGACAGCCACACCTCTCCACAGGCAGACCTCATGGCAGATAAGTCTAGGGGCAGTGAGAGGCAGTTCTGGGTGTAGAAACGGTGTCTCGATGGCAATGGATGGGAGAGGATGACGCAGGGGTCTGAAGCACTCTTGGAGTGTGACCGCCATCTTGATGCTTCAAGCCATGCTCCCCCTGCAGACAATTCTAAGTTCAGAGGATGGAGACTCCATCAGGGAAACATAGTATTTTACTCCGTCTCGCTGAAGGAGTACAGTCCATACTCCGAATCAGGCTCTAAATCACTTATTGATATAAAACAAGGGGTGTATATTAACATGCACTGTTTCTGGACCTACATTGGAATTATAATGAATGGGGAGTTGATGTGATCATTCATAGGTGGCTTACTGAAGTATCTGCAGGTATTATCCTTGTTCAGATATTTGAAATATTTTCTTTTTCGTTCTTTAGATTTATAGCTGTTTCTTCAGTGACCTTAGGTTTTTGGTTAATCGAACACCTTAGTAGTTGCCACAAGAACTTAGACCACCTATTTTGGAGTAAGTATGTTGCCCCTGTTTAAGATGTCGTAGTGGCCCTTAATACGATATCTGGGGGTGAAAATTACGTCGTGGGTTGGTTTGCTGACTTGGTTCTCCTTGGATGAAGCTCTTGGTCCTATTTGAGTGGGGCTTGGATTGGAGCTTGAACCGGTGTCTCGTTGACAGACTTCTGGTCTGAAAAAGGGGCTTTGGGATGGCAGGATAGTTACATCACGGAACAACTGAGGATCCGAAGATAAATTACCCTGAGTAATGCGTGCCCCGATGGTTGGGTCTTGTTCCCTGGACGGGCATGTTTAGGTGGTTTGCTCTAGCTTCATGATAGTTGATGAGGAAGCTGATTGGATTTCAGTTGCCGAGCCTTGTGAGCTGTGCAGTTCCCCGGTTCGGGGAGTTAGATAGAGTGGTGTGTCCGACACTTGTTTTGCGTCAGTTGAGATTGGTACTGTTGATATTGATTTGTTTGGAGCAAACTTTTTGGCAAAAATTGGATAGATCCGAGCTTTGTCGTTGTTGGCTTGTGATATTTGATTGTGAGTTCTTTGTAGAAATGCAACTCTTTTAGAGGCTTTGACCTTTTTCTGCTGTTTCTTTAGTTTTTTCTTAGCCCTCCTCAAGAGGGGCTCATCTTGCCTTTTCTAAGTAAGAGGGTTGTCCTCGAGTTCTCTACCTGAGTGTGAGGTGCATGGACTGGGGCTTAGTCTTGATGAGCCGGTGGAAGGATTGATGGCCAAGGGTGGAACTTTATTGCCGGGCTTCGTTAAGGGGCTGCCAGGGTTGATTGTTGTTGGGTTGGTTTGAGAGCCAACTTGCGTTATTGTTTTATTGTGGAGCAACTGTTGTTCAGCAGATTGGTGGTGCTCCCTATTGACCCCTTTAGCGAAGCTACCAAGTCTGTTAGTATTTTGGGTAGAGTTGCCCATTTGTCGATGAGTGCTGCACATGAGCAGGTACAGTACCAAGTGTCCTTGTTATTGCTAAATTTGTTCTCAATGAGGTCCACCTTGTTGCTCAGATCCACTTGCCATGGAATGATATATTTCACTGGTTGAGGTTGGCCCTGAGTCGTTGATAGAGTTACTGTTTTGAAGGCTTTGGCTAAGTGGGGGGGGGGGAAGCTTGGTTTCCCTGGCCATTCTGAACAGCTTTGGGGTGAGCTCCAATGTTCTTTCTATCTTTGTTTCCAAGTTTTGTAAAAATATTGGTGATAGATACCCCAGCTCTTGTTTATACTCAGGCACTTCTTTCTTACTTAGTCCAGAACCTGAGAGCTCTGGAGGGCTGGGCTGGATGGGAGATTGCAGAGTAAGTTGTTGTTGGTGATGTATTTGAGCTGTAACAACCTGCTTGTGGCTTCCTGATGTGGGGGCACTTGGTGTGGCCATATAAGTCCCGTGCGAGTTTATGTTTATTTCCAGGGTAGCAACACGACCCGGGGCAGGATTTAGACCGGCGTCTCCCGATGTGTGTTCGTGGGTTTTGTATTGCGGGAGGTTTGCAATTAGGGAGGCTCCTTCGTGTTGCTGGCCTTGACACATACTGATGGTTCAGTCGAAACGAGGAGGGAGCGTTTATATAGAAATTGAGTTATGAGGCCTGCTGTTGGGGTCTTTAGAAGCGACTTTGGAGCGGAGGATCCATGGGCTGTGTTCCGGGCGCTCCTTAGGTTTCTGGGTGACACTTGGGTCGGAGGGGTTTTCCCTGCGGGGACGTATTCAAGGCGCTGAGGAGGCTTCTTTTTGGTCATCCTACAATTGGGAGGGCCTGGTTATTAGTGGCTGGTTGAAACCACTGCAGGCATTTCCTTCCTCCTTGGACTTGCTCTATGCTGATTCAGAGCCCTGGACTCTATTGGGGCCTCGGAGTACTGAGGTGTCTGCTGGGTGGTGAGAGGAGTACCTTTCATTTGACAGCTTTAACTAGGCAGCTTTAGGGACTCTCTTTTCTGTTGGGGCCTTGGGACCCTTACTGCCTCCAGTCGGACCCCTGTCTTCTTTTTGCGAGCTGCCTCCGGGCTGCTTGTCTTCCAGGGGCTTCCTCCGACCACCAGGGGGTCTTTAGGACTATTGGGTCCTTCCAATTACTGTCCCTGCAGGCTGCACCCGTCACTGGCAGCCCACTTCCGTGGGGGAGGCTCTGGGTTTGTTGTTACTCTTCCTCTTCCAGGGCCTGCTGTTGCTGCAGTGCCAGTGGTCGTTCGGACGCTTTTGGCTATCTTTTGGTGGTGCACTGCAGAAGGGGGAGAAGGGAAGGGATGCTCCCAGCAGTCTCGGGGTGGCCGCTGGCTACTGCCTACCCTGCAGGGACTCCCTCCCCCTGGTCTCCAGGGCCCTAGAAGCTGTGGCTGGGTGAGGGCGGAGGAATCTGGGACCAGTGGGCCGGTGACTGCAGCGGCGCACACCACGTACCTCCGCGCTCCCCGCTGGCTGCTGACACTGTGGGCCGATGCGGGACCTCGTGAACCCTTGCGTGGACCTGGTTCCCGGTCTTGATCCCTGGAGCTGCAGCTCTGGGGTTCCCAGCTCGTAACTCGCTCTGCGATTCCCGGCTCGTTGCTCGCTGCTCCCGCGGCTCAACCGGAACCGGAAGCAGTCTATCTGCATGAAAGTAAACTTTGCTTGTAGGCTGTAGTAAGCACTTTGTTTGTAGGTTGGAGTAAGCAGTTGACCAAACACATAGTCTTGCTTTAGTAGCTGCTGAATTATAATTGTGTCTCAGAAATTAACCACATAATCTCCACTTTGATGGAATTGCATTTGCTCAAGCTCCAAACAAAGAGCTCCAACACAATGAATCTGTCAACAAAATGGTTAACCTAGTGCAGAAGATCTCTTATATTAATTCGTGTCACCTGAAGCAACATGATAGCTAGCTGAAGTAGAAAGCAGAAAGGACCACAATGAAATCCCACAGGCAGGCCTTCTCTCTCCATATACCCAGATAATTGAACAATCTTCTTTTGACTTTCAGAAATACACAAACTATTTAAAATCATCCCTGTCCTGAAACAAGTCTCAAGCCCAACACCTAGTAGTCACAAAGCCCTAATCAGTGCAAAAGAGCCACTCCCCTCCATGCACCTCCACTTGTTAATAATATTTGATCACAGATGTTTCTCACCACACCACCCCCTTTGGTGGACTTAAAATGTTCACGCAGATATATTCTTTTTGTAGCACTAAGGATATTGATATTCTTTTGTGTTTTGCCGCAGATTTTTTTCTCATACAATGTTGTTACGTAATTTTACCCACACTTTAATCAATCAATCAATCACGGCATTTATAGAGCGCGCTACTCACCCGGGAGGGTCTCAAGGCGCTGGGGGAGGGGGTAAGTTACTGCTCGAACAGCCAGGTCTTGAGCTGCTTCCTGAAGGCGAGATGGTCCTGGGTTCGCCGAAGGTGAGTGGGGAGGGAGTTCCAGGTCTTGGCCGCCAGGTAGGAGAAGGATCTTCCTCCGGCGGTGGTTCTGCGGATGCGTGGTACGGTGGCGAGGGCGTGGCTGGTTGATCGTAGCTGGCGTGTGGGCGTGTAGAAGGACATGCGGTCGTTGAGGTACTTTGGGCCCAGGTCGTGGAGGGCCTTGTGTGCGTGGGTGAGGAGTCTGAACGTGATTCTCTTGCTGACGGGGAGCCAGTGCAGGTCTTTCAGGTGTACGGTGATGTGGCTGTGTCGGGGGATGTCCAGGATGAGTCGTGCGGAGGCGTTCTGGATGCGCTGGAGTCTCTTTTGAAGTTTGGCTGTGGTTCCGGCGTAGAGGGTGTTCCCATAGTCCAGTAGAGCACCCTTTGTCAGTAATGGCAGCCCCCATTACACCATGTCCCATCTGCACACAACAATGTGGGACTACATTTGGAAAGCCTATGCTTACACCTACACAGTGGATTTGTATATAACTAACTTTAGCACGCCACACATTAGTCACTGAGAGGTTCTGCAAGTTGTAGTGAAACCATCCTCTACCCAACACTCTAAAAGTGTTGGGACCACCATGGATGGCCACTGGCAACATGAAATACAACCACTATCTTAATCAATTGTCCATTAAAGGCATGGGTCCGTGACGACTTCACAAATGCCCTAAAAGTCTTCAGCCATTGCCAGCATCTAAGACCTCCTCATACTGCAACAAAGCCAGGTCACAGAAATGAACATGAGCTTTGATGATCAGCTCTATGAACTGAAGTATCTTACACATTTCTCATGCTAACAATTTTCATATATTGCAAGCATCAATTTTTAAAGAGAGCATTGGTCCAGCCAGCTAAATCATGCTATACGTCGAACCCTTACTAGTGCAGGAGGCTCACTTCCTGCATAAGAGGATAGAAATCATGGCAGGTGGACCCGTGGTTGCACAGGCAATTCAGAGAGTGGCTTTACAAACTGTGGTCCACATAGGTATACTTGGATTCTCCTAGAATGTCTGAATATGGGCACCTGCGTCCTGATAGATCAAAGGGTTTCACCCATTATGAGGAATCCTAACAAGATTGCCCTCCCACATGGATTATTTTATAACTGCCATTTGAAGGGACCACAACCACTTTGTTACATCTAGAAAGGATAGACTTTTTGCTTGCACTTTTTCAGTTTCTACCCACAGTTTCACAGCAGATGTGGTGGCCTCTGGGGTCTTCTAACTCACTGCTTTCTGCATGTGAACACGTCTCTGGATATCTCACACCATTGTCTTTGTATACATCAAGGAGTTCGAGTTTCCCTACTAGCCCATCCCTGGTATTTCATCTAGTCAACATCTTTGTGCATTTGGTAAATTCCTGTTGTCAATCATTCTTTATTCCCTTTCCCTATCAAATCTCTGATTCCACTTTTGTGGAAACTGAGGGGTCCATACTCATTATTAATGTCACTACCATGTATCTCACTGTCAGTCAGGGCAGCTCAAAAGACTAAAATTGTGAATAAGGGTCATGTTACAATTCTCTTTCTGGCCTCAGATCAACCAATCCCTGTCCTGGATAAGCACTGTGACCTTGAGCTTCTTGTACCATACTTTCACTTTATTCTTTACTGTTACCTCCCTGGTCAGTTTTCTCCTAACCCCTGTATTCTCCTACAGAACATACTTGCTCTGCCCTCTTCTACCATTCATTCTGAGGTGGCTCCTGTGTGTCAGACTCTATACAGCACTACAACAACCTTTTTAGATTGGATCCTCTAAATATGGATAGATCCTTTTTTCTGTCAAGGGGGAGAATCTCTTATTTCTACCCTGTGTCCAGTAGCAATTAAGGTTTATCTGTTGCTATTTACATACTGGTCACTGAGTAGCAGCACATGCTTCAATGGCTATTTATGCACAGTAATGGGCCATTCAATTCACCAGTAATTGTCTACCCCCCTATTCTTCATTGTGAGACAAAGGCATGTCCTCAAGGTCATCAATGTGCAATCAATGATAGATACATGGACACTAATGAACAGTAAAGGGTGTGTAAGAGTCTAGTTCTATGGGCATCCTTGTGCCATGATGGCGGGGCTCCTCAGGTAAAAATTGCACATTAACTGCCTGCCCCTAGGATCATAATTATCCGTAAGCCATTTTGCAGATCCTGCTGAATACGTGTGTATCAGTGAGGTTTCACCACATGCTGTCACCACCAAAGGCGCTGGCTATAATGCAGTGCAAGCAGATCCAGCCCTCCAAAATGATGAACTGCTTTGAAAGAGCAGCTGAATACTAATTCCATCACAACATCAATGAAGATGATGTTACATGCCCGCGTCTAAATAGCCGCATCAGGGAATTAAGCAATCTGAAGGAACTGGTATAAGGTGTCTATTCTATCTGAATAATACAATACGAGCACCTGAACTAAGGACCACTCATGGATTTACCCTAACCCAATTTAGCCCTAAACAAGCTGTAATGCTGCATTCAGTTGAAGTCACACTGTTTTTTGTGTTGAGGTGGGATAGTTTGTGATGGTGATTGTGTCTGTAGTTTTCTAGATGTAAGGAAGATTACCTTTGCTTGATTGAAAATCCTACTGATGCATGTTTTGCTTTCTTGAAGGTCATATTAGAGCAACATTGAATATCACGTTTTATTTCATACAATTTGTAATAAGAACTGATGCCTTGTAGTTAAAGGATGCAGCATTTCAATCAATCAGTCAATAATTTGTAGAGCGTTGCTTAACACCCGAGAGGGTTTCCCTGTGCGGGGGGGCTGCTGCTTGGAGTTATCAGTCGAGCATCCAGATTTTTAGGCCATCTCTGGATTTCTGTAGGGTGGGTGCAGTCCAGAGGTGGAATGGGAGGGAATTCCAGGTCTTTGTAGCCAGGTAGGAGAAGGTGCGGCCACGTCTTTTGCTTTTGTAGAAGCGGGGAGAGTGGGCGAGGGAAAGTGAGGCGGAGTGTAGTTGTCTGGCAGGTTGGTGGAAGTTCAGTCTGTGATTGAGGTAGGCTGATCCTTTGTTGTGCAGGGCTTTGGAGGCGTGGGTCAGTAGTTTGAACTGGCACCTTTTTTAGATGGGGAGCCAGTGGAGCGCTCTGAGGTGGGAGGTGATATGGGCTCTTCTCGGGAGGTCAAGGATGAGCCTGGCTGCAGCGTTTTGGATGGTTTGCACTCTGTTCAGTAGTTGTGAGGTGATGCCCATGTAGAGGGAGTTTCTTTAGTCCAGGCGGCTGGTGATGAGCACTTGGGTGACGGTGCATCTGGTGTTAATGGAAAGCCATTTTAATATTTTCTGGAGCATGTGGAGGGTGAGGAAGCAGGCTGAGGAGACAGGATTTATCTGCTTCTTCATGGTGAGCTTGTCAAGTATGATGCTGAGGTTTCTGGTGTGGTCTGTGGGAGTGGACGAGGGGCCCATTTCCACTGGCCACCAGAAGTCGTCCAATGGGTAGGTTTTGCTCCCAAAGATGAGAACCTCTATTTTGTTGGCGGTGAGTTTGAGGTATTTCTTTTGCTTCCAGCTGGCTACGCTGGTCATGCACCCTTGGAAACTGGTTTGGTGTTAGTGGGGTTTCTGGATAGAGAGAGGATGAGCTGAGTGTCATCAGCGTATGAAATTATATTCATACAATAGGATTTGACCCTCATGCCCAGGAGGGCCATGTATGTGTTGAACTGAGTTGGACTCAGTGAGGACCCTTGGGGAATGCTGCAGATGATGTTCTTTGGGCCCGAGGTGTAAGGCGGGAGGCGGACGCTCTGGGTTCTTACAGTAAGGGAGAAAGCGATCCATTTAAGGGCATTTCCTTGGATCCCTATCTGATGTAGTCTATGTAGGAGGTTGTAGTGTGAAACAGTGTCGAAGGCTGCGGAGAGGTCGAGGAGGATCAGGGGTGCGGTTTCTCCCTGGTCTATGAGAGATCGGATGTCATCTTTGGTTGCGATTAGGGTGGTTTCTGTGTTGTGATTAGCACAGATTCCCGATTGGGAAGGATCCAGGAGGTTGTTGATCTCTAGGTGGTTGTAAAGTTGCCTGTTTATTGCTTTCTCCAGGACTTTAGCCAGGAATGGGAGCAGGGAGATGGGCCAGTACTTCTTGAGTTCTTCTGGGTCAGCAGTAGTTTTTTTAGCAGATGTTTTACTTCTGTGTGTTTCCATCTTTCTGGGAAGGAGGCAGAGGTGATAAATGAGTTGAGGATGGTGGGGAGTTCCCTACTAATGGAGATCCTCCCCAGGTTGAACATGTGGTGGGGGCAGGGGTCTCTGGGTGCTCCTGAGTGGATGGAGCTTATGATGGTAGCGGTCGTTTGCGTGGTTAGTTGATCCCTCAAGGTGTTTATTGTGTTGATAGTGGTGGTTTGCGTGGTTAGTTGATCCCTCAAGGTGATTATTGTGTTTTAGGTGGAGTCGCTGCTGTTGAGGAGTTCGTCTAAGTTATTGCTGGTTGGTTGTGGCTCGAAGTGTTCAAAGATTGTAGCGATTTTGTTGTAGAAGAGTTCTGCGAGGGTGTCACTGAGCTCATGTGAGGGGGTTATGGTGTTCACAGTTGCTGAGGGGTTGGTGAACTCTTTGATGATGCTGAAGAGTTCCTTGCTATGGTTGGAACTAGCTTTGAGGTGGGTGGCTAGAGCTTCTTTTTTGGTGTTTTTCAGGCATATGTGATATTTATTGAAAGCCAATTTAAAGTTGGCTTGGTTGCTAAGTGTTTTGTTGGTGCACCAGATTCTTCCTAATCATTTGCAATTATGTTTGGAGGCTTTTAGTTTAGGAGTGAACCATCTGGTTTGTTTGGAGCGTCTGCCTTTTGTTGCAGGTTTGAGGGGTGCAATTATGTTGGTGCATATGGTGAACCAGGTATTGAAATTTTAGACGGCCACCTGGAGATCAGCAGTGGTGTCCGGAGGGGAGGTCTAAAGGGTGTTGGTCCATAGACTTTCTGTTACCTTGCTCCAGCTCCTGTGGGTGGTGCTGGTCTGGTCGGTGTTGGGGGTGGTGGAGATGGATAAGTGGACGACTGTGTGGTCGTACCAGATGATCTCCAAGGTGTGGCTGTATTTGATTCTGTTGCTGGCCGTGAAGATCGGGTCCAGAGTGTGTCCAGCTATGTGCAAGGAGTCAGTGACAATTTGGGTGTGACGAGGTTGTTCATGCTCTCTATTTAGTTTGCCATGTTGGCGTTGCTTGGGATGTCATTGTGGAAATTGAGGTCTCTGAGGAAGATGAAGCTCTTGGAGCGAATGGCCAGGGAGGCTAGGAAGTCGGAGATGTCCTTGCAGAAGGCACGGCATTGTCCTGGTGGCATTTGATCCTAGGCAGCCAGTTCATTGCTGCACCATTTATTAATTTTTATATTTATTTTTTATCAATGCAATATAGTGAAACTATCCCATTTTGAAGATGTTTGATGAAATTGCTTTCTACTTTTTTTCCTATGACTGCTTTGCTCTACTGACTGACTGAAAAGTGCAGTACAATTATATAAGGGCATAATATACGAAATTTCAATTAGAAAAAAATGGTTGCAAATTGTGCACCAACTTTTTGTGAATGAAAATACATTTTGCGAACCAACCTATGCACTAATAGATCAGTTCACAGAATTCTGTATCATAGTGGGACACAATATAACCTGCCTCATCAGTTTTTATGAGGTAGGTCATAAGCACTGAATCATCATGATTGGAGGCCATCATAGTGAAGAAGGGGCCCTTTTCCCATTCACAAGTGTGTTAAACCCTTCTTTGAGGTGCCAGTAAAAATCAGTGGCTGCCCCTCCATTCGGGCGGAGGAGCGTCACCCACCGCAGCAAGTGCGACAAAGGTGAAAAATAAAATAGTAAAAAATGAATTTATTACCATTTTATTTTTCAGTGCTTCCAGCCCGAACTGTGTTTGATGGCGACAGGGGGGGAGTGGTGCTCACTTCAGTTCAGAGTGTGCATGTCACTTTGGCCGGAAGTCTTGCGATGGCCAGCCTGATATGCATACTTTAAACCTCTCCAACCCGAGCTGTCTTAGACAGCTTGGTAGAGAGGAGGCATAAGTCCCCAGTGCCTAGGGGAGTGTTGAGCCAACCCGTTCCAACCAATCCTAGTGCTTCTCTCATGCTTCTTAACATTATCAGCAGCATGACAGCAGCATCTGGATTGGTTAGGGGATTGGTTCAGACCATGAGCTCCGATAGACTAGAAGCACGAGGGCTGGAGGAGGCAAGCCAGTGCATTGCAACGGGTAAGTACATATTTTATTTTTAAGTTTATGACCCACTGACAACCACTTCAGCCTCAACGCCAGAGCTCTCAGTTATGGTCCATTTTAAACACTGTTTATAATGATCCATGATTGAGAGCTTTGGCGTTGACCTTAAAGGCATTGCTGGTCAGTGGGTCAAATAACTTATGCGCTTGCCCCACTAATTATTCATGTCACTAGCCCTCACTAGTTAAATTTCCATGCTTTGAGATGGGATTTCAGCCACAAAATATTGATGTATACCTTAAAGAATCCCTATTTAGAAGGGATACTGGTAGACATGTCCCTCTCTGCAAGGTCACGCCCAAACTTTTTGCCTCTACCCTCCTGTTTTCTGAAGCCGTTTTTGTTGGCTTTTAGGACTGTATGCTGCTGACCAAGGCTAAAGTGCTTGTGCTCTCTCCTATAAACATGATAATATTAACGTACACCGAATTGGCATTCATAATTTACTTATAAGTCCCTAGCAAATTGTTGCTGCCTGTAACAGGGGCCTGTAAAACAAAAGCTACTAGTGGTTCTGCAGCACTTCGTGTGCCACCCAGATTTGATAGCTGAAAGGTAAATTTACATTTTCAAAGTTGTGATAATGCATAAGCTCAAACTTATGATACCCTATATAATGGGGTTTCTTTTCTAGTTGCTAAAACACCAGTGCAAGCATGCTTTCCAGTGATTCATTGGCTGATTTGATATTGGTAGTATCTACCTACAAATTCAAATCTCCTACTATTAACATATTTTTTATAGTTAAAGGGGTCAATGAGAGGTTTTCATTCAGGAAAGTGCTCTGAGTCAACTCAATACTATAATGATGAAGGAACATTTTGAAGTAAACAAGCAGCAAACAACAATGTACTTTCAAATAAATGTAGGGAAATATTTAAAAAGGTTTTGCTTCACCCTTGCACCACGCACGGGGGCGCAAGGGCAACAAAAAACCTAAGGTAGATTTATCAAGCCACGCAATGCCAACTTGCACAGCACTGCATGGCTTGATAAATCTAGAGTAACGCAAGGCAGCACAAACCACTGCCTTGTGGTGCTCTGCGGCAGGTAGACATTCCATAGGTGGAGCGTGGGTGATCCCACACATCTACCCATGGATTCTGGCGCATTTCCAGAATTACCATTAGTGGTAGACCTGGGATCGCGTTAAAATGCTATGCCTCCGCAGGGAAGGCTTAACGAGGAGAAATATCTGTATCTCTCATTTTTCCCTCTTTCTATGTGTGCTACATCCTGCAGCACACATAGAAAGAGGAAATTGCCTCTCTGGATTGTTTTGTGCAGGAAGGTGTCCCTGCAAGTGCAAGAGTTCAATACATCCCATTAACAGGCAGAGTTTGCAAGCCATGTTTGAAGAGTGACTGGAGCAGAAGAAGAGAGTTCATGAAACGTTGATACTCATTTCGAGGACTGTGATAATCCTAAATCGAGTGTAAACGACTGTTTGTGCATAAATAAATATAAGAAGCAGTCCAGAAATTAAGTCAGGATAGCACAATTTTCAGAGTCTTGCACCTTAATGACTCTTAATGGCTCATCATGAGCCATTAATGTTCACTGATTAATTCACACCTGGACCCATTTTATCAGGTTATAGTCTGTCTTATTTTCAAGATAAAATGTGTCTAGGGAAAATAAAAAGGTGTGAGATTTACCGCCAATCCAGTAAATCTAATTCAGGCTAAAAATCTTGTTTCTGCCCTAATCAATATTTGCAGAATGAGTGGCTAAAGGAGTTTTTTTTTTAAATCCCTGGGGCAGATTTACAAGCCCCTTACGCCACTTTTGCGCCGCCGTTGCATCACTTTTGTGACGCAGCGGCGGCGCAAATCATGCGCTATGCTGCGGGGGATTTACAACGTGACGCATCTAGGGAGATGCGTCACGTTGTAAAGCCCTGCGCCACATGAAACCTGCGTCAGGTTTCATGTGGGCGTGCCGGCGCAGGGGGCGTTCCTGCGCAAGAAGCCCCGTAAAAGTGACGCAGTGAAATCTACAAGATTTCACGGAGTCACTTTACGTCCCTGTTGCATCAAATCCTTACGCCTGCTTCAAGCAGGCGTAAGGAGTGACGCAGCATGTTAGGTATAGGGCACCCCTGAGCAGTACTGGAGTTACGTCGCACTTGCGACACGACTCCAGTACTGCGCCACCCTTCCGCCGACAGATGCGTCACGCATCTGTTTATCCTTGCGCCATGATGCGCCGCATTGTAAATGCGGCGCATCTGTGGTGGCGCAAGGGTAAACTTGCGTCACGCATCTTCCCTGGCGCATCCCTGCTGATTTGCAGGGATGCGCCAGGGAACGTAAATCTGCCCCCCTGTGCTTTACTGCATAACTGCGCTCATTGCATAAATGAACATTTTAGGGGGAATTATCATTGAGCTATTACCCCATTATGATCTTCCCTTTGGCTAGGGATCGATGAATTGGTCAGAGGGCAATTTCCTCTTGAAAGAGCCATATAGAATGCGCGGTATTGGATACTTGCTCTCACGGAAAGTATTACGCATAGATGTCTCTTAAACGTGCATCCTATTACATCACAAAGATTGCAGGATGACAGCCTTTTCATTTGCCACAGCCAAAAAGTCTTCATAGAAATATAGCTGCATTTTGTGCCAGACCACTTGATTCTGCAAGGCACCTCAGGAACCTCTACCAGGATCTAAGCCTGCTGGCTGCCCTGCCTCCCTTTGTTTCTAGTTTGATTTTGGCTCCATTATTATAGAGGCAACATCCTGTTTAATTAGCTTCCTTTTCATGCCTTGCTTGCTTTCCTGTGATAGCTGGTACCCTCCCCTCAACCCTTTCCTTTCCTCTCGTGACTCTTTGTATCTGTTTTTCCTTTGTTTGCACCCATCGGCCCTGCTGCCTTTTCCCGTCTCTGCAATCAATAGTTGTTTTCTCGTGACCCATTTTCACAAACAATGCGGCCTCCTGCCGCTCTCTGCTGCTCGAATTTGATTCAGGTGTCTGTCGCCTCTCCCCCAAAAGCAAAGTGAAGAACGAAAATCAATAGAGGTGCAGCCACCTCCAGTAGTGGCGTAATGGGCAGAATGTAGTAATGGGCCCTCAGACGCCCATATCTGACAGATATTCATAAGCTTTGGGCTGAAGGGAGGAGCCCCCCTGAGCTGCCCCTCACCTCCAGGGTAGAAGCTTAACGGGACAGCTCTTTCAGTCTTCCTAAACGGAGACAAGTTAGCAGTAAAAGAGGCAAAAATAAGACTATAATAGAGACAAGGCTGCCTTCAAGACAGGGGTGTAACATAAGCCCCTGCAGGCCCCTGCGCCACAGCGGGGCTCTACCCCTTCAGGGATGCAATTCCACTCTTCAGGGGACCCCCATTCAGGCCTAGGTCAAGGTCAATTTCTGAAATATGGGGGACTTAGGGGCTCCCCCTTACATATCCCTAGCCCACCCATCGTTTTTGTTACGCTACTGCTTCAAGACAGACACAATCGGTTTAAAATGGCCCAGGCAGAGGTTAATATGGAAATAACCTTCTAGAAGAGGTTATCTACATCCAATAAGGGATAACATCACTTTTACTTTGTGCAATACACTCATATGTTAGATGTTATGTGCGTTGCTTTCAGTAGCGGCTGGTGTTGGGGACGGGTGGCGGGCGGGTGGGGAGGGGCATAGGGGTCACGTGGGGGGGAGAGGGGCAAAATACATTTTTTTTAAAGAATTAAAAAAACCTTACCTGCAGCCGGTCCCCTCCCACTTGTCTTGTACTCTCCTCCAAGTGGGACAGGCTCCCAGAATGCCTTGCAGCTAATCCTGAAGCTGCTCTCATGCATGAGAGAAGCTTCAGGATTGGCCTGAGCGCTCTCGATTTGTGCTCGCGGACAGACTGTGAGTCTGTGCCTGCTCTCTCCAACCCAGCTTCGTAGCTGGGTTGGAGAAAGTTTTCACTGGCATGATGGTTTGGCCGGCCTGAGACGGCCGGCCAAACCGTCATGCACAGTGAAGGGAGTGCACATACCACTACCCACAGTGCCTGTCACTTCCAGGCCCCGCCCCCAAGACTCGACAGGAAAAAGGAAAAATAAAACAAGTGTTTAATATCGTTTTATGTTTCCTTTCCTGCCGTTTTTGTGGGGGCAACCCTCCTCCGCTAAAGCGGAGGAGTCGCTGCTGGTTTCTTTGAAAAAGTGCAATATATTAAATAAAGTATTACAGTTCTCTACATTGCTCTGAAAGATCATCAAAGAGAAGCAGAGTGGGGCATGGGAAGGCTGTGCAGGGGCTGTGGGTGCACTGCTGCAGCGTAACAAAACCTTGTAAGCCTGGGCAGGACAAAAATGGCATTTTTGCTGAAAAAATAATTATTTATTTTTCACTTTGATAAGGCCTTTTTTTTAGACTTTTATTTATCAATTTTCAAACATACAAGGTAAAGTTCACAGATGCATCTAGAAGGAGTATAGTAGTGCATATCATGTATACAAGGCAGTACAGCATGGGTATATAATCATACACTATTTGTCCCCTATATTCCGCTATCTCGTTAATAACAATGCAGTGAAACAAGCCTAACAATCAGATTATGACACATTAGAGGAGGAGGACATCAAATTGACTGTGAGCGGGCTCCAAATGTCCTTTGGGCGTGAGGATAAAGGTAATCCTCAGAAAGAACTCCAGCTGCTCCGTGCAGTAGACCATGTCCTTAATCCACTGTCCCAACTTAGGTGTACATTTTTGCCCCCAATTCATAGCTACTCTCCGCTTTGCAAGTAACAATGCAACTTCCACAAGCCATCTGTGAGCTGCTTGGAGTGGCTTAATATAACCTAGAAGGCACCATTGTGGGGTATGTGGCACCTACTCTGACACCATGATTGTGAGGGCTTTCCTCACCTTAGTCCACAAATGGTTAATTTGGGCCATGATAAGGGTAAGATGAAGAAAATCAGAGTGTTCTGCACTGCACCTGGAGCAATTTGAGTTTGCTGGTAGCCCCTATCTGAACAGTTTGGCTGGAGTGTAATATGATTGTTGGAGATATTCAAAGTGCATAATGTGAAGATTACAGTTGGAAGTGAGCACACTGGTGAGTGTACAACAGAAGCCCCATTCCTTAACAGTGAGGGGTGTACCTAGTACTGCATTCCATTTGTCAAGGGCCTGTTGCATGTCGGCATGCCTCTCCTTCAGAGTGGCATTGAGGAGTGTGGTGATAAGGCATTTACGTGTTAAGTTAGTGAGCAGAGCTTGGAGGGACTCTAGAATGGTGGGTTCTGCAGGAAAGGACGGATACAACAGTTTTATAGCGCCTCGTAGACAGAGTTATGTGAAAGTTAGGAGAGGGGTTTGTGTTTGACCTGCGGAAAACTCCGGGAGTGAGATAAAGGAGCCAATGCTTAATTTGAGCTGGTGCTTTCCGGTGCTCAGCACCGGCACTTAATTGGTTTCCGGTGCTCGGCACCGGCACCTAATTGTCAACACCATACATAGAACAGTCTACCACATGGTTGCGCTGCTAATCTAATTTAGAGATGAGCAGAAGAACGGTTCTTTAGGAATACAATATACATTAAAGTTGCTAATACCTGCCTCCCCAGCCATTCCTTTAGCTTTGGGGACCTAGAATAATCTGAACTGTCGCAATTACATGCAAGAGAGATGGTTAGTAGTTGTTTTGGCAGCGATGACAAGGGCGATGGGTGGTACAAGCTGCAGTGGCCTCGTGGTCAGAGTCCTGGCACTTAATAGTTTACAAATTAAGCACTGTAAAGGACCCACCTGTGAACCCCTCCCCCATGGTTGTAATGCCGGTATCTTTCAAAAGAGTCAGAGTCCCAGTGTCTTGCATGACTGATAAGTCTGGGTGGTGTGTGCAGGTGAGTGCTAGTGCATAAAACAGTGTCTTTTTGAACCAGGTACTAAGAGATTGCCATGCCGACGTCACGTCGTGCATTTGACTGAGTTAATCTCGGAGCAAGGGTTACCAGTCCGCTTTTGTGGTAAAATGGCCATAAGCAGAAGAGGGTGTGCATCATCTCATTTGACTGCCAAACGTGGAACATATTCATGGGGGTCGTACCAATAATGTGCGAAGTGTGCTTGGGCACAAAGGTAATACAAATATAGATGGTGTGAATTTTAAGACGAAATTGCAAATGTTTTCAGGGACAGTTTAATGCACTGCTCCTAACATCAAGAAATGGGACCAGGCAGTCGCAGTAAAGATGGCATGTGGTTCCATATATATTTTAGCCAACAGCATGCTCAGATTTCGGAGTTAATACTTCAAGTGAATAAAGTGAAAATTAAAATCCCATGATGAATAGTGGTGTTGATTAAAGCACCAGGAGTTATTCAGAGTCACACATAGCATGTGGCAACTTGGCAGTCCTTCCCCAGAAGTGAATGTGTTTTTCATTTTTGACAGTTCAAAGAAAAGCCAAATCCTGATTTACTTTTTCCTAGTTGATAAAGGCGCATGGCGTACTACCCCCCTCAACACAGAAAACAAGCACAGCACTAGCTGGTCTGTGCCTCTGTCTTTCCAAATTAAGCCATGTGGAAAAAGCAGCAGACAGCTAACTTACTTTAAAAAATGCAATGGCTGTAGTCTGACATATTTTTTCTGCCCTGAGCTCCACAGAGTGCACTCAAGTGATGCCTCCACCCTAGGCGGAACGCACATGTCGAGTCTGTGCCCAAGCCAAACTGCTGTCATTACAGGCTCTGCTTTGTATACTGCCTGCTTGTGTACTGCCTGCGCGTATACTGCCTGCTTGTATACTGCCTGCCGCCTGTCCCAATATAAGAGCAGAGCTGGCTGTGAGGGAAACTGCTCCAGTCTATTCCTCTCGAAAGCAAAAAGAATGAATTACCATGGGACAGAGGGTGATTTCAGAGCACCTTCTCCTGGGCTGCAGACTTGCCAAAAGCAAAGAAAACACAATTATAGAAATGCGCGATACATTGGGTTTGCTATGACGTGGAGGTACGGCACAAGTGTTAATATAATGTGTAGGTCATGACAGGTCTACTCCAGTGCTTAATTTGAGCCGGTGGTTTCTGGTGGTCGGCACCGACACTCAATTGTCAACACCAGCGCTAATGACAATCTGCCACATGGTGGCACTGTTTGCGTACTACAGACCTGAGGACAACAACAGTAGGTTATTAATTCAATATACCTTAAAATGACTATTACCTCCCTTCAAAGCCATTCCTACACATTTGGGGGCCTGGAATAATCCGAATTGTAACCCTTGTAGAGTTTCATGGTTAGTATTTGAGTTGGTTCTGTCATAGGCAGTCGCAACCGGCATGAATCGTGGGTAGGGAGGCGTGGGGTCGCGTGGGGAGGGGGGTTAATTTTTTTTTTTTAAACCAAAAAGTTAACTTACCTTCGCAGGCCCTGTCCGGTCCCACGTCGTCTCTGCTCCTCACAGGAAGCAGCCAAGGCAGCCTCCCTCCCCTGCCCTAAGCCAATAGCAATGCTGCAATGGCAGCATTGTGATTGTCTGGGACTCCAACCACACAGGCGTCTATTGAGAGGCCATTTTCTCCATGTAGGCTGCATGCAGCCTACATGGAGAAAAGGGAGAGTGCGTATGACTGGTTTGGTCGGCCCTGGGACCGACCAAACAGTCAGCGCCCTCAGGGGCATATTCACAAGGAGCTATCGCCGAATTAATGGCACTTTATCGCAGCCAAAGTCGTGATAAATTTACCCCCCATTTACAAGCCGGTGTAAACAGCCCACAGCACCAGTTTACCCACGATAGCAGCCGCAAAAAACATCGCCGCAGAGGACCCCCGCAAATATCGCTAATGAGATGCAGAGTAGGCGTTCCCGTGACAAAAGCCGAGACAACAGCACACCTCAACATTCACAACGACCAGCCACATCCGCGATAAAAAGACAAAACAGGCAATAAGGCACGTTAGCACCAGGAAATCTACACCTGCTCTGACCTGGTGTAAAGTCGGACGGCAGCCAGCACCGCAAAAGGGAGCACAGCCCAGGGCCACATCCGAAGGGCAACAGATGCCATGGAGCCACCCATCATGCGGCCCGGACACCCAAGAGGGCCACAACACCCACCGACACCAGGCCCGCAACACCTCCCCCCTCCCCCCGGGACCACCCCCAACCCCGGTATAAGAAATTGCACACCAACACCACGAATCCCAAAACAAACATTTTGCCTGATGTCGCACAAGCAGGAAAATAAACATACATGCTTTGCCAGAAAATGGAGAATCAGTCATACAGCAATGCAATCACCAACACAAAACACCAAAAACAAACAAAAGCAGAAACAACCCTTAGGATGAGTCCTAGCTGCTCCTCACTGGAAAATTCATAGCACACAGACTGGAAGACCAAATCCAAGAGAAGAAGGCGTGCCATGCGCCCAACAAAGGAAAGAGAGGGAGAGAGCGAGGGAGAGAGACGGAGTGAGATAGCACAAGCAGCGCAAGGCCGCTCGGGCACCTGGCTCCACATGCCAACATGTATGTGTGCATCGCCATCCGTACACCATGAGCCCAAGGCTGTATCCCAATCTCAGCGCCAAAGCCACATCACATTCCGAAAACGCAAGTAGTAGTTCATCAGGGATGAAAGCACCATTGTCCCAATGCAGAAGGCGGGAGGACACCTGACCTCTGACCTTGGTCCAGAACGCGCCTGGAACACCCTGATAGAGATGCAATGGCAGATGGGGACGACTCCCACACCACGCATTCCGCAAATGAACCACCCGACTCATCCACAGCCCACACACAGAAGCCCCTGCCTGTGGTACCCCCGCATGGGATGCCCTTGACACTCACGGAAACAGCAACCCATAACACACAACGTTGCACACACATTCGAATAATTGCTCAGAGCTGTGGCATATCGTCCACACAACTGCCGCAGTACAGAAGAGTGCCTGTTCACGAGACGCACCAACGCAATGGCAGGCCATACCGGGCACATGCACAACCCCCGTCACGTGGAACAGTACCGTGCACGTATGCTGCATTTACTGGGCGCACTGCCACTGGCGGATCAGTTACAAGCTCAGCTTCCGCATTGCCCACGTCACCTGCGTCCAGCCCTGGTTCCACTGCCGAACATGCACATTCGAGTGTCCTATGGATGTCTGCCTATCCAACACAACTGTTGATGAATTGGACTATGACTTGTGTCTGCGCCCCCTGTTGGATCACGAACAGGAGTGTAACCGAGACAGCTGTGCATGGGATGCCTTGACATACTGCGTATGTATTGGTAGTTGTGCATGGGAGATTGCACAATTACTCGGGTGCAGTGACCACATCGAGGCGCTCCCCTATTGGGCTGTGTTGTGGATCGGTGAGACGGCGTGGGCTGAGCACACCTGCCTGGACCACCTAATGGATTGGCTCACCCTGGTGTTCCTTGAACACGACAACGACGTACTATTGGAACACATTGCACATGAAGCTGCACGGGCATTCATGGATGAGTAACTACGTTCCTGCAGCCACATCCGATTGCCACCCACATGGCCCAACAACTTGTTGCATCGTGGGGATTGCTCACATATCCCACCACAACAGAGGACACGTCTGCCTTCGGTCGGGCTCTGGATGCATGTGCGTGGAATAACGCGTGTGTACACACACCTGTGCAAGGTGACGCAGGTCCATGGTTGGAGCAGCACAGCGTCGTCTGGCAACATTGCCAATTCGGACACACTGCTGGGTGAGAGCACACACATGGCAATGTAGCACGACATGTGAACCTGTCCGACCCTCACACCTGATCACTGTCGGCAGAGCAGACAATCGGCGCACCCCGGAGGCAGAGCACCATGCAGACCCCACGTGCAGTGAGTCGTGCCCCCTCACACAGGGCAATGTGCAGACGCCAAACAACACATGACTCATCAAGAAAGGCAAGGTGGGCTGTGAGCGTTGCCATCCGTGATGAATGTTGTCCATTTCAGCCCCAACATCATCTGAACCTCGACATGTACCCATGCTGCGTGTAAGTGTCTTAAGCATGTCCCTGCCTGTTGTGACCGTTGCCCGTCCGTACTGACACGCACATGTCATTTATCGCACATGCCAATAAAGCCTATGCCACTCCACTGGTGTCTAACTGTGAGGTGTGCTGTTTAGATTGTCCACTCGTGTGCCACAATGAGCATCGTCCCAACACAGGGAGGAACTGACTGACGCAATGGGGGTGTGTCGCTTTGGCAAGCTCCACCTCTGTGAGCCAGACATTGTTTTTGGATAGGTGCTGTACGACATGTGCACTTACATGACTCCTGCTATGTGTGTATGGTATCCAACCTCTGACCATGTGGAGCAATGTCATGCATCACAACAGAATGTGTCCACACAGATATGTGTAAGTCGGTATGCGACATGACGTTCTGCTGTCACACGTGGTGTGGGATACCACTCCTGGCCTGCCACCATTTTGGTCACTCCTACACACGGCCCTATTCAACACATGGACGTGTGCCTACGTTGAGGCGTTGTGAGATTGCTTTCGATGTGCAATGGGGACACAGCTAGTACTCACCTTCACAGTCATCCAATTGGCCATGTGTCTCAGGGATAGACATGCCCATAGGGTACACCCTGGTCAGTTACCAGGGTGTACCTTCATGTGCAATCATTGTCCCCACATCCAGCCATACTTCCATACGTGAGTGAACATAGTGATGACACATCTGTGTGATTTAGAATGTTTTATTCACATTCAGGTGATTGACGGAGCTTGAGCTGTACCTGGCCATCCAAGCCCACATCACATGGAAGCCCACTGGTGGGCCTACCAGAGTCCTTTGGGGATTGCACAGTGATTGGGAAGAGGGAGAGTGCAGTCCGCAGCCGGATTGCTCTGTGATTGGCCAGCAGTGAAGAAATGGCAGTCCGTGTCGGGGTCCGGGTGAATGTCGCAGGGTGTTCCGGAGGTCAGTAGGAGGTATTTCCCAGGGCATGATGCATAGGTCATTACCAGGCAGGGACAGGCCATATGGCGGTGATGGATGCTACTGCCTCCTTCCTCACACAGTAGTTCACATCCCCTTCTCACTCCCCTGATAAGGGTTCTGTGCCCGGTGTGTCCGGTGTGTGTGGCGGGTGATGGCTGCATCGCTGTGTGCCCCTGACACATCAGACTGCGTAGGTGATGGGGCAGCATCACAGTGTGCCACGGACACATCAGGGGTCGGAGCTGTGTGTGTCGATGTTCCCGCTGCAGTCATCTGGGAACGGCTCAGTGGCAGCAATGGCAAGTTGGAGTACTGCAGGGCGTTGCTGTTCCCAGCCACTACTCGCTGGTGTCCACCCGTGGCAGACATACTTCCAGACTGCAACTGCTCCATGGTGTCCATTGCCCTCCGCATCTGTGCCAACTCTGTGCTGTCATGGCTGGTGCCTGTCTGACCAGACAGTTCTTGTATTAGACTCATGGCACCAGCCAAGGTCTGTGGCGGAGCATGGTGCGTACAGGGGGTGTCCGATAGGGACTGTACGTGGTCCCTGATGGGACTCAGACACCCACGTATGGCATCGAGTTTGGCTGCCACAAGCTCGATACGCACCCGCAGCTGATGAGCCAACTCCACCTGGCAACCCAACACACGCCGTTGGAATTCCATGTATTGGTCGGGGGGTCCTGGGAGACAGCCGTGGTGGTGTGTGTTTCCTGCTGTGTGGTCTGTGCAGGTGGTGGGGTCACCTCGAGGCAGCTGACCTGGCCTGCTCCTGGGGGTGGGGTGCAGAGGCTGTCCAGCATCCGTTGGAGGGTGTCTTGACATATGTGCAGGTTGTCCTCTTCATCATCAATGGTGGGATGTGTGGTGTGCTCTGCAGGGGTGTTGTTTGTCCCTCTGCAATGTAAAGGGGAGATGTAGGTTAACAGAGTTTCACATGTATGGTGATGATTTGCAGATGTTTACATTCAGACTGCATGCCAATGTACATTGTGACTGTTTGGGGGAGCTGGCTATTTGATGGCAGTCAGTGTGTTTTTGACTACATGACGGATGTGTGGTAGTACCCGTACATTATCATCACACAGTGTCAGGCAATGCCAGATGTGGGTGGACAGTTACTATGCACGAGCGGAACCTGTTGTGAGCTCTGTCCTGTGGTGCTGGTGTTGCACTTTGTACCACATTGCCTTCATTGCTGATGTTCTGTGATTGCTATGTGTGTGTGCTGCATTGTGGGGGAGTTGCCCCTGCAGCTCTGATTTCGTGTAGCCTTCTCCCTTTGAGGCGGGGTGCCTTTGAATTGTGTGCTTTTCGGGGCCTGATTTGCTTTTGACTTGGGTCATGTGTGCTCGAGGACTGTTTTTGTGGCCTGGTGCATTGTTCGTCTGCCTGGTGAATTGTAAGGCATGGGTTGTGGGTGCACGTGGACACGTCGGAGTGTGACCTGCTCCTTTACGGATGTGATCCGCACTTTGCTACCTCCATGTCGCTTCGTGGGCCATGTCATTTTTATGGGGCAGCTGCCATGCTATCGGACATGCAGTGTTACTTGCATAGTCAGTGTGGGTCACGGAGCCGCTGCTTTGCTGGATTCAGCACATGTGCACTAGTCGGTTGTGATATTGGTGATAGGGGGGCCCTCTGTGCACATTGTGGATGGGAGCCAACTTGGCATTTCTATGTGTGCTGCAGTGTGCCAAGGCATTCAGGGACATGTTCCACGGTCATTGTGGGTGTGCTGCGCGTAATTGTGCATGTGTGCCATTGTGCCCATCTCCCCCGTCCCTAGTCGTTACTCACCCTGTTGCTGTTGGGTCAGGTCGTATCGTGCTGTGTCCAGGCCCCCAATCCTGCCACCGTCTCCTCACTGCTGACTGTGGCCACCATTTGCTCCAGCTCATCCAGCTCCTCCTGTGTCGCAGGACTCCCACCTCCAGTCGCCGTTGCTGCCTCCCTGTTGGCGGCGAGCTTATGTTTGGTCTGACTTTTCAGATCATGCCAGCGCCTCTTCACCTCCTCCAGTGACCTCCTGGACACTCCGACTGCATTGACGTTGGTGACGATGGCCTGCCATATTTCGGTTTGGGTTGCCAGTGCCGCAGTGGAGGTGCTGAACAGTTGTTGATGGTGTTCGGTCACCCCTGTGACGATGATCTGGTCTTCCTGCGGACTGTACCCGGTCTTCCTCTTCCTCTTGTCCTTGCCCTTCCCCGGAAGCGGGGTTCCTGGATGGTCCTCCGTAGGGCTTGTGGTGTTCGGCTTGTCCTCTGCACTCGGTCCGGGTGCATCCATGTTGCTACGCAGTTTGAATTGTTTTTGGGCTTTTTTTTCCCTTTCTTTTATGGTGCTTTTTCCCGCCGGACGCGTGGGATTTACATACCTGTGGCTGGTGTTCGCTGATTTCTGTACCGCGATTGGCCTCATTGCATGATTTCTAGCGGTTCGCATTTTTTTCGGCGTGGCGTTGATTTTCACGCTGTCAGTTGACGCGTTATCTGGTGACTATCGCATGCTACCGCCTTGTGAATTTCACGTTGACACAGGGTTATTTTCCCGTGATAGGCTGCGATATTGAGAGTTGCGTTAGGCTACTCTTGCGGTAGTTATCACACGTTCTTGTGAATATACCCCTCAGAGTGGGCAGGCCACACCTCCCCTACCCTAGAGCAGGACCGCCCACACGCCCACCCCAACCAAACCCTTCTGCTCTCTCGCAGTGCGAGATGCAGAAACATAAAATGGTATTCACAATACCATTTTATGTTTCTGCTTTTCGCACTGCGAGAAAGCAGTGGGGCGACTTTCTTCCGCCCACACGGAGGAGCCGCCCCTGGTCATAGGAGGCGCTGACAGGAGCAATGGGCGGCCTACTCGGTGCAACTTCAAAGCTCTTTTTTTTGTAGCCATCCAGCAGGTTCTGCGGGGCATCCCCTGAAATCGAAGGTGTGAGGCCCCCGGCACCACAGCTTTCGGGGACCCATGTTACACTCCCGCGAGCATAAATAGGCCCATTCGACTGATCCACTCCACTCTTCAATCCTCATTTATCCCATCCTCAAAAAGGCCATAAACAGATAGACAATCTGTATAATTAAGGTAAGCAGAAGCCTAGAAAATGGCAGTAGCTCGACTCTTGCGCCATCAGCTGTCATAGGACTGACACTGCTGTCTCAGAAGGAATGGAGAAAGGCAGTGTCACCAGTAAGGTAGGAGAACAAAGGAAAATGTACCTCACAGTCTTTACATCCCACATCGATTATGCCATGTAGATCTCTTGTTGAGCAGGGAAGTTTAAAAAATATAAGAGCAACAGTAGAAAAGTGCATGAAAGGGGGACAGAAAAAGATGAGAGCATAGAATGCAGAAACGGTGGACATGACAGGGAGCTCCTGACTGAGTGGAAGAGGTAGCTAAAAAGAGAGATTATTTCCATCTGCTGCCTCTGTGAGATGAAGATGAATGTTACTAAGGGGAAGACTCATCCTCGACAGACTTATCCAGCAATGAGGGCAGTTGTTGGTTTTCATTTAAAAGGGTTTGCATTTGCAATCCTTTACCAAAATGTAAGATGGTTTTATGCTGGATGTGAAAACTTAATGGTTAGCTGAAAAACTAAATGGTTATCTGAGTGTGCGAGGACGGCAGAATGCATTTTTTGTGTGACTTTAGACCAACTTCCATTCCTCCAAAACTTCGGATCAGTGCTAGTGACCCTCCACTTGAGCTCACCAACGTCTTACCTCTTAACACAGGAAAGCAATTTATATATATTATACAGTATATTATTTATAATATACTGTGAGCTTACCACCATTCATTAGGAGTCATTACCAAAATGTTGAAATCAACCATACTACACCCCCGCCTCAAGATGCTCTCCTTCAGCGCTGAGGACATGAATAACTTTTAGCACATCTCTTTGCTGTCTTGTTTAAACAAGCTTGCTGAGAGTCTGGTATTGAGGCAACTCCAAAAGCCGTCCAGGCAGGCGTTTCCCTAAACCATAGAGCCAAATGTTGGTGTTTTTATTCCTGGATTGCCTTTGCAGGCTAGTTGTCCACAATGGTATCTGGGTGCTAGTATTTCTAGATCTGTATTCAACACCATTGCCCAGGACATTCGACTAACACCCTGACTGACCTCAAATGGCAAAAGGATGTGTTGGCTAATCAACAACAACCTGTGATTTTTCGATCTTTTATTACTAAGGCTAAAAAAATGTAGCTTTGGTGTCCCACAATGTTTCACACTATGGGGCATGAGGGCTTTGTATCATGCTTGCACCATGCAACGTGGTACATGCATGACACAAACCTCTAGGTCAGATTCATGAAGCCTCGCAAAGTCACTTTGCGTGGCTTAAAAAATATGAAGTAATGCAATGCAGCGCAAATCGCTGCGTTGCCTTACTCTGCACAAGGGAGGCGTTCCATGGGCATTGCAGTGGGTGTTGCCACGCAAATAACATGGTTTTTGACGCATTCCCAGATTGACCAAACCTTGTAAACCTGAGAATGCATCAATAAGATACACTTCCCCAGGTGAGGTGTAATGAGGAGAAATATGTTTATTTCCCCTTGTTTTTTCATCTTTTTATGTGTGCTGCATTCTAAAGCACACATAGAAGGAGGTAAATGTGTGTATAGATTGTTTTTGTGCAGGAAGGTGCCCCATTCCTGCACAAAACAACCCTGGCTACAACACAGGCACCCTTTCACCATGGTACAAGGGTGCATGTGCTGGTGCTAGGCTGCTGAAATGGCGCCAGCACAGGGGGAAAGGACATGAATGCGTCGTATTGGATAAATACGGTACATACCTGCTCTTTCCCTGGGACGCAGGGCAGCGCAGCAAGGTAACTTGCTGTGCTGCCCTGTGACACAATTCCTGTAAATAAGCCCATTTGTCCCTTCCTATTTAACTTGTACATGTGACCATCTACTAAATTACTTCTTCAGGCAGAGGCCTGGTTTTACTGGTACATGTCAGGAAACAAGGCTGGAGGCATTGCTCACCGCTTGGAACTTTATGAGAGTGGGGAAGAGACTCTCCAAACCCACTCACTCTGTCCCAGGAAAGGAAAGGCGGGTGGTCCCTCCAGAGTGACAAAGCTCTCTGGACATAGGCCTATGTGCATGGAGAATGCATTATGTAACAGTGTAACAGTTTCCCTTCAATTAACTACATTTTCCAGCCGGCCATGAGTTCTCATGTAGTCTAGAGAGGCAGTGGCCATCTTGGACATCCGGATATAGCTTTCCTCTTAGAACATGCATTTTTGCTACTCATTCATGATACTAGGTTGGTCAAGTTAGAACTTTGGGGACTTATTTACAAGCCCCTTGTGCTGCCTTTGCATCACTTTTAATATGGGAAAAAGTGACGTACTGGTGGCGCAAGGAGCTTGTAAATAAGCCCCTTGGTTTGCAGGTCTTGGATTTCATTTGCCAAAGACCATTTGCTGCGATCAACCATTTCGAAGGACACTAGGAATGCATAGAATGATTTCTGGAAGTCATGTTGTTAATACAAAACACATTTTGAACTACTTGAACAATATTATGAACTCTAAAGAGTTATCGGTTTGTTGCATTTTATGTAAAGACTTAGCGTACTGGAGCAGGAAGGACTATTAAGCCAGGGTTATATATTCATTTTATGTGTAAGTCTCAAAGTAGAAGGTGTAAGAGTTCTAGTATTTTTACCAAAATTTGTAGAGAAGGAATAGCAGAATATAAGGCATTTGTTAATTACTTTGCCGTTCTACGCGAGTCAAGTAGAAACTATAATTCATCTTCCACAGAGAGTGCATAGTGGTGAAGCCTGAGGTAGATATTCTACTCACAGGGAGAGGTGGTTAGAGCCATATATTAATGGTAGTCATCACGTGTACGTTTAGTTTGAGGAATTACAAGGTCCACACCAAAGTACAGAGAGTTGGTTATGCAGAGGTATGGCTGAGTTGTATCCAATCACTATTCCAATAAAGTGCAGCATTTTCGTGGCAAGTTATACAATATATTTTTTGCCTTTAGATATCCTCTACAGCCTACAGACATAACTGACCAGAAGAAGTCATGAGCGAGAGTGGCAGCGTTCAGTGTCTCTGCTTTATCTCTTATTCCATTCCCCTTTCCTTGCTTTACCACTGGTCCTCATATTCTTATGCATGTAGTAATTGGTGGAGGTGGTGAGAGATTGAAGAGTGCATTGCTCCTGTCGGATTCAAAGCTCAAGGTTATTGCTTTCTGACAGTACTCCAATGACATTCAGCTAGTCCTCAGTCTCTCCCGTCACTCTTAAGAGAAGACAGCCCTGGTTTGTGCTGCTGTGCTGTTGGAATATCATTCTGTGGTGTATGTCTTCAAACGTCCATAACCTCAATGCTCCTAAAACTAAGTAACTACAAACCGATACAGATAAAATGAGCAGAAAAGGCAAAACGGAAGGCAGCAAAACAAGCAGAAAGGGCAAAACAGAGCAGAGGAGAGCAAACGAGAGGGCACAAAAACGAGCGGGAAAGGCAAAACAGAGTGCAGAAAAACAAGCAGAAAAGGCAAAACAGAGGGCAGAAAAACAAGCGAAAAAGGAAAAACGGAGCAAGAAACAAACAGAAGAGGCACAGACAGAGGGCATGGGTGGGCAGGCAGAAGAGGGTATAGTACTGTGGGCAAGCTGGACAGGAGAACTGTCGCAGGGGGAGCTGGCACGAGGACCTGCTCAATGGGGTCGCGCTGCAGCCTCCATTAAGTAGGTCCTGGGGGGAGGCCGGGCACTGGGTGGGGCGGGAGGAGGGAAATGGCAGTAAGAGGGCAGAAACGAGCAGAAAAGTCAAAACAGAGGACAGAAAATGAGCAGCAAAGGCAAACCAGAGGACAGAAAAACAAGCAGAAAAAGCAAAACAGAGCAAAAAGGCAAAACAGAGGGCAGAAAAATGAGCAGAAAAGGCAAAAGGAGTCCAGAAAAGCAAGCAGAAAAGGCAATACAGAAAAGCAAAAGCAAAACAGAGGGCAGAAAAATGAGCTGAAAAGGCAAAACAGACAGCAGAAAAACGAACAGAAAAGGCAAAACAGGGGGCAGAAAAACTAGCAGAAAAGACAAAACAGAAGGCAAAAAAACAAGCAGTAAAGGCAAAACAGAGCAAAAAAGGCAAAGCAGAGGGCAGAAAAATGAGCAGAAAGGCAAAACAGAGGGCAGAAAAACGAGCAGAAAGGGCAAGACAGAGAGCAGAAAATGAGCAGAAAAGGCAAAACAGGGGGCAGAAAAACGAGCAGAAACGCAAAACGGAGGACAGACAAGAGGAGCAGAAAAGGCAAAACAGAGCAAGAAACTAGCAGAGGAGGCACAAACAGAGAGCAGCAGGTAGACAGGTATCGGAGGGTAGCAGACTGCGGGCAAGCTGGACAGGAGAATTGCTGCAGGGGAAGCTGGCACAAGGACCTGCTCGCCACCCCTTCAAGCCATAAATTAATAGCTGAATGCAATAGTAGAGAAACGTTCTCCCTAGGTAAAGGTCCATTATAAAATCTTAACACTCCTTATTGTAAATGGGGGTTATGTCTAACATTATTTTCATACTCTGTTAAAAACACTTTCTCTCCTTCCAATCACATGCATTGTACAACTTAAGGCACTTTATAATGTGTTCCTTTTTATTTTTCATCGAATCGTTTAAACATCTAGAATATGCGATACATCGCATGCCATTACAACGCGGTCGTTACAACGACCGGGTTGCTACATCGCATACCATTACAACGCAAGTCATCACAACGACTTGCTGTAGGGAGTGCTGGATGTTGGAATAGTATAATTTACTACTCCAACTCCAGTCTGTGCAACAGTAGGGAAGGTGTTGGATTTTAAATCCAACACCTTCTGCCCCCTACAGCAAGTCGTTGTAACGACTTGCGTTGTAATGGTTTGCGATGTAACAACGCGGTCATTGTAACAACTGTGTTGTAATGGCATGCGATGTATCGCATGCGATGTAAAGGATGTCTCCCAAACATCTGTCTTTCAGTAAAGTGAATCGGATACCTGTGAGTGAACAACAGAAGGTAACTGACACCTGATTGTGGAAAAGGGAGAGGTGCTTGAGCATAGGTAAATTCTTCTGGTAGAAAAGCACGCATGTGAGTACACAATCAACAGTTGGAAACATTTATAATCAAACAGAAGGTCTGAACTAGCTAACATATATATTTTCTCAATACTCATTTAGATGATGAATGGACAAGTCCTTTTTTCATTTTCTTTCATTTTCAGAAGCATTGTTTGGGTGGAGGAATTATCATTCCCCACTGGATAAATCATTTGCATCAGTAATACCACAGTCCGTTTGATTGTGCGTGGGGCATACGCACCCCCCCACATGATGACAAGGACCATTGTCTGCCCCTAATTCCTCCTTCCTTCTTCCTTTCACTTATATCACAACCTTCTTTTGGAGGCTTCTGGTAACTCAGTCACTTGGTTCACTTGTTGCTTCTCACAGTGACCATTGACTCAGATTGTTCATCTTTGGGGTCTCAGATCTTTAGTACTATACTTTAGTGCTGTACCATCCTTATGTGGGCAGTGCTTAATCTGTAAAAAATGTAAGTGTACTGCAGCTTACACCACTCATAGCTCCCACCAGCCGTGCCAATGCCAGTACCAGCACAACTACAAGTGTGATGATATTTACTATTCCTGGCCAGTAAAAGCTATACAAATGGTCTGGGTGGAAAATATCATTATTTTTTAATGTATATGAAATTGTTAAACACTCCATCAGCAATAGCCTCCATGTAATTTGCTAGTCAATTACCATGCATTCTCGACAAGCATTTTTACTTTGTTGTGTTGAAATGTATGCTTGACAATTTACTTTCACTTTATGTTTGTAACTCGTGCTTGACAATCATTTTTACTTGGGGTTTAAAACGTATCTCATCTGTCTTTGAAGTAAGGCGATGATGAAACTGTTCGGCCTCATCTGGGTGGGCTGTTTACTGTTTGCTCATTTTCTACCTACTCTTCCCCTAGCGCCCTCATTTATTTTATGCCCCAGGTTCCTCTCATGTTGCCTTATTGGGTGTGCTTGGGTGTTTTAATGTATGCTTAACAATTTACTTTCACTTTATGTTTGAAACTTGTGCTTGACAATCATTTCTACTGGGGGTTTAAAACTTATCTCGTTTGTCTTTGAAGTAAGTCGATGATGAAACTGCTTGGCCTCATCTAGGTGGGCTGTTACCTGTTTGTTCACTTGCTACCTACTCTTCCCCTAGCACCCTCATTTACTTTTTGCCTCCGGTTCCTCTCATGTTTCCTTTTTTTTTTTGTAGGTGTATTTATATTGTCTCTGTACGTATACGTCAGCTTTCCTCTTTGTACAGCGCTCTGATACCCGGTTGGGTCTTGTTCGCGCTTTATAAAACTTTTCAAATAATTATTGTGCTTACATCAAAATTAGATAAAGAGCGCAACCTGGTGGTGACCTATAATAAGAGCCAATGTTGAGAATTAAGTGCTGGTGCCCCACAATGTATGTGGGATACTTGCACACAGACTGGCATTTTTGCACATTTCGGAGCAGTGCTTGTTACCCACAGGACCTAGCAGGGTCCCTTCCAGCAAGGTGGTAAGAACGTTTTACAGATGTGGTCCTTCATTAGAACCGAGTCACGGGATTCAAGACTATGGAATGCAGCAGTCAAGGGGACTAGGGTGCTTGTTCAAACCATCGGGACACAGAGAGCACCACATCTGTATTTACAATAGTTCAAGATCACGTCATCAGATATTCAGGCCAGCGCAACAGCAGAAACACCAGGCACACTCATTGGTTTGCCCATGAGGATTTTGTGGGACCTCAATCATGTTCAGAGAGCAACACATGCTCATGAGCAAATGCACTCCAGGCACTAAATCACATAGTAGGACATGCCTATTTCTGCCCATTGGCGTAACTCCGCGGAATCTCACACAGTTGTTATTTAGCTCCATAGAGTTCCACGGTGTCACAATCCTTGAGTCTGACCCACCCCTAACCTTAACCGTTTTTTACTTCATTCTTTTCTTGATCTACACTTTTATATACCTTCTTATTTACTCAAGCATTTGTCTGACATATGGAGGACTATTATCGCTGCAAATATAGCTGTTTGGCCAGCAGGGTATTTAATGCATAATAGCAAGCTTAAGCATCTGCAAAACTATTGCCTCTGAAAGCTTCATCTGACCCTCTCCCATGTTCTGCACAGTTCACAACAGATTTCTAGGCAGCCGTTTTCAGAGCCTGTAACACATCTAACACTCTGGGACTATTCCAGATGGGTGCTCCTGAAAATGCCAAGAACTCCCCCTTCTGGAACCACAAGAAGCTAAAATTCGAAATCGTCCAAACACATATTATTTCGTGAAAATTATGACACAATCATCCTTTGCCAGGTAACTGACTCTTCAGTAAACTACACCTTTCCTGTACTTATGACTTCTCCAAATATACTGATGATGTAGCCTGCATGCGCAGCCTTCCATGATTCAGCATTGTCTCTTTAAACAAAAGAGCAAGTTCTGTCTTTCAGCAGCACCTCCTTACCCACCATCCTTTTCCCGGTCATATGCCACTTGGTTAATAGTGTTAACCAGTATATCTCTAACCCTGCCCTCTGCCATTTTCAGCTGTTGATGGAGCACCAGGAGGTAGTTCTGAAGAATGACCAGGGTGGTCTGTCAAACTGGGGGCTTATTTTCAAACCCATTGCGCCGCAGTTGCATCACTTTTTTTGATGGACCGGAGGCACAGAGTGCAGACCCATATCTACCCAGGCCACGCAAAGCCACTTTGCATGGCTTTTCATGGCCTCGTAGATATGGAGTAAGGCAAAGTAGTGTAAGTCGCTGAATTGCCTTACTCTGCGCCAAAGATGTGTTCCATGGGCGTTGCAGTGGGTGTTGCCACGTAACACCCATGGATTTTGAAGCATTCCCAGATTCACAAGGACTTGTACACTTGGGAATGCGTCAAAAGCCTACGCCTCCCCAGGGGAGGCATAACGAGGAGAAATAACGTTATTTCTCCTCAGTGTTTCCTCTTTATTTGTGTACTGCATTCTGCAGCACACATAGATGGACTAAAATGCCTCCATTAATTTGTTTCAGTGCAGGAGGGTGTCCGTGTGTCCCAGGTCTGCCACTACAGTCTGAATGCAGTGTCACACTGCCATGTCGACTTTGCATCTAAACCCTCTTGCCAAACCTGTTTTTGTGCAGGAAGCTGTCCCTTCCTGCACAAAAACAATCATTCCTACAACGCAGACACCCTTGCACCATGGTGCAAGGGTGTCTACTTTGAGGCAAGGCAGCCAATTGTGTGCCAGCGTAGTGGAAGAGGAAAGGAATGAGACATATCTCATAGATATGGTGCATTGCTGCCCTTTTCTTTTGACTCAGGGCAGCGCAGCAAAGTGACTTGCTGCGCTGCCCTGCGTCAAAAACTAGTAAATAAGCCCCCCCAATGAGAGCACATTTGACTCTGCTGTACCTTTCTTTGACAGTTTGGCACTCCATTTTATGATGCCGGGTCCAAGCAGGCAGTCCTGGCACTTAACTGTTTCCTTAGTGATCAAAACTCCCTAATTTATCTTCGAATACACATTTCAATATGATGGAGGAGAATGGGCCACCATTATCTCAGTCCTTTTACGATGTTATCCTGAGGAAACACATCATAAGCAATATTTGTTGTGCTGCAATTCCAAACACACAGCATACAATTTTTATCAAACTGACTTATCCATTTTCCCCTTCCCCACACCTGTGGGACACCCTGAGGCAATCAAGCTATGCAGCCTAATCAGCCATCTCCATATTTAGCGACAATCCATTTCCTTTCTGTGCATACCCTACCTATCTTTTCTCGTTCCTTTCCTCCAATGACTAATCTCTCTATCTTGATCTCTTCAATATTTCTTTATCATATTATGTTTGTTATCTCCATGCATAAACACTTTTCTTGATTCCTAATAGGACACCCCCACACCTACATAGCAACCTAGGAACTCCAGAGCCTTACTCTCTTAAAGAACCATTTTTCTTGTTGTTCTCTGAGCCTCTTTGAAGCCACTCACAAATTTGGTTTGCAAACTCATCCTACTCTGGCTGCACTACTTCCCTTTGTTTGTGACTTATGCCGCCGAATGTATTCATTGGAACTCACATGGGGAAAACTTTCAGTTTCCTATGTTTTTCACTCTTCGTATTCTGTTTTGTATGATGTTTGATTACATAATTGCAGGTACGTGACCAGTTTTTCTGTAAGAAGCCAGTTGTAAGTTCTATCACTACAAGCACTTTCAAGTTTACATTTACTCTTATGCAGCTCCACAAACATAGGATATTTGATAAAGAATGATGCTTTCTCGTTTAAACAAGCCATCTTTGAGTCAAGCCCCTTTTTACTCTACAAAGATAACAAGCCATACTCCAAGACTTAACAAGCATTTGCAATGCAATCGGTCTCGCCTTTGGGACCTTATATGTAGTTAGCTATGCAGCACATTAGCCTGGGTGCTGAAATATCTACTGTTCTGTAACATGGAGGGAAAGTAAGCACCAAACTGTGTGACACACCAGGTATGGAAACACATGGAGAGAAATATTGCCTTTCAGCGGGAAATGGTATAGTCCAAAGCTCTGTTTTTAATATAAAATCAGGGCCTTCGGTGGTCATATCACTGAAAATACAAGATTTGAAAAAACTATTATTGTCTACGGGTGCTCGTGGAAGACAATTTCTATGGACTGAAATCTTAAGAATGCTAAAGTGATTCTGGTATTTTACTGACCTCTGCTGGTCGTTTTCTATCAAGAAAGTTAAATAGAGGCAGTTGCCAGAAAAATTAAAAAAAGAAAGTCCCTCAGCAGAAAGCAATTCTGGTATTTTACTGACCTCTACTGGTCGTGTTCTATCAAGACAGTTAAATAGAGGCAGTTGAACAGAAAAAAAAAGTCCCTAAGCGGAAGCAGACAAGTCCTAGGGCTGATCTCCAGAGCCCACAAAGTACATACACATATAAGTATATACTAAAGTATATATACAAGAGGTCTCGAATGCTCGACCTAAAAAGGATGGCTCTGGTCAGGGTCGAGCTGATTGCTATGTGCAGTAGGAACAATCACCTGCCCTACAAACAGCAAGATGGGACAGCTGAGACCTTGAATTTTAAATTCATACATAAGCAGTGATATTGTCATTGACGATTCTCGCACCAGAGACAGCGGCAAAACGTTCACTTCTTATCAGTCATCAGACAGATGTCCCCAGGATGGAACTCCCTGAAACCCGTCTATGGAGACAGGAAGCAGTTGGAAGAGACCGGACCAGTAGGGCTGGGGCATCGACTTCACTAATGCGCTTTTACCTCCTTACACTTGCCAGACTGGGGATTTTGTTAACCTGGAATCCTAACTAATATTTAGTGAGGCAGTCAAGCAAAACGTCTTAAACATGTGACCAAGGACTGTGAAAACAGGCAGTCACTTATTGCAATGCTGCAGAACAATGCGATTCTCCAACTTGAATTAAACTTAAGAGGGGCTCTCTGGGTGACAGCAACATAATGTTTGAAACTATAACAAATGGTTTTACTGCTTGAAAGCAGATTACACTGTGTTTTAGGGGGAACAGTTAAGTGTAGACATCTTTTAATAATGACCCGCAGAGCAGAGAAAATTATTTCAGAAAAACACATCATAGTGAGGCGTTTCTTGCAGTTTAAAGGAAGCTGAAACTGGAACACAAATGAAGATGTGCAATTTTAGGAAATGTGTGTTCACTTCCCTGCCATTCACTTATTCTCAATAAAGTACATACAGGCTTTCATTGTTCCTGCTGGCAAGCCATAATATAGACATTATTGCAATTCTCTCGTTTATGGCATTAATTCCCTTCAGATTTTCAGTCAAATCAGTTAGAAAATCCAGTGCACTAATACAGCATTAAAGCAACATTGCAGAAGTGATCTATTTTTTATCATATGAGTATTTTTCTTTTCAGTTCATCCTTTAGAAGAGATAAGAGTGTTTGATTCCTGAGTGCTGCTGGAAAATTCAACAAAATCTTGCAGGAGTGACTTTCCTCCCTCTCTTTCTCTAAGCCATAGCTCTCCCCCAGGGCCATTCCGAAGTCCTTTAGGGGAATCAGGCAGGGCCCGAGGGACTGCTCTGGCAGGTCAGTGGACCCATTTTTGGGCTGTTTGTGAACCTGTTTTATGGACTGCTGGACCAATTTTTACTGTTGATGTCCATGATATTAAAATAAACAACAAACATTGCCTGCAGCAAGCTCAACTCCGCGAAGTATTCCATACCGTGCAGAACACATATACAGCGGGGCAGATTTACAAGCCCCTTGCGCCACTTTTGCGTCACTTTTCCCATGTTAAAAGTGACGCAAAAGTGGCGCAAGTGGCTTGTAAATCTGCCCCAGCGTGTTTTGCAAGTTCAAAACTGCCCCAATTTGCAAAAATTAGCCAGATTTTATCTATATCGTTTAGCAGTGGGGGGCACTTTTATTTTGGTGCCTGGGCCTATTTTCTTTCCCATTCTGATCTTCCTCTCACTCACCGAGATCAGGCAAGTTTTGCGCCTGTGGCTGAGAACCGAATACTGTGAGCCCACACACCTTATGGAAAACAAACACAGGGTGAAATCTTATCGTTTTTTTCATATTGTATAGGATATAATTTCAGAAAGAACACCCAATTTCAGCCTAAGCACCCACACTATGTCTACACAATTAATTTGTACTCAACATGACACACAACGAGAAATACAATCTGTTTGCACGGTTTGAACCAAAGTTAACAGTAAATATTGACCATCTATGAGAGGTGTTATGGGCACACACCCCCGGCTGGTGACTCCAGTTTACTGGATCTGAAAGTTAGAATAAAGATTATTCTTGTTAAGTCCTCATGTACCATTTGTATTGGATCCGGCTCACTCAGGTTGTTTCATGCTGTGGGCATCTCTCTCGTCCAGTCATCTCGAGCATGATAACCTAATAGAGGCAATGGTCTGATAATAAATATAAAGTTTTCAATACTTTCTAGTTTTCTGGGACATCCTATCTCACTAAGGGGCATATTTACAAAAGAAGTGACGGAGTGCGGCGTTAGCCTCCTTGCCTTAACGCCACGCTCCGCCACTTCAGAAACACAGGGCTGCACCGTATTTACAACAATGTGGTGCAGCCCTGTGTTTCCCCATGTGCTGGCGCTAAACTTAGCAGCTTAGCGCCAACGCAGTGTCTGCGTTGAGGGGAAGATTATTTATGTGCAGGAAGGTCTTCCTTCCTGCACATAAACAATCTTTAAATGACGTTTTGTAACTTTTATGTGTGCTGCTCAATGCAGCACACATAGAAGTTGCAAAACGTCATTTTTTTAAATTGTTTATGTGGAGGGAGGGACACCTTCCTGCACATAAACAATCAATGCCAATTTGCTGTTTCTATGTGTGCTGCACAACGCAGCACACATGGAAACTAGCAAAAACTGAGGAGAAATAAAACATTTCTCCTCGTTTCGCCTGTTTAACACCAGGTTTTCCCTGGTCTTAATTTTGGCGCTGACTTCTATTTACCCCACCCTTGTAAATAGGGAGCATTGTCAAAATCAATGGGTGTTGCGGTGGAACGCCCACCACAACATCCATTGCCCTCCCCTTTTATGCTAAGTACAGCATGAAAGGGGGCCTTATTTACATGGCAGTGTTAAGCCACATTAAGCAGCTTAACGCTGACTTCTAAATAAGGCGAAGCCCCTATCGCCACCACAACGTCACTGAAAGTAATGTTGTGGTGGCAATAGGGGCTTGTAAATATGCCCCTAGGTGTCATATCTGGTCTGGGTCAGTCGATCAATTACAAAATGCATCAGATAATACAACTATCTCTGTCTTATCAGTGCATTTTATTCCTCCTCGCCAGTTTTGCTCTGGAATCCAGGTTATGGGTTCCTGACATCCAGTCCATCATTCATAGTAACTTGCATATTTGTTCCCTCCATCACCCTAATATTGTTCACCAATATTAGAAGAACATTGCTTATTTGAAGCAAAATAGTTTCTGGTAATTGAAAGCTGCATATTCACTAATGTTGAGATGCAAAACTCCCTCACATGGTGACAGGCGTGCATCCCTGCCCTGAATGCCCCAGCTGCATTGGTGGCTGGATCCCTAGTGCTGATTTTTGTGGTCATGGATGAACACGGATCATGCGTGTGTGCCACAACATAGGCCTATCTCAAGGATTGCGGTATTGCTGGACCAGAATGGCCACCCAAAGCACTACCCTAAGTAGTGAAAGGCTACTGCCTTTGCCAGGAGTTCAGTAGCACGAGAGCAGTTGTGACAGCATACCATGTAGTAATCAGTAGAAGTGAACAGGCCTCTTTACCTGTTTCACTGGAGTAAGGCCTACAGGCTCACTCATGCAAAGGTTCTTCTGCTGTGTGCTTAACTCACTCTTGGCATACATCAAGCATGTATGTAGTGCTGTGCAGCATGCATGTGGTTGCAAGCATATGCTGTGTCTATGTGTGTGCCTGTAAATGGTGCAATACATGTAAAGCTCTGGTTTCCATTTTGGGAGACCCAGGGCTGACTGTAGGAGCATACGGAGGTAACAGAATCCCCCCAGACAGATTTGTGAATTGCTGACTTCCTGTGAGCTGGGTGGGACACACACTGAAATAAGAAGAGCAAGGATCTTCAGGACAATTCAAAGGGTGCTTTTTGATTGAGAGGGAGGGCACTGGAAAAAGGCCTGGGCACGTCTCAGGAAGGAGATGGGGCTCATAAGAGAATCATAAAGAGTAGGGCTGGGGCCATTGGTTAACAGTTTGATCCACATACCACTGTGGCTGACATCCAGGTACCTATAGTCACTCCCATGGCTTGTGTTGTGGAGCTATCAGGTTTGGAGGTGTTCCTGCTGTGACAGAATGCTATCTGGAGGAAGGCTAGGACAGAGGAGTGGATACTTCAAAATGAAGTAGACCCCCTCACAAACTTCAAAGAGTTAGACCCTAAATCACATTTGGTGTCTGGAAGTGGACTATAAGAAGGGCATCTTGAGGCCTCCAAAATTGTCAACTGACAAGTAGCCAGTGAGGCTGTGCAAGGAAGAGAAACTCTGCAAGAGTTCTGCCAGTCTCCAGGGCTGGGGGCTAAGGTCTGCCAGTCTCCCAGCTGGGTGAGGGAACATCACCCAGGGAAATCCAAGACCCCCTTCCCTTGGAGCCTGGAGCACCAGTACCTGCCTACTTGCTAAGTCCAGTGTGCCTTGTGAGGAAGAGGAGAGCACTTGGAAGGAGCAAAGTTCACTGGGGGATCCTGGTGAGTGTATCCCTGAAGCGAGGTGTGAGAAGACTACTGCTGCATGGATCAGGCTGTCGCCCATGTACAGATTAAAGTCGGCAATCCTTTATGCCAGAGGGGTCAGCCATGTAGTTAGACATGGTTGCGCTGATCGGGCCATAGCCTGTAGGCAGAATGAAGTCTGTGACCCCGAATGCCTGAGGTGGCCACTGTGAAGATTACTGCCAAGCCAATAGGGCCGTAGCCCATATGCGATGAAGTTGGCAACCCCATTTATAAGGGGTCGAGGTTTCTGTGAAAAGGAAATTACTGCTGTGATGATCGCGCCATAGCCCTTGTGCAGGGTGAAGTTGATGAGCTTGTATGCCAAAGTGAAGTGAAGAGGAAATTAATGCCTTGCCAATAAGGCCGTCACCAGTTTTGGAAGTTAAATCAGTGACACCGTACACCAAGGGTGTCACCGGAAACAAAAAGGATCATTGCCTGGTTCAAGCCATCATTGATTGGAGAGGCTGTTGTGGTGACACGTGTGGGTGTGAGCCCTCAAGTGAGGATCAGAACTGGAGCAGCTGACCCCTCCACCTCTGGAAAGAATCAGTGGAACCTACCGTCTCACAGGAGGAAACGGCATGGATGCCTAGCTGCTGTCACTGCAGAACCGTGACTGCTACTCACCAACAGCACCTGCTACAGCCTTCCGCAACGTCCATGAGGGAAACACTCCCGGAAACTTCAGTTGCACAGACCCTGCAGGAGTGGGTAAGGCTAATTGTAGGGGAACGTGTTCTGCTACAGAGCACTTCCGGTGCTGGAACACTTGTGACTTTTAAAAGAGTGGAGTGGGACTCCTGAGACTTGGTCTACTTGTGGGGCTTAATCTGAATGTCACTTATAGTAAATGCAGATTAAGCACTACCGTTAGAGAGAGGGAAGTGGGACTCAGGAACCTGCTTACCAAACACTAGAGCCCTGACTTCAGCAGACTGTATGTATTGTTTGTGTGTGCCATATTTGACTTTGTGTTTGTATATAAATACTCATTTTTTTGTAAAAGCAAGTATTTGTCAAGAAAGTTATTTATTGCTGCTATTGAACTTATTTTGAGTTGTGAGCCTGTGGTCACTCCCCTTCATCTACCCAGCAGTGACTCCTCCGTTAGAGCGGAGGAGCGTCGCTTCACTTAAAAATCCCCCAAAAATAAAAAATAAAATGATAATTAATTACCATTTTATTTTTCATACCCCCATCCTGAGCTGAACGTCAGGACGGGACGGGGCCGCTGCTGAGTGACAGAAGCATGTCACTCAGCAGGGAGGAGGGTGGGCTGGTATGGCACTGTTTAAAGTGTGCATGTCTTTTTGGCCGGCAGCCTTGCGACGGCCAGCCACACATGCGCACTTTAAACCTGTCAACCCAGCTGTCTTATGATAGCTGGGTTGAG